>CM042997.1:20285063-21485063 GCA_023678885.1 Pogostemon cablin | reverse complement strand
TCATAATTTTCTGTTTATTATTGCAGATATGAGCGATAGAGGCAGAGGATCTTCCCCTTATAGGGGAAGAGGTGGAAGAGGATTACGACCTCCAAATCAAAATTATTCTGGAGGAAGAGGATCATATTCCTCAAATACTCCTCAAACAGGAAGAGGAAAGAACAAAGTTCCTGAAGTTATACTTCAACAAGGGAATAAAAAGCTTGTAACAATGAATATGTTACAAGGAGACTATGCTGAATACGAAGCATGGTTAAAATCTAAAAAGATTGGTGAATCATCATCAAGTAATACTGGAGATGATAAACAGGCTGAAATACCTACCTATTCCAAAATAGTGGAAAAAGAGGAATCTGATGTGGGATTCTATAAAAAAGAAAGTAGAGAAATTATATTTCTCTTAGAAAAAGAAGATATGGACTGGATTGATAATACATGGGATTTGATGGAAAGATACATTGATAATAATAATATCCCCTTCAAGACTTATAAATTAAGAGGATATTATGAACACATTCTTATGCAAAGTGGTTCTTGTGATATCCAACACTTTCATGGGAACAATCCTAAAGTTTATAACTTTAGCAAAATCATTATAAAAAGGATTATATCCTTAAAAGAATGGGGTATTTCACCATTCAGAGAAAAAGAAGTGACTAATAATGACACTAAGGCAGTAATGAGATATAATTACTGGGATTACATTGATTCATTTAAAATGGTCATGTTTTATGAAAATGACAAACATAAACATACATGGTTTGTCAAAGTTTGTTCAAATGTTTATAACAAAAGCATTCCTTACTGGTTCATTAACTGGTTTCATTATTTTGGTGCATCACCAAATATTCTTCCAGAACATATCAAAGAAGTTTTTGATAGATGGGTAGATGTTTCTCCCAGATTTCTAAAAGAACAAGAGTTAAATCTCTTTATAGAAGGAATAGCATCTTGTTTCTTCTTTATTGAATTTTCGATAACGTGGATTGTCAAATGGACACCAGAATTTGGATATAATAATATTGGAATACCTTGTCTTCATAGGATATTTCATGTAAAATTCTGGGATAAAATGATGGAAATTGATCCAACAACCCAAAAAATAAGAGGAGATGAAACTTTCTGTCTGATAGAAAGTAAAGTTTCAGAATATGAACAACAAAAGAGATTAATACCGTCTCCTTCTCCATTTGATTTTATAATAAAGAAATCAAAAATGAAGTTAGAAAATCTGACTCAAAAGCAGATGATATCTTCTTACCTTGCAGAGGTACAAAGAGATTTATTATCTCATTTTAATAAAGAAATGAAAAGTGGATCTATAACCTCTGATTATATGCAAGATGCACAAGATCCAAATGAGATGAATATAGATGATATATTTGCAGCAATGACTGACACATTGGTAGAAAAATTGCTATCAGAAGAAGAAAAATCTTCAGATAAATCAATGAATTCAGGAAAATAAGTCAGAAAGAAAGATGACGTCATTGCATACGTCAAAAACAGTGGATATGATGTCATGGCTTACGTCATAACCAGACAGGATACTGTTCATCAACAGTAAAGCAGCCGGACAGGATACTGTTCATCTACAAGAATAATACTGTGCAAGCCGAAAATTTTGGCTTTTTACTGTTCATCTACGCGTTTTCTACTGTTGGGACGCGTTTTCATTTTGTATATATAGGCTTGCAGTTTTCATTTCTTAGGCATCGATCAGAATTCCCCTTTCTCTGATCATAAGCTAGCAGCTCATGTGTTGAGCATTTTCCTTTCATCTTGTAATATAAATCTTGTAATAATTGTGGAGAAGCAATAAATATTGTAAGTATTTTTATTATTTACTGTAATTTTTACAGTTTTTGTTTATTTATTTTTAATAATGTTCATGGTTAGCCTTATAGACTAAACCAATATGTGTTAATCCATAACTGCTATTTACTGTTTACATGGTTATAATAACATATCTGTTTATGATGTTATTAATATGGTAATTTGAAGATTAAGATCATAATGAATTATAAACTTATAAGGCTAGATTTGATAAGACAGGCCTTGTATTCAGATTACTCTTAAAATATGTAGACACTAGTCTGTAAGTCCCGTTTTAGCCAATGATGAAGGCGTTTAGGGCATGCTTAGGTGCATTTTATTTTAAGAATAATTTGGTATTAAGTTGCCAGTCTATATTTATGTCTGTAAAGTTCCTTATTAGATTTCATAACGAATTTTGATCTTGATTAAAGGGTTCCATTTTAATAAGGTCCTGCTCAAGTATGGTATCAAAGCCATGGATATAGTAATTAGTATGTTATTGGATTAACACACTTTTATCATGAATATCATGAACCTATTTAAAAATAATGATTATAGTATTAAAAATACTATGTGTCAAGAGTATGATATACCTCAGAATTTAGATCTGCTTAATAAGTGGACTATTCCTAAGATTAATCCCAGGATGATATATAAAATAGGGACTTTTGATATAATCAGTCTTAGACAAGTAGTTAAAACTACTGAGGAATCGATATCTCTTAATAATAATGAGATGAGAATCAGATTATTATCTGAAAAAGATATAAGTTTATATAGACATACTCATAAATTTCTTCCATCACGTAAAGCTGCTATAAAGCTTTCTGGAAGACCTTTTAATGTCAAAGGTTTGAATGCAATCTGCACTAATCCTATATGAAGAAATTTATGAGTATGTCTATATAAACTTATATCTTTTTCAGATAATAATCTGATTCTCATCTCATTATTATTAAGAGATATCGATTCCTCAGTAGTTTTAACTACTTGTCTAAGACTGATTATATCAAAAGTCCCTATTTTATATATCATCCTGGGATTATTATTAACATAATAATAATAATTATTGGATAAGGGTATGATGGTAAAATTACATTTAATACCTAGGTATTAAATGGTGGTATTGTGCATCCACCTATTGAGGTGGGATACACAATACCAAATGAATGATATTATTAATATAGGGGGATTTTAATACCTTTGACCAAATATTATTAATACATTAAAACAAACATGGTATTACGAGGTACTGTACATCAATCCCTCCCTAATACCTCCAGGCAAACGAGCACCAACAGTAAAAGTGGGTGAAAGTCGTCACTTATTTTATTAAAGGGTCCACAAACCAAAGTAATTTTTAAACAACACATTTAATTAAATGAGGCGGTATTTACTTTTGGGTGTTTTATAATTATACTATCTCCAAACTATGCGTCTTGAATACCTACCTACTCCTTGCACAATAGGGCTAGTAGCTTAATATATATCTGCGGCCACTAACATTTGAAGTTTTTGAAGTAGAAACTGATGTTAACTGGACTTGTGCTATCACATTAAAAAAGAAATCAAGATCATCCTAAGTATATTTGTCTCACTAAGAATCTAACTTTTGGCTAGTCCTTGCTCTTTAAGTTGGATCATCTGCAATTATTTTTGCTTTATGCCTGTTTTGAATTGAGTTAGTTTTCTGCTTTCTCATGAAATGTAGATGGTGCATTTCCACAGTAGATAGCTGATGTAGAATATTTATAAATCTTATATTTTGCTTTCTCAAATCTCTCTGTCTTTTTCTATTCATGGATTTATGGATGGGGTAAGATGTTACACAAGAGAAATAGGACCGAATCGGTCACGAATTAGTCCTTCGAATTCCAGTTCGGTTAATTTTATCAAGAAAATGTACTGAAAAGTTTACTGAATATACTCGTATGCCGTGCTTAGATGGTTGTACATATTTCTGAATCCCGACACCATCTTACGCAGTACAACTGCACTATGGCGGAGAAGAAAAGGTTGATAGCGTTATGGTTTGAAGGCTCGGCCAACAAAATCGGCGTGGGAGTGGTGACATTGGACGGAAGCATTCTCTCAAATCCGCGTCATACTTACATCACTCCACCGGCTCATGGCTTTCTCCCCAGAGAAACTGCCCAACACCAAGGATCCAGGCATGGGATCCCCGCTTCAGGTATAATTACTGTGTTCACCTAACTTGGTGATGTTTAATTGAGTTTATCTTGCTGCTAAGATTAAGGTATGTGGGTTTTATCGAAATTTTGTGGAGTCGTACATTGCTTTGTTGAGGTTGTACCATGTCGGTGTGGCATACTTGCGTGAACTTAGTTAGAGTGTCAATTAAAGTAATTAAGAACTATCTACCAAGGTTTTATAGTAATTTCATTGAGTTTTTTAAGATGTTGAAATTAATTTATCAGGGTAAAACTCATGAGATGATACGTTTATTAAGGAATTGTATGAGAGCATGAGCGGAGAAATAGTTTTTGCTGCAACTCATCTTGCTAACTCTCGTTCTATTTGACTCCTTATAACGTAGTCGAGAAAATTGTTCACTTTATATCCGCTCCAAATTGATGCAATTAATAACTAATTCTTTTTAAATGTGTTTCTTGTGTGTGATAGCCTTATTTTTTGAGCACGTCTCTGACTTACTTATATTTATTTTGTGTTGTGTATTCTGTTGTTAGATCAACATTTGGATGCAGAATCAAGATAACGATGCCATCTTATGTTAGTTGTTAGGAGATTTGCATAATTAAGGTGTAACTGACTGTGTTGCACAATTTCCTTTGAATATTGTTTTATTAAACAATTCTTGAGAATTGTTTCCTATGCTTAATAGGATAGAATTGTATTTCAGCATATGGAGTGTCAAACTGTCAATGATTGGAGTTAGAGGTTTATAACTAAATGTTTACTTGCAGGTTTCGGCTGTTGTGATCCGCATCCTATCACAACTGTGGAAGAAGCCAATAGTTGCAGTCAATCACTGTATAGCACATATCGAAATGGGAAGAATTGTAACTGGGGCTGATGATCCCGTTGTGTTGTATGTAAGTGGAGGAAATACTCAGGTTATTGCATATAGCGAGGGCCGTTATCGAATTTTTGGAGAGCCAATAAACATTGCAGTTGGGAATTGCTTGGACAGATTTGCTAGGGTTCTAACGCTATCCAATGATCCCAGTCCTGGCTACAACATCGAGCAGGTATTCTCTTAATGAGAATTAGAAATATTTTATGTTATCTGACATCTCCAAAATGCATACAAGTTTTTCTCGTAACTACAAAAAATATAATCAGATTAGATGCAGTTAGTAGTATGTAAGTTTATTACTTTTATTCACCGATCTGAAATGTAGGTGTTTCAATACAAGCAATATGATTTAATTGTGTATTTCTTTGTGCTCCCTCTTTATTCAAAGAGCTGGTTTTATATGATGCAAAATTATTTACTTGTATATAACACCTAATTCATTTAATATCCTGCCAGCTTGCAAAGAAAGGAGAAAAGTTTATAGATCTTCCATATGTTGTGAAAGGAATGGATGTTTCTTTCAGTGGGATATTGAGCTATATCGAAGCCACCGCTGAGGTCCTGAGGAGAAACTTAAAAATAAAGAATGCACCCTTGCAGACGTGTGTTATTCTCTGCAGGTAAATTTGTTGAAATGATCATTTTATACTTTTTTTTTTACATCCTTATGCTGAGAGGCGGTTGATCTATAGCATCTTTGCTTAATTTTGGGAACTTTGTTTGCGATGCTTGTGGAAATCACAGAGCGGGCAATGGCACATTGTGACAAAAAGGACGTGCTAATCGTTGGTGGTGTAGGATGTAACGAACGATTACAGGAAATAATGCGTGTCGTGTTCTGAAAGGGGTGGAAACTTATTTGCAACTGATGATCGCTACTGCATTGACAACGGAGCCATGATTGCTTATATGCCCTATGCTCACGACACGACGACCCCACTAGAGGAATCAGTATTTACCCAAAGATTCAGAACGGATGAAGTACTAGCAATTTGGAGAGGAAAGGAACATTCTAAAGTGAATGGCCATGATGTGGAAAGCAGTTGACAAAGTTTTCTGTGACATGGGATTTATTATTTTTAGCACTGCAGTTGCAGATCAATTGCAGTGGAGATCCATCTATTGTCTTCAACATCTTCCAATAGAAGGTTGTTGATTTGTTGTGTATTAGAATGTTGATAATTTGACTTCTTACAGTGAATTATTGGGTCTAGTTTGTTATTCAACTTGTTATGGTGGTTAGATTATCTTCAAGATTTTGAACTGATATGAGTTCAAGATTATGTTTTCTGTTTGTTAATATAATTGTAGTGCAATAATTTATTATTAGCATGATGCTTCCTAAGGATTACTATTGTTCTTTCTCTTCCAACTGTTTGATCTTAGTTGATGCTTCCTAAGGGTCGTACTATAATCATTTTATCTGAAAGTTCATGTTAGGCATATTAGCTAGGGAGCCCTAATTTAACCCAAAATCATGATAAAGGATTGATCCCCTCTTATATGCCCTTACACACTTTTTCATATGGAACCGATGTCAGATGTCATAATAGTTCGTTGTGGATGATTGATGTGTGGTGGGTACGAGGTGTAATATCTGCTCTTGTCATAATAAATGTTATGGCTGGACTGACGTAGTTAAACATTTTCTTTAGTGGATGTTGAAGATTCAGTAAATGGTGGTAATGGAATGGCAGAAGTGTCGGTTTCTGGAAACTATAAATCTAGTGAAGCTGACAGAAATTTGGGACCTTATGTTGGTCTGATATTTGAATCAGAAGCTGCTACTAGAGCATACTACAATGAATATGCTGGTCGGGCAGGTTTCTCAACTCGCATTTTATCATCTCATAAATCAGAGTGTGATGGCTCAATTATATCACGTGGACTGGGTTGCAGAAATATTCTTAACATCCAAAAGTCAGGTAATGCATTTAATGAAGGGGGAGAAAAACGGAGGGATGGTTGTACAGCTTGTTCTTAGTAAAGAGAGAAAATGAAGGGAGGTGGGTTGTTCAGAAGTTTGCGCGAGACCACAATCAGCCTTTGGTAGTTTCATTGCCGAAGAGATGCCCTACTTTTGTAAGTAATAAATTTGTCTATTCATTACTCTTTGCTTCCAGCAACTTTTTTTTTAGTTTTTGACCATTCTTTGATTTCTTGTTTCCTCAGATTCTGTTGCCCCCCGTCAGTACCATGTTTGCACTCAGTGAAATTCTTCTTGTTGCATTTTTTAATGTAAATCTATTAACCAATTTATTTTAATAGAAAAAATGGTATCAGCATGGAAGATTGTAATGAATGCCTTTTGTGATGAAAGACTCTTTAATAAGTTATATTTTCTTTAATTACTTTAAGAACTTGGATTATATGGGTTGCTTACTGCTCCATCCAGCTTCAACAGATCTGTAGAGGTCAATGTTTATTGGCATCCTTTCTTTCATATGGTTTTCGTAAGGCTTAGAAAATTGTTGCAATTTGCTAGTTTGCTTAACTCTTGTGATTGTACGACAATGTTCTTGTATGGTCAAACTAAAGCATTGATAGTTTTTACCAATTATAGAGTTAAAAATCTGACCAAATAGTAATTTCTTTGCCTTCTCTTCTTGATAACTGAACTCTAGGTTGTTCAGAGATGGTACAACCTGAAAAGGTTGAACAACAGCTCAGTCTGTTTTTCAGGAAGATAAATAGGGATTTAGCTAGTATGATTTGCATAGATGATAATAAATTGATAAATATTCGTTGAATATATTATTTGTAGTTTTTGGTATGCCTTATGCGTAGAGTTTAATCAGATTCCAAATTTTAAGCTCCAACTGTGACACTCCTTTCTTGGCATTATTTAATTTAACTATTAGAGGGTGAAATTGAACTGAAAAATTTGCATAATAAATGAGTGCTCGATGTCCAGACAGTGGATTCATGTCCACATGATTTATTGGCAAATCCTTTATCGTAGTGCATTGCTGTTTTGATGTCTGTTATGCTTGTATATTTCTGTATTTCATTCTAAAAGTATTCACCGAAAAAATCATCAGTTGCTCAATTGCTTGCTCTGATTGTATGGACTCCCTGCCAAACCTTAAACTTGGTGTGGAAGAACTCTCCTTGATGCTATACGAAGTGGATTTGAAGAATGTTGATTTCTCAAGTATTTATAAAAAACCCTTGTTAAGTCGAATTCTGATTACTTAATCTAGGATAATCTTTATATTATTTCTGCAAATTTGATCCCTTGTTAACCTGTTGTGATTTGGTTAAATTTAATCAAAAGAAGTCCCAGTTAACTTTGTTGGTAATCATGATATGTATTAAATTTTAAATTTCACAAAGTGCCTCTTTAAATGTTTCTCTATTCAAGCATCAGACATGTTTTGAATTGTGCAATTCTTGTAGGTCGAGAAAGATAAAAGAATTCAAGAATTAACAGCTGAATTGCGAGTGAAGAAACGTCTAAGTGCTGCATATAGAGAGCAACTACTTATTCTAATGAAAGATGTTGAGAATCACAATGACAATTTAACATCAAAAGTTTGGATCATTCGCAATAATATAAAAGGAAATCGAAGCAAGAGTGCAGGATCTGTCAGCTCACAATAAGCAAAGCATATAGGGTGAGTGCCATTACCATATGTTGTCAAATGACCTGCAATCCTTGTTGCAATCTTAATATTGCTTAAGCTTCTGCGTTGACTACTGAGTTTTGCTAGGATTCTATATGTCACTGAGCTTTGTTTATTCCAGTTAATTTATACTTATTTGCTCGAGTCAAGCCTCTTCATAGATTTGCAATTTTCTGAATTCTTCGACTGACAGAAAGAGATACTTGAATATGCTGCCTAACTGATAAATCATATGTAAAGGGTGAGTGCTAGTTATTCATGAACAATTACTGGTGTCCTAAAATGCTGCTTCTTCGTGTTTATGCTTGATTTGGATTTTGGGATAAACTCGTCGTGTTCATGCTGCTTCGCTCCTGTTAATGACTGACCTGTGAGTTTTGCAGTTGTATTTACTGGCTCATTTTGTATTTGTATTTCAAAATAACCACCATGTACACCGGATATCTAATGACTATCCAGATTTGATTTGTGATGTATCTTTAAAACAATGAAAACGAGATCAAATATCATTCGAGAAATGGATCCAAGGGAACAAGAAGTGATTTTTATGGATTTAAAAAAATTATACTATTGAATCAGTTGGTGTGTTCTCATCTTATAAATGTATCAGCACGAAGTTTTATTCTTCTGCAGTCAAATGACTGAAAGTG
The DNA here is from genome assembly GCA_023678885.1 of Pogostemon cablin. Taxonomy (NCBI): domain Eukaryota; kingdom Viridiplantae; phylum Streptophyta; class Magnoliopsida; order Lamiales; family Lamiaceae; genus Pogostemon; species Pogostemon cablin. Next base: position 21,475,911 of record CM042997.1, on the reverse strand, counting down.
TCTTAATTAATTGGTCCGAATTTCACATTGCAATTAGTTTAAGGCAAAGATTTATGTGAGATTGAGTTTACGTGAGAAGAACAAAAAGTGATAAATTTTGTAATGAAAATGATACTTAATTGACAAAAAGTAATAATGCTATTTCATGAACAATTTTGATAACATTTTATTGCAAATGGTCTCAAGTGGGACGGTTTAATGCAACACTTACCATTAGTTTAACTACAATACACAGGAAAGAACACGCCTATAGTTAGGAAATTGTGTATGGTCATAATTGTAATATCTATTTAATAAAAAATTGTGGTTATCTAAAAAGTAAGGTAAATCAAGTAATTGGAGTATTTTTCATCAATCAATTTACACAGTTTAAACCCCCAGATAGGATATATGCTAACAGTGCACCTGCTACATCTAACATCATTGCTAATCTAAACCAAAGTAAAGAATACCTGTGACCTGACAATCACTGCTGGGGCTGGAATTTGATACCAGACAGCATGGAAAGATGTAAAAACTAGAGAATTAAGTCTTTAAGATGGAAATTGAATCACAACTAAACCACCGCGGAATGCTAAAAACGGGGACGAAGCCCTGCTCGGAGAAGTGAGGAACCCCAAGTTTTCTCCTGAGAAATGTCACCACCCTAGGTAGAATGTCCTGTTGCCATCCTTGCACATCTACACTTTCTCCTAGTTCATTCCCAAGCATTCCATGCCAACTTTTGGCCATTACTGCAACCGTCGATCTTAGTATATAGATTCTGTCAAAAAGGGTGTACTTTCAGTTAATAACTATAACTAATATGATACGGGAAGGATATAAAAGGACATTAAATTAAATGCATTTGTATTCTACAAAAATCCCATGAAATAGTTCAAACGTAGGTATGATTCCAAAAAATAAACCTGTGAAACCAACATAGAAATATCAATATAATACCTCTGGCGCAAGAGATGCCTTCAATTCATCATCATTGATACCCTCGTATTATTTGGATTGTGCAAGATTTTTTTATTTAAAGATCAATTTTATGCCTATTCTAAATGATTAATGATGTAAGATTTTTGTGATAGCACAATATATTCCTTAATGGAAAAAGCATTGACCACTAAGCATTAGCGTAGCACAAAAATATGATTAGTCAACTGATGCTAAAACCCATGTTGCACAAATTGAACAGCCTACATCATGCAACATTGCAAATTTGAGTTCCCTCAAGGATTAGAGCCTATCAGTAACATACAAATCACAGCTCAGTCACAACATTAGTTGTCGTGAAATAACAGAAAATTAAGATACATGTAAAACATAAAAGACAAAATATACACATAATTGGCAAATCAATGAACAAGAAAAATCTATGCGTTAAGAGCATACTGTTGCCTTCAAAGGCTAAGTTTCCCAGCATACAGAAGAAGCAAATTTATGTTTAACAGATTAGGAATCTCTTTTCTATCAATTCATAATGTATAAATGCAAAAACTGAAACTAATCACATAATTTATATTTGTGCATTTCTATTGAAGGAGAAAGAACGAACTTCAGGTGGATGTATTATGACATGCTGACCATCTTCTCCTCCCAATGAGCATTCTGGCCTTCAGAACGTCAAGAGAGCCGCTATATTGGCAGCATCAACCAGATTTCTGTCCTCAAGCAAAAAAAAAGGATGTCAGTACGATTATGTATAACACCAGCTGAAAGCAAATAAATCATGAATTTGGATTTACAGTCATACCCACCACTGTCTACAATGTGGAGATCTATACGAACTGACCACACCCATTTCCCAGCAACAACACAAAGTGATTCTGTGTCCACAGCTCGACTTTCCATGTAAAACACTTCTAATTATTCAGTATAGAACATGTGAGTGTGAGCATCTCAGTTAATCCCATTTGCTATCATATGGAAAAATTTAGTGAATTATAAGGCTGAATAAAATGAGCCTTTATCACATTTTACTCAATTTCAAAAAAAGCAGAAAATGTTCATACCGTAAATCCAACAAGAAAACCATGAACTCAGTTGGAAAAACAAGCAAGTTCATATGAACAAAAAGGACTGCATCATACATTACCTTAATCCACGATCAACTATTTGTCCCAGCTCCACAACAAATTCCCCAGGACGACCTACCTCGAATGAAGGATCTGCCATGGGAGAAAATTCAGTAAAAATTGCAAGATTTCCCTCGTTGGGGCGGTCTTGATAAGGTTGCACTAGCTGACAAGTTACAAACCCCAATACACGAGTCTGACCCAGCTCAATCTCTGATGAGCCATCTTCACTGTTAATAAACCCATCATGATTAAAAGAAACATCTAGATCTTCAAAGCTGGAAAATGATATCGGACACAACTCTAATCGAAAGATGACTGTTATGGGGGAAAATTCACGGCCCAAACTATTCAAAGGACAAGCCCAATAGCACAAGCCCAAGAAAGAAGAGGCCGGAAACTACCCTTAGACGCTGGCTAAAGCTGTCAAATAAACTCGCAAGATCCCTCAATAACCCAGGAATAAGTGAAAAGATAAATCCGAAAAATATCAAGAGAGAACCCCGGGATATAACACAGATATCCCGGGAATGAGCAAATAAGAATAGCAGGAAGAGGATGAGCCAAGAAAGGATTGATGTGGTCCCAAATGTCCGTTACTCTCGTGTCCTCCATCAACCAATAAGAAGCAAGAAGGCACCAAAAGCATCAAATTTGTTATGAGATGATTCTAGAATAGTACACATGTCAATTATTGATTTGAGGGAACAATCTAGAAGCAAATAAGAGAATCTAGGCCCTATGAATGGGAAGGAGTATAAATAGAGAAGATCCAAGTAAAAATGTAGGTGACTGCACTTTATCAAAAAGTAAATAAAAAGTATCAAGACTCAATAGCCAAATCAAGTGCATTCTTCTCTCATTTATTCTCTCTTCCATCATTTACCTCACTTTGGACCTCGTTTGAGTCTCCGTGACAAAAACAGGCCATAACATTAGCGCCGTCTGTGGGAATCCTGACTAAATTTTGCAGCTGATCTTGCTTCCTGTTAAAATCTGGTGATGATGGAAGGAGAAGAATCGTTTCAAACACCTGGAGGAACTCGTCGCCGGAGGCAGGTGATACGAAGCGCTGGCAACGTCCACGTTCAAGTCCCAAATCAAACAAATGCGCAACCAGTCATGGATCCAACGAGGTATACGCCACCAACGACAGTAAATGTGCCAAACTTAGGCAATCCAGAGAAGACCCGAGAATTTCAGGAGAAACTCCAGTCATTATTCAACGAATATGCTGTTCCTCCAGTTCCCCCAACAAGGCTGGATTTTGAGGGAGTACAACAAGCTCCAGTTGAAGATCTTCGTGAGAACATCAACCGACGGAAGGAGGTTTCAGAGCAACGAAGAGCTGATCCTCCGCCCAATGATGCAAGACGAGTTATAAACGAGGCAAGGGCTCGACAAAGTCCACCGGAGCAGTGTCAACAACTTATCCCGGGGAAGAGTCTATGATCGCTTGGGTCCAAACGGATCAAAACGACATCTCTTCACAGAGGGGTCATGAGAAACCCCTCATAGGGGGGAGCATGGTGAAACCTCAAGGAAAAGAAAAGTCGTACCTCCACGAAGAACACATAGCACTCCTCCATCACCAAGTCCAAATGAGGAACCGAGAATCCCAGAAAATGTCTAGGGAGAAAGAAGGACGGAGTATGGGGATATCGCCATGGTCGGTCGCTTGCTGAAAAGGGTGGAGGATTTGGAGAAAAAGCAAAGGGTGAATGACGAGGGGCGTTCTCAAGCAGATTTGGGCAAGACTCCATTCGCGGAGAAGATTCGCCTAGCACCGAGGTAATTGAAATTAAGGTACCAAATGAGGCTTTATTTAACTATGAATCAGATCCATATCAACATGTCAATACCTATTTGTTATGGATGAGAGCTCAAGGGAGGAGCTCGGAAGCTACCCAGTGTCGTATGTTTCCATTAACCCTAGGAAATAAAGCAAATGATTGGTTTTCTACTCTACCTCCTAATTCCATTGGAGGATGGGATGATCTAGTAAATGTGTTTATCACTCAATACTCTTATTTGGTTGTGGTGAAGGAACCAAAATATAAGTTAGCAAGTATTAAGCAAGGATCAACAGAATCGATCCGAGTGTTTTTGAAAAGATTTAATGATCAAAGAGCCAAATGAGAATCTATGGGTGATGAAGCATATTTAGTTACGGCCATGAGAGCATTACATCCTGAATCTGCATTGTGGAAGGCGGTGCAGTTCAAACCGTCGGCCACGTATGGAGCATTCCTGGCATTAGCCAATGAGTATAGTCAAGCAGAGGAGACCTTAGCCTTGGCAAAGAAGGTAGAAGAACAGAATAAGAAAAAGCCCGTGAGTCAAGGGAACAGGAATATAAAGCTCCGGCAAATTTTTTACCATTCACGAACATGGATGAACCACCTAATATCCAAATCTTACAGGAGGAGATGAGATGTTCAGTGGAAGAAATATTCTATCAACTAAGAAATCGGCAAGTGCTTCGAGAGCCGCGCCAAATATGGGCACCCCCAGGACAGTTGGATCCAAGAAGGTTATGCCAATATCACCAGTATTCAGGGCATAACACAGATCAATGCCGAGATTTATTGTCGAAACTTTGGAGATTGTTCAAAAGTGGAAGGTTGAAGGGAATGTTGGCACCGGCTCCATATCGCCCCAGAGCTGGAGAAAATTATCCTCGAAACCAAGGTAGACAACAAGAGAAACCTCAAAAAGGGCAGAATTTACCGCCACCTCCACTAGGATTACCACCGCCAGGAACAACTTAAATTCAAGCACCTGGACATCATCGCCCTGGATAAATTCTCATGATGGAGAGTCAAGAAATGGAAGGATATATTGAGACTTCTTAGGCGATAACGGAGTTGTCAAGAAAAAAGAGAAAAGCAGAGTTGAGAGAATTGGATCAACAAAGTCCAAGGATTTATTCTCTATATCCAGTAGAGGGACCGGATATCACGTTTACAGAGAAGGACTTCTATGGGATAAAAAATCCACATACCGATCATTTGGTTATTTCAGCTAATATCTCGGAAATAAAAGTCTATAGATGCTTGATAGACATGGGTGCGTATGCAAATATCATTTTAAGCCAATTTTTGACAGGTTAGGAGGTGAAAGGCATCATGTGGTACGTCCATGTCGGGATGAAATCAGAAGATTTGGTAATGCTTTAACCAAACCTTTGGAAGAGATTGATCTGATGGTTCAAATAAAAAGTTCAGATGGAAGAATACAGGTATTATACTCTGCCAACTTCAAAGTGGTAGATCAGATATCATCCTACAATTGTATAATGGGAAGACCATTCATTCATACGTTTGGAGCAGTCTCATCTACGTTACACCAGTGCTTAAAGTTTCAAATAAAAGATGGATGTATAGCCACATTGATTGTGGATCAAAAGAGTGCCCGAGAATGTTCATTTATAGAAAAAATGGAGGGCTTGAGTTGCTATGATTCCAATTTTGAGATGTTGGCCTTCGAGGATATGATGGGAAAGGATGATAGGGATATCGAGGAAGGAAAAGAAGAAAAGGAAATAAGGGACATTGAACTAGAAAATCAGGGGGATATAAGGGTATATTTTCAAGAAAAAGAAACTGTGGAGGAATGTACTTTGCACAAGGATATTTTTCAATTGCTGGAAGATCCAGTAATTCCTGAGATGGATCCTCGGGTTACATTGCCAGAGACCTCCTCAGCAGGGGAAGAAACTGTAGAAGTGCAAATTGACTAGGAGAACCCAGAAATAAAAGTTATGGTAGGAGTCACACTCCATGGGCAATATAGGGAAAAAATGATTGCCCTACTTAAGGAAAACTCAGATGTCTTTGTATGGGATCCCACCACAAAACCAGGGGTAGATCCAAAGAACGCATGCCATTGTTTAAATATTGATCCTAAAGCTCAACCGTTTTATCAAAAGAAGCAGAAGTTTAGCCCTGAGAAGGATGCGACATTAGAGGCTGAAGTTACACCTTTATTGGCAGGAAAGTTGATCCGAGAGGTGGAATACCCAAAACGGGTTCAGAACCCAGTGTTAATAAAAAAGGTGGCAACCAACACCTGGAGATTGTGTGTGGACTTCACAGATCTAAATAAACAATGTCCAAAGGATAGTTATCCTTTACCAGCTATTGACAGGTTGGTGGATTCAACGGCTAGTCATGAAATCATGAGTTTCATGGATGCTTTCTCGGGATATTATCAGATTCCCCTGCATCTGGATGATCAGGAGGATACAGCCTTTTTTGCAGGTATGAGAATATACTGTTGGTGTAACATGCTATTCGGCCTAAAAAATGCAGGGGCTACATACCAGAGATTGGTAAACAAAATGTTCAAGGACCAAATCGGGAAATTCGTAGAGGTATATGTGGATGATACTCTGGTAAAGAGTCTGGAAAGAAAGGATCATTTTGAACATCTGGCAAAAGTATTCTCTATCTTTAAAGAATATGGTATGACTTTAAACCCGAAAAAATATACCTTTGGGGTATCTTCGGGAAAATTCTTAGGGTACATTGTCAGTTGGAGGGGGATTGAAATGAATCCAAGGAAGGTGAAGGCTATAATGGACATGCAACCACCCAAGCATGGCAAGGAAGTCCAGAATTTGACCAGGAGATTAGCAGCATTAAATCGATTTATATCGAAAGCTTCTGACAAATGCAAGCCTTTCTTTGACATCCTGAGAATAAAGAAAAAATTTGAGTGGACCATAGAGAGTCAGGAGGCGTTTGATAGGATAAAGAAGAAACTGTCAAACTCGAGAATACTGTCGAAGCCATCACCAGGAGAAAAACTACAGCTATATATTAGAGCTTCAGAAATAGTGGTGAGTGCTGTTCTAGTCAAGACGGAAGATAAAGAATGTACTCCGGTATATTATGTAAGCCAGAGGCTAAAGGAGGCTGAGTTTCGATACCCGGTTTGGAAAAAATGGCGTTGGCATTAGTCATGAGTGCAAGAAAGCTCAGGCCATACTTCTTGGAGCATACAATTGAAGTATTGCCGGCGTTACCATTGCGTCAGGTATTGCAAAGACCAGATGCGGCTGGGAGACTTTTAAAATGGTTGGTGGAATTGGGGCAGTATGATATCATATACGCTCCAAGACCCACCATAAAAGCACAGACTTTAGCAGATTTCATGGTAGAGTTAACCTTACCTATTCCTTCAGAGGATAAGGTCGAGGAACCGTGGAAATTGTATGTGGATGGCTCTGCCACAGCCACAGCCTCGGGAGCCGGGATTGTGTTGGAAAGTCCTTCAGGAAGGTTCTCATCAGCTATAAAATTTGGGTTTAAGGCTACGAATAATGAAGCTGAATATGAGGCCTTATTAAATGGACTAAGGATGGAAATGTCACTGGGAATAAAAAGCTTAGTAGTCTATAGTGATTCTCAATTGGTGGTAAACCAGATCAGAAGAGACTTTGCTACAAAAGATAGTCAGATGGAAAAGTATAGAGATTTAGTGGTGGAGGCAATGAAAAAGTTCAGACAAATCTTTGTCAAATATATCGGTAGAGAAAGGAATTCAGAGGTAGATGCGTTAACCAGGTTAGCTATGACAGTAAACGCTGAAGAATGAATAACATCAATATCACATGCCAAGAAAAGCCCAGTGATAACATGATCTTGACGATAGAGGATAAATCTCTAGAGGAGGAAAATTGGATGACTCATATTGTTAAATTCATCAATACTGGGGAACAGCTAGGGGATGCTGTAAAAGCCAGACAATTAAGGTTGAGGGCAGCAAGATACACCATACTAGAAGGAATTCTATATAAGAGAGGATATTCCACACCCTTGTTAAAGTGTTTGGCCCCAAAAGAGGCCGAATACGTATTAAAGGAAATTCATGATGGGATCTGTGGAAACCATATAGGTGGAAGAGTGCTGGCGCATTAGGTGATGCATCAGGGGTATTACTGGCCGACTTTAAAAAGAGAAGCCATGCAATATGTAAGGGCTTGCAAGAATTGTCATAGGTTCGCTCCAATACTGAGGTCACCTCCAGAGGAATTGTTGTCAATTTATAGTCCCTGGCCATTTGCTAAATGGGAAGTAGATTTAATCGATCCGCTACCAACAGGAAAGGGAGGTGTAAAATTTACAGTGGTAGCAGTCGATTATTTTATAAAATGGGCGGAAGCAGAACCCCTGGCCACTATCAATGAAGCGAAAATGGAAGATTTCTTATGGAAAAACATTGTATGTCGTTTTGGTATCCCAAATGCCATAGTGACAGACAATGGGAAACAATTTGGCAATGCCAAAATCAAGAAATTTTGCGAGAATCTGAAGATCAAAAAGCTGTACTCAACTCCATATCATCCGCAAGCTAATGGACAAGTAGAGGCCGTGAATAAAATTATCAAGCATACATTGAAAGCCAGGTTGGAAGGGCTTGATAGAAAATGGCCGGAGATGCTACCAGAAGTATTATGGGCTTACAGAACCACCACAAGGAATGCAACTGGAGAAACCCCATTCTCTATGGCTTATGGAGCAGAGGCAATAATCCCGGTGGAAATTGGAGAACCTAGTTTCAAAGTTTCCCATTATACAGAAGAAGGAAGTAAAGAGGCATTAAAGATAGAACTGGATCTGTTGGAGGAAAAGAGATTGACAGTAGATATACAGAACGAGATACTGAAAAGAAGGTCCGTAAAAAGTTACAACTCCAGGGTAAAATTGAGAGGGTTTAAACAAGGGGATCTGGTCTTGAGAAGGATTCTACAAGCAACCCCGGGAACGTTTGGGAAAGAATGGGAAGACCTATTCATCATTGCCAAGAGACTAAAAGGAGGGGCATACAGGCTAATTAATGAGAAGCAGAAGGAGGAACAACACCCATGGAATGCACAACACTTGAAAAGTTTTATCAGTAAGTAAACAAAAAGGAAAACAAGTTATACTATTTTATCGTTTTCAATGAAACACCATGATGTAATCACAGAAAAGTTAACCCATCTGAGTAAGAATCATGAGAAATTATCAAAATTCAAGCAATTTATCATTATACTTCACATGTTTTAAAGACAAAAAGTCTCATACATTCAGAGATAAGCAAGAAAGGAGATAAAACGAGTAATAAAGCATCATAATCCATTATCCCGGGGATAAAAGATAAAAAGTTTAGAGCACGAACAAACAATAAAGAGAGAAAAGTAGAAGGATATCAAAATCCATTGTCAGACATAGCACAAAATCATTAAAAAAGTTAGGAAATTAGTAGAAGAAACTCCAAAGGAACGGTCAAAGGATCAGGGCAAGCTCAGATCCCGGTAAGCTTTCAATTAGGCCTCTGCAGCTTCGGCCCTGGCCAGCAATTCCCTCAAATGATCATTTAAGTCAGCATTCTGAGCTTCAAGAGCAGTAACTTGAGTAGTCAGATGGGAATTCTCCTCGGAAGTTGGTTCTGGAATACTTGGAGCGGGAGTAGGAGTCATCATCTTCAGATGAAATAATCTCCGACATTCAGCTAGATCCCTGGCTATAGAGGCAAAGTTGGAGATAATTCTGCCGGCATCCGAGCTTAACCCTTGATCAGTATTATCGCCGGGAACAACCTCAGGGATCCTGGGAATAGGTCTCACAGTGTGATTTTTCTTTGCTGCAACCAGACGTTTTCCCCGAGCAATCTTTTTCTTTCAAGTTTCCTCAGACTCCTTTTCAGCGGATGCGTCAAACTAGTATTGCTCGGCGATACCTCGGATAGCGAATGGGTTTCAGATTGCGCTCTTACGCCAGGAGATGATCTATTTCTGGGAATTTTCTCTACAACATCGTTAGAAGAAGATCCCAAATCTTCAGGCAGTTTTTTTTCTTGGGAATCTGAAGCAACAGAGGTAGCATGATGATGTGAGGGACCTGCGGCACCATACTTTCTTTTTTGGCCACGAGATAGATCACGACCAATATCTTCATAAGGAATCAAAGACATAAGAAGCTTATCTGCAGAAAGGAAATTGAAAACACAGATGATGGAACCAGACAGGGAATAAATCGAAGGCAATAAAGGGACAACACCTCCAAGAATAGGGCGCCCACGACGAGTAAGATCAGCAGTGACCAACATCTCATCAAATAGAAAACAGAAGCTTGAAAGGGAAAAGCCATGTCCATGAGCCGATTATAAGCCTTCCTGAAACTGTGGCTAAGACTGGTAAAGGCGGGATGTTTAGGACCTGGAAAAGAAAAAGGATGGACAGTGATATCGTCAGCCAGGTAACACATTCAAGTCAGCACAAATAAGCGCAAAGAAAGAAGCACACAAAATAAAAGAAAGAAACACTTGTTACCAGTAGACAGAGGACGAAATCGCAAAGCAGACAACGGCGAAGTATCAAAATCAGAGGAAGCATGATAATGCCCCTGTAACCAAAACCACGAGGATTCCCATTCGCGACCAACAATGTCGCTTCCTCCAATTAATTTTAGTCCTCGGGGCATTAGACAATAGTAATCAGCATGACGAAGAGCAAAGGTAAACAAGAAATCAATCTCACGGGGCTCAATAGAGTGATGCCCCTCCACTCGAAACAAACAAATAACAGCAAGCAAGTTTACCCATAAAGCAGGAAGTATTTGGAAAGGGGTTATAAACACAGACGCATGATGAACGAGGGCAAAGGCAATCGTAACCCGACAGTAAATAATAATTCTTTAAAGGGAATCGCGCTGTCAGGAGGAGCGTTAATATTGGCATTAGGACCAGAAACAATAAACTGCACACGATTATACCCGTGAATATCGTGCAGAAGATCCACATTGTGTTGGGAAATCTGACTGGGCCAAGAATACACCTTTCTTGCAACAGAGGAATTTGGAATGACATGGGTCGTCGGAGTAGCAGCAGGCTCAGAGGCTCGCCGAGGTCGAGGAGTGACCAAAACCTGAGAAGAAAAACCACCACCGCGAACACGAACACCGTCACGGCCACGACCGCGACCACGAGCAAAAACAAAAGATGCGAGCAAGGGGTAGAGTGTGCTCACGGGTCTAAGTCAATGAGTTAAAAACATTTATTTACTCAGCATGCCAGAAGGCGCGAGCATTAACAGTAGCCAATACTTCAGAAGAAAACTGCTCATTTTCAGCAGACGCGTTTATACGCAAAGCCTGAAACTCTTTATCCAGACGGGAAAGATCTTCTTGACAATGATCATGTTTTCTTGAAAGGTCAGTGAAAGATTTCTCAGAATGAAGGCGAAGCCCCTTCTCTGATTCATATTGATCACGGAAGTAATCTCGAGCTTTTATCAAATCAAGCTTTTCCTGTTCAATAGAAGAAAGTTTAGCCTTCAGATCTTCTAGCTCCTGAGAATAGACTTCATAATCACGGGACAACCTGTCTATATCCTCAGACAGGTTAGCAATAAAACATGAAGCTTGACCAAGGTGACCCACTGCACACATAGATTTTGCTAGGGGGCTCATTTGAGAAAGGGCAATGGCATTTTCTTCTGTCCATGATCTAGAGGGGTAGTTCATGGCAGTTTTCAGATAAGGGGGAAGACTGGCAGAAATTTTGGTATCCAATGATCGGAAGTAAGTGGCTCCAGCTCCATCTAGAGAAATATCAACCTTGGAAAGGGCAGCATTTCTTTTAGGATCCACATGACCAAACGGAGTGGATTGATTTTCAAAGGGAGCAACACGGGGAAGTGATTTGGAAGAACCCTCTGAAGTTTTACCGGAGAGCTTTCGGGGGGCTGTGTTGGTGGATTTTCCTTTGGATTTTGAGGAAGATGTTTTCAAGGAAGAAATGATCTCATCCCAGAAGGGGGAAAGGGATTGTCAGAGATATCAATCAAGCTAGGGGCACTAGAAGATTTTTGTTTGTCTTGAAACGAGTCTGGAGGGGTCACCCGGGGCATCTTAGGGACAGGAATATCCCCGGGAGGACAGATGATAGGCCTTTTTGGAATAGAAGAAGCAGAGGAAGATGCGAGACGCTCACTGGCAGGAACTAAACGGGAACATTTTCCTAAAAATAAAAGAGGGGAAATTTATTCAGCGAAAAGAAGATAGCAAAAATTCAAGAGTAAGAAAATAAAGTATTACTAGTGTTTGAAGCCATGGGAGCAGTTACGGAAAATAAATGGTAAAGCTGAAGATTCTCGTCGGTTAAGAGCTCAGTCAGATGACGCTTGGCAGGTGGCCAGGACAAAATAGTCTCCAAGTGCTCTATAATGCGGCGCGAGAGGCGATCAGACGAAGGGACACCTAAAGCTATACACAAGAACACAAGCAGAAAATCTGATAGCAGAAATATTATGGCCAAACATCAGCAAAAGGATAAAAAACTACACTCACAAGGAGGAGAATCTTGAAAATAATTAGGGATGGCATCTTTCAAGGAAGCTAATGAGCAGCTATCCCGAAATATCCTCGATATTTTCACGATATATCTATTTTTGGAGAGTACCGATATCGATATTAGGGAAAAATATATATTTTTTCTGATATCGAGGAAATATCGAGAAATATCAGAAAATATCGGTGGAAATATCGATATCGATTTGTCACAGTTTAAATTTTTTTGAATGTCGAGATATATCGAGGAAATATCGAAGATATATCGAAAAATCAAAAAATTATCATAATTTGAAGATTTTAATGATTTTTTATGTTACTTTTATTTATCAACTAAATACATTTTTTTGGTCATTAATTTGTTCAATTAAAAAAATAAAATAAAAAATGGAGCAGTACTTGCGTGAAACCATCTCATAGTGAGAATGTTTTACGTTTTCTTAATTAACTATATTTTTATATTAAAATAATTATAATTTTCGTTAAAAAATATTATAACTAATAAATATGAAGGATTCACGTAAACAGTATACTCTGATTAAAAATATAATTATTTTTGCACAGTTGGATAAGATAGAACAATATATTACTAACACATTCAAAACAAGGTTAAAAAATTATATAATTCGATTAGTTGGTACCAATATTGTTTAGATCAAGACAACATGACATATTTTACATTTGAACCTCATATATCATCATTTTGATATTAGTTATTATGTGTTAAACAATTAATGATAATTATTGTATGATTTCAGACTATTTAAATATGTTGTTATTGATCTACTTATCATATATTTTAAGTTTTATTTTGATTATAAATTGTATTTATATATTAAAATTAGTTATAATATATTGCAAAAAATTAAATAATCAATTTTTATCTTTTTTCTCATACATTTCCATAATTTTTAAAATTTTTACCAATATCGATATCGATATTCGATATATCCATCGATATATCCGTAAATTTTAGGTACCGATAATTTTACCGATATCGATATTTTAAACCTTGGCTGCTATCTAACCAAATAGGGGCATCCCTACCCCAAGGGCCAGAAACCCAAAATCATTTATTTTGCAGCCTTTATTAGAACTGGGAATACCGTTAATAAGGCCAGGACGACTATGAGGTAGAAAATAATAACTTCTCCGAGCATTATTTTCGACTGTAAAAGCATATAGAAAGTCAACTTCTAGAGGAGAGAAAAAGGGATAACCAAATTGGCGGAACAAGAAGAGTAACAGTACAAAATGGACCATCTATTAGGAGCAAGCTGGGCAGGAGATATCCGCCAATGAAGAAGGAAACGAGAGATAATCGAAGGAAGGGAAAAACGCACCCCATTGTGCAACATCAATTCATATGCGCCAACATAACCATGAGGAGGCCAACACATACGGCCTTGAGGATTTGGTTTATGAAGAGTAATCGAAGGGGGGGCAATACAATTTAAGAATATCCAACTTTTTCAAGGATAGATTGGAGTGACAAACACTAGCCGCGAAGTCAGAGCCATCCGCACAAGTAGTCATGTCAATATTAGGAGAAATATCAATGGGATTTCGTCATCGCTTTCGGATAAATCGGAAGAAGTATTTGGAGAAAGGGCCAGCGAACCAGAGGGAGACGGAGAAGGTACATAGTCACTATCGAAATTCATAAGTGAAAGAAGAATGATTCAATAATTGAGAGTGAAGATAGGATTTTCAGAATCGATCCACGCGAAGAAGGTAGACGAAGAGGAAACCCTAAGAAAATTGCAGGGGGAGGCGAACGAACAGAGAAACTGAAGCAGAAAATAGAAAAAAGAGATAGTTATTGAGATTGGGCCGTTATAAAGCCCATCTTAAGGAAAAAGACGAGAAGGGATAGAAGCAAGACGAAAGGCCCGAGAAAAGGTTCGACCTCGGAAACTTCCATACGTGTAATTCTCCAAGCTCGAGAGGCTAATGTTATGGGGCAAAATTCACGGCCTAAACTATTCAGAGAACAAGCCCAATTGCACAAGCCCAAGAAAGAAGAGGCCGGAAACTTCCCTCAGACGCTGGCTAAAGTTGTCAAATAAACCCAGACAAGATCCCTCAATAACTCGGGAATAAGTGAAAAGATAAACTCGGATAACATCAAGAGATAACCCCAAGATATAACACAGATATCCCGGGAATGAGCAAACAAGAACAGCAGGAAGAGGATGAAGCCAAGAGAGGATTGATGTGGTCCCGAATGTCCATTACTCTCGTGTCCTCCATCAACCAATAAGAAACAAGAAGGCACCAAAAGCATCAAATTTGTTATGGGATGATTCTAGAATAGTACACATGTCAATTATTGATTTGAGGGAACAATCTAGAAACAAATAAGAGAATCTAAGCTCTATGAATGGGGAAGGAGTATAAATAGAGAAGAACCAAGTAAAAAATGTAGGTGGCTGCACTTTATCAAAAAGTAAATAAAAAGTATCAAGGCTCAATAGCCAAATCAAGTGCATTCTTCTCTCATTTATTCTCTCTTCCATCATTTACCTCACGTTGGACCTCGTTTGAGTCTCCGTGACAAAAACAGGCCACAACGATGACAAAGCAAATGACCCCAAAAAAATATGAATTTTGGCAACGTGTTATAAGGATCCCCTTATAATCTATCTACCAATATTACCACAACGATTGGGACTACACGCCATAATACAAAAATATTAAAAAAACCAGCACTTAACGTTTACAGTATAAGAATTTCATAACAAAAAATTGAAATTGTTTATTTCCTTAGTTAATGTTACCAATCATACCAGATCAATGACAGTTGCAAAAACCTTGGTAGTTGAAGGTGGAATGCAGCTTCATTTTTCACATGGATCATCTCGGCTGCAACGACAACTAGAGAGCGCGCACAGGCACCCAGAAATCCAGAGTTTATCTTACCTTCACTACTCACTTCCCTCTCAAGTTTTTACTTCTACGCTTTTGATTCTGAGCAAAACGGCGCGACATAGCAGGATTGTAGAATCTGCATGTGCTCCGATAATCTATGAATTGAGCGAAGATCACCAACTTCAGATAGCTGCTTCAGAAAGGTATCAAATTTCTTGTAAGGCAACTGCATCTTCCTATCTATAACTTCATCCAGAAGAATACTTGCATTCTTTGTATCATAGCATCCAAATAACCCTTCAATCATGATGCAATAAGTGTCAGTGTTGCGAGCACACCCCCTTCTATCCATCTCGTCCCACGTCTCAAACGCGCAATCAGGATCACCGATCCTGAAAAAAATTTAAGAATATTGTATGTTTGCACACTCGGTATACAGCCCACCTCAATCATTTTCCTGTAAAGTCTAAGTGCTTCTTCGCTATTCTTATCATCACACAGAACCTTTAGGAAACAGTTAAAAGTCACTACATCAGGAGGGTAACTCGTCCGTTCCATTTCCTCCAAAAACTTATAAGATGCTTCAATCTGTCCAGCTGAACACATGCCATCGATTAGTTCTTTGTACGTGGACACATCGGGAAGACATCCACTATCCATCATATCCGCTAAGACTTTAAAGCATTCCTCCATTTTATCATTCTGGATCAATGCTACCATCATGATCACATAAGTTTTTGCAGTGGGAGAAGACATGGTCGAGCCGTTGGCTTTCATGAACTCCAGTAGCTCAGCAGCTTCTGTTAGCCTCTCTGCTTTACAGAACGTATCGATGGCGGTGTTATAGGTGAAATTCTTGGGTGTATGACCCATCCCAATCATCTCTTCGAGCATACTCATACCTCTACTCTGGTTTCTGACTCTGCACCATCAGGAAAACAAAATGTTATACGTGTCAGCATTTGGCTTGATCTTTCTTTTCACCCTCTTAAGCATTGCTTCAGCATCTTCAACGAGACAACACTTGCACAATGCATCTAGCATCAAGTTAAATGCATGTATCCCGGGTTGTGTCTTCACTCAAATCTTCTTCTTTGCAAATTTCTGGTGTGTCAGGTGTTTCTCTGAGTATTTTCTCAACATTCAACAACACCTCAAAAGGAACACTTTTCTTATTGCTCCTTTTCATGTAATCCAGAAGATCACAGATGATCCGAAATTGCTTCACCTTATACTTAGTGCTAGAGAGAATGTCAATCATCTTATTAACTATTCAGGCTCATGACTATAATGTTCTTGGTGCCCCGCCCAAGTAAAGAACCTGAACGCTAACTTCTCCTCGAAACGAAGCCTGTACAACACCTCCACCACCAAAGGCGTAGTCAATTCGATGCCTAGTTTATCAAGAGCCCCCTCCATTCTAAACACAGGGTCCAAGGAATCCAACACTGTTTTATAGACCTTATCAACATTATCATTCCCATATGTATCATATGTTCTCTCCAATTCTACAACCTCTGATGTGCAAAAACGCCTGCAATCCCCTCCCAAAAACAATGAACTCTGTAGACACGAATACTCAACAGCTGAACTTGAAACTCCACGTAGAAAATGAGAACTGATGAGTAAAATTCGACGAGAGATCAGAGGAATGCAAGCGTGAATAAATCCACTTTCATTGAACCAGCTGAAAGGAGCAGCATTAGGCGCTAGTTGATGATAATTCTTGAATGGTGATGTACATTCTTTCATCAAGAACCACTGAGTGACATTCAAAACTGAAACTCGACGTATCATTTCAGGCCCCAATCCACGAAACAGCATGTAAAAGACCTCAATGCATCATAACTCAATCATGGATATAAGAGCATGCTGGTTTGCAATCATATACGCACAATCACATGGTTGAAGCAATTCATCAAACAGATAGAGGGCTTGAAGAAAAAAGTTCTGCACGCTTCAAACAGCCGAGCTGCGACTGGAAATTTCTACTCCTGGTTAGTTTGACACCTTATGATTAAGATTAAGGTGTGGGAGACAATAATGGATATTGAGAAGCTGTAAATCGAAATCTGAGTGATAGAAAAAAAAAATCTGCATTGATTATGAAAGGATTAAAGTTGAAATGATAGATTTGAAAAGGTGTGTATTTCAGTAATTCCCAATTACAAAAGCCCATATCATTGTAGTATAAAATGGGCTTTAGCCCAATCTATGAAAGATGATTTTAAAGCCCATTGTAATTAGTCCTAATTGGAAATATGAGCCCATAAAAAAATCCACCGGTTACTCAATCTCAAGTTATAAAAAAAATATTTCTTAAAGAATCCTAAAATATCTTTATTTATTTATTTATTAAATCCAAATTTGAAAAAATATGTAAGATTAATAAACTAATAAAAATATTTTTTCAAAAAAAATTCTTATGCGAAAGCATTTTCATGAGTTATTCCTAAAATAAAACTCTAAAAATACATAATAATCCCAATAATAATGATAACAATTTTTTTATTTAACATTATTATCACTTTTTATCAATTGAATATCGCTTTTTATTATAGAGATAATCACTCCATATTCATTTCACATAAGTCAGAGTTTTACAAAGTCTTTGTCCATTTTATCTGCATAAAATATCATCATTTTAAAAAATTATTTACACAATTAAAAATGTGGAATTATTATTTATAGGTACAAAATATAAGATAATATTACTACTACATACAAAGTACAAATTATATTACTATTAAGTACAAAAATATGTAATGTAAAATTTTAATTACCCTTTAACAAACTTCAATCTCACTAATATATGGGAATTCAGAATGAGTCATCAATTTAATCAACTTCTTTACCGCTAATACGGGTATTCAGAATGAGAATTCAATTTCTCTCATAAGTGCTTCGGTATTCAACTTCATAGTGCCCATTTTTTTAATCAGAAATACATTGAAATCCATTTTTGAATCAGAAATAAATTGAAAACAAAACTTCTACATGATATTCAGAATTGAAAATCAATTTCTTTCGTAGATGCATAGGTATTTAATTTTAGTAAGCAAATTGAATACCATGGATTGTGTATGCAAGTATGCAAATTGAATCATTACTGGAAATTCGTCCCGGAGCCCTTCACGCCTTCTTCTTTCTTTCTTCTTCTCACGGTAGTTGTGGAGTTAGTGGGGTGAAGACATGGGTGCATGTTTCTGGCCTAATTTTTTCTCTCTTATTAATAGAATTACAGATTCGAGATTGAAATTGAACACAACGATCTCAAAATGTTTGAACGATAGATTGAGTAATCTCCAACATATTTCCTATTTTTATGGAGAGACTAATGGATAAATTAAATTTTGAATATAATTAAAATTAAAATAGGGTTAAAAGTGGTATTTAATGGATTCAATTTGGATATTGAATCTAGTAGCAATATAGATACATAAATTGTACCTGTAAGTAATGGACCCTAAAAATTTTATTTAGAAATTAAAGTTGCCACTCTCACAAAAGATTCTACTGTATTTTCCCGAAGAAATTTCATCTTTTTATATGACAAATGTTACAATAAAAATTATTTAATTTATTATGATATGATATATAAATATAATAATTTGAAATTTAATTACACATAAAATTGATTTTATATCATATGCTAGTTATTTTATAGAACAAACTATTATGAACTATTGAAAATTAGTAAAAAAACCAATTAACGATAATTTAGGAAAGAGTGAATCTCTTGTGCGCCCGGCACACGGATTTAGATTCGTGTCCCTTTGCAATTTCCATGCCCCTTTATAATTTAAACTTTATAGCAATATATAGGTTTAAATAAAATAGGGAGATGAAGAATTGTGTTCACATGGGGACACAGATCATGCCCTCGGGGATGCAGGAGCTTTTGTCTTTAGGTAAAAGTGTCCAGATCGATGTTTATACTTAATGTATGCAACAGAAAAGATTGTTATAAATTGAAAATGGGCATTTCAAATTTTATTCCATTGTTTATAATCATAAAAATATTTTTTCAGACCGTACATTATTTTATTTTTCAAAAAAATCAAATTCATTTTTAACAGCGTTTTAGGTTATGCTTGTAAAAGAAAAAAATAATAATCATGGTAATATTATTTTATGCTTTCGTAATTAATCATCGCTTTTATTAAATATATTATCACTTTTTTTAAAATATTATTATTATTTATTTATGTTATAAAATATTCATAAAATAGTTCACAATATCATTATTACTTTTCCTCCAATTAACTGTCACTTTTAATTACATGTTAGTCTATATAATAACGTAATATCAATGTTAGATATAATTAAAATATTTAATTATTCTTTAAGAGTTTAATACAAATTTATTCTTATTTTAATCCATTAATCCCTACATTTCATTTAATAAGGGGCTCTCTTTCTTACGCCCGCCCAGTGGCTAGAGCTGTTAAATGAAACGAGCTACTCGAAAGTTCGACTTAGCTCGGCTCGGTTCGTGATAATTACTCGAGCTCGAGTTCGAGCTCTTTTTATACTCATTTCCTTAACGAGCCGAGCTCGGTTCAACTCAACAAAGCTCGATTATTTTAATAATAATTATAATTAATAATAATATAATAAATATTAAATAAATAATAAATATAAGATATATTTATTAAAAATCGGCTCGCTAAGTTCGATAAGATTCAATAAACTCGACTCGATTTACTTAACGAGCCAAATCAAGTTTGAGCTCGATCGGCTTGAAAACTACTCGAGCCGAGCTCGAACTCGTTTTTAAACTCGTTTCCTAGACGAGCTGAGCTCGAACTCGGCTCGAGTATGTACACTCGAGCTCGCTCGACTCGAATAATAACTTTACCAGTGACTGAGTCAGAGGAGTTCGAAGGGTACAATTATAACTTAAAAATAAAGTTTTAATTATTTTATATGAAAAAAATAAAAAATAATTTGTACACTGAAATTTTTAATTATTATCACTAATTATCCTTGATAATTTAAATAAAAGAAAATTTCTCAATCTAAAACTTGAAAAATGAGTAAACTGTCAATTTTGGGTCTAAATTATTTTTTCTATCGATTAGGGTCTGAATTTTATATAAAACTATCAATTTAGAGCCTAAATTTATCACATATTGTCTCTTATTTTATCAATCAATTCAAGGCCTGAATTCCAGGCCCTGAATTGATAATTTAGTATAATTTAGACCCCTAATTGATAGAAAAATTAATTCAGGTCCTGAATTGATAGTTTATCCATTTTTCATGCCCTGAATTGATAGTTTTGTATATTTCAAGCCCCTAATCAATAGAAAAATTAATTCAGGTCCTAAATTGATAGTTTATCCATTTTCAGGCCTTGAATTGATAAAACTCAATTAAACTATTTTTTATAAATAAATATAATTTGTTGGTGTTAACAATAATTATAATACAAATGTTACCGTCTCTGTTTCATAATAGTTTGCATACTTTCTATTTGGGTTTATTACTAATAGATACGTGTTTTAATAGCCTAATTATTAGGAGATACAAAATCAAATTAAATTACTAAGATATACATTTTGATATTTTATTAGTCCAAGTTTACCCTTAGAACTATTACAGTTTGGCATCGCAACCAATTCAGGTGGGTTTGGCATCGCATTAACCCAAATCTCAGTCTATGTCTCCTCTATCTTCGTCGTTCATGGCTCCACTCCCGCCGTCGTCGGCGACTGTTTATTCATCGTCCACAGCTTCACTCCTGCCGGCGATTGTTTCTTCATCGTCCGCACAATTGAAAGGATGTTTCCTAGATACAAACGCCCCATTCCCTGACCTCTCAGATCCGACGGCTTCTTATAGCCGACCTGATGGTGTTGTTGGATTCTATCATCTCTGTACATATATCGAAACATATGGCTGAAATCTCAGATGTCTTCCTGCTTTAATGTACATCAATGTTAAAACAAAAATAAATCAATACATACTTATTGACCAAGACTCAAAATTTTTAACAGAAACAACTAAATCATTTGCTTTAACCAAAAATTAATCCCTACAAACCATTTCATACACAGAAAATATTATGCGACTAGATTACTAAGTAAGAGTATAAATGTACACTATTGTTCAAAATATACAAATGTTCACCAATTTCCACAAATTAAACACCTACGACGCATTTCAAATATATGAATTCACAAATGCTTGATTTAATGTACACCAATGTTCAAAAGTACTCAAATCATAATTTTCAACCAAGATTTTAATTCAAATTCTTTAACTGAAACACTCAAATCATTAGCTTTAACCAAAAGTTAAAACCCACGAACCAATTCATGCACGCCAATGATAAATTGATTACTTTTAAGATAATGTACACTACTGTTCAAAATTAACCTATGTTCGTTAATTTTCACAGATTGAACCCCGATGATACATTACAACAACAGGAATGCAAAATGATTACTTTCTGAATTAAGGTACACCAATGTTCAAAAATACCCAAATCATATTTTTGAACAAGATTCAAAATCTTTAACTAAAACACCAAATCATTAACCAAAAATTACAACCCACGAACCAAATCATGCACACCAATGTTCAATCGATTTCTTTTTTATGTAATGTACGCTACTGTTTAGTGTTAATATTCAAATTATCCACTCAGACAATCGTTCATCCCCAAATTTTGATGTTTTAAAACAGAGGCACAATCATCCAGAACCCCAATTTAATCCCTAATTTCTACAGAAGGAGAAGAGAAATGGATGCACAAATAAGTTCAGGATTAGAGTCCTGAAAATTTACCCTCCACTAATATGCGCGACACCGGACTTCGCTTTTCACCTTTAACCGCCACACCGAGTAGTCCCAGATTTAACACTGATGTATAACGTTTGAGGGGGTGGTATCGTTCATTCAGAATGGAGTAAGTGAGATAATTTATTGAGAAATTTCAGGAGAGATTTATGGAGAATCTTAATATTTCTTTTAAAATGATTGTGAACACTAGTGTTAATATGGGTAAAATGGAAAATACGGAACTAAATTTTGTATGTGTGAGTAATTCTGTAAATTCAATGTACTACTCAGTAATTATGGAGATAATTTTGTACCTATAAGTTAGGGATAATATATTTATTTGCCCATTAACTTTGCCCAATTTTGATTTTAGTCCATAGGTTTTCCAATTTTTGAAAATCATCCATTATTTTTGAAATTTTTTAAAATCCATCCATTATGTTTACCTAGTTCAACAAAACAGTCCTATTATAGGTTACAGCAGGTAATTCCAAAAAAATTACTTAATATTTTCTTAAAACAACCCCGAATCAAAAACCTATAAATCAAAAACTTATATCATACTCACCTTATATTCACTCTTAAGCCAAATTTTCTTCTACTTTCCGATCTTTAAAATGGTATCAGAGCCCTAGGTTTATTTATTTATGAATGAAAAATTTTATTATAAACTTATATCACTTAACGAGAGGAGAGTTTTAAGAGATATGGATCCGAACGAAAGTTCGACATTCGAGAGGAACAGGAGTATTAGCCCTGTTCAAAGCTGGAGCAACAGGAATTTCTGGCCTGTTGGATATGACGAAGCAAGCAGCTCTATACAACAATACTATAATGTGTTATATAGACAATATGCAGAAAAAGAATACGAGGACGCAGATCGATTTTGGGATAATCTCGATCGAAGGTGGAAACTGGCGGACGTCCGTGTTAACCACACTAAGGATGAACATCTGGAGGAAGGCCGCCAGATGGAGATAAGATATTCCAAAGAAGTACCAAGGAATATAGTGGTTTCACCGAGATTCATGGACGTGTCCCCAAACAAGAATAATGGAGAAGACGACCAAACCAGGTCCAAGAGAGATCTGCAAGCCTTACCACTTTTCACATTGGACTGAATGACGGAGTGGAATGAAATCGAGGCAGATAACTCTAAGATGAACCAAGATCTTAGAGAATTACAAAAGACGGTGAAATTCTTTGGAGAATATTGCCAAAACATGTTCAAAACGGTTGCTGAGATCAGCTTCCAAATGGATAAGATAGAGACATTGCAAAACAAACAACTTGATCTCATCAAGAAAGTGAAAGATCAGGTGATGTCCCTAGAAACCAAGGTGACAGGGAGAAAGTCAGGAGGAAGGTTGCCACCAACCTTCAGAATAGAACCCCTTTTATACTAAAAGGGAAAGACGACGGAGGTCACAAAGCCAAAGACGGAGAGTGAGAAAATGATCGCTATCCTTCGAGGAGAATCCTCATCCCTTGATGGAAAGAGCGAATCTTGAAGATCTACAAGATCTATATGAGTCCTTCCAAGGACTAACTATCGTAGATCTGAAAATG
Source organism: Pogostemon cablin (assembly GCA_023678885.1). NCBI lineage: Eukaryota > Viridiplantae > Streptophyta > Magnoliopsida > Lamiales > Lamiaceae > Pogostemon > Pogostemon cablin. The sequence goes on along the minus strand of CM042997.1, from coordinate 21,452,282 downwards.
AATGTTGGAGAGACTTTGAACTCTCAACAATAATCTCAGGCTCCTCAGACCCGACAGGATCTAAGCCAAAATGAAGGAACTTTGGATCACATGGAGTTCATGAAGCAAGACAAGAAGAGACATCCCAAAACCAAGAAAATTTCAAAATGAAGGCGATGAGATTGTCAACAGGAGCAAGCCGAGTTCGAGGATCTAATATACACAACACCCCATATGGTCGGTCTCACATTGAACTGATAAATCCATACGGATTGATCTTAAACCTCGATACTCTAGACTTCAAGAATAGAGAGGCTTTGATCGATGAATGGACAAATGCCATGAAGATTGCAGGTGGTGCATTGGAGCTGGACAAAGAAGGATTTCTTTCCAAGAAGACATGATGATTAGTGAAAAGTGGGGAAAGAAGCCGATCGTGGAGGTAATCCAAGAACCAGAGAAGTTCACAACCACAGGTAAACTAAAATGCCCAGAAGAATGGAGACGAGTTGATGTGATATTCGACATCACTAAAAAGGAAAACTGTATTCCTTGTGATGTCTTGTATTATCTCCAACAACCAAAACTGGGAGATACTAAGGACAGCTCAAATCAGGTGATCTTGAGCTAATAATCGAAGGAGTTGCAGGAAGATTCCCAGAACAACTGGTGCTGGGATTTGAGTTTCTCGAGGATCACAAACCTTGTGAATGATTACAAGATGGAATGGAATGCACGGTCAAAGGAAAAAAATATAAGGTTCAATAGCAGAAGCTCGGGGTTATAGGCTCTGATAACCATGACCACTAGTCTATTTTCAATATACATCACCGTGGGGATGATATATAAGGAGCATCGTGCAGAGTATTTTATGGCATATATTGATTCAGGAACCGATATCTGTACAGCAAAAGAAGAAGTCTTTCCTAAAGACTCAGGCGAAGAATTGCCAGCAGTCTAGGAAAATATTTCTCTCAGAGGGTACTAATCCTTAAAAGAGAAATCAAGCAAGCGGTAATCATGATCGGAGGAGCAGATCGTACCCCGTGGTACAAGGTGAAAACTCCACCGATATATTTTCATGACACCTGAACGGATATTCTGTTAGGAAATAACTTCCTACAGACATTCAAGCGTTTTACCCAAGAAAATGCAACAAGAAGGCTTATTTTCACAACCCTTTGTGAACATAAGATCATCACACCAAGACTGCGTAATGCATTTCAAAGAAAAATGCCAATCAGATTTCGCAGCAGGCGTGGTGATGAAGGAAAACTTAGCCATCCGAAGATGAATGATCGAATGAGATATGGCGAAGCAGTCCTTCAGATGAGAACCGAGACTAGAGGAAGATGGAAGATGGAGAAACTAAAGGAGAACACAATCCACCTTCTCAAAGCAAGCTTGGGAGAAAGCCTACAGAGAGACGTCACAATTGAAGAACAAACATCTTTGGAGGACGTTAAGAAGAAGATACAGAGGAACTTCAATGAGGATCCTCTAGCCTGGTGGGATAAAAATGAGCTCAAAGCTTCACTCAAAGTCAAAGAAGGAAAAGAGCATGAGTTCGTGAGATATAAGTCTATCCTGATGAACCAAGAGGATCGAGAGGATATGCAGCTAATACTTAAGGAACATCTGGACCTTAAGTTGATATCACCAGGAGTATCTCCATACAGCATTCTAGGATTTCTGGTTCGAAACATGGAAAAGTCAAGCGGGAAAAGTCGAGACTTGTGATCAACTACAAAGGGATCAACAATATCTTGGAGTTCGATGGATACTACATACCAAATAGGGAACACTTGGTCAACTGTATCAAGAATGTCAAGGTATTCTCAAAGTTCGATTAAAAATCTGGATTCTACCAGATTATGATAGAAGAAGGAAGCAAGAAGTTCACAGCCTTTTCCACACCACAAGGTCATTATATCTGGAATGTCATGCCTATGGGATTGGCGAATACACCTCAGATATACCAGAGAAAGATGGATAATCTTTTCAAAGATTATTTCTCATTCATGTTTGTCTATGTGGATGATATTCTCATAGCCTCAAAAAACATAAAGGAACATTTAGCGCATCTGGAAGTATTTTCAAAAGTATGTCGCAAGAAAGGATTGATGCTTTCTGAAAAGAATGCAGTAATTGCAACAAGACAGATCAAGTTTCTTGGAGTCGAGATCGATGAGTCCAAAATAATCCTATAACCACACATTGTAGAAAAGGTTCATGGATTTCCTGAAGATTTCAAGGACAAGAAACAACTCCAGAGCTTCTTAGGAGTTGTCAATTTTGCTGGAATGTTCATCAACAATCTAGCGCAATACAGGAAGGTGTTCAGTCCTCTATTGAAAAAAGATGCTGAGTTCAAATGGGAGGAATCACACCGAGCTATGGTAAAACAAGTTAGTCATTCCTAATGACGAGGATGATCTGGTACTATATACAGATGCCAGTGACCATTGGTGGGCAGCAGTTCTTACAAAGTCCACACAAGAAGGAAAAGTGTCATGCAGATACTGTAGCGGGCTCTTTGCGGAGAATGAAGCTTTGAGGTGGCACATCAATGAAAAGGAGTTCTTTGCAGTTCAGAAGGCGTTCAAAAAATGGTCGCTGTTTCTTCTCGCGAAAAAATTTATTCTTAAAATTGATAACACAAGTGTCAAAGCCTTTTTGAAAAATAAAATTGAATCTAAACCAGAAAAGGCTAGACTATTAAGATGGCAAGCAGAATGCCAATATTATGATTTTAATATTATCATTATTAAATCTGTTGATAATGTTTTTGCAGATTCCTAACTAGAGATGGAGGGAGATGGAATAGACTACATCCTGACTGTTTCAAGGCACCTGATGGACAACCTTGAGTTGCCCCAAAGTGAATTTGAGAATCTGGCACTCAATGCAAAGCGTGTTGGAAGAATACAAGAAAGTGATCAGACCAAAGTGTCTAATCGCATACGAGATTGCATTCGCAATAATGAGAGTCTATTCGAGTCATTACGAGAGCCACTCCTCCGGGCTGTTGATAGCAATAGCAATCGACAAAAGAAGAGTAGTCAAGAACGGGACTCTAAACCCAGAGCAAGGGATTCAAGTACCCTTAGCACGAGTCCTAGATTGGAACCTCCAAAAGAGGAACCAATCCAAGGAAAAGTCGAGGCTCTGGAGTCACATCTAGAGTCTATGACCCAGCACCTCTGTGTCAAAGAGGGAGAGATCAACCTTAGGCCAATGACAGACACTTCTAAGGTTGGTGTTAACTTAGCTGATTTCTCTTATTAGTAGGAATACCAAGCCAGCTGGAAGAAATTAAATACCAGATAGAAATCCGATCGGAGAAATGCCGGGTGGATATATTTCGGGAATATCCCCGAGTTTGGATGCGAGAAGGCTAAAATCTAAATGATGTGAAACAATGGTATGATTTTAGAGCGCTAGCTTCAATATATACTATTGCACCAGGCTTCCCAGAGCTTTAAAAACTGCCTGAGTGGCTGGGAAAAATAGTTTTTAAGGCATGGAAAAACAACGCAACTCTATCCAGAGGCCGTGTATTGGAGCTCTACTTCACTAGTGCGGCTCCAGAACTAGTCGGAAAAGGTAACCACGAGGCCTTTGATGAGCATTTTCTCATCACACAAAATTAATCCTCAAGTATAAGGATATCAATTGTAGTTTCGAAAGGTAACCAAGTAATTATCGAATCCAAGGGATGGGTTATTATCAATTCAATTATATTCTATTTAACTAAGATTATGTTGGAAAAATTGATTTGGTTTGTTTATTAAACTAAATAACATAAATTGAAATAGCAAAGTAATTAAACAAGCAATAGAGAAACTTCTGTGGTGATCAAGTAATTAATAGATTAGTTCATCAGATAATTCAGTTTTACTTATTAATTTCTTTTCCATGTGTTGTTGTCTGACTCTGCCTTGTGGAATATGGAGGCATCACTAAACCATGCAAGCGGACTCTATAGACACAAGTAAGCAAGCGTATGACATGTGTGAATATCCTTGGAGCAATATGTATACTTTACCCCCTTTCTAGGTATTATCATAATCAATTATTTCCTGTGCACTTAGTACTCTAACCCGATTTGATCTCCCATTTTAGGTACTATAAAGTTATACTCTTTATCCTACTTATTAACCCGAATATGATTCAATTAACAAGTATCTATATAAGATAGTTCTAATAAGACTTCGGAATCCCTTCACTTAGAATTATAATATATAATCATGTTCAGCGGTGAACGCACTCAATCAATAACCAAGATATGTATTCAGACTCTACATAACAGTTAAAGATGTATAAAATGACCGTGAGTATGAATTAAAAAGGCACAATCTTATATAGAATATATCACAAGTAGTATTGTACGGAGTTTACATATGAAAATTCAATTAACTCATAAAACTTTCATAATCCTAGAACTACCAGAGCGGTTCTAGGCCATGATTGATCTAGGAACAATCATGGCTAGTTGGTATGATCTTACTTGACTCGCCAGACGAACCTCTCCTCACGACTCCTTCGGATGATGGTAGGGCTTAGTGAATAATGGATGATGAATCCTTCCTTTTGTTCTATATCCTCTTCTCCTGTGAAGGTCTTCTTTTATACTTGTAAACTCTCCTTACGGGCCTTGGATGGGCTTTTTGAGCGAACACACACACTAAAGATGTAAAAATGTGAATTTGGTAAGTTTTCGGATGTCGATTCGACCAAACATGTTGGTCGAACTCCTGCATGCTAGTCGAATCCCTCTGTAACTTGGCTTCTGACTCCGAATTCGACCAGAGCGCTGGTCGAACTGGATACTTCCTGGTCGAACTGGAACTGCTTCTGTTTAGGCTTTTAGTTCGACCACGGTTCGACCAAGTTGTTTGGTCGAACTCGGCTGTCGTGGTCGAACTCGACTTTTCCGAGCTCAGTTCGACCAGAGGTGCTGGTCGAACTCTCTTCTTCTTTGTCGAACTCGACCTTCTCTTTTCAAATCCGATCACTTTCAACTCATTTTCTATCGAAAATCAACTCAAATAGCCTTGTAAACTCCCGATTCATGACTTTTCACCAAGTATAGCAATTCACATCGAATTACCATCATTAATTACACCATAAGTACACGGATCCAAGCTCGAAACTAGTGAATTTACACACTCATCAGCCTTCCATCTCATCAAGCTAAGAAGACCCAATGTCTTAGCATCAAATAGGATCAAGAAGTCTTCTGGAAAAGAACCAGTCTTGGTTTCTACTTTTTCTAAAGAACAGATCTCTATGCGTCGAGCGAGGAATTTGTACGCCTGCATTAAAGCAATGGTGGAGGTGAAGTTTCCATTCAAGTTCGAGCACAAGTCTTTGAATGGGTCTTTTCTGTTGAATACTTTAACATGGAAGAAGACAGTGTTTGCTGAGAAGGCCTTCCAGGAAAAATAAGACCTTCTTTGGAGAAACAAGATTCCGGTGAGTAAACAAGCCCATCGAAGATATTGTAACATGGCCTATTTTGGGCAATGGACGAACAAAGTATGTACGAGTTATTCCACCCAAACAGAACCAGAGTTTGGGAAAGGAATAAGATTGAGCATAGGGATGATCAGGAGTGCTGAACCCCCTCCAGCAAAAGAGACACGTGGAAAGAAGAGGGTAAAATCTCTTCAAAACACTCAAGAGCCAGGAGAATCTTCAGGTACCAAGGAAGACAAATGACTCTTCAAAAAAGTAAGAATCGGATGATTTTTCTAAAGGGGTAAGGAGCCATGTGATTCCTGCAAAAGCCAAAAGAGGGATGGACCAGACAAGGGCATCCAATGGAGAAAGGGGACCAGCTAGCTGCTAAAGTTGGAATCCAATGGAAATAACGTAAGCAGTGACGTCAGTACAATGATGGAAGCAGTGATGTTAGCAAAAGTAAAGAGGCTTTGAAATCCGAATTTCACATCCACAAGCCTCTATAAATAGCAGAGTTGAGAAAGAAGAAGGCATCGATCATTCCCCTCTGTTTTTTCTCTAAATAAATATTGTATTAATTTCTTTTCTTTCTTGTATGAGTGTTTCTATTTCAGCTACCGTAGGTAGCTAGAGGAGTCTTCTCACCATAAAAAAGAATTTTTTAGCAACCAAATTTACCAACGAAATTTAATCTGCTGGTAATTACCAATTGAATAGCATCAAAAATGACATTTTTGTTTTAGCAACAGAATGCCAACGAATTTATTCTTTATTTTAGCAACAAAATTCAATCCATTGGTAATTACCAACGGATTACCAAGGGAATCATTATATAAATTACCAACGGAATTATTAGCAATGGATTACCAACAGAATTATTTACCAATGGAATTGATTTTTCATTGCTAAAAATTTACCAGCCACCACTTTCTTAACAAAAAATTTCCAACGGATTCCGTTGCTAATCTGCTGGTAAGCCAATTTAACAATGGAATGAAGGCTTTTACCAACGGAATATTCTGTTGGTAAAAAATAGTTTTTTGTAGTGTCTTCTCTCGTTTAGGTAGTATGAGTGTGTAATAATATCTCTATTCAATAAATAAATAATCCTGGGCAGCTGCCTACATGCAACCTTCCATTTTTCTGATCTCCATATTTTCCGACGAGAAACAGTAGCAGCATCCTGTACACTCAGTGTAGGAAACAAACAAGGGTTGTGCTGAGGTCTGCTGAAGGAACGGAATAGAACCATCACACTGCGGGGCACGTGGTTGGCTGTGAGGAGCAGCTGTAAAACCTCCCAGATGCCCGATGGATCGACGGTAAAAAAATATACTGTTACTGTTATAAGTTGGTTAATTACCAGATTAATATTGTTTAATTAATATACGGAAACTTGATGGGCCTGATATGATCTTGATGGACTATGTCTATTTTGAAAAATCGAAAGTGATAAAAGTTTGGCGAAATAATGATATGATATAAGTCAATTAGGGTTGAAAATCCTTAAAAGACCTGTTGTAGGACTTAAAAGTTGAATTCTGCAAAGTTAGTGGACTGATTTCAAAATTGAGAAAATATTATTTTCAAAACCTGTTGGTCACCTGCTATAGCAGGTCAAATGACCAAAAAGTTGAGATTTGTAAAGATAATGAACTGTTTTCAAAATTGAGGTAAAGGATGGACCAATTTCAAAATAAGGGAAAGTTAACGGACGAAAAAATTAATTTTTCCTATAAGTTATATTGACCCTTTCTATTTTGAACTGTTTAGAACTGGATATCGAGTTGAGTTTCAGCTAATTCAGGTTCGGTATTCGAAATTTTGGGTTTTAAAATAAATTACTCAAACCCGATATTTAAAATATCCTATTTTTAAGGTATCCCATCCGTATAACTTGAAATCATCATCAACATTTTTTTTATTTAAGGTAAAGATTTAGGTGAGACTACCTAATGAATCTTAAAGATTATCTATTAATTCAATTAATTTTTTTAGAGTGTTGTTAAATACACACTCCTTATTAAATGCACACCTTTCATTGAATACACATCCTCTTTTAATTTTATATTTTTAAATTTTATTATATACACACCCCTAAAATTTCAAAATTACCGTTTTTAAGATTAAAATTAATTAAACACGGTTATCACCAAATAATATCTACTCTAAAATTACAGGTTATAATTTTCTTCTCTCTGCAAATACAACGCATTGTGACCTTTGCTGGGATTCAAATGCCACAATTCAATTCGTGAAAATTTAAATGTTACAAATCAATTCATGAACAACCAATTCGATTCATGAGTTAGCTATAATCCTACCCCCATCTCTGCCCACCATCTCTGATGCCTCAATATTTATTTTTATATTATTAATTGGAAATGGGATTTTGTGTTATTTAATGTTTAATTACCTTGTTTTCCAATGATAAATTCGAATGATTTGAAGTTTCAATTGACTTTTGAATTTTTAAATTGAGGAATCCATTAATCTGGAATGAGAAAAAAAAAAGAAGACATTCAACTATGGTGGAATCGTCTTCGTATCCATCCCGATAGCAAAGGAAGATCATGTTTCAAGATATAGTGCTTGATCCAAAGGCACTTTAAGGATACGAATATTGATTTATTTATTGAGAGATACGAAGACCAAAACATCAATATTACTTCTCAAAACTGGCCGGTTCATCGTCATGGTATGTGGGGTTGTGATGGGCATTTTCTCAACACACAAAATTAATCCTCAAGTATAAGTATATCAATTGTAGTTTTGATAGGTGACCAAGTGATTATCGTACCCAAGAGATGGATTATTATCAGTTTGATTATGTTCTAATTTACTAAGATTATGTTTGGCAATTTTTTTTTGAATTGTTACGAAATTAAATAGCAAGTAACTTAAATATCAATAAAACAATAAGCAATAGAAAATACAGTTGTCATCAAGTAAGAAATTAGGTAGTTCTTCAGGCATCCAGTTTTACTTGTTAATTTCCTTTCCATGCGTTATTGTTCGACTCTGCCTTGTGGTCTATGGACGCATCACGAAACTATGCAAATTCACCCTATAGACATAAGTAAACATGCGTATGACACGTGTGAATATCCTTGGAGCAAGAGATATAATTCACCCCCTTTCTAGGTATTATCATAATCAATTATTTCCCGTGCACTTAGTACTCTAACCCGATTTGATCTCCCTTTATAGGTACTATGACATTATATTCTTTATCCTATATACTTATTAACCCGAATAAGATTCAATTAATAAGTATCTATATAAGATAGTTCTAATAAGACTTTGGAATCACTTCACTTAGAATTATAACATGTAATCCTACTCAGCGGTGAACGTACTCAATCAATAACCAAGAGATGTATTCAGACTCTATATAACAGTTAATGATGCACAAAATGACCGTGAGTATGAATTAAAAAAGTACAATCTTATCTAAAATAAACCACAAGTAGTGTTGTACGGAGTTTACACATGGAAATTCAATTAACTCATAAAACTTTCATAACCCTAGAACTATCGGGGTGGTTCTAGCTCATGATTGATCTAGGAACAATCATGGTTGATTGGTATGATCTTACTTGATGCGTCAGACGAACCTCTCACGACCCCTTCGGATGATGGTAGGGTTTCGGTGGTGGATGGATGATGTGTGATGTGTGTCCTTTTCTTCTGCGAAAGTTCTTCTTTTATACTCATGGAACCTCCTTATGGGCTTAGGATGGGCCTTTGCTTGAAGCACACGTCAAATTTGGTAAAAGACATTCGAAATTACCATAAATAGCAGCAGCGAAACTCCGTTCGACCAAGCTTGAACTGGTCGAGAACGGCCTCCAACTTGAGCAACTGGTCTAACAAGCTTTCTGGACAATTTCGCACAAGTTTCTCGACCAGCCTTCTCTGCTCGACCAACTCGATGTTGGTTGAGAAACACCTCCAAGTCAAACGGACTCTCTGTATAATTTTTACATTTTGCTCGACCTCTGCTCATCTGCTCGACCAAGTCGATGTTGGTCGAGCAACACCTCCAAGTCGAACTAGTTCTCTAGACGGATCTACAAAATCTGCTCGACTTGGCCTCCTTGTTCGATCTAAGGTGATGCTGGTCGAACAAGCTCTTGAGGTCGAACGACACTCGAACTTCGTCTCAAAAATTGTGTCTTCCAATTTTGAGCCTTTTAAACCTATTTTCCTGTACAAATATGCTCAAACAACCCTTGTACCCTCTGATTCGTGACTTTTCCATAAACATACCAATTTGTTTTAAAATAGACTCAATCGTACTCCATTCCCACACAATTCATAGCCCAAAATACGTGAATTTACACTCTCATCAAATTCCTAAACTTACATGTTTCTCATCCCGAGGCAATGACAATCAAAACAAATCAGAGAGTGTAATCACAAGATCAAGTGCAACCTATCCTAACACATGCAATTATATTAACTCAAAACATGCAACCACCATACCTTTCATTCATGCAAAACATCAATCAATCACAATACTTCTACAAGCGTGAAGTCATCTAGGTCACGGGTAAGTGTTTATTCTCTCTCTCAAGTATAAAAGATATACACTTTATGGTTAGTATCGACACTCAACTTCGATTCATATACTCGCATAACCATAAGCTTGACAAGAGTCTCAAAAATCCATCTACAACATTTTAATACTAGGATCACAAAGGACCTGCATATAGGTAGTAATGTTGGCTCTTTGGTAAAGGTAGGAGAATATAGATAAGTAACTAAATTACTAGCAAAGAAGTACCTTGGAGATTCACCTTCTTTCTTCTCTCCTTCATCTTTCTTATCATCATTCCAATACATGCTTCCTCCATCTTTACTTGGATCAACAACAATTCTTTTTTTTCGCAGTAGAATACCAATTCCGGTGTTCTTCAAGTATAAGAGTACCAGTTTCGGGCACTACCCTCTCTAGTATTCGAGATATCGGTTTCAGGCACTATCACTTGCAAGATTTAACCTCTTATCTCTCGATTCTGATTTCACCAATTTCTCCTTCTTTTCCTCTTCAAAACTTCATAGAGCATTCATCTACCTCCACTCTTTACTAGTAATAGGTATAAAAAGGCTCAAAAGATAAATGACTCATTGTCAAGGCTTGCCAAAGAAAAAGCTTAAAAGCTCAAAAGGGCTTCCAATGATAATTATATAATAGGGTAGGATTAATTTGGCTAAGTAACTTAATCAACAACAATAGCCTAAGATCATTTCCTAGCATCTATCAATTATAGATTTCACACAAGACTCCAAGTCAAGTTCTAGAATACGAGTATACAAACGACTCTCAAGAATAAACGATCATGCTTATCACACTATAAACAAGGCTCAAATCCTCACAAGATTAATAGAATCCTAAGCACTTTTCAAATCATGCAATCAGTATCAATTTTCTATGAACTACAAGTACAAATAGAACATGCTCGTCATCAACAAATCAACATGCATCAAAATAAGAGCCCATACATATCATGAATCCTCATCACTAAACAATTCCAGGTGAAAACTTCCCATAATCAGTCAATCATCATCACTATCAAATACATGCCACTCACACATGAATCAAAATCTACACCACAACAATCAAGCTTGCACCTGTAAAGTGTTAAAGAGAATGGAGATGAGAAGAATCAGAAAAGAATAAAAGACCTGGCAGCTCTACTCCTCTGGAGCATTACCATCATCCTCCCCATCTTCATCATCACTCCTTTTCGCTCGCCACTGATCAATTGCTCTATGGAGATCACTGATATTCCGAGCCATTAAGTGCTCACGGTCTTGCAACTGCCTCAACCGATCATCCATCGTATCATAGCATGCATTGAGTGCAGCGTAGTTAGTATTTGCACGTGTCAGCTGCCTGTTTGTTTCTTGCTGGTTCGCATTGAGTGTGGTGAAGTGCTCGTGCATCAATCGGAACTGCTCCCTATAAAATTGATCCTGGGCCACCCAATAATCTTGTTGCGGCTGTGGTTGTGGTGGTGGCTTGAAAAACTCCTGCTCAAGTGGATGCTGAGGTTGAACCGGAGGCATGTCCTCCTGATAATTAAAAGCAAGTGGTGGTTGTGGCTCCTCCTCTTCAAAATCAGCTGGGTCTCAGATCAAAATCATGTCCTCATCCAAGCCGATTTCATGCTCACGCAACTCAACTAGCAATCTCCAATTTCCTCTTCCCAAGAAATTCTCAGAGATCACTATGTGCTCTGTAGTATTCATCAACAAGTTATTGTTGTTCTTCACAGTGGTAAGATCAGCTATCACCAACGGAAATTGAAGTGTTCGAGGCTCCTTCCCTCAGATAAACATCCAAGTATCATCTTCCCACTCAATCAGCCCCATCCTCACACATGAGGTCAAAATCAAGTCTGGATCACCTCGAATAGGATCATACCTATTCAAGTCAATCCTATAATAATCTGCTATAATGGTGATCAGCCCTCCGATGTTTACTCTCTGAAATCCATGCATTGTGAACTTGTAAAGTTGATGGAAAAAGTAGGAATACAGCTTTCTTCGGACCTTGCGAATAACGTGTTCTCCGAAATTCGGCCCATGTAAGTAATCACGGGGTTACGAATGAAAGCAACCTTCAAAGTGTTGGAATTATAATTTTCTTGCCTCCCCGTGATAGCTCTCCAAAACTCGTTCGGCTTAAAGTCATCACTTTTTTTCCAACCACGTTCTCACAGCCAATTATCTCATTAAACTCTCGAGCCCACATCGTCTGCTCCTGTCCACCTATTTGCATCTGAATACCATAAGGAAGATATCTGTCACCACGCTCAACTCTCGTCGTGCATAAGACCTCCACAGTAATGTGAAAGTATGTCTCCCTCTTCATCTCCATGAATCTTGTGATGCCCACTTGATTAAACATCAAACGAATGTCGTTGATAATATTCATGTCCATCATGGCACGATCATCTTGATACCTAGTCCTTCTGATCTTTTGAGAGATTGCATTCCAAAGCTCTCTTTTCTCTTCCCAATCACCAATCTTGATCCTAAAATCCGCTGGCCTCCTTTTATCTGGTCTCCTTTTATCCATCTTGATTTTCTTGACTAACTCCCCCAATGGAGGTGACTTATTTCCTTTCCTCTTCGAAAAAGAAGCACTCTCTTTTCCTACAAAATTTATACTTCAATATGCAACAAAAAGAGATGAACAATACCAAGCCTATGTCTAACATGAATCCTACTCAAGACTTCAAATTCATGTATCCAATTCAACTAAATTTCAAGTGTTTATCAATCACAATTGAACTCTAAACCAACACTTTCAATCAAGAATATCAAGATCAAATTAATCTAACACTACTCCACACCAAATTCCACCAACTCAACACTTAAACATACTCACATTCCATCCTCAATTGTATCTCAACAATACCCAAATTCAACGAGACCATATGTATAATTCGAAATTAAACAAAAGCCCATGCTTCATATAACATCAATTTCACAAAAATTCTACAATGCAACGTAGAACAATTCATGAAAATTTCAAATGCAATTTAGAATAGGAACTTCAACAATTCAACAATAAATCTACCCAAGACTAGCATGAATCCACTCACCCATTCTTCACTAAGCATTATCAACACAATCCATGAGTAAAAATTGAGAAGAAAATATACCTTTGCTTGTCATGGTGTACGCGTGGTGAAGACAACGAAAATAACCCCAAAAATTCAAATCTAGCCCTAAATCGGACTTGAGAAAATTCGGATGTGAAAGTGTGTGGATTGGAGGATTAAAGTGTAGGAAATAGATTGGGAAGAAGAACTTACGATTATGGTGGTGCTCGAGAAAGGGTGATGGGTTGTGTGTGTCGAACAGAATGAAAATCACCTTTTTAAAAACTGTCTCCAGACTCCATTCGACTTTAGTTCGACTTGTGAGGGGTGATCGAACAAGGTCCATAAGTTGAATGACCCAAATTTGATCCTTGAAATCGCCTAGTTCGACCTCCATTCGACCTGCACTTTGTGGTCGAACAACATGTGGAAGTCAAGCAACGCGTGTAATCGTGTCTCTATTTTACCATGACTTGCTCGACTTCCGCTCGACTTTCAAGTCTTGGTTGAACAACCTATGTTTAGTCGAACAAAGACTCTGTAATTTTTGTTCACTTTGTTCGACTGTTGCTCAACTTAGACTCCTTCGTCGAACAACATGGTCAAAGTCGAGCAACCTTTCTGGACATTTTGTGCATTTTGCTCGACATTCATTCGACCTAAATTTGTCAGTTGAAGAGGTGCTGGACGTCGAGTAACCTGCCTCGTCGTGCCCCTGTTCTCTTCTGTCCTGCTCGATCGTTGCTCGACTACAACATCTTGGTCGAGCTGCAAGGTTCAAGTCGAACAACCTCTCTGAAAGAATTATGCATTTCGTTCGACTTCCATTTGACATACCAATAAAGTCGAACAACCCTGTCCAGGTCGAACAACCCTACTGGAAGTTTTGCACATTCCGTTCGACCATTGCTCGATCAAATAGCATGGTCGAATGATCCCCCTGAAAGTCAAGCGACACCTCGAACTTCATTACCTTCATACCTTTCTCGTATTTTCCTGCAACAATGAAACTATATGACAACATCGAGTACCAAGATCATAATTTCTAAGCTCGAGAACCACTTTCATACCAAATAACATCCGGTGTAACTCTGAAATAACACTAAAAACACAACAAAACACCACTAAACATAGGCAAATTGCAAAAAGTCGATGCATCAAAACCGATTAAAGTTTTAATATACCGTAAAAAATCAACTCCCCTAGCAAACGTTACAAAGAAAAGATCATATTCTCCGCGCTATGATGAGGTAAGTACATCACACCCCCAAACTTAGTAGAAACTATATTGAAAACTAAGTTTGCAAAGAGATGTAATTTCCGAATAATAAGCACGGCAAATATAAAAATTTTTCACTCACACTAATAAAATTAAAGCAATAAAATATGAGGGAAAGCCCCCCAACAGGCGCTCATATTTAACATTGGAGAGTCACGACGGTACCACTCTAGCGCAAGGTATCTTCAAAGATGACACAAGCATCATCGGCGACTTGTAATGCTTCAAACGATACCCATTCGCCATTGTGATGTCTTCATATTTGTCCATAAGCTCAAAACTCCCCCCTCCGCAGGCTCTATGGATAATGAACAACCCCGTCCACTTCGATTTCAATTTCCCTGCGAAGAGCTTCAAGCGAGAGTTAAAAAGTAATACCTCATCACCTTACTTGAACTCCTTGTTTGCCTATTTTTGTAGCACTCACGAGCAAGAATACTCGATCGTTGTAGTAGTATATCCCAAGAAAAATTATCAATCCACAAAGGAGTTATGTTCGGACTAGCAAAATACGTGAGCTCATGTTTATGTCATTTTTATAACGATGATAGGGGGTTTTGAAATTGATTAACAACTAAAATAAGTAGCAAGTAAATAAGAGAGCGAATAGAAGAAATGACAAGTAAAGAAAATGGGTGCTAAAGTTCAAGTATGGAAAAACATGGGATTAGAAACATCCAAGCACACTCGATTCATATTATCATGCAAAAGGAATTCAACTCAATTGATGTAGACTAAAGGTGATCACGATTGTATCCTAAGCTCCCTTTTGGGTTATAAAGGTTGTTGATCCATTTTAGACTCTCAAAAGCACTTAAGATCAAAGCCCAACATTAACCCCTTCCATCTAGGTACTAGTTAGATTAAACTCTCCCTTTTTGTGTACTAAGGCCAACGAATGGATTGGTTCCCCTCATTGAATTCAAATATCCTTTCGGTCAAACCCAAACTCAATGTCTATTCATGTCTTCCTAATACTATAGAGGGTCATTTCCGTCTCACTCCAAACAATACATACATGAACATCATGATAGCATTTAATTACCACAAATAATCCATTGATCAACAATCCATTAAACCAATAAACATTCATGAATAACAAACCATGCCATCACAACATCAAGACAATTAAACTCCATGAATAGAAATCAACATCAATTAAATCCACATGATAATATAAATCTAATATGCTCTTCATGCTCCTAATCCCACTAGAGGGATTAGCCTAACATGATAAGGGTAACAAAACAAATAAATGATTCATTACAAATACCCATAGTCTTAGATCTAAAATAATACAAAATAAATGGATTCTTCCCTATCAATTTCTTGAAGAGAATCTTCTATTCTTCTTGATCTCCACCTCTAGCTCTTGATTTTGAAGTCTTTAGCACCAAAAATGGAAGATATGATGGGTGGATGAAGATGGATGAAGATGGATGAAGATGATGGTGGAAAATGGAAGAAATGGTGTGTGATGTGTGTGTAGAGGATGGGAATTTCGGATCTTATCTTCAAAGTGTTGAAATGGGGTCTATTTATACCCCATGTGGGCCTTCTAGAAGATTCCAGTAATTTCCTGCGTTTTTGCACCAACACGGCTCGAGCTCCGACGCACGCCCCGTGTTCTAACACAGCGCACGACTCGTGCGCAGTACACGGCCACAGGGGTGGCCGTGTTGTGTTTTCTGACGTTGTCGCACGGCTTTCTGGACAGGCCCGTGCACGGTGCATGGGCCGTGTGTTTGTACTGGGCACGGGTCGTGTTCTGCACTCGGCCACAGGCGTGGCCGAGTTGGTGTTTCGAGTGTCAGCGCACGGCCATTCTGACAGGGTCGTGCGCTGTACACGGCCCGTGTTGTGTAGCTTCCGTTTTTGCCCGTTCTCCCTCGTTTCAACTCCGAATCTAGATCCGCTTTTTCCTATGTCTTCCTTATCATATCTAGCATCCAATAAAAAGTAAAAATCATAGGTTTAAGCTCATTCACACACATTTCCATAAAAACACAAAACATAATCAAATAACATACAAATACGGATAAAATAATACTAAAACACATATAAAAAGACACTAAAATGTAGGTGAAAATAGCTCTAATCACTCCTTGTATGAGATCTTCGAGTCATGTCATTTCTTCATTCTCTCCTTGTAGATCTCCGAGTTCTTGTAAGCTTGATTTCTGAACTCATCCAATTGATTGATATGAGTCATTCTCAACTCTTTTTGATCCTTTAAAGACAAGTTCAAACTCCTCAATGCTCAAAAAGCTTTGTGCTGAATCTCTACGGGCAAGTGGCATGGCTTTCCATAGATAATTTGGTACGGACATATCCAACACCGTCTTATAAGCAGTCCGGAATTCCCACAAAACATCATCGAGCTTCATAGCCCAATCCTTCCTATTGGTTCCGACTACCTTCTCCAAAATTTGTTTCACTTGTCGATTGGAAACTTCAGCTTGCCCATTCGCTTAAGGGTGATAGGATGAAGTAACCCTATGCTTGACTCCATAATCCTTAAGCACCTTTTCAAGAAGCTTGTTGACGAAGTGAGTACCTCCATCACTAACTAGTGCTCTAGGAACTCCATAGCAGGCAAAGATATATTTCTTCAAGAAAGAAAACACCGTTCTTGAATCATTCACACGAGTGGGAATGTCTTCCACCCATATAGAAACATAATCCACTTCTAAAAGAATGTAGAGAAACCCATTAGATGGAGGAAAAGGCCCCATAAAGTTGATCCCCATACATCGAAGATTTCAACAACAATACTCGGCTAAAGTGGCATCTCATCTCTTCGACTTATGTTCCCCATCTTTTGACATCTATCACATGTCGCCACATAGGTCTCACAATCTTTAAACAAGGTATGCCAATAAAGAGCAGATTGAAGTACCTTCGCTGCTGTCTTTTGAGCTCCGAAGTGTCCCCCGTTAGGCTGTGTATGGCAAAAATCAAGAACGCTCTCCATCTCCATCTCAGGCACACACCTACGGACTATGAAATCCATACATATCTTATAAACAAACAGATCATACCATATAAATGTCTCAACATCCCTCTTGAATTTTGCAAGTTGATATCGGTTGAGATCTCTCGAAATTTCCCCTACGGCAATGTAATTTACATAATCCGCATACCATTGATTCATTCCTTGGACAGCCACTACACATGCTCTTTCAGCTCCTTCAACAAACACCGACATGATCTTCTCATTAGGGAACATCTCTTCTATGTAATCGAAAGAATCATCACAATGCTCCCTTGTCTCCAACCTCGATAGGTGATCCGCCAACACGTTCTCCAATCCTTTCTTATCTCGGATCTCCATATCGAACTCCTACAGAAGAAGGATCCATCTAATGATCCTTGGCTTCGTTTCCTTCTTCTCCATCAAGTATCGAATCGCAGAGTGATCCGTATACACTATCGTCCTCATGCCAACCAAATACTATCGAAACTTATTAAACGCGTACACCACAACCAAGAACTCCTTTTCAATCACTGTGTAGTTCTTTTGTGCCGCATCAAAAGTCTTACTCGCATAGTAAATGGCGCAGAACTTCTTATCCTTCAACTGCCCAAGCACTACTCCAAGTGCTAAGTCATTTGCATCATACATAAGTACAAATGGCTGAGTCCAATCTGGCATGATCAAGATAGGTGTAGTAATAAGCGCTTCTTTCAAAACCTGAAAAGCGGTTAGACACTCTTCATCAAAAATAAAAGGCACATCATTTTCAAGTAAATGAGATAAGGGCTTAGAGTATTTCGAGAAGTCTTTTATGAATCTTCTATAAAAATCGGCGTGTCCAAGGAAGGACTGCACTCCCTTCTCATTCGTAGGTGGGGAAAGCTTCTCAATCGCCACCACCTTCGCTCTATCCACCTGCAATCCCTTGGCCGAGATATGATGGCCAAGAACAATTCCATCTCTCACTATGAAGTGGCACTTCTCTCAATTCAAGACAAGATTAGTTTCTTGATATCTCTTCAAAACAATAGCAAGGTTAGATAAACAAATATCAAAAGATGAATCAAACACAGAGAAATCGTCAATAAACACCTCCATGATCTTTTCTATCAAACCGTCAAATATGGCCATCATGCAATGCTGAAATGTAGCAGGTGCATTGCACAACCCAAAAGGCATTTTTCAAAGGCAAAAGTTCTATAAGGGCAAGTAAAAGTAATCTTTTCTTGGTCCTCGGGTGCAATCATGATTTGATTATACCCCGAGTACCCATCCAAGAAACAATAAAACTCATACCCCGTAAGACGATCAAGCATTTGATCCATGAAAGGAAGGGGAAAGTGGTCTTTGCATGTATTTTCATTTAGTTTTTTGTAATCCGTACACACACGCCATCCCATAGGAATCCTAGTGGCTAAAGTCTCACCATCTTTGGTTTTCACAATAGTCATGCCCCCCTTTTTAGCAACAACATGCAATGGACTCACGTGGGGACTATCACTAATAGGATAAATAATCGCAGCATCTAGCCACATTAGGATTTGCTTCCTAATCACTTCTTGAATAGCGGGATTCACCCTCCGCTGATTTTGAATGCTACTCTTGGCCTCATCTAATAATCTTATTCTATGCATGCAATAGGAAGGACTAATCCCCTTTAAATCATCAAGAGACCAACCAATCACAGACTTATACTTTCTAAGTACATCTAACAATTCCTTAAGTTGATCATAATCAAGGGAAGAAGATACAATTACCGGATATTTTTCATTGTCACCTAGGTAGGCATACTTCAAGTGCTCGGGTAGCGGTTTCAACTCCTCTTTCATCTCTTCTTTAGGTGCATTCTCTCTGTCCAAAGATAAGTACTTCCTAGTCCACTTGACCTCTTCAACCTTTGTCCTCTCCGATTGATACTGTCATCACCCAAAGCAAGCAAGTTTTCAAGAAATTCAATACATACCTCATTGGAAAATTCATCTAGCTCCGTAGTGCGAAAAGTAAGAGATTCCATCAAGCATGTCTCAAGAGGATCCTTAGAGAGAATCAGAGACATGTCTTCATTAACGATCTCCTCCACCACATCAATGCTGTTACATTGCATCTCCATCGGCATCTTCATTGCTTTGTCGAGGTTAAACAAAACCTCTTCTTTATCCATCCTCAGCCGTAGCTCACCCTTCTGCACATCAATCATAACTCCCGTAGTAGCAAGGAAAGGTCTCCCCAAGATAAGAGTGACATTATCCTTGTCATCTTCCATCTCAAGCATAAGAAAGTCCACAGGAAATACGAGCTTCTCTACTTTGACAAGAACATCATCAATCACACCTTTCGAAAAGGTCATAGACCTATTCGCTAGTTGTAGAGCCACTGATGTGGGAGTTAACTCTCCCAAACCAAGCCGTTTAAAGATAGACAGTGGCATCAAATTAATACTTGCCCCAAGATCGCACAAGGCTCGTCGTGCCGGCCCTTTTCCAATTTCACATAAGATAGTGAAGCTTCCCGGATCTTTTAACTTAGCTGGCAGCTTTCTTTGTATTATTGAGCTACAATTCTCCGACAGGTTCACGATTTTAATTCCGTTCAAGCTTCTCTTCTTCAATAGTATATCCTTTAGAAAATGGGCATAATACGACATCTCCAAGATCGCTTCAGAGAAAGAAATGTTCAAACTTATCTTGTTTATGATATCAAAAACCTCTTAAACTTATCTTCCAATCTCTTTTTGACAAGCTTGAAAGGAAACGGTGGAGGTATCTTTATTTTGGGAATCCTCCATTCATCACGTTCAACCTTCTCCGCTTTATCCATCTCGGCTCTCAATCTATTGGCTCTTTCCCACTTCTTTTCCACTACTGTAAGCTCGGTATTATGCTCTAGAGATGTAGCTGGAGTATTCCGATCAGCAGGTGTCGCATTCGGTATCGAATTGGACAATAAGCCGTGTTGCTTGACCTCTGCTCGACCAAAACTCTATTCCTGATCGTGTTGCTCAACCTCTGCTCGACCAAGGTGGTTTGGTCGAGCAAATAGGTTTTGGCTGAACAGATTACCTGATCATGAGCTCTCATCGCATTGCTGTTGTTCGACTTCTGTTCTACCTGGATGGACTAGTCCTTATGATTATCATCAATCTTCTTCTGTAACTTAGCCTCAAGATGGTCTACTCTTACATCATTCCTTGCCATGTATTTGTTCACTGCATCCTCAAAGCCAGGCTTCTCTTCTTCCACCTTTGCTCCTGGATCAACACCAATAGGAGGCTGCACCGCATTATTCGGATTGCTCCATGAAAACTCCGGCCTTCTTGGTTGTTGGTAATTACTCGGGGGACCACATTTGTTGTAATTCCCCTGATAATTCCGATTTTCTTGAATCGGGTACCTAGTTCCTTGAACACTTGACCCATGGTATAGTTTGCCTCCTCGATCTCCTCTTGGCTAGCTCCTTCGTAGCCACCATCCTGCTGCATCATTGATGTGTGTTCTTTTCTCCTGCGAAAGCTCTTCTTTTATACTCATGGAATCTCCTTATGGGCTTAGGATGGGCCTTTGCTTGAAGCACACGTCAAATTTGATAAAAGACATCCAGAATTACCATAAATAGCAGCAGTGAAACTCCGTTCAACCAAGCTTGAACTAGTCGAGAACGGCCTCCAACTCGAGCAACTAGTTGAACAAGCTCTCTGGAGAATTTTGCACAAGTTGATCGACCAGCCTTCTCTGCTCGACCAACCCGATGTTGGTCAAGCAACACCTCCAAGTTGAACGGACTCTCTGTATAATTTTCATATTTTGCTCGACCTCTCTGCTCATCTGCTCAACCAAGCTGATGTTGGTCGAACAACACCTCCAAGTCGAACTAATTCTCTGGATGAATCTGCAAAATCTGCTCGACTTAGCCTCCTTATTCGACCTAAGGTGATGTTGGTCGAACAAGCTCTTGAGGTCGAACGACAGTTGAACTTTGCCTCAAAAATCGTGTCTTCCGATTTTGAGGCTTTTACACCTGTTTTCCTGTACAAAAATGCTCAAACAACCCTTGTACCCTCTGATTCGTGACTTTTCCATAAACGTATCGATTTGTCTCAATAAAAGACTCAATCGTACTCCATTCCCATGCAATTCAGAGCCCAAAATACGTGAATTTACATTCTCATCAGGTTGGTTGCTGAAGTATCTGATAGGGGTTGAGTGAAATTTCAAACATGAAATTAAATATATAATTTAATATTTATGTAATTTAATAGTTAAGGATAATTTAGACTTTTAAAAGATATATTATTTAAATATATAATAATAGGGGTGTGTATTTAATAAAATGGTGGTGTATTTAGTGAGACCATTTTTTTAAGGCTCTATTTGATTGTTATCAAATAACTAGCAATCATAACCCGTGCGTTGCACGAACATGGTTGATATTTAATTTATTTATTATTTTTATTTTTTATTTTTTTTATTTTTGCATATAACCCCTCTGTCCATCCTAAAGGTCCTTATTTTACTATTTTGGATGATCACTCCAAATGTATCAATTTTCTTCTTTTAGTAAAATGGTCCCACATATGACTCACTACTCATTGCATAAACAAATACCCACTACACAAAAAAAACTCATTAATTCACGTAATGACCACCTTTAAAATAGGCTGAAGTATTATCACATTGTAATTCTTTGAGATCAAAGGTTTGAGAATTGATTAAATTATTTAAAGGGTTTGTAATTTATTTAAATTATTTAAATAATTCGAAAAAAATTGATTAAAATATTATTTTAAATATTATATATATATATATATATATATACTACCTTTAGTCCGATAATAATTTTTACATTTCTAAAAAGAAGTAATTATTTATAACACCTTGCATAAATTTTATAGAAAAAGTAAGCAATAATTTTGTGGTACCGTAAAAGTATTATTATATTATTATGTGCATAAATTTTGAGATAAAAATGTGTGAAGTTATAGCATGTAGGAATAGAGATGACAACGGGTAAGATATCCGCTTATTTTGGGATACTCATATCCATTTAAATATTAATTACCCGTATTCGTAAACATTTTATTTTAAATTAAATTTTATAAAAAATTAGTATACTATTATTAATTAAATATAACATAAAATGTGGTACCTTAAGAGTGTTAATATTGTACTATATATTATTATATGCATAAATTTTGAAATAAACAAAAATAAAAAGTGTAAAGTTATAGCATGTTGGAATAAAGATAACAACCGACAGGGTACCCGTATTTTTTTGGGTACTTATACTCATTTTCGTTTATTAAATACCCGTATATGTACCCGTCCCGTTAAAAAAATTTATTATCATACACGTACCCGTCTCATACCCATTTATCAAAATTCGCGTGTTACCCGTACTTATTTAACATTAATTATTTTATCCATATTTATATTTATTTAATGTTTAAATTAATATTTTATTAAAATTATTTTATTATTAATCAAATATTATATAAATTCTCTTTTAACATTGAATTAATTATATTTTAGACAAAGTTTAAAATTAAAATAAGTTTTTAACATAAGAAAATATTTTGGACAATGAAATTAATAATATACAAAATAAATAAAATATTACAACAATAAAGATAAAGATTGTATAAATGATGTTATGTATTCATGTTAAAAACAAAACAAAAAATAGTATTTTGACAATAAATTTCAATTAATAATTTAAATATATGAATTCATATAATAAAAAATAATTTACCTTTAAAAAGAAATTTAAAAATAATTTAGATATATAAAAAAATAATAAAATAAATATATATAAAATAAATAAAATATTACAACAATAAAGATAAAGATTGTCCAAATGATATTATTTATTTATGTAAAAAAATTAAATTACTTAGATATATAAATAATCAATTGACACACACACACACACACACACACACACATATATATATATATATATATATATATATATATATATATATATATATATATATATATATATATATATATATATATATATATATATATATATATATATATATATATATATTTATTTATTTATTATGGGAGGCCAAGAAAATGAATGGATGAGATAAAATAAAAAATAAAATAATTGTTTAAATTAATATTTTATTAAAAATATTTTATTATTAATTAAATATATATAAATTATCTTTTAATATTGAATTAATTATATTTTAGACAAAGTTTAAAATTAAAATAAGTTTTTAACATAAGAAAATATTTTGGACAATGAAATTAATAATATAGAAAATAAATAAAATATTACAACAATAAAGATAAAGATTGTATAAATGAAGTTATGTATTCATGTTAAAAACAAAACAAAAAAATATTACTTTTGACAATAAATTTCAATTAATAATTTAAATATATGAATTCATATAATAAAAAATAATTTACCTTTAAAAAGAAATTTAAAAATAATTTAGATATATAAAAAGATAATAAAATAAAAATATATAAAATAAATAAAATATTACAACAATAAAGATAAAGATTGTCCAAATGATATTATTTATTTATGTAAAAAATCAAATTACTTAGATATATAAATAATAAATTGACACACACACACACACACACACACACACACACACACACACACACACACACACACACACACACACATATATATATATATATATATATATATATATATATATATATATATATATATATATATATATATATATATATATATATATATATATATTATGGGAGGCCAAGAAAATGAATGGATGAGATAAAATAAAAAACAAAATAATTGTTTAAATTAATATTTTATTAAAAATATTTTATTATTAATTAAATATATATAAATTCTCTTTTAATATTGAATTAATTATATTTTAGACAAAGTTTAAAATTAAAATAAGTTTTTAACATAAGAAAATATTTTGGACAATGAAATTAATAATATACAAAATAAATAAAATATTACAACAATAAAGATAAAGTTTGTATAAATGATATTATGTATTCACATTAAAAACAAAACAAAAAAATTACTTTTGACAATAAATTTCAATTAATAATTTAAATATATGAGTTCATATAATAAAAAATAATTATATATATATATACTCCTTCCGTCCCACTCAAAGAGTTTATTTTTATCATTTTGGTCATCCTACCTAAAGATTCTACTTTCCTTTTTTACACACATGAGATCCATACTCCCACTAATATAACTACCCACTACATATTAAATAATAATACTCCTTAATCCACGTGCCAAAAAACAAAAATAACTCTTTGGGCGGGACGGAGGGAGTATATATTATGGGAGACCAAGAAAATGAATGGATGTAAATTTCAATTAATAATTTAAATATATGAGTTCATATAATAAAAAATAATTTACCTTTAAAAAGAAATCCAAAAAATAATTTAGATATATAAAAGGAAAATAAAATAAAGAATATAAATAAAAGATAAAAATTGTACCAATGATATTATGAATTCATGTAAATAAAATAAAATTACTCAAATATATAAATAATCAATTGACATATATATGTCAAAAGCTTGTGTGTGCCCGGGTACACGGGAGCACATTCCGTGTGCCTTTAGAATTTTGTGCTAAATTGTATACCATTTAGTATAAAAATATTTACCCTTTATTTTACAAGGCAAAAACTTGTGTGCACCCGAGCGCACGGAAGTACACTCCGTGTGCCTTTAGAATTTTGTGTTAAATTGTATACCCTTTAGTATAAAGATGTGTACCCTTTATTTTCTGAAGTAAAATAAAAATATAATGAAAAGTGTATACCCTTTATAACAAAATGATGTACCCTTATTAATTAAAGTGTATACCTTTTAGAATAAAATAATGTACTCTTATCCATAATACTAAATTCTAAAGGCGTACCGCGCACGCAAGCCTCACTCTAATAAATAAAATATTACAACAATTAAGATAAAGATTGTCCAAATAATATTATGAATTTACGTAAAAAAAATTACTTAAACATATACTCATATATTATGGAAGACCAAGAAAATGTGTGGATGAGATAAAATAAAAAGCAAAATAAATGGATGAGATGTTGTTAAAGATTGGTAATTACAATAAAGGGATGAGATGTTATAATAACTAATGAAGGGTCAAGATTTAATATCACCAAGCTAAATTAGGTAGATTAAAATGGTATGAAAAATTTTGGTCTAATTTTGACTTTTAAAGTGTTTTTATCATATATAAAGATAAAAAAATTGAAAATTTAATTATAAAAGAAAATTAATTATGTATTTCATATATATATATATATATATATATATATATATATATATATATATATATATATATATATATATATATATATATATATATATATATATATATATTTTCATGTTAATTTTATGTTTTTAATTATTTAAAAATGTAATGATTTAAATTATCTAAATAATTGCACACTTTTTATAACAAGCTATAATGGGCACCCTTTTTTTATTATAACCTATATACTACAGTGTGTACATTTATAAATCAATCTAATAATCCTAATCCCGAAATATATATTAATTTTAAAAAAATATCACTATAATCCAACCCACATAATAAACTTTACTCTTTATTTGTTAGACTATATTTTTAGACTCAATAAAATAATAAAATTAGTTTTTTAAAAAAAAAACTATTATAACACCATATGTACTATCTTTTGGGAGGAAAGGAGCATACATTTTGTTGACATGATAAAAGAAAGTAGAAACCACAAACAATACCACTATAAAGAGCCACTTTGACATCATGCAATTAGTGTATATTATATAGTGTATTATTTTTAAAAAAAAGTATCAATCACCAATAAATTATGAGTTGTACTTAAGTGTGCATAAATTGTATTTTTATTACCACTTCATAAGACCATTTCTTCAAAGATGAAAGAGAAGGTGCAAGTGAATATATGATGAAAGTGAAAGCCAATCACACAAAGAAAAGTCAACTTGTCAACATCTAAAAAAAATATGGAAAACTACCAGAATATCATTACAAAGGTCAACCTACAGCACAAACTAATCTTTCTCCCACAACCCACTCACCTTCCACTCCAAACATTCTCCTTTCTTAGAAATCTTTGCTTCACCAAGTAACAACTAATTTGTTACTTCAAAAAATAACACCTAATCTCTTCATCAATGCAATAATCTATCTAGCAAACTACCTAAAAAACTTGCACAACTGTAGTAAATTGATGATGTCAGATTACCCTCAAACAAGTTCAATAATGTTCACATCTTCATAGGATCTATGAATAATAAGAATAAATATGATTTAAGAATTGATCTGCCAATGATTTTCATGTTGGTTTGCCTAACTCTTTACCTTGTCTGCTATCACAGTTTCTTGCTGTGCCAAGTTGACATACTGAGTCAATCCAAGTCACCTTCTGATTATGCATGCATATGTTCTTAAAACGGTCTCGTTTATAATGCGTACGCAGTGGATCTGTATCGTCGTAGGGATCATGCCTGGATCAAAAACTCTCTTCAAAACATCAGTCAGTTGTTTCCGCGATCACCATACAAGTTAAAACTATAATACGTCCCATGTTCGGCTTTCAGGGTATATAATTTAAACATACACACTTTACTTAGCAATTTCTTCGAGCTTGTCAAGAATCTGCTTAATATCAGGACGGAGAACCCTGGATGGTGAACAGCAAGCCATGGCTAGCTGAAAATATCTGAGGATACCGTCTTCGGTGACTACCCTCTGATCATTGGTTAGACCAAGAAGAATGTCAGGATGATACAAGTCAACGATCCTGTCATCAAGAATAGCAGATCTCATCGCACTTGGCAAATAAGAATCTTGATCCGGTGTAGGGTTTTCGTCAATTGGTTCTTTCCCGGATAGTAGTTCTAGAAGAATGACACCTAAGCTGTATATATCACTATCTTCACATGCATCTTTCATTTTAATCAGCTCGGGAGCTTTGTAACCCTCGGATCCTGAAACTTCAAGCATTTGCTTCCCTGCAGTGGGGTTCAACAGAAGATGGAGGCCAAAATCCGAGACATAGGGGTTGAAATGGGCGTCCAATAGTATGTTCTTCGACTTGAGGTTACCATGGGCAATTGGTTTCTCCAAAGCTATATGAAGATGGTGAACTCCTCTAGCAATACCAATGGAGATTCTACATAGTGTTTTCCATTTCCGAGCCTCAGCATTACCATCTGCGTGTTAGCCACATTAGTAGTGAATTAAGTTTGCCATTAATGTATACATTCGACACGTGCAAAATCAGAGAACGAAACTAGAGAAAGGCAAATGAAACTGAAAATAATAACACAAGCATACAAATAAAACTACCAACATAATAAATACAGATCTTCACATGTATGAAACATATCAACAACTGTTAATGCATCGTTTCATACAGATAATCTTTTAGCTCGACTAGGCAACCAGTCAGCCAGCTCGAGTCTTGACTAACACAAGTTTATTAACTCAGTACACTTTAAGCTAATTGACATGTATGAGTACCCACACCCGGAATCTACACATCACATGATCCGGATCGCTTCATAAGCAGCGATGGATTTCAACACGTAGCTACACGTGTGAGGTACTCAAACGTGCAGTTCAAACAGATAACCATAGTTCCAGCCAATTAAGATCCAGCAACAGCCAATTAAGATCCAGCAAACTCTTCCAACCCCATTTAAGTGTTAGTCCAAAGCTTAGAATAATATCGAATTATAGTTTGAATTAGCCGTACAATAAGTTTCACATTCTTATATAGATAGAAAACTATTGCAGTCCCCAAATGTTTAAGAGATTGACAATATTTCTAATCAAGGTACAACCCACGAAACAAAGATCGCCGGTTAAACATGATGAAGAGAAATCAAAAGCGAAATCTAAACAGTAAACCAAACACAATATCAACAGTTTCCATAATAACAACAAGGGTCAATGCACTAGACAAAACTCTAACCAATGGAACCAAATCAACATTAACAAAATTGTGTCCTTAACAAGCTAGTGTCCAAATTGGGAACTCCACAACTCTCAGGCATTTAAAACGTGCACATATCAAACACATCTGACCCTTTTTTTCACTTTAAACAAACGCATTATATTCATAACAATCAAAAGCAAGAAAACCTACATTAAAAAACGATTTCAATCTAATTGAAAGAGGAGCTTTTTACCTCTGATAAACTGAGCCAGATTTCCAAGCCCATAAAAGGGATGAACCATGAGCTTCTCCCCTCTTGGCCCTGCATAAAATGCATTCAAAGGAACCAAATTTGGATGCCTAATACACCCCAACAATTCCACAATTGGAATCACCTCTTTTATCCTCAAAGTACAAGTAGGCCTCAAGAATCTAAGCAATGCAAGTGATTTTGAATTAACCAAGGTGGCCCTATACAATGTTCCATAGCAAGATTTCCCAATAACCTCACCAGGGGCATCAAGAATTTCAACAACACTAAGACCTTCACCCCCTTCAAACTTCACCAACCCCTCTGAACTAACCACCCCATCTCCTTCTTTCCTCTCCAAGTTAATTTCTGTATCCCTAAAATCATTTTCTGATTTCCCTTTCCTACAACACAACCAAAGTGCAAGTAGAATGAGTAATAAGGCTGTTAATGAGGGTAGAAGTATGATTAGCAAGAGTTTATGCTTGTGCTCCATTTTTTCATTGAAGTGATGATTCTTGAGGTGTCTTCTTTTGGTGGGGTTAAGGATTCAAAGCTACACTGTTAGAAAGATGAAAAGGGTTAAGGATCTGAAGGGTGCTGGAATGTGAATTCAAAATGTGGGAGAAAGGAAATGGCTACCAAAAAAGAAGGGGTTTTCTCTGAAATGTGGGAATCAACTATTGTTGGAGTTTATGGAAACTGGAAAGCAGACTGTGGAGGATGGATCGAAACTGCAAATCATATGACATTAGAAGTTACAATTGAGCTGCAGACAAATCTTTGTAAGAGAGAGACAGAGGGGGAAGAGAGAGAAGGAGGAAAATATTGGCAGGTGGATCCATGTGATGTTTTATCTAGTACGTTGATATTGCTGATGTTTATGCTGTTCACGAATTAATGAAATGGACCAATTTGCTTATTTTCAATAAAAACACTTTTTTGACCTTTTCTTTTTTTTCTTTTTTCTTTTCGGTTAAAAGAGCTCAAGAAAACATATATTGGGTACGAATTAATGAAATGGACCTATTTGCTTATTTTCAATAAAAACACTTTTTTGACCTTTTTTTTTCTCCAGAAAATATATATTTTGGGTTCGTTATCTAAGATAAAGGATATTTTTGTGTAATTTGATTATATTTTGCATAATTTAATTTAGTTGCAGTAATTAATACTCCGTTCATCCTACTGAAACGTACGCGTTTTTTCATTTTGTTCCGTCCTAATACTAAGTGTGTATTTTCTTTTTTTAGTAAAAGAGTCTCACACAAATTAATTATTTCTCTATTTTGGCTCACACATCATACTAATACACATATCCACTTTACAATAAATTATTATTATTATTTTTCTTACCATACATTAAATACACCTATCCACTTTACAATAAATTATTATTATTATTTTTCACACCTTACAAATCACAATACATTAAAATACTACATGCAAAAAGCAAACGCCCACGTTTCAACGAGATGGAGGGAGTAATTTTTATGGCTAACTATACTGTGCACCCACTTTAAAAAACGTACACAAATATAAACAAAACATATACAATTATGAACAAAAATGTATACAATTTAATTGTTAGTTTTTTTAATGAAAAATTGAGTGTAAAAAAATATACAATTATTAAAAAACATGTACTCTCTCCGTCCCCTTAAAATGTATCAATTTACTTTTTGCACGTAGATTAAAAAATATAATAATTTAATGTATTTTGAGGTGACATAAATAATATTTTAAAGTGTAGTGGGTAGTTGTATTAGTGTTGAGTGTGGAGTCATGTGTGGTCACATCAATCTAAAAAAGGAAATTGATACTTTGTAATGGTACGGACCAAAATGAAAAAATGGATACGTATCAAGGGGAGGGAGGGAGTATACACTATTGAATAAAAAGTTATACACATATGAATGTTAATTTTTTTAATGAAAAACTTAGTGTGAAAAAAATTTACAATTATTAAGAAACACGTATACAAAATAGAATAACATGTATACGAAATAGAATAAAAATTTTTACACAGATGAGTGCACCCTTGCACCGGGTGCACCTAATATCAACTCAATTATTAATTAAATACATCGTCCGATCCAAAAAGGGGGTTTTGTTTTTTTCACGTTTGAATTAAGTATTTCCTCCATCTCATCCAAAGAGGAGGGGCTTTTGTTATTTGCACGTGGATTAAGAAAATATTATTATTTAATGTGTGGTTGGCAGTTGTATTAGTGAGAATGTGGACCCTATATTTTAATTATATTAGTGAGTGGACATAAATCTCATGTATGTAAAAAATAAAGGGAGGTGAGACGCATAAAATGAAAAAAAAAAACTTTTTGGAAGGGTACGGACAGAGTATATGTTTTGAGAAAAAAATAAAATTATTCATTTATATATTTTAATACTTGTGCTTTGCAATCGAACAAAAACATTTGGTCAGCGATAAAACAGCTTTCAAAATTTTTTCATGACTTTTGTACGGTGATTGGTTTTGTTTCGCCACCTAGATTAAAAAAAGAAAGATTTATGTTGGGATTTACTTAGTGGTAAAATAAAAGAAAAGAATAAACGCAAGAGTGTATTTGAGTTGGGGTTGATACTTGGTGCACTCAAGTTCACGAAATTAATTTTTGTCTACTCAATTATTATTAGTTTTATATATATTCAATTGTTGATTAAAAATAGTATAAAATTCGCTACCAAATTGTGTAGATTTATATTAATTAATTTATATTTTTTCTTTTAATAAATGTATAACATTTTTAGTTAATTAGTGTATACTCTTTCCGTCCCACAAATATTTGCACTCCTCCCCCAGCACGGATATTAAGAAAGTGATAACTTTTAGGGGTATTATGGTATTTTTTGGGTAATAAGGAGTAAATGATAAAATATGCCATGTGTATTAGGAATGAGTGGTTTTTTTGTAAATAAAGTATATGGGGGAAGGGTGATTGTGTTTGACTTTTTTGCTTTTTTAAGGAAGGTCCAAACTTTTGTGGAACAACTCAAAATAAAAAGTGCGCAATCTAAAATTGAGTATTTTTTAAGATGTGGGTACGCGGACTAAGCATACATGCACTCCGGTGGACAATACATTTTGCTTTCTGAAAATGGTGTACCCACCATTAGGGTCCCCCACCACCTCTGCCCTGGGGATTGGTGGAGGAGGTAAATCGCAGGATGTGCCTCAAATGATTTATAGAGATAGCTCACTATTTAACTTATGCTTGCAAGGGGTCAAATCCATGCCAAAGGCAGGATTCAAACCCCCATCCTGGGACAACCAAGTTCAGTTGGAAGGCCTTTCCACCTTCCCCTCTACCACTTGAGCTATGCTTGGGGGCAATATTTTGCTTTCATATATAAAAGAGGCTATCTCTTATGAAATGATTTTATGTGAAATGGATTGTTAAATTATTAAAGTATGATTATTATATAAATAAAATATATTATAAGGTGATTAAAGTATAATGTAAATAATGTATATTTTTATGGTATTATAGTATGTTCATTAAAGTATAACTATTGGATAATAAAACATATCATAACACTCTAAATTCCATTTATAATACTTTAATAAAATTTAACTACTCAATATATAATCATATTTTTATATTTATCCATCTCACAACCCTATTAACATAGTATAGTCTCACATAAGTATTTTTTTTTTTGTTAATTACTTTGTTCTCGAAGGAAATGGTAGTGGAATAAAATCTAATATTTGGTGAGCACGTATCATTTCAATGAATAGTGATTTCATCTCCAAAGTTGGAAGGCAAAAGCTTCTGCGCCCCGGGGACACACCGTGCCCATATGGGAACATAACTCTCCCTCTCCATATTTTATTTAAATCTATGTATTTGTAGGGATTTAAATTGAAAAATGACACGGAAATTGCAAAGGGGCACGGTTCCCCAGGAGCACAAGAGTGTCACTCAACAAAAAATACATGATTTTGATTCCATTTCTAAAAAAATTATATCAATCCAAACAAAATTAACAGCAATGATATTCATAACTAAACAATACTCTCTCGTCTTCTTTTAAAAATGCAATCTTAAATAGGACAGAGAGAATAATTTTTAAGAACAAATCTATTACTATCATTCCTCAACACTTTTATTCCTATTCCAACTTTCATTCATTTAATTAAATCAAATAGCCCCTTAATCTAATACTCTGGGGTTGCAAAATTCGGTTAAAATCAAAAAATCGAACTGAACCTAGCAATTTCTATTCGGTTTTAAATTTAAAAATTTTGTCTATTTTTATTTTCTTAAATTTTGATGTTTGATTTTCGGTTCGGTTTTAAATTAGAAAAATCAATTTCCATTTTTTCCTTAAATTTCGGTGCTTGGTCTCCAGTTCGATTTTAAATTAAAAAATTAGTTTATTTGTATTTTCTTAAAATCTGAATAATAATTATAAAAATATTGTTTTATTTTAATAATAATAATAAGATTGATTCCAATACCATACAAATCAAACAAAATCAAATATTGTGATAGTGATTTTTATTATCAATCACAAACAATACACTTATAAATATCATATCTATTTTCATTCCTTAATGTACTACTTCATTAACATTCTTATTCCTTTTAAAGTACCAAACAATCCCTAAATAATAATATTTTTTAATTCACATGTAAAAAAATAAAATACTCATCTATATTTTAAAATATCAAACAATCCCTAAATAATAACATTTTTTAATCCCGTCTAAAAAACAAAAATACCCATCTATATTTTAAGGATGGAGAGTAATAAAGTTACAAGAGAAATTAAATGAAGAATACGTGAAGTGTGATTTTTTTTTTCTAAATTTAAATTTTCTTGTTTTTAATCTATATACGTGATACGTCTCCATATTTGATTTTGGCCTTTTGGTACCACATTCCTCCATTTGCTGCTGCTTCCTCTTTTATTTTTTTTTTATTTTTTTTATTTTTGGTATCGACTTTAAACCTTTTACTTTTTTACTTTTAAAAGTGCACAAATATTAACAAAAATAAAAGTGCATAGAATGATAGAAACGATTAGAAAATGAATGCAAGGAAAAGGTAAAAGAAACGATTATATGCTGTGTTTATTTAAATGAATGAAGACAATTATTTTATATATGCAGGGGGCATATATGAAATTTCTTATAGTTGACTATTTTTCACATTGATTTGTTTTTTTATATTAATATAATATAATATAATATAATATATACACGTATTTGTATGAGACCGTCTCTGAAAATAACTTCTATAATACGGATAAGAAGTGATTATATTTTAATAAAAAAAATAATACTTGGGTTAATGAAAAGTACTATCTCCCCACTGAAACGTATGCGTTTTTCCATTTTGATTCATCCCAATATAAAATGTGCATTTTCTTTTTTTTTGGTAGGAGGGATCCACACAAATTAATTACTTTTCTCTCAATGGGCTCATACATCATATTAATACACCTTCCCTACTTTATAATAAAATATTATTTTTCTCACCTCATTACACATTAAAAAATTATAATCTACATGTAAATAGCAAATGCACATGTATCAATAGGACGGAGGGAGTAATAGTGATACAATGAATTATTTCATGAACAATTCATAAAAATATAAATAAAAAGTGAAAACATTTTTAATAAAAATAAATAATATCTTTAATAATCTACTCCCTTGTTAAATTTTCAAATGACACACTTTTTATTTTGTGTTGTCCCAAAAAAATATGCACCTTCAAAAAAAAAAGCAAAAATCAAACACAATCATCATTTCTCATACACTTTAATTAAAAAAAAATCACCACTACCTACATACATAACATACTTTATTATTTATTTATTACCAAAACATATTATATACCATTAAAAGTTATTACATTTTTTTTAATATCCATGCTAAAAGAGGATACAAATATTTATGGAATCGTAGTGAGAGTATAATTATAATATAAATAATGTTACACATGTTTAACTTAATATGTTATCAACCGTTATTTTCTGGAAATAAATGAATATGAGTCCTTTCCATTCTAGCTGTTGCATTACTGTTTTCATTTCATGTACCAAAAGAAATCCTCAATAATAGAACTAGTAATTAATACTTATATATGTAAAATCATTATTTAGACGTTCACATCCATCGTCCTCATTCTCATTATGCTTTTAGAAGGATCATTTGTGTGTCATCCACAAATTATTTTAAAATTAATGATTGTACTCATAAATTATGGATTTAAACTTTCGATTTTATGCCTTTAATTTAAAAGTTTTTTTTTTCTTTTTAATGTTATAGTTTACGGAAGATATTTTTTTCCATATGTAATGCACGTTGAATTATCTATTTATAATAGAATGTATTGTGTAAAAAACTTGATTCAAATACAATTTTAAATTTTGGGTAAATTACCAAAACCTCCTCGAGGGTTGTCCAAATTACCAAATAAACCTCGTGGTTTGAAAAATTATCAATTACCCCCTTTAAAAATATTTAAAAAAATAGTAAAATTTAATAATACAATGTTAAATATATGGGTCTTGATGTCATTTCCATACTTCTTTATTTTAAGAAAAATTGTATTTTTATTAATGTTTAAATAAAAAACAAGTTAAATGGGGTAATTGATAATTTTTCAAACCATGGGGTTTATTTGGTAGTTTGGACAAACCTTGAGGGGATTTGATAATTCATCCTTAAATTTTTAGGTTCATATGGTTTCAATCTAAGCAAGAAACTTTATTTTTTTTTCTTCAATAACTCTCTCTCTCTCTCTCTGGCCATTGGCCTCATATCATGACTTCTTTATTCTCATCTAACACCATTGGATATATCGTCGCCTCTTCGGCCTACATAATCCAAGCTTTATCTACTGCCCATATCCTCTCGGATCCTACTACATCCATATGGTACTTGAATATAGGTGCATCGGCACATATGACACCTCTTTTTACAAAATTGCACTTTTCTTAACCGTATACATGTTCAGATTCAGTGCTTGTAAGTAATGGTGTCCTATTACATATTTCTCATATTGGTTCTCTATTTGAATCCTACCATAAACCTATCACATGTCTTGGTTGTTCCGAGCCTCATAAAAAACTTACTTTATATGAGCAATTTAACCTGTGATCTTCCTGTTGATGTGATATTTACTCATGATAATTTTGATGTTCAACATCAAGTCAATGGAGAAATAATAGCTCGTGGGAAAACGTAAATATGGTCTTTATCAGTTAGATGTTACCCAATCAGCATTGGTTGCAAATCATCAGCCTACTACATCTTTTGAATTGTGGCACTCAAAATTTGGTCATGTTTCTTTCTTATCTGAACATACTTTGGCACATTTATGTCATCGTCTTGTTATCAATACCTAAGGTTAAAGTAAGTGTTTACTTTTTACCCTAAATGATAAACGTTAAACCCTGAATAATAAATGTTCTTTCTTCTGTTTTAAACTTAATTCACTGTGATTTATCCGGTCCTGCACTTATTGTTTCAAACTCTGATTTTCGATATTATACTACATTTGTAGATGGCTTTTCTCTATTTGCCAAACTCTGTTTTTCAATATTATATTACATTTGTAGATGGTTTTTCTCTATTTACGTAGCTATATCCTTTGCGGTAGAAATTTAATTTTTATGATGTGTTAGATCAGTTCAAAGTTTTCTAATTGCATTAAATCTTTCCATAGTGATGTAGGAACTAAATTTACTAATAATAAGATGAAAAAGTTATTCCATGAATCAAACATTCGTAAAAATTAAAAAAAAAAAAAACTTGTCCATAAACACCTACCTACTTAAAATGGATGCGTCGAAAGGAAACATAGGCATGTCACTGCAATCGTTTTACTTTTAATTAGTAAAATTCATTATCATTAATAAATATGTATACAAATATACCGACAATTACAAGTTATAATTTATATCTAACTTTCAATGAGTAATTTTGGTT
The DNA here is from genome assembly GCA_023678885.1 of Pogostemon cablin. Classification (NCBI taxonomy): domain Eukaryota; kingdom Viridiplantae; phylum Streptophyta; class Magnoliopsida; order Lamiales; family Lamiaceae; genus Pogostemon; species Pogostemon cablin. Next base: position 21,415,813 of record CM042997.1, on the reverse strand, counting down.
TCATAATCAACTCATTGAAGCCATCTTCTAATGTTATTTCAATATCACACTCCCAAGAAAAGAGGGGCACTGCCCCTGGAAATATTAAATGCTAATTCTATTGTACACCTGAATGCATCAACTTTTAGAAACGTATGTAAATATGAAAAAAAAATATAAATTTATGTACAAAAATATATACATTTTGTTAGCGAATTTTCTGTTAGTTTTTTAATGAAAAATTGAGTGTATACACTTTTGAATAAAAAGTTATACACATAAGGGTGCTAATTTTTTTAATGAAAAATTGAATGTAAAAAAATATATAATTATTAAGAAATATGTATACAATATTGAATAAAAAGCTATATATATAGTTCACGCTTGTACCCGTGTGCACCGAATATTAACTTAATATTAAAATATTTAAAGTATAAAGTACATAAATGAAACTCAATATGAAAATATTTAAAGTATAAATTACATAAATGAAAATATATGAGTAGCCAAGTGATTTGTCTCTATATGAATAAGCTTGACGTCTAGAGCTCGACTAGTGTCATTTTAATAATTAGATAGATAGATGTAGAAACTTTATTAAATTATTATAAAGTTCCTCATTTAATTTGTTTCTTTAAAAATTTATACGACCAGGTTTTGCCAAAACTCTTCTTGCCTCAAGTTGAAAAAAATGTTGTCATGAAAGTTATTCTTGTTTTAAGTTTATATAGGATTGGATGATCACGATAATAATCTTACGTCTAGGAAAATACTTCCTCCGTCTATCATGAAGGATTTTATTTATCATTTTGGGCCTCCATTCAAAGAGACTTATTCATCTTTATATATATATATATATATATATATATATATATATGAGACTCACACATATCACTAATATAATTAAAATATAAAATTTAAACATCTCACTAATACAACTACCCATTACACATTAAATGATATTCTTGTGCGTTGACGGAGGAGTACTATAAGAGAAGAAAAATAGAAAAAAGACCATTAATTAATTGATTTAAGAATTAATAGAGTTCGTAGATATATGGAAGGTGATTTTTATAGTGAGTTTTAAAAATTGATTTTCTAATTAAAGAAATTAATAAATAAATAAAGATTGTCTAATAGTTTGGAGGTGGTAATGAAAAGGGGAGTTTGAAGAAATCTTTATAGTTTGCTCCTTTTTATGTAAAGAATCAAACATGCTTTTATGAACTCTCTTTTACCCATCTTTTAAGGTGATAATTAACTACAAATGTAATATGACTCACATTTTTGAAACACAATCACTAAAGTGTCTTCTCTTTTACAATTCTAGAATATTAGATAGAGTGCTAAACCATTTTATAGATTCCCTTTTTTCATCTAATAAGAAGATCACAACCCAATCTGCCCACATTAATAGTGTAATAATAACGTTGGTTAATCAAACGTTTATTAAACACACGTTTTTCTAAAATATTAATAGGCAAAGTCTCCTGTGCGCTCGGGCACACGGATTGAGATCTATGCGCACAGATCCAACCCTCCCCATCTAAGAACCCGACCAGGAGTATATTAGCAAAAATGCCCTAAATTTTCATTTCACGCTACCTCCACCTCCCTCATTCTTCTCTCTCACGCAGCCGTGAAAATTTGGCCAAGCCAACAATCGGCTACGGCAACGACGATGGTGCAAGAATCAATGATTGATCAGACAAAGGATGGGAACACTGCAATGGCGACAACAAGCGAGGTAGCAACATAGAGAGAAGGTGCACGACATTTAATTCCTTCATTTCTTTCGATTTTTCCCAGAATCTCTCTCTCTCTTCATAATTTCTCTACTATTCGTCTAGTTTTTTCAATTTCTTTTCATTTTTCAGAATCTCACCTCCTTGATCTTCATTCATCGATCGATCGATCCATTTTTTTTGGAGTAATGTTATGAAGCTTGTTTCAGTCAAAGTAAGAATTAAACAATCTCATTGTGTTCATTTATATCTGCATTTTAATCTTATGTTTCTCTGTTAGGATTTTACAAATTTTCTTATATGCATGTTTAATGATTTTAATAATTAGGGTATTATAGTATGTAATTACATTGCATGTGAAATGGTTGTTTTGCCTCTGTTTAAATATAGGTTGACATATGTTGGTATTTCATGATATTTTTGGTTTTCTACTGGTTGTACTGTCTTCTTGATTTGTAGGCTTAAGATTCAACTATGGATTTTACAATGGAAAATATAGTTTACTAAATTGTTGATGGTTTTTTAATTTGATATACTGTCCATTTGATCAAGATTGTGCTCTAATACGTGGGATGGATTGCTTTTTCCTAATTTATTAGTGGATTTTACCTTTTCAACTCTCCCGATATTATTAAGCAGGTTACTTCAATCACCATTGGACATGTGTTGAGGTTGAAGTTACTATTGCAGATTATTTGACATTTTAATATTGATGTATTGCTAAACTTGCTGGAAAAAAATAAAAAATTCAATTATTGATGCTTGAGCTTGCTTCTTAAGAATAAGAAATTCAATTATTGATGCTTGACTTGTACACACCTCTCTTGCATGAAAGGTTATGTTTAGTAATTGGAGTGTTTCTCTTTTTTATATATATAGTTGCTCTTTTGTTATATCTACTATTACTCCCAAGTTGAATAAAGTTTTAGTCTCGACTTATATGAACTTTTGCTCTTAAGTTAAGGTAAATAAGGTAAATGAATTGGATTGTTAATGATCATATATATTACTCTTTTAGTAAACAAGAGGTCACTCATTTGTTATATTAGTCGAAAACTCTCAAGTTAAATAGAATGTTACTATCAACTTATGCATTTGTCATTCTTTTTTTACACACATACCATTACTTTATATTTCTTTATTACCTAAAAATTCTATAATACTCTCTAAAATCAATAAAATTGATCAAAAAGACTTTTGTTAAATAATATGGTACAGTATATGAGAAGTATGGTTCGAAACGTAGGGAATGTTTTCTTTTTTGAGGTGTGAAGAGTGTATATACTCCCTCCGTCCCAACTTCAACTTCATACTTTCCGTTTTGGTCCAATTCAAATTGAACTTCACACCTCTATAAAAGGAAAAAAAACAACTAACTAATATTCCCCTAACATACTTTAATTTCAAATTTGTCATCATTTTTGTAACACATAACATACTTTATCATTTATTTATTACTAAAAAATATCATATTATCCCTGAAAGTAAATCAAAAAGTGATTTTTCTTAAACTTCGTATCTGCAATAAACGTGAAGATAAATTTGGAGGTGTTATGGGAGATAATTCGCGGCCCAAACTATTCGGAGGTTAAGCCCAATAATACAGGCCCAAGAAAGGAGAAGCTGGAAATTTCCAATCAGGTGCTGGGTAAGGCTGCCAAATAAAACCAGGAAAAATCTCTCCATAACCCGGGAATAATGGAAAAGATACACCCGGGAAGAATCAAAAATTATCCTCGGGATAAACACCAAATCTCCGGGGTATGAGCAGACAAGAACAGCAGGAAGGGTGTGACACCAAGAGAGGATTGAGATGGTCCCAAATATCCATTATTCTCAGATTCCTCACCAACCAATAAGAAGTAAGAAAGCATCAAAGGCATCAAATTTGTTATAGGATGATTCTAGAATAGTACACATGTCAATCTTTGATTTGAAGAAACAATCTAGAAGCAAATAAGAGAATCTAGGTCCAATGAATTGGGAAGAGGGAAGTATAAAAAGAAAGTATCCAAGTAAAAGTGTAGGTGATTGCACTTTACCAAAAAGTAAATGAAAAATATCAAGGCTCAATAGCCAAATCAAGTGCATTCTTCTTTTACTTATTCTCTCTTCTATCACTTACCTCTCGTTGGACCTCGTTTGAGTCTCTATGATAAAAACAGGCCATAACATTGGCGCCTTCTGTGGGAAATTTCGCATTTAGCAGCCGATCTTGTTTCCTGCTAAAATCTGATGATGATGGAAACAGAAGAATCATTTCAAACACTTGGAGGCACTCGTCACCGGAGGTAGGTGATAAGAAGCGCCAGCAATGTCTACGTTCAAATCCCAAATCCACCGAGTACTCAACCAGCTGTGGATCCAACAATGTGTACACCACCTATAATAGTAAAGATACCCATCTTAGGCAATCTAGAAAAGACCCGAGAATTTCAAGAAAAACTCCAGTTGCTGTTCAATGAGTATGAAGTCCCTCCGGTTCCTCCAACAAGACAGAACTTCAATGGAGTGCAGCAAGCTCTAGCTGAAGATTTTCGTGACAACATCAACTGAAGAAAGGAGGTTTCAGAACAACAAAGAGCTGACCCCCACCCCAATTATGCAAGGCGAGTTATAAACGAGACAAGGGCTCGACAAAGTCCGCCTGAGCAAAGTGTCAACAACTTATCTCGGGGAAGAGTCCATGATCGCCTGGGTCCTAACGGATCGAAACGACATCTCTTCACAGAAGGATCAGGAGAAACCCACATAGGGGGGAACATGGTGAAACCTCAATGAAAAGGAAGGCCATACCTCCACGCAGAACACATAGCACTCTTCCATCGCCAGGTTCAAATGAAGAACTGAGAATCTCAGGAAATGTCAAGGGAGAAAGAAGGACGGAATCTAGGGATATCGCTATGGTCAGTCGCTTATTGAAAAGGATGGAAGAGTTGGAGAAAAAGCAACGGATGAATGACGAGGAGCGTTCCCAATCAGATTTGGGCAAAACTCTCTTCACGGAGAAGATTCGCTCGGCACCAAGGCAATTGAAAATTAAGGTACCAAATGAGGCTTTATTTAACTGTGAATCAAACCCATATCAACATGTCAATACTTATTTGTTATGGATGGGAGCTCAAGGAAGTTCGGAAGCTACCCAATGTCGTATGTTTCCATTAACCCTGGGAAATAAAGCTAATGATTGGTTTTTTACCCTACTTTCAAATTCCATTGGAGGATGGGATGATTTAGTAAATGTGTTTATCACTCAATACTCTTATTTGGGTATGGTTAAGAAACCAAAACATAAGTTAGCAAGTATTAAGCAGGGATCAACGGAATCGATCCGAGTGTTTTTGAAAAGATTTAACGATCAAAGAGCTAAAGGAGAGTCTATGGGTGATGAGGCATATCTAGTTAAAGCCATGTGAGCATTACATCCTGAATCGACATTGTGGAAGGCGGAGCAGTTCAAACTGCCAACCACGTATGGAGTATTCCTGACGTTAGCCAATGAGTACAGCCAAGCAGAGGAGACCTTAGCCCTGGCAAAGAAGGTGGAAGAACAGAAGAAAAAAAAGCCCGTGAGTCAAGGGAATAAGGAATACAAATCTCCGGCAAATTTTTGACCATTCACAAGCTCGGATGAACCACCTAATATCCAAGTTTTACAAGAGGAGATTAGATGTTCAGTGGAAGAAATTTTCTATAAGGTGAGAAATCAGGAAGTGCTCCGAGAGCCACTCCAAATATGGGCTCCCCAGGATAGTTGGATCCAAGAAGGTTCTGCCAATATCCCCAGTATTCAGGGCTTAACACAGATCAATGCCTAGATTTATTGTCAGAACTTTGGAGATTATTCAAAAGTGGAAAGTTGAAGGGAATGTTGGCACTGGCTCCATATCATCCCAGAGCCGGGGAAAATTATCCTCGAAACCAAGGCAGATAACAAAAAAGACCACATGAGGGACAAAATCTACCGCCACCTCCACCAGGACTACCACCGCCGAGAGTAGCTCAAATTCAAGTATCTGGGCATCATTACCCTGGAGAAATTCTCATGATAGAGAGTCAAGATATGGAAGGATATATTGGAACTTCTCAGGCGATAACGGAATTGTCAAGGAAAATGAGAAAAGCAGAACTGAGAGAATTGGATCAATAAAGTCTAAGGGTTTATTCTCTATATCCAGTAGAAGGACCAAATATCACGTTTACAGATGAGGACTTTTATGGGATAAAAAATTCACATACCGATCCCCTAGTTATTTCAACTAATATCTCGGGAATAAAAATCCATAGATGCTTGATAGACATGGGTGCTTATGCAAATATTATTTTCAAGTCAGTTTTTAACAAGTTGGGAGGAGAAAGGCATCATGCGGTTCGCCCATACCGTGATGAAATCATAGGATTTGGTAATGCTTTAACCAAGCCTTTGGAAGAGGTTGATCAGATGGTTGATGAGTGTGTAAATTCACAAGTTTGGCGCTATGTTTTGTGCTAGTTTTGGAGAGTTTTGATGTGGAAATAGGTGGAAAACATATATATATTGTGAAATAGCATGAATCAGGTGTTAGTGGAGCTATTTGAGTGTTTTCTTAGCAAAAACAGCGTGAAAGGGCCAAGAATCGAAGAGACGGAGTCGAAGCCATGCGAACCGCCCAAGAAGTAGGTGGGTTCGACCTGGCTGGAGGAGGGTTCGACCTCTCCAGCAGGTCAAACCAACGTTGCTGGACATATAGAGATGGGTTCGACCACGACTCAGTTGGTTCGACCTGGCCATCAGGTCGAACCATGGTCGAACCAGTTTGCAAGAAGGAGGATTCGACCACGACGTTGGGGTTCGACTTGCCAGTTGGTCGAATCGGGAGCAAGAGTTATCCAGTGCTGAGGTTCGACCTGGGGTTCGACCAAGGCCTAAGTGGTTCGACCTGTCCAGAAGGTCGAACCTGTGCAGAATTCATCCAGTAGCGGGGTTCGACCTGGGGTTCGACCTGTGGCTCGGGGTTCGACCTGCTTGACATGGTCGAACCTGTGTGCGAGAACTTACCTTATCCGGATTTTCGAGGCCGAAACGCGTGAGATCACTTAGGAAGCCCATTCCAAGCCCTAGAGACGTGATTATAAGTATAAAAGGAGGCTCATACAGAGAATTAAGGGAGCTTTTGATCGTCAATCGTAGGAGAGACAAGAGTAGAGGTGGTGATCCATTCGGAGGGCTGTGACAGAGGTTCGCTGAAGGTTCAAGTAAGAATGATTAATCTAACCATGATTGTTCCTAGATCAATCATGGGCTAGAACCACCTTGGTAGTTCTAGGATTATGAAAGTTTCATGATGTAATTCGTGTTTCGTGTGTAAAACTCCGTACAACACTACCTGTGGTTTGTTTTATATAAGATTGCATATTTAATCCATACTCATAGTCGTTTTGTGCATCAATGATCGTTGTGTAGAGTCTGAATACATGACATGGTTATTGATTGAGTGCGTTCACTACTGAGCAGGGTTTATCGTTATAATTCTAAGTGAAGGGATTCCGAAGTATTATTAGAACTGTCTTATATGAATATTCATGAATTGAATTGAATTCGGGTTGATGAATAGGATGAAGAGTATAACTTTATAGTACCTAAAAAGGGAGATCAAATCGGGTTAGATTCTAGACGTAGAAGATAATTGATTATGATAGTACCTAGAAAGGGGGGTGAAGCATATCTCTTGCTCCGATGTTATTCACACGTGTCAAGCGCATATTTACTTGTGTCTATAGAGTAAACTTGCATGGTCTAGTGATGCGTCCACAAACCACAGGGCAGAGTCGGACACCATCACACGAGAATACGAATTGCTAGTAAAACTGGATGACCCAATGAACTACCTATCATTCTTATTGATCACAACTCACTTCTCTCTACTTTTGCTATTTCTTTTGTTAATTCGATTAGAAGTTACTATCCATTAAACCTTTACAATTACCAACATAGTCTAAAATATACTAGAAGATTATAAAATTGATATTTATCCGTCCCGTGGGTTCGATATTGTAACTTGGTCATCTTCGCGACTACAATTGATATCCTTATACTTGAGGATTAATTTGTGTGTTGAGAAAACCCCTATCAAGTTCTTGGCGCCGTTGCCGGGGACGGCGTAAATTATCTTTTTTGTATTATTTCTAGTTTATTAGGACTATTTACCTTGTTTTGTTGTTTTCTTTCTTATTCGTTTTAGGTGTATGCTCACAAGATCAAAGAAAGGTAATCTTGAACCGTATAATCCTGAGATTGGAGCATCATCAAGAAAGAAGAAGAAGAAGAAGAGCAAGGCAAAGGCAATAGACTCAACTGAAGCTCTGAATTTTGGAGTTGAGGTTGACGAGCAGATTTCGCAAGCGATTGAGGCTACAACTGAAGTTAATTTGGAAGTAGTAACAGTCAACATGGCAGCGAATCCGGATAATCTAGCCATCCGTGAGGTTTTCAGAAATAATGGGGCTGGAAATTATGAGCTTTTAGGAGCAAGGGGAACCAACACCGCGTTCGATCTTCATCCCGCTCTTATTAGCATGATAGAAAGGAACTCCTTTTCAGGAGGGTCTTTCGAGGATCCGCAGCAGCATCTGAACAAGTTCTTGGGCTATGCAAGTACTCAAAAAGACGTAGGAGAACATGAAGATGCTAGGAAGATCCTTTTGTTCAAATTCTCGCTTACTGAAAAGGCGAGGGATTGGTACGATACTATTAATGCAGCTGAGTGCACCACGTGGGATCAATTGAAGTTAAGATTCTTGGAGAGGTATATGCCACCTTCGAAAGTGTTTAAGATGAAGCAAGATATTAACCAATTTGCTATCAGTGGAGGTGAGAAATTTCATGAAGCGTGGGATAGATTCAAGGACATGCTCAGGAAGTGTCCTCAACATGGGTTATCTAAAGCCCAATATATCAGTATATTTTATAACGGATTGGACTGTGAATCAAGAGTGCTACTTGATGCTTCTTCTAATGGAGCATTGCTTACAAAGTCATCCGTTGAGGCCGAGAGATTGTTTGAAGACATATCAATGAATTCGAGGGATTGGCCCACTGATAGAGTTAGAGGTACGTATGTTCTTGGAAAGGTAGCTCAGGTTGAACAAGCAATGGTGAAGACTAAGAGAGAGGATGAGATCATTTCGAGCTTGTCCAATATCAACAAGCTACTTGAGTCTCAACAGAAGCAGATCAGCGAGATATCCCAACGAGTGCCAATCATGCAGCAAGAGATGATGAATAATGGAACCATCCAAGACGAATTGGAGGAAGCAAATTATGCCATGGGTCAAAGTATCCAAGGAACGAGGTACCCAAATCAAGGAAACCGGAACTACCAAGGGAACTATCGAGGGAACTTTAATAATCGTGGTCCATCTGGTAGTTATCAACAGCAACCAAGGAGGCCTGAATTTTCATGGAGCAATACGAACAATGCAGTGCAACTTCCGATGGGTGTTGATCCGGGAGAAAAGGTGGAAGAAGGAAAGCCTGGGTTCGAGGATACTGTGAACCGGTACATGGTAAAGAATGATGAAAGAGTGAATCGCCTTGAGGCAAAGCTTGAGAAAAAGATTGATGATCACCACAGAGATTTGTCCACTCAAGTGAAAGATCTCACATTGTTGATGGGTACAATTGCAGAGAATGTGAACACATTGACTCAAACTGTAGGAAAAGGTAAGTTTCCGTCTCAGAGTATAGAGAATCCGAAGTCGTGTAATGCCATCACACTGAGGTCAGGAACGCAGTACGAGGGACCGATGAGGCCGGAATCAAAGTTGGAATTTTCTAAGCCTCGGTTCGACCAACACGCAGAGGGTTCGACCAACTTTTCAGGTCGAACCCAGGTCGAACCTCATCGGCCAGAGCACTCTGTTTTGACGCATGAGCGGTTCGACCAACACGCAGAGGGTTCGACCAACTTTTCAGGTCGAACCCAGGTTGAACCTCATCGGCCAGAGCACTCTGTTTTGACACAGGAACGGTTCGACCACGATCACGAGGGTTCGACCAACTCTATAGGTCGAACCCAGGTCGAACCGAAGGATGGAGATTATACAGTGAAGCGGTTCGACCAAAGGGGCAGTGGTTCGACCTCCAATGTTGGTCGAACCCAAGTCGAACCTCCGGAGCAGAATGAGATCAGTCTTCCAGTGAAGAGGTTCGACCAATACAGTCCTGGTTCGACCTCTCAGCCTGGTCGAACCCCAGTCGAACCTCGCCGAGATGTTTTGTTTGATTCACCTGTTGTTCCTTTTGATGTTGATGCAACTCCAGTGGTACGGAATGAGCAAAGTACAGACATAATAGCTGAGAAAAAATGGGAAAGAGCTAAGCGATTAAGAGCCGAAAAGGAGAAAGCGGAAAAGGTTGATCGTGATGAATGGGGGATTCCCAAAACAAAGATACCTCCACCGTTTCCCTACAAGCTAGTGAAGAAGGGGTTGGAAGAGAAGTTCAAGAAGTTTTCAGAGATAATGAACAAGATAAGCTTGAACATCCCTTTTTCAGAGGCAATCATGGAGATGCCATATTATGCTCGATTCCTTAAAGACATATTGATGAAGAAGCGAAGCTTAACCGGAGTTGAAACGGTAAACTTATCGGAGAATTGTAGCTCAATTATTCAAAAGAAGTTGCCACCAAAGATGAAAGATCCGGGGAGCTTTACTATTCTTTGTGAGATCGGGAAGGGGCCAGCACGGCGAGCTTTATGCGATCTTGGGGCAAGCATCAATTTGATGCCGTTGTCCATCTTTCAGAAGTTTAGTTTGGGAGAGATGACCCCGACAACTGTTGCTCTCCAATTGGCAGATAGATCAATGACGTTTCCGAAAGGAATAGTTGAAGATGTTCTAGTAAAGGTGGAGAAGCTAGTTTTTCCTGTGGATTTCCTTGTGTTAGAAATGGATGATGACAAGGATAATGTTTCTCTAATCTTGGGGAGGCCATTCCTTGCTACAGCTGGAGCTATGATAGATGTTCGGAAAGGAGAACTGAAGTTGAGAATGGATAAAGAAGAAGTACTTTTCAACTTGGACAAAGCAATGAAAATGCCAATGGAGTCCCAGTGTTATAGTATTGACGTGGTGGAAGAGATTGTGAAGGAGGATATGTCTTTGATCTTGTCAAAGGATCCTCTTGAGACATGTTTGATGGAATCTCTTACTTATCCCACTACGGAGCTTGACGGACTTTCTAATGAGGTATGTATTGAATTTCTTAAAAACTTACTTGCTTTGGGTGATGATAGGTTTGCATTGGAGAGAAATAAAGTGGAAGAAGTCAAATGGACCAGGAAGTACTTGCCTTTGGATAATGAAAACACTCCAGTGGAGAAAAGAAAAGAGGAGTTGAAACCATTGCCGGATCACTTGAAGTATGCTTTTCTTGGTGATAATGCACAATATCCGGTAATTGTATCTTCTTCCCTTACTGATGATCAACTTGAGGCGTTATTAGATGTTTTGAGGAAGTACCAGTCTGCAATAGGGTGGTCACTTGATGATTTGAAAGGTATTAGTCCTTCGTATTGTATGCATCAGATTAGGTTGTTGGATGAAGCCAAAGCTAGTGTTCAGAATCAGCGTAGGGTGAATCCCGCAATTCAAGAGGTGATAAGGAAGCAAATTCTTACGTGGTTGGATGCTGGAATTATATATCCTATTAGTGATAGTCCCCATGTGAGTCCATTGCATGTAGTTGCTAAGAAGGGGGGTATGACTGTAGTGAAAGCTGAGGATGGAGAAGCTATAGCCACGAGAATTCCTACGGGATGGCGTACATGTGTGGATTACAGGAAATTGAATGAGAACACGTGTAAGGACCATTTCCCTCTTCCATTTATGGATCAAATGTTGGATCGTCTTGCAGGGTATGAGTTTTATTGTTTCTTGGATGGATACTCGGGGTATAATCAAATCATGATTGCTCACGAGGATCAAGAAAAGACCACTTTTACTTGCCCCTACGGGACCTTTGCTTTTAGGAAAATGCCGTTTGGATTGTGTAATGCGCCTGCTACTTTTCAGAGATGCATGATGGCGATTTTTGATGGTTTGATAGAGAAGATCATGGAAGTATTCATGGACGATTTTTCAGTCTTTGGTTCTTCTTTTGATATGTGTTTGTCTAACCTTGCTGTTGTTTTGAAAAGGTGTCAAGAAACTAATCTTGTCTTGAATTGGGAGAAGTGCCATTTCATGGTGAAAGATGGAATTGTTCTTGGGCATCATGTTTCCGCCAAGGGATTACAGGTAGACCGTGCTAAAATGGTGGCTATTGAGAAGCTTCCACCACCGACCAATGAAAGAGGAGTGCGGTCCTTCCTTGGACACGCTGGTTTTTACAGGAGATTCATTAAGGACTTCTCAAAATACTCTAAGCCCTTATCTCATTTACTTGAAAAGGATATTCCTTTTGTGTTTAATGATGAGTGTTTAACAGCTTTTCAAGTTTTGAAGGAGGCGCTTATTACTGCCCCTATCTTGATCACACCGGACTGGACGCAACCGTTTGTACTTATGTGTGATGCAAGTGATGTAGCATTGGGTGTGGTGCTTGGGCAGCTAAGGGAGAAGAAGTTCTGCGCCATTTACTACGCGAGTAAGACTTTCAATGCGGCACAAAAGAATTACACGGTAACTGAAAAGGAGTTTTTGGCTGTTGTGTATGCATTCGATAAGTTTCGTCAGTATTTGGTTGGCATGAAGACGATTGTGTATACGGATCACTCAGCGATTCATTATTTGATGGAGAAGAAGGAGACGAAGCCTAGGATCATAAGATGGATTCTACTACTGCAGGAGTTTGACTTGGAGATTCGGGATAAGAAAGGAACAGAAAATGTGTTGGCCGATCACTTGTCAAGGTTGGAGACTAGGGAGCATTGTGATAATTCTTTCGAGTATATTGAAGAGATGTTCCCTGATGAGAAGATCATGGCTGTGGCTGTTGAAGGTGCCGAGCGAGCATGCGTGGTTGCAGCGCAAGGTATGGATCCATGGTACGCGGATTATGTTAATTACATTGTCATTGGTGAAATTCCAAGGGATCTCAACCGATATCAACTTGCAAAATTTCGTAGGGATGTTAAGACATTTATATGGTATGATCCGTTTGTTTATAAGATTTGTACAGATTCTATTGTCCGGAGATGTGTACCCGAGATGGAAATGAAAAGTGTGTTGGAGTTCTGCCATGCACAACCGAATGGTGGGCATTTCGGAGCGCAAAAGACTGCAGCTAAGGTACTTCAATCTGCTCTTTATTGGCCTACTTTGTTTAAAGATAGTGAGAGCTATGTGGCGTCTTGCGATAGATGCCAGCGCATGGGCAATATAGGTAGGAGAGATGAGATGCCATTGCAGCCTAGCATTGTCGTGGAGATATTTGATGTATGGGGGATCGATTTTATGGGGCCTTTTCCCCCGTCGAATGGGTTTCTCTACATTCTTCTTGCGGTGGATTATGTTTCGAAGTGGGTGGAAGCAATTCCTACTCGTGTTAATGATTCGAAAGTTGTTTTATCTTTCCTAAAGAAATATATTTTTGCCCATTATGGAGTTCCGAGAGCATTAGTTAGTGATGGAGGTTCCCACTTCGTCAATAAATTTCTGGAGAAGGTGCTTAAGGATTATGGTGTTAGGCATAGGGTTACTACACCCTATCATCCGCAAGCAAATGGGCAGGTGGAGGTCTCCAACCGTCAAGTAAAGCAGATTCTGGAGAAAGTGGTAGGAACTAATAGAAAAGATTGGGCTATGAAGCTTGATGATGTGTTATGGGGGTTCCGGACCGCTTACAAGACGGTGTTAGATATGTCACCGTATCAAATTGTCTATGGGAAGCCGTGCCACTTACCCGTAGAAATCCAACACAAAGCGTTTTGGGCTTTGCGTCTCTTAAACTTGACCCTTAGGGATGTAAAGGAGTTGAGGCTAACTCACATGAATCAATTGGATGAGTTTAGGAGTCGTGCTTTCAAGAATTCAGAGATTTATAAGGAAAGAATGAAGAGGTGGCATGATTCTAAAATTTTGTACAAGGAGTTCAAGCAAGGAGATAAGGTACTACTTTTTAACTCTCGTTTGAAGCTTTTTGCAGGCAAGTTGAAGTCTAAATGGACGGGACCGTTCATGATTCATCGAGCCTTAGGAGGGGGGAGTTATGAGCTTATTGACAAAGATGGTGATGTTATCATGGCGAATGGGCATCGTTTGAAGCATTATAGGTCGCCGGATGATGCGTGTGTCATTTTTGATGATACCTTGTTCTGATTTGGTACTGTCGTGACTCTACGACGTTAAACATGAGCGCTTGTTGAGAGCTTACTCTTCTTTTTTATTGCTTTATTTCTTTTGTGTGAGTAAGAAATTTTTATATTTAAGATGCTTACTAATCGGCAATTACATCTCTTTTCAAACTTAGTTTCGACTTACGTTTTTACTAAGTTTGGGGGGGGTGTGATGTTATTACCTCATTGAAGCATTAAGAGTATAATCTTTTCTTTGTATTGTTTGTTAGGGGAATTGGTTTTTGCGGCCATGTTGAAATTTTAATCAATTTTGATGTGATGATTTTTTACAATTTGCCTAATGTTCAGTATTTTTTTTTGTTGTGTTTTCTTATACGGAGATACTCATGAATGATATTATGTGGAACAATTTCTGAAGTTGTGCTCTAGATTGTACCTAATGAGGTTGTGTTGAAGCTTGAAGTATGTAGTGAATGAAGAACACTCAGTTTTGGAAATCAGGAGATAGGTTCGACCAAGTCTATGAGTGGTTCGACCAGAGCCGGAGGTCGAACAAAGGCAGAGGAAGTCGAACCGGCGTTGAAAATTATCCAGAGAGGAGGTTCGACCAAAGCCATAGTGGTTCGACCTGATCATGAGGTCGAACCTATGGTCGAACCTGTCAGTCGGAAGCACTCTGTTTTCCAGAAGAGGGGTTCGACCAATTCAAGAAAGGTTCGACCTGTTTAGCAAGTCGAACCCCTGGTCGAACCAAGAAGATCGTTTGTCCATAAGAGAGGTTCGACCTCGCCATCCATGGTTTGACCAGTCCAGGTGGTCGAACCCGAGGTCGAACCAAGCCTGGTACGCGATTTAAGTTCGAATTTTCAGAGGGGTTCGATCACTTTTTCGAAACATCAAACCTCGAACCCTCTTCGAACCTCTACACCCTTGCACAAATTCTTCAATTACACTTGATTTCACACCTATTACACAACATTACACCTTGAATTATCGATTTGGTCGCGGATTTGGGCGGATTTCGTCGCGAGTTAGGGCTGAAATCGCGTTTTTGGGTGTTTTGTGTTTTCGATCGGTTTTTCACCATGGGCAAGTCACAAGGTACATTTTTTCCAACTCAATTACTCTAGGATTGAAGGTTTAGGTAAGCAATTTGATGTGAAATAGAGAATTGATGTTGAGTATGGTTGAATTTCATGGTGAATTTTGATATTTTGATTGGTTTCATATGAATTCTTGTTTCTTGGATTGTGGTTGATTGATTATTGATAGAACTTGGATTTTTATGTGGATTAATCAAGGATATAGAATATACCATAGAATGAGCATGTTGATTTGATTTGAAATTGATGAAATTGAAGTAGTTCATGGAGGAAAGCATGTTGAATTTTTGATTGAATTGCTTGAATTGCTTAATGCATGCTTGTTGGTTATGTTTTGATGATTAAAGAAGGTATAATTGAAGATGTTTTGAGAATGTTGAATAAGCAAGTGGTGTTGAGATGATAGTTTGTATGAATATGCATTGATGCTTGAAGTCTTGAGTAGAGTATGTGATGTGCTAGTACAATACTTGCTTTCTTGTCTTGTTGGTTGGAATGAAGTATTTGATTTCAGGAAAGGGACAAGTATCAAGTAAAGGAAAAGGAAAAGCAGAGGAGGAGAGATCAAAGAAGAGGCATGACAGGCCTTCAAACTTGGACAAAGTGACAAGAAAACTGAGGCTACAAGACCGTTTACCTGATAACTTCAAGATTAGGATGCAAGGTTGGGATGAGATTAAAGAGAAGTGGGAAGAAGTTTCAGACAAGATAGCTCGCACTCGATACCAAGATGATGAAGCGATGAGGATAATGAGAATAGGGGATGATATATTTTGGATGTTTGATCAAGTAGGGATCCGAAGATTCATGGAGTTGAAGAGGCCGACGTACTTCCATGTTACAGCGGAAGTGGTGTGTTCGTTTGAGATGGAGAAGGACCCGCTTGGATACCCCTATCGGTGTACGTTTCAGCTTGGTGGAGTGAGTAGGAGATGGATGTCTGAGGATTTCAACGAGCTGTTTGATACACCTTTGGAGATCCCTCGTTTAGAAAGTGCTGCATTCAGTGTAAAGCGATTTTGGAGGGAGATCACTGGGGAGATTCGTGATTACAAGACTAGACAGGCTCGTGCTTCCGCAATAAAGAACCCTGTCTTGAGGTACATGGACTGCATCCTGAGCAACACGTTGTTCGCCCGCTGGGAGGGCAGTGTTGTGTCTAGAGGAGAGTTATATGCCTTGTGGTGTATGTTGAATGGAGTGAAGTTCAACGTTGGA
The DNA here is from genome assembly GCA_023678885.1 of Pogostemon cablin. Classification (NCBI taxonomy): domain Eukaryota; kingdom Viridiplantae; phylum Streptophyta; class Magnoliopsida; order Lamiales; family Lamiaceae; genus Pogostemon; species Pogostemon cablin. Next base: position 21,399,487 of record CM042997.1, on the reverse strand, counting down.
GCTTATTTTATTGCACAGCTGAATCGATTCAAGACCATTGGTTTTCAAAAGGTGAATATTGGAGGGTTATTGACGATTTTGGCTGAGCATTACAACTTGGACCTCACCGGCATTACACCAGTAGAAGGAGAACCCGATTTGATTATGAGCACGTGCGCGAAGGGAGGGTTTGCCCATTTTAGAAATGGAGATTGGTTTTTCATGAGAGGTGTCAAGCTTTTCGAATTTATGTTCCCCTTCGACGTGAGCAACTTGACAACTATTCGGAAAGCAAGGAATAGGCTAATGAATTCTCTAGGACACACCGCTTTATCCGTGGCAGTGAAATCGGGTGGTGATTGGAGAGCGGTAGCACAGATGTGTGCTGAGGGAAGGATGGCTGAGTTACAGCAGATTGTTGATCGAGGAGAGTTCCGTCCACCTCAGCCACAACAGTCTGAAGAGGAGGATCAGGTAGAGGAGCAGCCGGAGATGGAGATTCCGGAAGGAGAGCAGCATGATGCGCCTCAGCATGCTCCAGGACCGCAAAAGCGGCGAGCAGTTCCAGGTACTCGGGAGCAGCTTCGCTTGATTCATGAGCAGCTGATCGCGGTGGTAGCTGCACAGCAAGAGACGAACAGGCAACTCGCGCTCGCTAACGCCAACTACGCCACGCTGAACGAAAGGTACGCTGCCTTGGATGAGCGTGTTGGTATAGTGAGTAGTCGAGTGGATATGATGGACAAACACATTACCAGTCTGTGCCGAGCTGTGAAAAATAGAATGGATGAGGATGACGATGATGATGAGGATGATGATGCTCCTAGGGAGTAGTTTCAGGTTTTCTTTTGGCTTCTCCGATTCATCTTAACTCCCATTCTTCTTTTTATTTTTACAGATTGGGGTGTGATTCATGTGTGAGTGGCATGCACTTGATATAGTTGACCTTGTATCGTTACTCTGTATATGGGTTGTTGATTATGTGCATTTATATGTTTATGTGTTTATTTTCATTTGGAAAGAGCATGAATAATTTGTTAAGTATATGAAATTCATGAGGAATTGATTTTGATTATGTGTTATGAGGAGTATTAGGAATTGATTACCTATGTGAGGATTTGAGTCTTTATCATGATTAATCATGATAGTTTATTCTTGAGAGAATCATTCGTATGAACGTATTCTAGAACTTGGCTTGGAGTCTTGTGTGAAACTTACAATTGATGAAATATTAGGATATGATCTTAGGCCATTTTTGATTAATTGAGTCACTTAGCCAAATTTCACCTTTCCTAATGATCTTATAAATCTTTGGTAGCCCTGTTTGAGCCTTTTAAAAGCTTTTTCTTTGGCAAGCCAATTATGAGAGCTTTAATTACCTTATTTGAGCTTTGAAAATACCCTATCCATTGGTAGAGAGAATAAGGTGAATAAGTGTGGAAGAAACAAAGGGAAGATGGAATGAGGTTCGGTAAAAAGTGCATGGTTAAATCTTGTTAGGGATAGTGCCTGAAATTGGTACCCCAAATTGCTTATACATGGGGCTTGAAGTTTCTAAGAAACAGCCGAACAATGTTCGAGAAGGGTAGTGCCTATACTGGTACCCGAGCAATTAAAAGAAGAATGATGTTGATGCAAGGAAGAGAAGGAAAATTGATAATTGCAAGTGCAAGAGAAGAATTGGAGGAGAATATGAAGGCGAATGAGAAATCAAGAACCTCCAAGGTAACTCTCTACTAGTGTATTAAGTTACTATGACCAAATTTTCCTACCCTTTCCAAAGAGCCAACATTACAACCTAGAAACAAGTCCTTTGTGATCCTAGTGTTAATCTAATGTAAGTTGATTTCTGAGACCTTTGCCAAGCTTATGGTTACGCGTGAATATGAATTGATATGAGTGTTTATACTAGCCTATAGTGCCTCACGCACGAGTGAATGAGAGTAAAGACTTATCTTGTCAGTGAGATTACTTAGTGCTCCGAATGGTGTGTGATTGGATTGATTTTACATGAGTGACATATTTGATGCAAGTAATTCTTGTTTGATTCAATGAAGTGGCATGTGTAATATGTGTTGTACTTGATCTTGTTGAATTATACACGACTCCTGTGGTTTAAATTGGTTGCCTCGGGACGAGCAACATGTAAGTTTGGGAGTTTGATGAGTGTGTAAATTCACAAGTTTGGCGCTATGTTTTGTGCTAGTTTTGGAGAGTTTTGATGTGGAAATAGGTGGAAAACCTATATATATTGTGAAATAGCATGAATCAGGTGTTAGTGGAGCTATTTGAGTGTTTTCTTAGCAAAAACGGAGTGAAAGGGCCAAGAATCGAAGAGACGGAGTCGAAGCCATGCGAACCGCCCAAGAAGTAGGTGGGTTCGACCTGGCTGGAGGAGGGTTCGACCTCTCCAGCAGGTCGAACTAACGTTGCTGGACATACAGAGATGGGTTCGACCAGACTCAGTTGGTTCGACCTGGCCATCAGGTCGAACCATGGTCGAACCAGTTTGCAAGAAGGAGGATTCGACCACGACGTTGGGGTTCGACTTGCCAGTTGATCGAATCGGGAGCAAGAGTTGTCCAGTGCTGAGGTTCGACCTGGGGTTCCACCAAGGCCTAAGTGGTTCGACCTGTCCAGAAGGTCGAACCTGTGCAGAATTCGTCCAGTAGCGGGGTTCAACCTGGGGTTCGACCTGTGGCTCGGGGTTCGACCTGCTTGACGTGGTCGAACCTGTGTGCGAGAACTTACCTTATCCGGATTTTCGAGGCCGAAACGCGTGAGATCACTTAGGAAGCCCATTCCAAGCCCTAGAGACGTGATTACAAGTATAAAAGGAGGCTCATACAGAGAATTAAGGGAGCTTTTGATCGTCAATCGTAGGAGAGACAAGAGTAGAGGTGGTGATCCATTCGGAGGGCTGTGACAGAGGTTCGCTGAAGGTTCAAGTAAGAATGATTAATCTAACCATGATTGTTCCTAGATCAATCATGGGCTAGAACCACCTTGGTAGTTCTAGGGTTATGAAAGTTTCATGATGTAATTCGTGTTTCGTGTGTAAAACTCCGTACAACACTACCTGTGGTTTGTTTTATATAAGATTGCATATTTAATCCATACTCATAGTCGTTTTGTGCATCAATGATCATTGTGTAGAGTCTGAATACATGACATGGTTATTGATTGAGTGCGTTCACTACTGAGCAGGGTTTATCGTTATAATTCTAAGTGAAGGGATTCCGAAGTATTATTAGAACTGTCTTATATGAATATTCATGAATTGAATTAAATTCGGGTTGATGAATATGATGAAGAGTATAACTTTATAGTACTTAAAAAGGGAGATCAAATCGGGTTAGATTCTAGACGTAGAAGATTATTGATTATGATAGTACCTAGAAAGGGGGGTGAAGCATATCTCTTGCTCCGATGTTATTCACACGTGTCAAGCGCATATTTACTTATGTCTATAGAGTAAACTTGCATGGTCTAGTGATGTGTCCACAAACCACAGGGCAGAGTCGGACACCATCACACGAGAATGCGAATTGCTAGTGAAACTGGATGACCCAATGAACTACCTATCATTCTTATTGATCACAACTCACTTCTCTCTACTTTTGCTATTTCTTTTGTTAATTCGATTAGAAGTTACTATCCATTAAACCTTTACAATTACCAACATAGTCTAAAATATACTAGAAGATTATAAAATTGATATTTATCCGTCCCGTGGGTTCGATATTGTAACTTGGTCATCTTCGCGACTACAATTGATATCCTTATACTTGAGGATTAATTTGTGTGTTGAGAAAACCCCTATCAATGGTTCAAATAAAAAGTTCAGATGGAAGGATACAGGTATTATACTCTGTCAACTTCAAAGTAGTAGATCAGATATCCTCCTATAATTGCATACTAGGGAGACCGTTCATTCATACATTTGGGGTAGTCCCTTCTACATTACATCAGTGTTTGAAGTTTCAAACAAAGGATAGACGTATAGCCACATTGATAGGGGATCAAAAGACTGCCCGATAATGTTCGTTTATAGAAAAGATGGAAGGGATGAGTTGTTATGATCCCAATTTTGAAATGCTGGCTTTCGAGGACATGATGGAAGGAGATAATAGTGATGTTATAGATGGAAGAGGAAAAAATATATAATGGAGATCGAACCAGAAAATCAAGGAGATATAAGGGTATATCCTCCAGAAAGAGAAACGGTGGAGGAATATACTTTGCACAAGGATATCTTTTAATTGCTGGAAGATCCGGTAATTCCTGAAATGGATCCTTGGGTTATATTGCCAGAAACCTCCTCAGCAGGAGAAGAAACTAGGGAAGTACAAATTGACCAAGAGAATCCAGAAGTGAAAGTAAGAATAGGAGTGACACTACAGGGACAGTACAAGGAAAAAATTATTGCCCTACTAAAGGAAAACTCAGATGTCTTCGTATGGGATCCTACCACAAAGATAGGGATAGATCCAAAGTATGCATGCCATTGTTTAAAAATTGATCCAAAAGCTCAACCATTTTATCAAAAGAAATGGAAATTTAGTCCTGAGAAGGATGCTGCATTGGAGGCTGAGGTTACACGGTTATTGGTAGGAAAATTAATTCGGGAAGTTGATTACCCGAAAAGAGTTTAAAACCCAGTGTTAATCAAGAAAGTAGCTACCAACACCTGGAGATTGTATGTGGACTTCACAGATCTGAATAAATAATGTCCAAAGGATAGTTATCCTTTACTATCTATTGATAGGTTGGTGGATTCAACAGCTGGTCATGAAATCATGAGTTTCATAGATGCTTTCTCGGGATATCATTAGATTTTCATGCATCCAGATGATCAGGAGGATACAGCCTTTTTTGCAGGTATGGAGATATACTATTGGTGTAATATTCCATTTGGCCTAAAAAATGCAGGGGCTACATACCAGAGATTGGTAAACAAAATATTCAAGGATGAAATCGGGAAATTCGTGGAGGTGTATATGGATGATACTCTGGTAAAGAGTCTGGAAAGAAAGGATCATTTTGAACATTTGGCAAAAGTATTCTCTATCTTTAGAGAATATGGTATAACTTTAAACCCGAGAAAATGTACCTTTAGCGTATCATCGGGAAAATTCTTAGGGTACATTGTCAGCAGGAGGGGGATTGAAATGAATCCAAGCAAGGTGAAGGCTATAATGGACATGCAACCACCCAAGCACGACAAGGAAGTCCAAAATTTGACAGGGAGGTTAGCAGTATTGAATCGATTCATATCGAAAGCTTCTAACAAATGCAAGCCCTTCTTAGACATCCTGAGGAAAAAGAGAAGTTTGAGTGGACCATAGAGAGTCATGAGGCGTTTGATAGGATAAAGAAGGAACTGTCAAACCCGAGAATACTGACGAAGCCAACACCAAGAGAAAAACTACAGCTATATATTGGAGCTTCTGAAACAACGGTGAGTGCTGTTCTAGTCAAGATGGAAGATAAAGATTGTATTCTGGTATACTATGTAAGCCAAGGGGAGGTTGAGTTTCGATACCCGGTGTTAGAAAATATGGCGTTGGCATTAGTCATGAGTGCAAGAAAGCTCAGACCATACTTCTTGGAACATACAATTGAAGTATTAATGGTGTTGCCATTGCATCAGGTATTACAAAGACCAGATGCGGCTGGAAGAGTCTTAAAATGGTCTGTGGAATTGGGGCAGTATGATATCATATATGCCCCAAGACCTACCATAAAAGCACAGGCTTTAGCTGATTTCATGGTAGAAATAACCTTACCTATTCCTTCAGAGGATAAGGTCGAGGAAACATGGAAATTGTACGTGGATGATTCTATTACAGCCACAGCCTTGGGAGCCAGGATCGTGTTGGAAAGTCCTTCTTCAGGAAGGTTCTCATCAGCTATAAAGTTTGGGTTTAAGACAACGAATAATGAAGCTGAGTATGATGCCTTATTAAATGGACTAAGGATGGCAATGTCACTGGGAGTGGAAATCTTGGTAGTATATAGTGATTCTCAATTGGTGGTAAACCAGATCAGAGGAGACTTTGCTACAAAAGATAGTCAGATGGAAAAATATAGAGATTTAGTAGTGGAAGCAATGAAAAAATTCAGACAGATCTTTGTCAAATATATTGGGAGAGAAAGGAATTCTGAAGCAGATGCGTTAGCCAGGTTAGCTACGACAGTAAACGCTGAAAAAATGAATAACATCAATATCACATGCTAGGAGAAGCCAAGGGACAGCATGATCTTGACGATAGATGAGTCTCTAGAGGAGGAAAATTAGATGACACCTATTGTTAAATTCATCAATACTGGAGAACAACCAGGGGATGCTATAAAAGCCAGGCAATTAAGACTCAGGGCAGCAAGATATACAATTCTGGAAGGAGTTTTGTATAAAAGAGGATATTCAACACCGCTGTTAAAATATTTAACCCCAGGAGAAGCCGAATACGTATTAAAGGAAATCCACGAGGGGATTTGTGGAAACCATACAGGTGGGAGAGCGCTGGCGCACAAGGTGATGCACTAGGGGTATTACTGGCCGACTTTAAAAAGAGAAGCCATGCAATATGCAAGGGCTTGCAAAAATTGTCAGAGGTTCGCTCCAATAGTGAGGTCACATCCAGAGGAATTATTGTCAATTTATTGTCCCTGGCCATTTGCTAAATGGGGAGTAGATTTAATCAGTCCGCTACCAACAGGAAAGGGAGGTGTAAAATTTGCAGTGGTAGCAGTTGATTATTTTACAAAATGGGCGGAAACAGAACCCCTGGCCACTATCAATGAAGCAAAAATGGAAGATTTCTTATGGAAAAACATTGTATGTCATTTTGGTATCCCAAATGCCATAGTGACAGACAATGGAAAACAATTTGACAGTGCCAAAATCAAGAAATTTTGCGAGAATCTGAAGATCAAAAAGCTGTACTCAACTACATATCATCCGCAAGCCAATGGACAAGTAGAGGCCGTGAATAAAATTACCAAGCATACATTGAAAGCCAAGTTGAAAGGGCTTGACAAAAAGTGGCCGGAGATACTACCAGGATTATTATGGGATTACAGAACCACCATAAGGAATGCAACTAGAGAAACCCCATTTTCTATGGCTTATGGAACAGAGGCAGTAATCCCGTTGGAAATTGGAGAACCTAGTTTCAGAGTTTCCCATTATTCAGAAGAAGGAAGTAAAGAGGCATTAAACATAGAACTGGATCTGTAGGAGGAAAAGAGATTGACAGTAGATATACAAAATGAGATGCTAAAAAGAAGGTCCGAAAAAAGTTACAACTCCAGGGTGAAATTGAGAGGGTTTAAACAAGGGGATCTGGTCTTGAGAAGAATTCTACAAGCAACCCCGGAAACATTTGGGAAAGAATAAGAAGGCCCATTCATTATTTCCAGGAGACTAAAAAGAGGGGCATACAAGCTAATTAATGAGAAGCAGAAGGAGGAACCGCACCCGTGGAATGTACAGCACTTGAAAACGTTTTATCAGTAAGCAAAATAAAAGGAAAACAAGTTATGCTAGTTTACCGTTTTCAATGAAACACCATGATGTAACCACAGAAAAATTAACTCATTTGAGTGAGAATCATGAGAAATTATCATCATACTTCACATGTTTTATAGACAAAAAGTCTCAAGCAATCAAAGATAAGCAAGGAATGAGATAAAATAAGTAATAAAGCATCATCGGCCATTATCCCGAAGATAAAAGACAAAAAGTCTAGAGTATGAACAAACTACAAAGAAAGGAAAGTAGAAAGATATCAGAATCCTTCGTAAAAAATAACACAAAATCATCAAAATAGTAAGGAAGTTAGTCGAAGACACTTCAAAGGGAGTGTTAAAAGATCAGGAAAAGCTCAGATCTCAATAAGCTTTCAATTTGGCCTCTGCAGCTTCAGCCCTGCCAACAACTCTTTCAAACGCTCATTCAAATTAGTATTCTGAGCTTCAAAAGCAGTCACTTGAGCTACCAAACGGGAGTTCTCCTCAGCAGTGGGGACACTTGAAGCCGGGGCAGGATCCACCATCTCCGGGTGAAATAACCTCTGACATTCAGCTAGATTCTTGGCCATCGAGGCAAAGTTGGAGATAATTCTACCGGCATCCGAGCTTAAACCTTAATCAGTATTATCGCCGAGAACAATCTCAGGAGTCCGGGGAATAGGCTTCACAGTCTGATTCTTCTAGACAGCAGCTGGATGTTTTTCTTGAGCAATCCTCTTCCTTTGAGTCTCCTCAGACTCCTTTTCAGAGGATGCATCAAACTGATACTTCTCGGCAATACCTCGGATAGCTGAATGGGTTTCAGATTGCGCCCTAACGTCGTGAGAAGATTTCTTTTCGAGCATTTTCTCTACAATATTGTCAGAAGAAGATCCCGGATCTCTAGGCAGTTTGTTTTCTTAGGAATCTGAGGCAACAGAAGTAGCCTGACGATGTGAGGGACCAGCAGCACCATACTTTCTTTTTCGGCCACGAGGAAGAACATGGCCAACGTCTTCATAAGGAATCAAGGATAGAGGAAGTTTATCTGCAGAAAAAAATAGAAACACAGGTAAAGGAACTAGGCAAAGATTAAAACCAAAGGCAAGAAAAAGATATCACCTGCAAGAAGAGGGCACCCACGATGGGCAAGATCAGCAGTAACTAACATCTCGTCAGTCAAAAGAGCAGAAGCCTGAAAGGGAAAAGTCATGTCCATGAGCCGATAATAAGCTCTTCTAAAACTACGGCTGAGACTGGAAAAAGCAGGACGTTCAGGACCTGAAAGAGAAAAGGAATAGACAATAATATAGGCAACAAGGCAACACATTCCAGCCAGCAGAAGCAAACAAAGAGAAGGGATTACACAAACTAAAAGAAAGAAAGCCCATTACTGGTAGACAGAGGACGAAATCGCAAAGCAGACAGTGGAGAAGTATCAAAACCAGAGGAAGAACGACATTGTCCCTATAGCCAAAACCTGGAAGATTCCCATCTGCGACCAACAATGTCGCTTCCTCCAATTAATTTTGGCCCTCGGGGCATCAGACAGTAATAACCGGCATGACGGAGAGTAAAGGTAAATAAGAAATCAATCTCACGAGACTCAATAAAGTGATGCTCCACCACTCGAAACAAATAAATAACAGCAAGCAAATTTACCCAGGAAACATGAAGTATTTAGACAGGGGTTATTGCCCAATACAGACACAAACGCATAACAAACGAAGGCAAAGACAATTGTAACCCGATAAGAAATAGCACTTTGTTAAAGGGAATCACGTCGTCACGATGAGCATTAATCTTGGCATTAGGACCGGGAGCAATTAACTGCACACGGTTATACCCATGAACATCATGCAAAAGATCTACATCGTGTTGGGTAATCTGACTAGGATAATAATACACATCCCCAGCAGCAGAAGAAGTTGGGGGGATATGAGCCGTCAGAGTAGTAGCAGACTCAGGGGCTCGCCGAGGTCGAGGAGTGACTGGAACCCAGAAAGAAGAACCACCACCACGAACACGAACACCGCCATGGCCACGGCCACGACCGCGACCACGAGAGCCAGCATTCCGATTAGAGCAACGCAAAGCACGAGCCAATGATTCATCAGGGCTTGCATCGGAAGAATGGACAGATACGATGAATTCTTGGGAGGCATCAGAGTTACTGCGAGCCATGAGAGGAGAGAAACAGAAAAACAGAAAAGAAGAAATGCAAAGAAAGAGAAAGGCAGAAAAGATAGAAGGAGAAGAGGAAGAAGAAAAGAGGGGAGAAAAGGAAATAAAGAGGAGAAAAGAAAGAGAGGAAGTCGAAGAGGCGTTTGTGGAGCCCTAGGCAGTTACTGGTGATGCCAGCCCAATTCAAATTCAAAAAAGAAACTATCCAATCATGTAAAAACGTGGCCCACACAGGCATTCATACATAAAAAAATAAATATAAAAAAGGGGGGAGTATGGGAATATAGAACCTAAAAAATACTGGGAATATTTTCCATTAATATTCGGAGTTAATTGGAATACATGAGAAGCTGTAATAAAAATAAAAATACATCAGGACTCAGTCACACTAGCGGAGGCCTTGGATGGAGGATTCTCAGAAGACCCGAGGATATCGGCCGAATCGACATGAGCAGGGGTCGAAATAATCAGAGGATCAACATGCGAAGAAGGAGAAAGATCATTCCCGGGAAGTTTGGCGTTAGCTGCTTCTTCTTGAACCTCAGAAAGGAAGGCCTTATCTGACAATAAAGGCACGTCAGAAGAAGCATTGACCTCAGTCGGGTTCTCCACAAGAAAGGCAGAAGAGATGAAATCCTCAGACTTTGCATTCTTCTCAGAAAGAATGTCAGTAATGAAATCGGAATAAGCACCAAGTATACCGAATTTGAGATCATCTCTCAAGCTTTCTCCGGAGGGCATAGGCACTTCTGCCAAACTCTCTTTGAGTTCAGAATGGATAATCTCCAAGTCGTCAGCAGATAATTTTCCAGCAAGTTTTTCAACTACTGTTATATAAACTGAACAAAAGCAAAAAATGAGAGCAAGAGGAAGAGCGTGTTCGTGGGTCTGAGTCAATGAGTCAAAAACTTTTAGATACTCGGCATGCCAGAAGTCGCGAGCACTAACAACAGCTTGTACATCAGAAGATAATTATTTATTTTTAGCAGACGCTTCTATACGCAAAGCCTGAAATTCTTTATCTAGGTGGGAAAGATCTTTCTGACAATGATCGTATTTTCTTGAAAGGTCAACAAAAGATTTCTCAGAGCGAAATGAATCCCTTTCTCTTATTCAAATTGATCGCGGAAGTAATCCCGGACCTTCTTTAGATCTAACTTCACTTGTTCAAGGGAAGAAAGTTTAGCCTTCAACTTTTCCAACTCCTGGGAATAGATCTCATAATCCCAGGACAACCTATCTATATCCTCAGAAAGTTTGGTAATGTAACAGAAAGCTTAACCAAGGTGACCCACAACGCACATAGATTTCGCTTGGGGGCTCATTTGAGAAAGGGCAGTGGCATTTTCTTCTGTCCATGACCTAGAGGGATAATTCATAGCAGTTTTCAGATAAGGGGGAAGACTGACAGAAATTTTGGTATCCAACGATCGGAAGTAAGTAGCTCCCGCACCATCCAAAGAAATATCAGCTTTGGAAAGAACAACATTCCTTTTAGGATCCATGGGACCAAAGGGAGTGGATTGGTTATCAAAGGGAGTAACACCGGAAAGAGATTTGGAATAACCTTCTGAAGGCTTGCCAGAGACCTTTCGAGGGGCTCCTTTGGTAGATTTACCCTTGGATTTTGAGGAAGAAGTTTTCAAGGAAGAAAGGGTCTCATTCCCAGAAGTGGAAAAAGGATCGTCAGAGATATCAATCAAGTTGGGGGTACTAGAAGATTTTTGTTTGTCTTGAAATGAATCTTGAAGGGTAACCCGGGGCTTCTTGAGGATAGGAGTATCACCGAGTGGACAGAGGATAGGCCTTTTTAGAATAGAGGGAGAAGAAGAAGATGCAAGACGCTCAATGGCAGGAACTAAATGAGAATGTTTTCCTAAAAATAGAAGAGGGGAAAGTTTTTCTGCGGAAAGAAGATAATAAAAATACAAGAATAAGAAAATAAAAGTATTACCAGTATTGGAAGCCATAGGAGAAACTGCAGAAGATAAATGATAGCGCTGAAGATTCTCGTCGGTTAGGAGCTCGGTCAAATGACGCTTTACTGGTGGCAAAGACAAAATTGTCTCCAGGTGATCTTTAAAACTGCGCGAGAGGTGGTCAAACGAACGAACACCTGCAGCTATACACAAGAACACCAGCAAAAATCAGATAACTGACACAATGTAACCAAACACTAGGAGGAAGATAAAAAAACTACACTCACAAGGAGAAGAATATTGAAAATAATAGGGATAACATCTTTCAAGGAAGCCGATGAGCTGCTGATGAGTGTGTAAATTCACAAGTTTAGCACCATGTTTTGTGCTAGTTTTGGAGAGTTTTGAGGTGGAAATAGGTGGAAAACCTATATATATTGTGAATTAGCATGAATCAGGTGTTAGTGGAGCTATTTAAGTGGTTTTCATAGCAAAAATGGAGTGGAAGTGCCAAGAATCGAAGAGACGAAGTCGAGACCACGCGAACCGCCAAGGAAAGAGTAGGGTTCGACCTAATGGAGGAGGGTTCGACCTCTCCTATATGTCGAACCAGCATTGTGGAACAGCAGAAGATGGGTTCGATCACGACTCTAGGGGTTCGACCTGTTCATCAGGTCGAACCATGGTCGAACCAGTTCGCGAGAAGATGGGTTCGACCACGACGTTGGGGGTTCGACCTAACAGTTGGTCGAACCAGGAGTGGAAATTGTCCAGTAGCGTGGTTCGACCAGTGCAAGAGGTCGAACCAAACGCAGAATGTGTCCAGTAACAGTGTTCGACCTGGGGTTCGACTTGTTGGCCAGTGGTTCGACCTGTTGACGAGGTCGAACCAAAATGCGGAAACTTACCTTATCCCGATTTTCGAGGCTAAAACGCGTGAGATCACTTGAAAAGCCCATTCCAAGCTCTAGAGACGTGATTACAAGTATAAAAGAAGGCTCACGCAGTCGAGAAAAGAGAGAGAGAGAGAGAGACTTCGTGATACAAGAGAGGAGTGAAGAAAAGAGATTAGTGATCCATCCGGAGGGCTGTGACAGAGATTCAGCTGGAGATTCAAGTAAGATTGGTCCATCTAACCATGATTGTTCTTAGATCAATCATGGGCTAGAGCCACTTCGGTAATTCTAGGGTTATGAAGGTTTCATGAGTTAATTTGTATTTCGTGTGTATACTCCGTACAACACTACTTGTGGTTTATTTTATATAAGATTGCATATTTTTTAATCCATACTCATATTTGTTTTGTGCATCATTAATCGTTGTGTAGAGTCTGAATACATAACATGGTTATTGATTGAGTGCGTTCACTGTTGAGCAGGGTTTATTGTTATAATTCTAAGTGAAGGGATTCCGAAGTCTTATTAGAACTGTCTTATATGAATGTTTGTTAATTGAATTGAATTCGGGTTGACAAGTAGGATAAATAGTATGACTTTATAGTACCTAAAAAGGGAGATCAAATCGGGTTAGAGTACTAAGTGCACGGGAAATAATTGATTATGATAGTACCTAGAAAGGGAGGTGAAGCATACGTCTTGCTCTGAGGATACTCACACGTGTCAAAAGCTTATCTATTTGTGTCTATAGAATAGATTCGCATGGTCTAGTGATGCGTCTATAAACCATAAGGCAGAGTCGGACATCGACACACGAAAGTACGAATTAACAAAGGAAACTGGATGGCCTGACGAACTACCTATCATGTTAATTGATCACCACTATTATTTACTTGTTCTTGTTATTTATTAGCTATTCAAATTGTTACTTAAACCAATTGTTTAATTCAAAATAGTCATAATCTACTAGAATGTAATTAAATTGATATTTATCCATCCCGTGGATTCGATATTTAACTTGGTCACCTTCGAAACTACAATTGATATCCTTCATACTTGGGGATTAATTGTGTGTTGAGAAAATGCTCATCAAGTTTTTGGCACCGTTGCCGGGGATGGCTTAAAATATCTTTTTGTTATTTCTAGTTTGTTAGGGCTATTTAACTTGTTTTGCTATTTTAATTCTAGTTCTTTTTAGGTGTATGCTCACGAGATCAAAGAAAGGTGAACTTGAACCCTATAATCCTGAAATCGGAGCGTCGTCAAGAAAGAAGAAGAAGAAGAAGAAGAAGAAGAGCAAGGCAAAGACTATTGATCCAACTGAAGCTCTGAATTTTGGAGTTGAAGTTGACGAGCAGATTTCGTAAACGATTGAAGCTACAACTGAAGTTAATTCGGGAGTAGAGACAGTCAACATGGCAGCGAATTCGGATAATCTAGCCATCCGAGAGGTATTCAGAAATAATGGGGCTGGAAATTTTGGGCTTCTAGGAGCAAGGGGAACTAATTCAGCGTTCGATCTTCATCCCGCTCTTATTAGCATGATAGAAAGGAACTCCTTTTCAGGAGGTCTTTCGAGGATCTGCAGCAGCATCTGAATAAGTTCTTGGGCTACGCAAGTACTCAAAAAGACGCAGGAGAACATGAAGATGCTAGGATGATCCTCTTGTTCAAATTCTCGCTTACTGAAAAGGCGAGAGATTGGTACGACACTATCAACGCAGCTGAGTGCACCACTTGGGAGCAACTGAAGTTAAGGTTCTTGGAGAGGTACATGCCACCTTCAAAGGCGTTTAAAATGAAGCAAGACATTAACCAATTCGCTATGAGTGGAGGAGAAAAATTTCACGAAGCATGGGATAGATTCAAGGACATGCTTAGGAAGTGTCCTCAACATGGGCTATCTAAAGCTCAATATATCAGTATATTCTACAATGGATTAGACTGTGACTCACGAGTGTTATTGGATGCTTCTTCTAATGGAGCATTGCTTACAAAGTCATCCGTAGAGGCCGAGAAGTTCTTTGAAGATATTTCGATGAATTCGAGGGATTGGCCAACTGATCGAGTTAGAGGTACTTATGTCCTTGGTAAGGTAGCTAAGGTTGAACAAGCAATGGTTAAAACAAGTAGAGAGGATGAGATCGTCTCTAGCTTGTCCAATATCAACAAGCTACTTGAATCCCAACAGAAGCAAATCAGCGAATTATCTCAGCGCGTACCAATCATGCAGCAGGAGTTAAAGAATGAGGGACCAATCCAAGAGGAGTTGGAAGAGGCACACTATGCCATGGGTCAGAGTATTCAAGGAACTAGGTATCCAGACCAAGGAAACCGGAATTACCAAGGGATCTATCGAGGAAACTTTAATAATCATGGTCCCACGGGTGGTTATCAACAGCCTAGGAGGCCGGAATTCTCGTGGAGTAATCCGAATAATACGATTCAACCTCCTATGGGTGTTGATCCGGGTGCTAAGGTGGAAGAAGGGAAACCGGGTCTGGAGGATACTGTGAACAGGTATATGATCAAGAATGATGAAAGAGTGAACCGCCTTGAGGCCAAACTTGAAAAGAAAATAGATGCAAACCATGAGGTTATATCTAAGCAGGTGAAAGACCTTACATTGCTGATGGGGGAGATGGCAGGGAATGTTAACAAGCTTACTCAAACTCTTGAGAAAGGAAAGTTCCCGTCTCAAAGTATTGAGAATCCAAGGTCCTGCAATGCCATCACATTGAGGTCGGGACGCAATACGAGGGACCTATGAGGCCGGAATCAAATTTGGATATGTCTAGGGCCAGGTTCGACCCTGGTTCGACCAACATTGAAGGTCGAACCATACAGGGGAGGTCGAACCAACACACTGGACACGATCAGGAGAGATTGCAGCATAGGTTCGACCAAACTGCAAATGGTTCGACTTGGCCTACAGGTCGAACCTTGGTCGAACCCAACAACTCGGAGCACTCTATTTTTCCAGAACACCGGTTCGACCAAACCAACCTTGGTTCGTCCTATCCAAAAGGTCGAACCCAGGTCGAACTGCACCACTTGGAGCACTCTATTTTGTCACAGCAACGGTTCGACCACGACAGTAATGGTTCGACCTATTAAACAGGTCGAACCTTGGTCGAACCTGATGGTGGAAGAAGTACAGTAGGCCGGTTCGACCTAGGTACCCATAGTTCGACCTATCCTACAGGTCGAACCCAGGTCAAACCTCAAATTCAAAAAGAGAGCCATTGTCCAGAAGCAAGGTTCGACCTGTACGTACATGGTTCGACTTGTTCCACAGGTCGAACCCTAGTCGAACCCCACCAGAAAATGCCTTTTGCCACTCCGAACACTCTCGATGATGTTGATGCTACTCATGTGGTTCGGAATGAACAAAGTACTGAGGTAATAGCTGAGAAAAAGTGGGAGAGAGCCAAGCGTTTGAGAGCCGAAAAGGAGAAAGCGAAGAAGGTTGATCGTGATGAATAGGGGATTCCCAAAACAAAGATACCTCCGCCGTTTCCTTACAAGCTTGTGAAGAAGGGATTGGAAGATAAGTTCAAGAAGTTTTCAGAGATAATGAACAAAATAAGCTTGAGCATTCCTTTCTCAGAGGCAATCATTGAGATGCCGTACTATGCCCGATTTCTAAAGGACATATTGTTAAAGAAGTGGAGCTCAACCGGAATTGAAACGGTGAATTTATCTGAGAATTGCAGCTCAATCATCCAAAAGAAGCTGCCGCAAAAGATGAAGGATCCAGGGAGCTTTACTATTCTATATGAAATCGGAAAGGGGCCGGCACGGCGAGCTTTGTGTGATCTAGGGGCAAGCATCAATTTGATGCCTTTGTCCATATTTCAGAGGCTTGGTTTGGGGGAGCTTACTCCTACAACAGTGGTTCTCCAATTGGCGGACAGGTCGATGACTTTTTCAAAGTGTATAATCGAAGATGTCCTCGTCAAAGTGGAAAAGCTAGTCTTTCCTGTGGACTTTCTTGTGCTAGAGATGGAAGAAGATAAGGATAATATTCCTTTAATCTTGGGGAGACCTTTCCTTGCGACTGCTGGAGCTACGATTGATGTTCAGAAAGGAGAGCTTAGATTGCGGATGGATAAAGAAGAAGTTCTTTTCAACTTGGACAAAGTAATGAAGATGCCCATGGAGTCGCAGTGTTATAGTATTGACGTGGTGGAGGAGATTGTGAAAGAGGATATGTCTCAGATCTTATCGAAGGATCCTCTCGAAACATGTTTGATGGAGTCTCTTACTTATCCCACTACGGAGCTTGACGGGCTCTCAAATGAGGTATGTATTGAATTTCTTGAAAACTTATTTGCTTTGGGTGATGACAGGTTTGAATCAGAAAGAGCTAAGATGGAAGAAGTCAAGTGGACAAGAAAGTACTTGCCATTGGATAACGAGAGCTCTCCGATGGAAGTGAGGAGAGAGGAGTTGAAACTTCTGCCGGAACACTTGAAGTACGCCTTTCTTGGCGACAATGAAAAATATCCGGTAATTGTATCTTTTTCTCTTGATGATGATCAACTTGAGGATTTATTGAATGTTCTTAGGAAGTATAAATCTGCGATTGGTTGGTCTCTTGAGGATTTGAAAGGAATTAGTCCTTCGTATTGTATGCATAGGATAAGATTATTAGATGAGGCGAAGGTAAGTGTCCAGAATCAGCGGAGGGTTAATCCCACAATTTAAGAGGTAATTAGGAAGCAAATCCTTACGTGGTTGGATGCCGGAATCATATATCCTATTAGTGATAGTCCCCATGTGAGTCCATTGCATGTAGTTGCTAAAAAGAGGGGTATGACGGTAGTAAAAGCTGAGGATGGAGAAGCGATAGCCACAAGGATTCCTACGGGATGGCGTACGTGTGTTGATTATAGGAAGTTGAATGAGAACACGTGTAAGGATCATTTTCCTCTTCATTTCATGGATCAAATGTTAGATCGTCTTGCAAGGTATGAGATTTATTGTTTCTTGGATGGGTACTCGGGGTACAACCAAATTATGATTGCCCCGAGAATCAAGAAAAGACCACTTTTACTTGCCCCTACGGGACCTTTGCTTTTCGGAAAATGCCATTTGGGTTATGTAATGCGCCTGCTACTTTTCTGAGATGCATGATGGCAATATTCGATGGGTTGATAAAGAAGATCATTGATAAGTCATAATTTAGCATAATTATTTGGTTGAAATTCATGTTTATTTGATTAACTTATATGCTTATTAGGGTGCTAAATTGACTTATCTTGTCTTTAGTTAATTGAGGATTTAATGTTATAAATTGATGAGAAACGAGCTGTTTTGTGCAGGAAATTCGTGCTGCCAAATTGACTGACACTGACCCCCTCAGTGTTAGAAGGGACCTGCGAAAATTCAGCATAAATAAGAAAAGTGCAGCTGGAATATTTTCATATATTTTCTCACACGATCCAGCGATTTCAATCACCCCCAAGTCAGGCCCATATTGTGGAGAAGGCACGATAGATTAGTCAACAAGAAAAGAAAAGATCCTTGAGATATTTTAGGAAGAGATAAGTAAGGAAAGAGATCAAACAAGATTACTTGGGGATCAAGATAGAGATATTTATGGAAGATATTATATTATTTTTGAGAGCAGAACACGATCAGAAAGGGAGATTAACGTGAGGAACTCCAAGGCAGATTTTTGGCGTGAAGCTGAAGAATAATCAAGACATCAATCGGTTCTTTAATTTTATATTTTAATCTCGTTTTTGTTATGAACATGCGGGGCTAATCCCCTTTTCTAGTTTAGGATTCGTGAACCTCCTGTAGAATTATTAATTTAATTATTTATGATTTTTATGTTGAATCTTGTGTGCAAGTTTATTTTATTACATGCGTTGATGTTCCTATAGTAATTTAATAATTATTTTGGCCTGATCAACTAGATTAATTATTTAATTGCTTACTGTTATTCTATGAACTACAATCCGTAATTGTTGTAGGAATTGGATTAAGTAACAAATAGAGATAATTCTCTCTAGGTGTAATAAAATCTAGGTTGTATGATACCTAGCCGGATTTCGTAGCCTAGTAATCCTATGTTTAGAGTTTTAACGCATCTACGAGTTCGAATCCATAGGGTCACTCGTAGATAGTTCAATTTAGTGGTCGTACCCTAGTTGATGAACGTAAGAACATTCGGGTTGATTGGTCGTACCGTCAATCTAGGGATTTGAGTTTGTGCACTAGGCTAAATGTTTAATTCGTATGATTAATTAATTTAGTAAACGGGAGGGGATCGACATCCTAAACTAGGCTTTAATCGCTTGGTTAATTTGAATATTAATTTTCATCTACTTTGTTATTTAAATTGAGTTAATTATTGTCATTATTTTTATAATTTTTCTGCAATCAAAATTCCCCCTATTTTATTTAATATGTTTGAGTCACTTGAATTTAATTAAAGTTCGTTTTACTCTCTTGGGTTCGACCCTACTTGCTACTATACTACGTATAAGTGTGAGTTGGATTTATATTTATTTTGGTATGCCTGCGACAGCATATCAATCATGGAGGTGTTCATGGATGATTTTTCTATTTTTGGTTCCTCCTTTGATATTTGTTTGTCTAACCTAGCTACTGTTTTGAAGAGATGCCAAGTGACTAATCTTGTCTTGAATTGGGAGAAGTGCCACTTCATGGTGAAGGATGGGATTATTCTTGGGCATCATGTTTCTGCCAAAGGGTTGCAGGTAGATCGTGCTAAAGTGGTGGCGATTGAGAAGCTTCCACCACCGACCAATGAAAGAGGAATGCGGTCTTTCCTTGGACACGCCGGTTTTTACAAGAGATTCATAAAAGACTTCTCAAAATACTCTAAGCCCTTATCTCACTTACTTGAAAAAGATGTTCCTTTTGTGTTTGATGATGAATGTCTAACAGCTTTTCAAGTTTTAAAGGAGGCGCTTATCACTGCACCTATCTTGATCACACAGGATTGGAATCAACCGTTCGTACTAATGTGTGATGCAAGTGATGTAGCACTTGGAGTGGTGCTTGGGCAGTTGAAGGAAAAGAAGTTCTGCGCCATTTACTACGCAAGTAAGACTTTCGATGCGGCACAAAAGAATTACACAGTGACTGAAAAGGAGTTTTTGGCTGTTGTGTATGCATTCGATAAGTTTCATCAGTATTTGGTTGGCATGAAGACTATAGTGTACACGGATCATTCTGCGATTCGGTACTTGATGGAAAATAAGGAGACGAAGCCTAGGATCATAAGGTGGATTCTTCTACTTCAAGAGTTTGACATGGAGATCCGGGATAAGAAAGGCTCTGATAATGTGCTTGCGGATCATCTTTCGAGGTTGGAGACTAGGGAACATTGCGATAATTCTTTCGAGTATATTGAGAAAATGTTCCCGGATGAAAAGATCATGGCCGTGTTTGTTGAAGGGGCTGAGCGAGCGTGTGTGGTTGCTGCGCAGGGAGTTGATCCATGGTATGCGGATTATGTGAATTATATTGCTGTGGGAGAAATTCCAAGGGATCTCAACCGATATCAACTTGCTAAATTCAAAAGGGATGTTGAGACCTTCATATGGTATGATCCGTTTGTGTATAAGATTTGCACTGATTCTATCATCCGTAGGTGTGTGCCCGAAGTGGAGATGGAGAGTGTTCTCGAGTTTTGTTATGCACAATCTAACGGGGGACACTTCGGTGCTTACAAGACAGCAGCCAAGGTACTTCAGTCCGCTCTTTATTGGCCTACCTTGTTCAAGGATTGTGAGACCTATGTGGCATCTTGCGATAGATGTCAACGTATGGGGAACATCGGTAGGAGAGATGAGATGCCGCTTCAGCCAAGCATAGTGGTCAAGATTTTTGATGTGTGGGGTATCGATTTTATGGGGCCTTTTCCCCCATCGAATGGATTTCTCTACATTCTACTTGCGGTGGATTATATTTCTAAGTAGGTGGAAGCGATTCCTACTCGCTTGAATGACTCAAAAACTGTTATATCTTTCTTGAAGAAGCATATCTTTGCCCGTTTTGGAGTCCCTAGAGCACTTGTTAGTGATGTAGGTACGCATTTTGTAAATAAATTTCTTGAGAAGGTGCTTAAAGGGTATGGTGTTAAGCATAGGGTCACTACACCCTATCATCCTCAAGCGAACGGGCAAGCGGAGGTCTCTAAACGTCAAGTCAAACATATTTCGGAGAAGGTGGTCGGAACCAATAGAAAGGATTAGGCCTTGAAGCTCGATGATGTCGTGTGGGGATTCCGAACCGCGTACAAGACGGTGTTAGATATGTCACCGTATCAGATTGTCTATCGGAAGCTGTGCCACTTACCTGTAGAAATTCAACACAAAGCATTTTGGGCTTTGCATAGCTTGAACTTGACTCTCAAAGATGTGAAGGAGTTGAGGATTGCTCACATCAATCTTTTGGATGAGTTTCGGAGTCGTGCGTACAAGAATTCAGAGATCTATAAGGAGAGGATTAAGAGGTGGCATGATTCGAAGATCTCGTACAAGGAATTCAAGCAAGGAGATGAGGTATTACTTTTTAATTCTCGTTTAAAGCTTTTTGCAGGCAAGTTGAAATCGAAGTGGATGGGACCGTTCATGATTCTTCGAGTCTTAGGAGGGGGGAGTTTTGAGCTTATTGACAAGGATGGAGACATTTTTACGGCGAATGGTCATCGTTTGAAGCATTATAGGTCGCCGGATGATGTTGGTGTCATCTTTGTGGATACCTTGATCTGATTTGGTACCGTCGTGACTCTTCGACGTTAAACATGAGCACCTGTTGGGGGTTTTCCCTCCTGTTTTAATGCTTTATTTTATTTGTGTGCGTAAGAAATTTTTATTTTGAAGTGCTTACTTATCGGCAATTACATCCCTTTGCAAACTTAGTTTCAACTATTGTTTTTACTAAGTTTGGGGGGGTGTGATGTACTTACCTTGATAAGCACCGATAGTATAATCTTTTCTTTGTGATGTTTGTTAGGGGAGTTGGTTTTTGCGCCATATTAAATTTTAATCAATTTTAATGTGACGATTTTTTTTACAACTTGCCTAATGTTAGTGGGTTTTGGTTGTGTTTTCTTTTATGGAGTTACTCATGAATGATATTTTGTGGAATAAATTTTGGATGAAGTTGTGCTTTAGTTGGTACCTAATGATTCGTATTGAAGTTTGAAGTGTATAGGGATTAAAGAACACTCAGTTTTGAAGCTTAAAAGGGTGGTTCGACCAAAGCCGTGAGAGGTTCGACCAGTGCCAAAAGGTCAAACCATGCAGAGGAAGTCTAACCGACGAAGAAAACCATCCAGTGAGGAGGTTCGACCTGATCATTCTAGGTTCGACCTGTTTAACAGGTCGAACCAAGGTCGAACCCGGGACTTAAATCTTACAGTAGAGTGGTTCGACCTGAGCCGTTATGGTTCGACCTGATCAGAAGGTCGAACCTGAGGTCGAACTAGTCCGTTCAGGGCACTCTGTTTTTTAGGTGATAGGTTCAACCACGACACCAATGGTTCGACCTGTTTCGAAGGTCGAACCCAGGTCGAACCACGAGAGGAAATTTGTCCAGAAGGTAGGTTCGACCTCATCACTCGAGGTTCGATCTGTTCAGCAGGTCGAACCCGAGGTCGAACCCCGTCAGGTAAGCATTTTAAGTTGAGTTTTTAAGAAGGGTTCGATCATATTTTTGTTCACCAAACCTCGAACCTTCCCCGAACCGTAACACCCTTGCACAAATTTATCAGTTACACTTGATTTTACACCGATTACACAACATTACACTCTTAATTCTTGAATTGGGCGCGGATTTGGGCGATTTTTGTCGTGAATTAGGGCTTCAGTCGCGTTTTTGAGTGTTGTGTGCAAATTATCGATTTTTAACCATGGGCAAGACGAAAGGTACGTTCTTTCAACTCAATTACCTTAGGATTGAAGTTTATTGCAAGAAATTTGTTGTGGGTAAGTTGATTGATATTAATTTTGGTTGAAATTCATGGTGATAATTGATATTTTTGAGTTAATCCATATGAATTCATGTTTATTGGTTTGAGATTGCTTGATTATGGATAGAACTTGAGTTTTTATGTGGATTGATCAAGGATATGATGCATCTAGAGGAATGAGCATGTTATCTAGGTTTGAATTGTTGATAGTTTGAGTTGTTCATGAAGTTCAATTGTTGAAATTTATGTTGGATGGCTTGAATTGGTTGATGCATGCTTGTTGTTGATAATTTGAAGATTGAAGAGAGTGTGGTTGATGATGTTTTGAGCATGATGGATGAGCAAGTGGTGTTGAGATGATAGTTGAGTTGATTAAGCATGAATGCTTGAAGTCTTGAGTAGAGTATAGGATATGCTAGTCATATACTTGTATTCTTGTCTTGTTGGTTGTGTTGAAATAGTTGTTTTTAGGAAAGGGACAAGGATCGAATAAAGGGAAGGGCAAGGTGGATGAAGCAAGATCGAAGAAGAGGCAAGACATGCCTTCGAATGTGGACACAGTGACGAAAAAACTGAGGATACAAGACCGTTTACCCGAAAACTTTAGAATTCAAATGCAAAACTGGAACGAGATTAAAGAAAAGTGGAAATAAGTCTCATATAAGATAGCTCAGACAAGATACCAAGATGATGAGGCCATGATACTTATGAGCATTAGGGATGATATGACAATGTTCGATCGAGTGGGGATCCGCATATTTATGGAGTTGAAGAAGCCGACTTACTTCCACGTTACAGCGAAGGTAGTTTGCTCATTTGAGATGGAAAAGGACCCACTTGGCTACCCGTATCAGTGCTCATTTCAGTTAGGAGGAGTCCGAAGGAGATGAACGGCTGAGGATTTTAATCAACTTTTTCAGACACCTCTAGAGATTTCTCGAGTGGAGAATGGACACTTCAACGCTAATAGATTTTGGAGGGAGATAACTGGGGAGATCAGAGACTATAAGATTAGGCAGGCTCGTGCGACCTCGATCAAGAATCCCGTGTTGAAATATATGGATTGAGTGCTCGGAAATACATTGTTTGCTCGTTCGGAGGGTGGCTGTATGTCTAGAGGAGAGCTTTATACCCTATGGTGTATGATGAATGGGGTGAAGTTCAATGTGGGAACATATTTCATTGCGCAGCTGTATCGATTCAGGACCATTGGATTTCAGAAGGTGAACATTGGAGGGTTACTGACGATTGAAGAAGCCGACTTACTTCCACGTTACAGCGAAGGTAGTTTGCTCATTTGAGATGGAAAAGGACCCACTTGGCTACCCGTATCAGTGCTCATTTCAGTTAGGAGGAGTCCGAAGGAGATGAACGGCTGAGGATTTTAATCAACTTTTTCAGACACCTCTAGAGATTTCTCGAGTGGAGAATGGACACTTCAACGCTAATAGATTTTGGAGGGAGATAACTGGGGAGATCAGAGACTATAAGATTAGGCAGGCTCGTGCGACCTCGATCAAGAATCCCGTGTTGAAATATATGGATTGAGTGCTCGGAAATACATTGTTTGCTCGTTCGGAGGGTGGCTGTATGTCTAGAGGAGAGCTTTATACCCTATGGTGTATGATGAATGGGGTGAAGTTCAATGTGGGAACATATTTCATTGCGCAGCTGTATCGATTCAGGACCATTGGATTTCAGAAGGTGAACATTGGAGGGTTACTGACGATTGTAGCTGAGCACTACAATATGGATTTCACCGGCATTACACCTGTTAGAGGAGAGCCCGACTTGGTGATGCTCACATGTGTAAATGGAGGATTCACACACTTTAGAGATGGTGATTGGTTCTTCACGAGAGGACCAAAGCCATTCGACTTTATGTTTCCCTTTGACATGAGCAACATTACCACTGTCTGGGAGGCGAGGAACTTGTTGATGAACTCCCTAGGACACAATGCTCTGTCCGTGACTGTGAAGACTAATGGGGATTGGAGAGCCGTGACTAGGTTGTGTGCCGAAGGTAGGTTGGAGGAGCTACAGCAAATTGTGGAACAGGGAGAGTACCATCCGCCACCGCACTAGCCACTTCATTGGCCACAGCAGCAGAGGTCGAGCATCGGGAAGATGAGTGGCCAGAGATGGAAATTCCGGAAGAGGAGTAGCCCGACGCACCTCAGTATGAGCCAGCACCGCGTCAGCAGCGGGCTGTCCCGATTGATTCACTGGAGCAGCTCCGCCTTATTCAGGAGCAGCTGGTCGCAATTGTTGCTAGTCAGCAGGAGACAAACCGGCAGCTCACACTCGCCAACGCCAACTATGCTACGCTGAATGAGAAGTATACGACCTTGAACGAGAAAGTTGGTAGATTGGGTGATCGAGTTGATTATTTGGATAGGCACATCGGTGATCTACACCAGATTGTGGAGCGGAGGCTTGATGATGAGGATGATGATGATGAGGGTGATGATGCTCCGGAGGAGTAGTTTTTCAGGTTTTCTTTGGTTTCCTCCGATTCATCTTGATTCCATTATTTTTTTCATTTTATCTTTAGGATGGGGTGTGATTCATGCGTGAGTGGAATGTAAAGTGATATCTTGTATGATTAATTGGGTATAAGCTTATTGATGTTTGTGCATTCATATGTTCATGTGTTAATTTCTATTGATGAAAAGCATGTTTAGTTGATAAGTATATTGAGTTCTTGTGGAATTGATCTTAATTATGTGCTATGAGGAGTACTAGGATTACCTATGTGAGGATTTGAACTTTTTAATCATGCTTGATTATGATTATTTTATTCTTGAGAGGATCATTCATATGAACGTATTCTAGAACTTGGCTTGGAGTCTTGTGTGAGACTTATGATTGATAAATTGCTAGGACATGATCTTAGGCCATTATTTTGTGATTAATCTACTTAGCCAAATTTATCCTTCCTAATGATCTTATTTATCTTTGGATGCCCT
Organism: Pogostemon cablin; assembly: GCA_023678885.1. NCBI lineage: Eukaryota > Viridiplantae > Streptophyta > Magnoliopsida > Lamiales > Lamiaceae > Pogostemon > Pogostemon cablin. The sequence continues at coordinate 21,374,067 of CM042997.1, read as the reverse complement.
GTTGAGCCGTTAAAAGCCTTTTCTTTGGTGGCCGAAGTAAATAACCTTATAAACCTTTACTTGAGCTTTGATTAACCTATTCATTGGTAGAGAGAGTGGAGGTGAGTAAGTGTTGCAAGAAAAAAGGAGGATAGAACATGGTTGGATGAAAAGAATATGGTCAAATCTTGTTTAGGGGTAGTGCCTGAAACTGGTACCCCGATTATTTATACGTGTTGCATGTAGCTTAGCAGCTGATGACCTATATATACGAGAAGGGTAGTGCCTAAAACCGGTACCCGAATTGTTTAAGAAGATGAGGTTGATGCCATGAAAAGAAGGAAATTCAGGAATTTTACAAGTTCAAGAGACGACATTGGAGGAGAACTTGCTGTAAGAAGAAGAAATCGAGAACCTCCAAGGTAGCTCTCTACTAGTGTCTTAAGTCACTAAGTCCAAATTTTCCTACCTTTTTTCAAAGAGCCAACATTATAACCCAAAAACAAGTCATTTGTGATTCTAGTGAAGAGTCGATTATAAGTTGATTTTTGGAGACCTTTGCCAAGCTTATGGTTACCCGCAAATATGGATTGATATGAGCGTTTATATTAACCTATATAGTGCCTCACGCACTTGAATAGAAGAGAATAAATACTTATCTTGTGAGCGAAATTACTTAGTACTCCGAATGGTATGGATTGGATTGATTTTGCATGAGTGATATATATGAAGCAATTAATACTTGTTTGATTGAATGAAGTTGCATGTGTGATGTATATTGTACTTGATCTTTGGTGAATTATACACGACTCCTGTGGTTTGATTTGGTTGCCTCGGGACGAGCAACATGTAAGTTTGGGGGTTTGATGAGTGTGTAAATTCACAAATTTAGCACCATGTTTTGTGCTAGTTTTGAGGTGGAAATAGGTGGAAAACCTATATATATTGTGAATTAGCATGAATCAGGTGTTAGTGGAGCTATTTAAGTGGTTTTCATAGCAAAAATGGAATGGAAGTGCCAAGAATCGAAGAGACGAAGTCGAGACCACGCGAACCGCCAAGAAAAGAGTAGGGTTCGACCTAATGGAAGAGGGTTCGACCTCTCCTATAGGTCGAACCAGCATTGTAGAACAGCAGAAGATGGTTTCGACCACGACTCTAGGGGTTCGACAAGTTCATCAGGTCGAACCATGGTCAAACCAGTTCGCGAGAAGATGGGTTCGACCACGATGTTGGGGGTTCTACCTGACAGTTGGTCGAACCAGGAGCGAAAATTGTCCAGTAGCGTGGTTCGACCTGGGGTTCGACCAAGACCTGAGTGGTTCGACCTGTATAAGAGGTCGAACCAAACGCAGAATGTGTCCAGTAACAGGGTTCGACCTGGGGTTCGACTTGTTGGCCAGTGGTTCGACCTGTTGACGAGGTCGAACTAAAATACGGAAACTTACCTTATCCGGATTTTCGAGGCCAAAACATGTGAGATCACTTGAAAAGCCCATTCCAAGCCCTAGAGACGTGATTACAAGTATAAAAGAAGGCTCACGCAATCGAGAAAAGAGAGAGAGACATCGTGATACAAGAGAGGAGTGAAGAAAAGAGATTAGTGATCCATCCGGAGGGCTGTGACAGAGATTCAGCTGGAGATTCAAGTAAGATTGGTCCATCTAACCATGATTGTTCTTAGATCAATCATGGGCTAGAGCCACTTTGGTAGTTCTAGGGTTATGAAGGTTTCATGAGTTAATTTGTATTTCGTGTGTATACTCCGTACAACACTACTTGTGGTTTATTTTATATAAGACTGCACGTTTTTAATCCATACTCATAGTTGTTTTGTGCATCATTAATCGTTGTGTAGAGTCTGAATACATAACATGGTTATTGATTGAGTGCGTTCACTGTTGAGCAGGGTTTATTGTTATAATTCTAAGTGAAGGAATTCCGAAGTCTTATTAGAATTGTCTTATGTTTGTTAATTGAATTGAATTCGGGTTGACAAGTAGGATAAAGAGTATGACTTTATAGTACCTAAAAAGGGAGATCAAATCGGGTTAGAGTACTAAGTGCACGGGAAATAATTAATTATGATAGTACCTAGAAAGGGAGGTGGAGCATACGTCTTGCTCTGAGGATACTCACACGTGTCAAAAGCTTATCTATTTGTGTCTATAGAATAGATTCACATGGTCTAGTGATGCGTCCATAAACCACAAGGCAGAGTCGAACATCGACACACGAAAGTACGAATTAACAAAGGAAACTGGATGGCCTGACGAACTACCTATCATCTTAATTAATCACCACTATTATTTACTTGTTCTTGTTATTTATTAGCTATTCAAATTGTTACTTAAACCAATTGTTTAATTCAAAATAGTCATAATCTACTAGAACGTAATTAAATTGATATTTATCCGTCCCGTGGATTCGATATTTAACTTGGTCACCTTCGAAACTACAATTGATATCCTTCATACTTGGGGATTAATTGTGTGTTGAGAAAACGCTCATCAGCTGCTATCTAAACAATCTGGGATATTCCCACCCCAAGGGCCGGAAACCCAAAACCATTTATTTTTTTAGCCTTTGTTAGAGCTGAGAATACCATTAATAAGGCCCGATCGGCTACGAGGTAGTAAATAATAATATTCCCGAGTATTATTTTCGACTGTAAAAGCATAGAAGAAGTCCACCTCAAGTGGAGAAAGAAAGGTATAACTAGATTGGCGGAACAAGATGAGCAAACAATACAGAATGTACCAGCCATTAGGAGCAAGTTAGGCAGGAGAAATCCGCCAATGAAGAAGGAAACGAGATATAATTGGAGGAAGGAGTAAACGAACCCCATTGTGCAACATCAATTCATATGCGCCAACATGACCATGAGGAGGCCAATACATACGACCTTGGGAATTTGGCTTTTTAAGAGCAATCGAAGGTGAAAAATATAATTGAAAAACATCTAGTTTTTTCAAAGATATACTGGAACTGTAAATACTAACACCGAAATCAGAACCATCCGCACAAGTGGTCATATCAACATTATGAGAAACATCAATGGGGATCTCGTCATCGCTTTCGGATAAATTGGAAGAAGTATTTAGGGAAAGGGCCAGTGAATCAGAGGGAGACGGAGAAGGTACATAGTCATAATCGAAATCCATAAGTGAAAGAGGAATGATTCAATACCTGGGAGTGAAGATGGGATTTTTAGAGTTGATCCGTGCGAGGGAGGTAGACGAAGAGAAAACCCTAGGGAAGTTACAAAGGAAGACAAATAAACGATAAAACTGAAGGAAGAAGTGAAGAAGCGGCGATTCTAAGAATTGGGCTGGTTATAAAGCCCAGTAGAATAAAAAAGAAGGAAAAGGTTGGAAGCAAGGCGAAGGGCCCGAGAAAAGGTTCGACCTCGAAAATTTTCACTGCGTGTAATTCTCTGAGCTCGAGGGGCTAATGTTATGGGAGATAATTTGCGGCCCAAACTATTCAAAGGGTAAGCCCAATAGTATAGGCCCAAGAAAGGAGAAGCCGAAATTCCAATCAGGCGCTGGGTAAGGCTGCCAAATAAAACTAGGAAAAATCCCTCAATAATCCGGGAATAATGAAAAAGATACACCCGGGAAGAATCAAGAATTATCCCCAGGATAAATACCAAATCTCCCGGGTATGAGCAGACAAGAACAGCAGGAAGGGTGTGACACCAAGAGAGGATTGAGGTGGTCCAAAATATCCGTTATTCTCAGATTCCTCACCAATCAATAAGAAGTAAGAAAGCATCAAAATCATCAAATTTGTTATAGGATGATTCTAGAATAGTACACATGTCAATGTTTGATTTGAAGGAACAACCTAGAAGCAAATAAGAGAATCTAGGCCCAATGAATTGGGAAGAGGGAAGTATAAAAAGAAAGTATCCAAGTAAAAATGTAGGTGATTGCACTTTACCAAAAAAGTAAATGAAAAGTATCAATGCTCAATAGCTAAATCAAGTGCATTCTTCTTTTACTTATTTTCTCTTCCATCACTTACCACTCGTTGGACCTCGTTTGAGTCTCTATAAAAAAACAGGCCATAACATGAGGGAGTGGGTATATATTATAGGGCGTATGTGACGTGATAAGGACATGAGGTTGGTGGTTGGCCTGACGTGCATGCATTAGCATTACAGGCCAAAATGTTATAACCCTAAGACCATAAAGGCTCATATTGTCACTTCCCCATATGATACTGTTTTATCTCAACTCACTTTTTTGTCATTTTACTCCAATACATTAATCATTTCAATATTTTATTTAATTTAATGTAGTAACTCCACCACTTCTAACTCTAGAAAAATTTAAGTTTCTTTTAATCCAAATGTAAAGTAAATAGGCTTAACATTTAGAAGCCCTTTTACAGCTGGGCTAAATACGTCAACTTTCCAACACGTTGTAGTCCACCGGCCCAACTAGCCCCTTTTTTTCCTTTATAACACAAATGTAAGATCTCCTACAAAAAAAATTTAATGAAAAGAATAAGAAAATTTCACATATTTATGCATATTTTATATTTTGAGTTATCAGCTATTTATTCATGTTCCATCAATAATAAAATTATACATCTTACTTATTTTTTACATTTTATTAATCAATTCTAACAATTATATTTACTTTTATATATTTTATTACTATGAATCTCATGTATTACACAGATTATAATGTTACAATTTAAAAAAATATAATTTAAGTCTAATATAACTATTTATTCAACAATTAAAAAAAATATAATTCATGTTTAATATAATTATTTATTCAAAACTAATCTAATATAAGTTTATATTGAAAAAAAGAATTAAAAAATTTTAAAAAAATATAATCAAAAGTGAAAACATAACAAAATTAATTAAAAGAATTGTAAAATTAACCATAAAAAAAGTTAATTACGTAAAAAATCAAAAGATTAAAAAATTACCTAATAACAATTAAAAAAAAGAACTAAAACAAAAATAAATTAATTAATGAAACAAAAAAATAATCAAAAGAGAATAAAAAAATATAAAAGAAACAGTAACAAAATATAATCAAAAGTGACATCATAAAAAATTAATTAAAAAAATTTGTAAAATTGAAAAAAATTAATTACGTAAAAAAATCAAAAAATTATAAAATTACATAATAACAAATAAAAAAGCCTAAAATCAATAAATGAATAAATAATTTAAAAATATAAAAGAACAACAAAAATTAATCAATAATAATAATAATTAAAAACGGATACCTTTTCTTTAAAATTTAAAGAAAGCTTTTATTCGTCATGATGAATAAAATAAATAAATACAAAATAATAATCAAAAGAAAATATAAAAAATATGAAAGAAACAATAAGAAAAATATAATCAAAAGTGAAATAAAAAAAATTAATTAATTATTTTTAAATTAACATGAAAAAAAAAGTTAATTACGTAAAAAAATCAAAAGAAAGTTAATTATGTAAAAAAAATCAAAAGATTATAAAATTACACACTAACAATTAAAAAAAACTAAAATCAATAAATAAATTATTTAAAAAGCATAAAAGAACAAAAAAAAGTTAATCAATATAATAATAATACTCCCTCTATCCGCTTCTAAAATATCTATTTCACTATTCCTGGCGTCTGCTTCAAATATATTAATTTCCTCTATTTAGTAAAAAAAATTACACAATATGACCCACCACTTCCCTCTAATACAATTACCCACTTTATCTATAATAATAATACTCCTTAATCCACGTGCAAAAAGTAAATAAAGACCTTAGAACTGTCCACGTGCAAAAAACAAATGATTACCTTAGAAGCGGACGGAGGGAGTAATTAAAAACGGATACCTGTATTTAGAATTTGTAGAAAGCGTCATGATGAATATAAAATAAATAACTAAAAACAAAAAATAATCAAAAGTGAAATCATAAAAAAATTTATTAAATTTTGTAAAATTAACATGAAAAAAAAGTCAATTACATAAAAAAATCAAAAGATTGTGAAATTACATACTAAAAATTAAAAAAAAAAACTAAAACCAATACATAAAAAAATTATTTAAAAATATAAAAGAACAACAAAAATTAATCAATAAGTATAATAATAATTATAAACGGACACCTTTCTTTAGAATTTTGAAGAAATTTTTTGTTCTTCATGATGAATAAATTATGTGTGCAGAACAAATTAATAAAGTGTTTTATTTATATGTGGAGAAGGGATAAATTTTCTAAATCTTAAAGTATATACGTGTATTTATCTATAATAATAATTTTTAATTAATTTTCATTTGATAATGTCGTATTCAAATTTTAAAATAATAGTATATGTATTTATCTACATTAAATTTTAATTAATAATTAAAATAATTGAGATTTTTAATTTTAATTAAAAATTAAAATAATTGAGATTAATTCTGGTATCGACACCTCATCAAAATTAAATTCTCCTTTAATATATTAAAGATTCATGGATTAATTACTCACAGGTACACACTTTGTACCCCTAATTAATATTAGATACATTGATTTAAAATATTAAAGTAAAATACCAAATATAACCCTAAACCCATACACTTTTAAACCCCAAACCCAAAATCCCACCCACCACCGGACCACCGCCGCCGCAGGCCGATCGCCGGACCGCCGGCCGATCTCCGGACCGCCGACGCCGGACCACCGGCATTCGGTCGCCCGGAAATTATTGCCGGCCGCTGGTCGTCGCCGGAGCACTGCCAGCCGCCAAAAAAGTCGCCGGACCGCCGCCACCGGAGCTTCGCCGGAGTTCTGCCGGACCACCACCAGACCACCACACTTTTTTGCTGCACACACTTTTTTTACTGTACACACTTTTGTTACTGCACACAACATTTATGTGCAGCACATTGTAAGGGTAATATTGAAATATCACTATATATTTTTGTAGTTAGTAGTAATATTTTTGTATGTTTGTATCTCATAGTAATTAAGGGATTTTTTGTGTACCTAGTAGTAATCCTCCCAAGATTCATTGTTCCCAACAACTTAATTTATTTTTTCTCTTTAAATTTAACAATTTACTCCTACTTTTCTTACCATGTAGTATATATTATAAAAACAACATTTTTTAATATATATGTCTGTATAAACGAGCATAAATATGTGGGATGGAGTAAATAATATTTTAATTAAAAGTGGTACTTGAATGAATGAATAAAAGTAATAATTGATCAATAAATTAATTTTTAAATAATTTATAATATAAATAAAAAATTATAACACTTTAAAAAAGTGATAGTATTTTCAATTAAAAAAAATATTAATATGTGTGGGAAAACTATATTGTAAATCAATCTATACGAGACATCCCATGCTAAAATGGCATCCAAAGTAAATTAATTACTTTGTCTGATAAAGTAGTTGAAAAATTGATTTATCATTAAAGGCATGGCCAAATATTGGTTGCGACTTGCGACCGGTCTCACAACATTACTATTCGCTCTTCTTATGACCTAGTTTTTTATTTTTTTTATTAATGTAAATTATAAAATATAATATTTTAATATATGATGAATTAAGAATTAAAATATTTTTATATTTAGTGAGTAGCTAATATATCAATTTTATGGGTAGGCTCGCTAGAGTAAAATTTTATTTTTTATTTTGTTATGAATCACACCTATAAAAAGGAAGCAATGTTAATCTCAATTAATTTAAGACAAAACCAGAATGACAAAATATAAATTTTTGGGAGATTACTATTAGATACACAAAAAAATCCTTAGTTACTATGAGATACAAACATACAAAAGTATTACTACTAACTATAAAAATATATAGTGATATTTCAATATTACCCCTATAAATGTGCTACACATAAATGTTGTGTGCAACAAGTGTCCGTGTGCAGCAAGGTGTGTGCAGTAGAATAAAAGTGTGTGCAGCAAAAAAAAATGTGTGCAGCAAAAAAATATGGTGGTCCGGTGGAGCTCCGGCGGCGGCAGCCAACGGCCGGTCAACCCCGTCAACGGTGGCCAACGGCCGGTCAACAATCGGTCAACGCCAGTCAACGGTGGTCTGGCGAGTGGGTGGGTGAGGGGTAGGGTTGGTGGTTTTAAAGTGTATGAATTTAGGGGTATATTTGGTATTTTACTTTAATATTTTATATATAATAATAATTTTCTTAAATAAATGTATATAGTAGTAATTAGGGGTATAAAGTGTGTACCTAGTAGTAATTAATTCTAAATTTTATAGTGAGACGGAAAAAATATTATTTATATAACTTTAAATATATTATAAGAACATCACTTGTAAGGAAATATTATTAATACAACTTTAATAATATATATATTGAAAATTTTCATGTAAGAATCCCATTTTTAAGTTAAGTCTCAATTTTAGGCTTTATTTTAGAAATGTCTCATTTCAAGGCTCAATTTTACCTTTTTTTAAAATTAAGGTCTGTCGTAATTTTATTTTTTTTCGAATTCAATATATATTATAAATAAAATAAAATATTAATAAAAATAACATATATTTAATTTTATGATTTGATTTGAAGGTGTATAATAATATTTTAAAATTATTTTGTATGACTTGAAATGAAAATATAAATTTCATGGTAAGTCTTAAAATGAGAAAAAAATAACAAATATAAAAAATCAGGTCTTAATTTGAGACAATAAACTAAATTTAAATCTTAATTTGAAACACTTATAAAATCGGGTCTTATTTTGAGACCTAAACTAAAAATTAGGTCTTCATATAATACATAAGAACAACACTTGTGAGAAATGATAGATCGGTTTCCTATTTCTTAATTAATTAATTATTACCATTTAATAAACATATATTATTACTTTTTATTACAAATTGTTCATGAAATAACTTGTTGAATCTTATCACTTATCATTAATTAAGTATTAAAAAATTATTACTTTTTATTTATCTCACAAAACTCCTTCCGTACGTGTGATGATCTCACACATATATTTTCCATAATAAAATATGTCATTATAGTAGTTCATGGTCAATTTTACCCCGTGGAATTATGATCTATTTTTGTTCCATATAATTTAATATTTAATATTTATCTTTAAAGTTCATCATATAATATATATATATATATATATATATATATATATATATATATATATATATATATATATATAAATTCTAATGATATTGTTTATTGATTTATGTGCACTAAAAGTATATCCTCAAGTGTAAGAAATCAATTATAGCTCAATGTGTGACCAAGTCAAATATCGAACCTAAAAGATTATTTTAGACTTACTATTTGATCCTATTTATGATAAATCTAATATAAGACAAATCTCGATTCGAAAGTGATTAATTGAAATAATGAGCATAAAAATAAATACTAAAAACAACAAAATATCAAGTGGAAAATAACACGAGCGTGTTTCAAGAGAGAAGACAAGATAGCTCTAGGAAATACAATTTAAATTAGTCAAATTAAATCACTAGACAATCAGTTAGTAATATTGTAGATTTTAGAAAGCAATCACTTAAATATGATAAATCCCTCCTTCAAGTAGACTTAACATGTAAATGTGGTTTAAACCCTCAGATGCAGAAGAATAATTCCTACTCTCTTTCTAGGTATTTCATGCTAAATTTCATTAAAGGAAAGAACACTAGACTTCCCTTTATAGGTATTTAAGAAATAAACTTCAATTTTCACTTAACAATCTAAGAAATCAAATCCTATAAATAGATAATTAATAGATATATCAAATGTCCAATATTAATTATTCTAATGAATAATGATAATATGATTAGATCACCTTTATTCGTAACAGATAGGCAAATATTATAAGAGATTGTAATTCTTGTGTATTACATTTATACAAAGTGTACGTATATATATACAGATTACAAAAGAATGAACGGTAATAAAATTAATACAAATCCCACAATTATCTCCTTGAATTATGGGAGGATGTTGCGTAAATAATCCATTTGATTAATTTGAATTTCCTTCTGTAATACGCCCCTGCAAAATCGACGTTTCGGTAGCAACAGAGATTTTGGATCGCAGTAAATGGAAGCGGAGACGGGGAGGTGCCTTGGTTAGAATATCAGCTAGCTGGTCTAGAGTATTTACATGTGAGACTCGTAGAACACCTTTCTCTGTTAGATCACGAACAAAGTGAATGTCAATAGTTATGTGTTTCATAAGGGAATGGAGCACATGATGTAAAGCGAGCTTGGTGGCGCTGATATTATCACATAAAACCGAGGTGGTAGGCGAACTGTAACACCAAGATCATGAAAGAGATATTTCAACCAACACACTTCAGCAGCAGCCGAGGCTAGAGCACGGTACTCAGCTTCTGTAGACGAGCGAGCTACGCCATTTTTTTGCGAGATATCTATGAGATTGCATTTGATCCAACAAAAATGACATAAGCTGATGTAGATTTTCCATCTATCAAGCTGCCCCCAATGTCAGAGTCGGAGTATGCAGTGATGGACAAATCGAAAGGTCATCGTAGAAGAAGGCCATAATATATTGTGCCTTTGAGGTAACGAAAAAGGCGTTTCACTGAAATCCAATCATGAGTAGACGGAGAAGACATTGATTGTGCTAATTTGTTGACAACGAATGCAATATCTGGCCTGGTGAGAGTGGGGTATTGTAAGCCTCCTATAGCTCAACGATATTCTGTTGGATCAAAAGGTGAAGGCGGTTCAACAGGCGGATGATTTGTCACTGGAGTCGAAAGTGATTTAGCACCATCCATGTGATGTCTTTGTAGTAATTGCACCAAGTATTTATGTTGGGATAGAAAAAGGCCTTCTTTACAGGTAGCTACTTCAACTCCAAGAAAGTAAGAAAGGACACCAAGATCTTTAACAGCAAAGTGAGACTCCAGATGTGAGATAACACAAGATATTTGATCTGTATCAGAACCTGTAATTATTAAGTCATCAACATATACAAGCACAAATATATGAAAGGAGTTTCGATGAAGAGTGAAAAGAGAAGTGTCCATTAGAGACTGAAGAAATCTAAACTTGAGCAATGCCGACCTAAGGACTTGATACCAAGCTCGTGGGGCTTGTTTCAAACCATAGAGTGACTTGTGGAGTTTGCAAACATGTAAGGGATGATTAGAATCTGTAAATCCAGGCGGTTGACGTATGTACACTGGTTTATCAAGTGTTCCATGTAAAAATGCATTAGAAATATCAAACTGTTGAATATGCCAATCATTCATAAGAGCAATTGAGAGAACTATTCGTATGGTGACCAGCTTAATTAATGGACTGAACGTCTCATTGTAATCAACCTCTGGACGTTGATGAAAGCCTTTAGCAACGGGCCGTGCTTTATATCTGTCGATCGAACCATCAAGTTTCCTCTTAATTCAGAAGATCCACTTGCACCCAATAAGGCAATAATATTTGCTATGATACCATATAAGAGATTGTAATTCTTGTGTATTATATTTATACAAAGTGTACGTATATATATACAGATTACAAAAGAATGAACGGTAATAAAATTAATACAAATCCCACAATTATTTCCTTGAATTATGAGAGGATATTGCGTAAATAATCCATTTGATTAATTTGAATTTCCTTCTGTAATAAATATAATCCCTCTATAATACAAGCAACAATGATAAACATGCATAAGATAATGACATATATATGAATGAGAAGAAATCACATAAGAAGAAAAATATAAGTCTGAGTCAAAGCATTAATAAAGGAATAAACATACTATAGAAATCTATAACCTAGTCTAGATCATCAATTCAATCTAATTAAAACCTTCAAAACTCCTAAAACTATCCAGAAAAGTATTAGCCTATGGTGTTACAAGCAACACCCATGTCTATGTATGAAAACTTACCCATAGGTCTATAATTCAAAAAGATAAAAGAAAGAAAAAGAAAACCCCTAATTATGGGGTGATTCTTCGTTCTTTCCTCTATAATTCTGAATCTTTTCTGTTCTCCTTCTCAAGTAAGCAAACATTGATGAACTCTTCAAGTACGAGATGGGCGGATGAGATGGTGGATCTTAATTTCGGAATATTATGGCAGGAAAAGGATGTGAAGAGTTATGAGTTATTTCTGAAACTCTACAATGGCTCCTTTTATAGTTGAGGGATCATAAGACTTGGATTCCACATCAAAAGAGGGATTTTTCACGTCAAAACACGTGTTGGCCCCAAAATTTGACCGTTGGAAAGTGTCATGGGTCGTTCCGTTCAAGTTGTGCCGCACGGAGCCGCTTGTCTGCACAGGTCGTGCCATTCATCGGCAGATTGCGTGACCTCATGGTTTTGACCATAATTTCTTCATCCAAACTCCGATTTAGGTGATTCTTATGCCCACATGATCCTCTATTTCTTAGCTTTCTATGTATATAAAGAAATCACATAATCTCCAACATCTAAGAGTGAAACGAGTCATGCAAATATGGAACGAGTCTTGCTCGATCGGCACAACTTGTGCTACTTCACCGTTTTGATAATAACTTCCTCATTTAAATTCCGATTGAGGTGTTTCTTGAGCTAAAATGATCTTCTCTTCAGTGGCTCTCCAAACATATATCAAATAATTAATTTGGTCTTTCAAAAAATATAGAAAAATATGCAAAGTAGATATGTATTTTTCAGTATTCTTTCACGATTTCACTCTTCATTCCAACTTTACACTTTCGATCCTTTTTCCACCTAAAAATACAAAATAACACATAAATGCACTAATATCTGCAAATACATGAAAATTAATCATTTATTGCAAAAATACGAATATAAATTCCACATGACTATGTTAAATAGAACCCTAAAAATATGCAATTTTTACACTAATTAATCAGATATAATTATAATTTAATCATTGTAGTTCATTTAATATTACACCCTCGTGGTTTATGTTTATTCTGCCCCTAAAATTTAATATGTATTCTTAAAATTTATTATTAATTTTAAGAGTATAAATTTTAATTTTATACTTGTATTTTATTATTTATTTTGCTCCTAGAATTTAATATTTATTCTTAGAGCATCATTCTATTATACTATCTATCACTTAAAGGCTCTTTGAAATGAGAATTTAGGTATAATTAAGAAGTAGGGGTGGTATACAAAAAAATATTGTCATACCGTATATTGTACCGAAATTATCGGTATTAGAAAATTTATACCGATACCGTACTGATAAATTCGGGATACTAAAATTTTGGTATAATAATAGCATATACCGTTTTCTTACCGAAATACTGTAGTATATAGAATGAACAACACAAAAAAAAAGAGAAAAAATTCAATTCAATATCTCAAAATCCAAATTTCTATCTAAGACAAGAAGTAGTAGAACAATTCAAAGTTCAAACTACAATAAATTTCAGAAGAGTGACAAATAAACATTCCCCTTCACTCTTCGATCTCGAAATGAGAGACTAAACATAGTCGTTGCCGAAGAATCCAAGTATATAAATGAATGAGACAATTATATAGACTAATCCGAGTTTCAAAAGCATCAAAATGTGAAATGATATAGAGTTTCATATCTTGTCGCAATGAAGAAGAAGAGGATGAAGAAAAATAAAAAGGGAACGAAAGGGAGCCTCGTCATTGCCGCGCCAGAAAGAGAAAGTACAGTGGGTGAGATGGGTTGAAAGAGAAAGTACAGTGGGTGAGATGGGTTATGAGGGAGAAGTTTTTGTAATGGTGGGTGGCTGTGAAAAAAGAGGACGGTGGGTGAGAAGGGTTAAGAGGGATGAGATTTGGTAATGGTGAGCGGTTGTGAAGAGAGAGAAATGAGCACTTGTAAGGGGAGGTAGGGTTCTATGTTTGTGACTTCTAGAATGTGTAGTATTTGTAATTAAAATTAATATATTTATTCAATTAAAAATCAATTCAATATATCAGTATCATACCGAGATATCAATTTATTGATATTTTGGCAATATTTCGATATATACTGATATATTGAAATTTCTTAAAATCATTTATCGATACCGTACCGAAAATTTCGATACGGCACCATACTGTACCGAAATTTTTGGTATACTTAAATTTTCGTTAAATTCGGTAATTTTCGATACGATAAATGTAGTATACCAAAAAATCGGTAATTTCGTCCACCCCTATTAAAAGTCAAACATAAAAATCTATCTCCAACAATTTATTTAAAAAATAAAAAAAATTATAATATTTATAGTTTAAAATTAATTATAAAATTAAATACTCTTATTTCATTATTTTAAGTTCAAACACTCCGTTTTCATAAAATTTTCAGAAAAATAGCACTACTGCCTTAGTATATATATATATTTTGTTTTTATTGATGGATAGAATTTATCCGAAACTAATAAGGTAAAAAACTTGTGTGCACCCGTGTGCACGGTCACACTCCGTACGCCTTTAAAATTTTGTATTAAATTGTATATCATTTAGTATAAAGATGTGTACTCTTTATTTTCTGAAAAAAAATATTAATGAAAAGTGTATACTCTTAGAACAAAATGATGTACTCTAATTAATTAAAGTATATATCCTTTAAAACAAAATAATGTACCCTTATCCATAATACTAAATTCTTAAAGCGCATAGTGTGCACCCGGGCGCACGCAAGCCTCGCTCAACTAATAATAGGGGATAAAAATCATTTTAGTCTTATAACTTTTTACTTATGTTCACTTTTGTTCCAAAAAATATAATAGTATTTTTTTATTTAGTACCACCATTTAAGAAAGAGGATCAAATAATATCCCATTTTTGTTTGAAAATGTTGAAATCGTCGGAAACTCACCGATTCCAGACTGGAATGTCCCATTTCTTTACATTTAAAATTTAAAAGAAATTGTGTGATATGTAAACTTAGTGTTAATATTTTTAATTAAAAGTGATTTTGATTGATAAATAACAATAATAATAACTTAAACAATTTTATGAACAATTCGCAAAATAATATTTTTTTAAAAAAAATCTTGAAAATAATAATAATAATAAAAAAATTACCGTGAAGTACACTTATTCAATAATTACTTAAAAAAATACCCAAAAACTTGGGTCATAGTTAAAAATTTGACCATATTCGAATTCAACAAGAGACAACATTTATTCAAGTATTAAAAAGTTAATAAAATTTTATTCTTACCCACTCATCTTGTGATTTTTTTTAGATGTATTGTGCGCAATTTTAGATAATATATAGGTATAACATATTATTTTAATGGGTATACATTTTAATTAGTAAATGTATACTAATTTTTTAAAGTAAATGTATACTAATTTCTTCATTGAAAATATCGACAGAAAAATGAATAATATAAATAATTGATTAAAAAATTAAGTTTTTTTTCTAATTAGAAAATCAAGGATATAAGTTCTTATTCTAAAAAGTATAATATATATAATACTAAAGGGTAGAACTTTAAGAAAACGTGGGATTTGAGGGCACAAGGGTGGCAAATAGGCCGGCCCGGCCCGGTACCGGCCCATCGGGCCAATGCTCATTTACGGTTCTTGACGGGCCTTATTTTTTGTGGCCCAGCCTAGCTCATACTTGGCCATCGGGCCATTTCGGCCCGTTAATATTAATTTATTTTTTTTAATTTTAATTAAAAAATAATTTAAAAATTAATTACTTTAATATGTGTGATAATTATATAGGTCAATATTAAATATTATCCACAAATTTATAAATAGATAATAACGGTAAATAATTTATTTAAATTAATTATTACTTATTAGTATTATTTTTAAATCAAATAAATTAGGGTTGATTATTAGTGGTCAACTATATTTTTATGAGTTGTTAAATAACTGCAGCTATTTAACATTAATAATCACGATTATTATGTCATTAAAATTATATTATTAGCATCCAACTTATTACATTATGATATAATAAAATTTGAATCCAACTTTTACAAATTTCAATAATATTAAATCTCATACATAATTTTTTTTCCATTCCACGCACACACATATAAACATATAATTTTTTCTTTCCCCTTAACTTTATTTCTATCATATAATAATCAAAATATCCAAGTAAAAATAGAAAATTCATATATAATTTGAAGATTATAACTATATTAGAAAGTTATTTTTATATATTTAAATTTAAGTTATTTAAATATAATTTATAATCAAATAAATTAAATATCACAAATAATTTATAATTAAATATAAAAAAATGATCGGGCCAAAAAAGTCCTATAAAAGGGGCTAAAAGCGGGCCGGGCCATTTGGCCCATCGGGCTTGATGGGCCAGGCCAAAACGGCCCAATTATTTTAGGGCCTACTTTTTAATGGCCTAGCCCAGCCTACTTGTGGTGGGCTACGGGCCGGCCCGTCGGGGCGAGCCATTTTTGCTGGCTCTAGGCACAGTGTCCTCGATAACACAAGTTTTAGCCTTATTTTAATATGTAGTAAATGAGATATAATATTTTATATAAATTAGTGGATAATTGTATAAATATTATATTTGTGTGCCCCATAAATATAAATTAATTATTTTGTCAAAGTTTGATGTACCAAAAAAGAAAATATAATAATACTAATAATTATGGAGCAATCTATCTAGTAAAACGCAATAATATTTTGTGGTTCGGAGAGAGTATATATATTTTTTCGTTCCTAAGTCAATTTAGTTACAAGCATTTATGTACATGAAGTTGGTGAAAGTCAAAAGCCCTAAACCTTATCATTTTCTTTAAAACCCATGATTTTGTCTAAGAAATACATTTTCCCCTAGAATCTATATACACTAATGGTTGAATGCAATGAATTAAAATAAGAAAGAATAAAATGAGAAATCTAAGGTATGTAGTACATGGGGTTGGGAAGCTTGAAGGAACGAGTAGACATATAAGGGCCTAATAGGTCACTCCATTGATCTCCTAAATTGCCCACTACTCGATACCCCTCTTCAATCAACTCTTTTCTCTTTTCTGATTTGTACTCCATTGCTGTTTTTTCATGATCTTCACTTGATCTGCATCCACATGCAACATAAGACCTCTTATATACTATGTGTAGGTGCGTAAGTAGGGAGGTATTAAGATAAAGACATGATGAATTAGAGCTGAATGGTGCATGTCATCTTCTACTATATTGATTATAAAATTATTTAGGGGTTTGTGAAGTTTGAAAATCAACCATGTTTGGGTTTTTAAAAGGTATATGTAAAAAAATTAGATAAGAGAGGAGAAATGAGAGAAAATATATTAATAGATGAGAGAAAATGTATATGTATATATAGAGGTGATTTTAAAAAATTGTGTGTGGTTTTTGAAATCCAAACCCAGGATTTTAAAACCCGAAACAAACATGTATATACGTTTTTAAAATACATACACCTAGTAAAATTAGGGTTTTTATGTTTCTTTAAGGGAAAATATCAAAATCCGTCTTGATTCCAATTTTAGTTATTTTTTATTTGCAGTTCGATAATTTTATCACTTTTCTGTCCTATTTTAGTCCTTTTAGTCAAAATTAGTCATTTTATCAAATTTATGGTCCATTTTTGTCCAAATATTGGACCAAAATTAAATAAATTTTGACATAAATGATTAAATTTGGACAAAAGATATTGAATTAGATTTGATAAAATGATCAAAATAAAAATTGAACAAAAATTAGAATGGGTGATAATTAAATGATGACTTTTGATATTTTCTTTTGAGTTGGTCTCTTGTGTTCCCAGGTGCACAAAGTGTGTAAGATACAACATTTTATTTTAAAGGGTATACACTTTAATTAATAAGAGTACAATATTTTGTTTTAAAAGGTATTAGTACATTTTTATTAAAAAAGTTTTTTGATTTTTTTAGAAAATAAAGGATATACGTCCTTATACTAAAGGGTATACTCCCTCTGTCCCTAGATAAGAGTCTCATTTTACCATTTTGGTTGTCCCACCCAAAGGATCCCATTTCTTTTTTTGGACATATGGGACCCACCCACACCCACTAATACAATTAAAACATAGGGCCCACACATCCACTAATACAATTACCCACTACACATTAAATAATAATACTCCTTAATCCACGTGCCCAAAAGCAAATGAAACTCTTGCTAAGGGACGGAACGAGTACAATTTAATATTAAAGGGTGTTTGGGTGCACAGTATTCCCATGACACACAAGTTTTAGCCTTTTCTCTTTTTTTAATTAAGAATATAGTTATCTCCACTCTTATATGTCATCGGTCTATACTATATGAAATATATTACTCCCTCCGTCCGCTACAAAGGTGGACATTTGCTTATTGCACGTGGATTAAGGAGTATTATTATTTAAGGTGTAGTTGGTAGTTGTATTAGTGGGGTGTATGAGTCCCATAAATTTATTGTATTAGTGATGTGTGTGGTGTTGGATTGTATACTAAAAGTCTAGCTTTTTGTATGAACAATTTTATAACAATTAATTTGAAATGAGAATCATATGATCAAATGATTGCATCTTATAATTTATTTATATGTTCGATGCAATAGTCCACTTACTTTATACTGTAGATAATATGTTGTGCAACAACACGCGGAAGATCATATTATCGGTTTCCTTATAAAGTATAAACAGATGCTCACAATCGAGATAGACGGGGACTCTCTATCGGGATGGTTGTAGTGTGGTTTGGTATTAGCTTGTCTTGGCTATAGAATCACATTAGTGCACTTGTGTGTATTGAGCAGGACCGCTTGAGATCGTTCGATTTATACTGACTTATAGGAGAACTTGATCTCAGTTATTATGGATGTTCGTGCTCTTAATCCCTATACAATAACTTCGACACATAGGGCAGTATGTATTTCTTTGATTCATCAATGGGTGAGATTTACATGCAATTAAATCAATAAACTCGGTGAGTTGGGAAGTAGTGCTGTCTCTATGGTGTGCTGTTGATTGTAGAAGGAATCCGTGTCCGTCATAGGTTGATGATGTCCCCTTGAGGAGCTCATAAGGATTATCATGTAAACCCTGCAGGTGGAATTTATTCCGGCATGATAATGAGGTTGAGTGGTACTACTCTTGGATGAGATATTAATTAATTGAGTTGTCAGTAACTTAAATTAATTAATGGACATTGTATATCTTAAACATGGGGAGACTAACGGGCTCATAATAAGAAGGAGCCCAAAACGTAATTTTGGGATTGGTATGGTAGTGCAGTAATAATATTTTAGTGGAATATATTATTATTATTGGACTTAAGTATAAGCTTTGGGCTAAGCTTGGATACTTAAGCCCAATGGAGGCCCAACCCAATTTCTCCTCCTGGTCCCTGCTGTAGCCCATGTATATAAGTCACCTCAACTTATCTGGAACCCTAATCTAATTCATTATTCACGTGTGATGAGGGTTGAGAGCAGATTGAGTAGGTCTCGTAGATCGTCGCCCACACGACGTCGAGATCGGACTTGGGACATACAGCAGAAGACCGGAAGGTCGTTTGCTGCTGCAGTTTGTCATGTTCCAAAATTCATATAAAATCGTACATTTCTTCTATTTTGATGTATTATATACTGATGGAAAGCCGTCGAAGAGAGAATCGTCTGAGCACAAAGATCACTCAATTCCGACATCAGAAGAGGAACTTATGGCTATTCTCGTGGGACTGCGCAGACTGCCAGTGAGAATTCAACCTCTACATCAACCCTTGGTGAAAGGTAATGCGTTTCATGTTTACTTGCTTCCGCTGCTTGTTAGACATTCATGGAACCCTAATGGGTCACGTTAACCAAACGATCGAATGCCAACAATTGGTATCAGAGCTTCGGTTTCGTGGTGAAGCGTGACACGTTAGGATAGGATTTATGTGATTAATTTTTCGGAATTAGGATCACATGTTTAGGGTTTTGGTTTTATTGCGCAAACCATGAATATCCCTATGTAATATATACCCTATATCATATCTATTCGTCCATGGTTGTGTGTGAGAGGATTCGACGAAAACTGTTCGTCAATTTCACATGCAAGGAAGAAAGAGAGGGCAAAAATAGAATCACGCTTTTGAGAGAAAATCCAACGTAGTGATATTGCAGAGGCAATAACCAGAGTTTCAACGGTCGGATTGATCTGTAATTTGGTTAGCACATTCAGAACTTGTGGATGTACATTCTGAACGGTGAAGATCGAATTTGGAGCCTTTTCTTGCTGGGAGTACGCTGAAAACAGAAGCAGATATTTGGGCTATTCTGTTTTGCGCAGTCGAGAGAAAAGTGCCGTTTCTAACAAACTAATCGTTGGATCGAGCTGTAATTTGGTCAACACGTTCAGACCTTGTGGATGTACATTCTGAACGGTGGAGATCGAATTTGGAGCCTTTTCTTGCTGGGAGTACGCTGAAAACAGAAGCAGATATTTGGGCGATTCTGTTTTGCGCAATCGAGAGAAAAGAGCCATTTCTCACAAAATAACCGTTGGATCGATCTGTAATTTGGACAGAATGTTCAAGACTTATAGTAGTAGATTCTGGACGGTGAAGATTGGATTCTGAGGTTTTTGCAGTTTCAAACTACGAATGACAGTTGGTGTAGTTTGGTGTTGCGCGTTGGGCTGAACTTGGTTCCATGCAAGTAGGCCCTTGGACGAGCGACAGTCCGGGCGAGGGGCGCTCGTCAAGGCACTTGGGGCGCTCCCTGACATAATTGGCGGTGGGATATGACGATGGACGTCTTGGGGCACAAGCAATCCTGCTTGTTGCGTAAGGCATCGATTCCACAGTAGGAGTGTCGGACAAGACATTAAAATTTAGAGGCGTTTTTATTCCTAATATATATAACTGTCATAATTGATTTAATTATCTATTATTGTTATATATATATATATATAGATGCCTGATCTCTATGATTTATTGCCTTATATAGAAGCATGCTAGATTGCGTATTATATTTGGTATATTATATGCATGTATTGCTAGAGTGTTGGATAAGACATCCAATTTTAAGAAAACTAATTCCTAATATATAACTGCCATAATAGATTGTATATTATTGTTATATATGGATGTCGAATTAATTCCTAATATATGACTGCTATAATTGATTTAATAATCTATTATTGTCATATATGAATATCGAATTAATTCCTAATATATAACTGCTATAATTGATTGTCTATTATTGTTATATATGGATGTTGAATTGATTCCTAATATATAACTGACATAATTGATTTAATTATCTATTATTGTTATATATGGTTGCTCATCGATATCGATGATTTTGATAATCTAGACGATATGACGATCGATATCGATAGTTTTGGAATTTTGATAATCTTGATGTTTTTCGAATATTTGATAATCTAGTCGATATCGATGATTTTGATAATCTGGACGACATCGACGGCCGATATCGATGGTTTCGAAAATTGGACAATCTGGAAATTTTGAAAATTTGATAGTCTGGAAGTCTTTGCTGATATTCGTGCCTGGTGGCGAACAATCGAATTCGCTGATATATAACTGTTAATGATTGATTTAATTATTGATTATTGTTATATATGTATGCATGACCCTCTGTGATTTACTGCCTTATGTGCCGTAATAGAAGCATGCTAGCGTTGCGTATTTTATTCTGAATATCATATGCATGTAAAAACCCTCGGTGTTAAATTACTAAGTGGGAGAGGGGATTGGTAAATATTCCCGCGGCCTCCATTATTGGTTTGTAAGTGATGTGAGTAAACTTGCGTGTTGGCAATAGGCCTTCCTCCCTAACGGATGAGTTTATTCACGGATCACTGGTACAGACTTCATTACATAATTATTGTTTGTAATGTGGTACATGAACTTGCGTGTTGACAATAGGCCTTCCTCCCTAACGGATGAGTTTATGTGGGGCTCACTGGTACAAACTTATAATTGATGATTGTAGGAAGCTATCCGAGCGCGTGTGTACTTCTCCAACTGTAAGGCACACAAGCTCGCGCAGTGGACTTGGGATCAAATAATGGTGTACACTTAAGTGTAAATAATTAGTATCCTCCCCAACGGAGTCACTGCTATTATTTGCATGGCTAAAGAGGAACCGACTATTAATTATTTTGTCATAAAGTTAGGTTGACAAATGAAATTAATGGGTAAAACCTTCTCTTGTAAATGTTTGGGTTTGTAAACGTCCACACTAACGTGGCTTGCAGACTCACGGTGCTTGAGATGTCGGTGAATTTTATTTTTATATAGTTTTGAGGGAATCAATATAAAAGGATAAAATTCGAAGATTTGATCGGTATATTTATTTATGATTCTCTGTAATTTCAAATGGTTTTATCTCGCTTATTGTTGACTAAAAGAAATTATATTTACTGGTCCAAAATTAGATGATTAGAAAAGAATCTTGGTTTTGATTTTACTGCTTAAGAAAATAAAAATGTGTTCTCCCTTAAAGATGTTCATGATGCCTATTAAAGTCTCTAGTGGATAGGTGAGAAGTTCATAGAAATATGATGGCCTCATGTAACTCTTCGGATACTTGAGTAAGTTAAAAGGTGGTAGGTCATGATTGAAGTTGATGAATGAATTAGATACATGGAATAGAAGTTGAAGGGGAAACCTAAGTCAATTTTATTCTCCATAATTTCCTAGATGTTTTGAGTAAGTTTCTCCTGAATTACAAGAGGTTGTATATGGTGGGAAACTTCTGACAAAACATGTGGTAAAGAAAATCCAATTTCATAAAAGGAGTGAACAAGGATAGAATCTTACTTGCTAGTCGTTGAAGCATGATTAGTGATGGCACCTACTTATACATTGTGTAGATACCGGAATCACTAAATGTTTATTACTAAGTGAGGATAAGATTATTTTATACATGGATAATACTATGAGAGTAGTGGCTGTTGCAGAGGGAGTTGTTTATTTATCTTACGATATGAATAAACGTTTGATTTTATGAAATTGTCTTTACGTACATTTTCATAGAAAGAATTTGATTTCGGTTTCTATGCATTAATAGATGGATACTCCATTTCATTTAAATGACATGGTCATTATAATGAATGATAGAGTTGTAATCTGTTATGGTACGTTGGTGAACAATTTGTACACTCTTAAATCATGTTTATCCCCTGGATGCGACAAATAGTAATTAATAATGAGTCTTCTAATCTAGTAGGAGAAAGGTACCTTCAGAAATAAATTTCCCACCTTAATGGTGTGACGAATAGAAGGCATAGCACTCTTATGGTAGTGATTAGATAGATGATGAATTATTTGGAATTACTAAATTCATTTTATGGATATGCCCTAGGAACAGTAATTCGTACGAATGTTTTTCTGTTTGTGGGATATCCTAGAAAAATGAAGGATGATTTATTTAGTCCACAAGATCGAAGAGTGATTGTTAACATAAACACTAGATTTTTGAAAAAAGGACTATGTAATAAATCAAATACACATGTATAAGTTGTTCTAAAGGAAGTGAGAGGAAAACACAAAGTATTAGTACCAAGTGTACAAGAGGATATACCACAAGGTAAACTGCGACGCGTGTCACATCTGATACACAATTGCATGTAGTGTCTTCTCGTAGTGGGAGGGTTGTTCTAAATCCTGATAGATATATGTTTTGGGAGAGTCGTGAGGCTTGGTCCCTAGTAAACATGGAGTTAACCCATGAATACGACGAAGAACTACAAGATAGAAATGCGAAATCTTAACAAATTGCAATAAATGTTGAAATAGAATCAATAGATTCTAAATAAGATCTGGATGATTGTAGAACCACGGATGGTGTGAAAACCATTGGAAGTGGTCATACAAAATAAAAGAGGATCATACGGTAAGGTGAAAACCTTAGAAGTAAAGCTTGTTGGAAAAAGGTATACTCAGAAAGAAAGGGTTCGATTATGAGAAAACCTGTTCGCCAGTAGCTATGCTTAAGTTGATCCGAACTCTTTTATTTGTTGCTACTCATATGAATTATGAGGGATATCAAATAGATGTCGAGACAGCTTTCCTGATTGGAAGTCTTAAGGGAAACATCTATGTGAAGCAACCAGAGTGATTCATTGCAAAGAGCTAAGAGCATTGTGATAGTGAGCTTAAAAGTGTCCATTAATGGACTAAAACAAGCTTCAAGATCATGAAACATCCGTTTTGATGAGGTAATCCAGTGACATGGATCTAATCAATGATCGGATGGGTCTTGTGTATTGAAAAGAGTGATGGAAACGTGGTGGTATTTCTTGTACTATACGTAGATGATATATTGCTCATTGGAGACAATAAAAGAGTATTGTCGGGCGTATGTGTATGGATAATAACGCGATATGAAGTGAAGGACTTAAGAAGAGCAAAAATATCCTTTTGATCACGATAATACGGATCACAAGAAAGGATATTATGCTTGTCTCAAGCTTCATGAATTGATACGATCCTTACTTGTTTTAGCAAGTGACTTTATCTAAGAAAATATGTCTTGAGACACAAAAAGAAGATAAAGGTGACGAAAGCGGTTCCTTATGCTTCGGCGAATAAGGAAGCTTAATCTTAGGAATGCTGTGCGCGAGAATGGATATCTATTTTGCTGAACGCATGAACAGTAGGCATCAACGTAACCCGGAACAAGAATGATGAACTGTGGTAAGACATATATGAAGTGCCTGAGAAGGACTGGAAATTATATGTAAGCTTACTGGGCAAATTCACTGCTTCTTGTGGATTACGTAGATTCGAATTTTTTAGTCAGATTGGACGGCAGTAAATCCACCTCAAGGTTATGTGTTTAATTTTAGGAAGTTGAGTCATAATGTGGAGGAGTGTTATATAGAAATATATTTCAGACTCCGTACTCCATCATGGAAAGATGATAAATTGGAGCCTATGAGGCAACCAAAGTATCTGTATGACTCTAGAAACTTCAAGATGGACTTCGAAGTGTTTCTAAGTTTGCCCAAGGATATCACAATTTATATTGATGATATTGGTGCAGTTGCAAACTTGAAGGAATCACGAGCCCATAAGGCAATTAAACACATTGAGTGCAAGTACCACCTGTTACGAGAAATCGTATGATGAGGGGAAGGTTGTTGTCGCCTAGATTGCATCGGATGATGACCTAGTAAATCCATTTACAAGGATATTAAGGCGAGAGCTTTTAATGGTCGTGTAGTTGGAGTGGGAATCAGATGTATGGCGGAAGACATGACAGCATAGTCTTTTAGTATAAGTGGGAGATTGTTGGATTGTATACTAAAAGTCTAGCTTTTTGTATGAACAATTTTATAACAATTAATTTGAAATGAGAATCATATGATCAAATGATTGCATCTTATAATTTATTTATATGTTCGATGCAATAGTCCACTTACTTTATACTGTAGATAATATGTTGTGCGACAACACGCGGAAGATCATATTATCGGTTTCCTTATAAAGTATAAACATATGCTCACAATCGAGATAGACGGGGACTCTCTATCGGGATGGTTGTAGTGTGGTTTGGTATTAGCTTGTCTTGGCTATAGAATCACATTAGTGCACTTGTGTGTATTGAGCAGGACCGCTTGAGATCGTTCGATTTATACTGACTTATAGGAGAACTTGATCTCAGTTATTATGGATGTTCGTGCTCTTAATCCCTATACAATAACCTCGACACATAGGGCAGTATGTATTTCTTTGATTCATCAATGGGTGAGATTTACATGCAATTAAATCAATAAACTCGGTGAGTTGGGAAGTAGTGCTGTCTCTATGGTGTGCTGTTGATTGTAGAAGGAATCCGTGTCCGTCATAGGTTGATGATGTCCCCTTGAGGAGCTCATAAGGATTATCATGTAAACCCTGCAGGTGGAATTTATTCCGGCATGATAATGAGGTTGAGTGGTACTACTCTTGGATGAGATATTAATTAATTGAGTTGTCAGTAACTTAAATTAATTAATGGACATTGTATATCTTAAACATGGGGAGACTAACGGGCTCATAATAAGAAGGAGCCCAAAACGTAATTTTGGGATTGGTATGGTAGTGCAGTAATAATATTTTAGTGGAATATATTATTATTATTGGACTTAAGTATAAGCTTTGGGCTAAGCTTGGATACTTAAGCCCAATGGAGGCCCAACCCAATTTCTTCTCCTGGTCCCTGCTGTAGCCCATGTATATAAGTCACCTCAACTTATCTGGAACCCTAATCTAATTCATTATTCATGTGATGAGGGTTGAGAGCAGATTGAGTAGGTCTCGTAGATCGTCGCCCACACGACGTCGAGATCGGACTTGGGACATACAACAGAAGACTGGAAGGTCGTTTGCTGCTGCAGTTCGTCATGTTCCAAAATTCATATAAAATCGTACAGTTCTTCGATTTTGATGTATTATATACTGATGGAAAGCCGTCGAAGAGAGGATCGTCAGAGCACAAAGATCACTCAATTCCGACATCAGAAGAGGAACTTATGGCTATTCTCGTGGGACTGCGCAGACTGCCAGCGAGAATTCAACCTCTACATCAACCCTTGGTGAAAGGTAATGCGTTTCATGTTTACTTGCTTCCGCTGTGTAAATAATAATTATTTATTATTATTTATTTCCACATAGGAAGTGGATAAGAGAGAGAGGGAGTTATCATTCCGTGACTAACTCCTGTCTCCTTGGATTTAATACACTGCGCCATGCAGTTGTCTCACGTAGACACGCGTCACAGAACACTGCGTTACAGAACGCAGAACGCTAAAACGTTCATGCGTGCGACAGAACGCGAGAGTGCAGTTGCTCTCTAATTTTCTCTCCCGAAATCACATCGAAAATCCAGTCATCATATACTGCAGATTAATACACATTCGTGAAAACATATCTTTCAACCCTGTGTTGAACGATTGATCCAGAGATCACAGCGTATCAATGTGAGTACCAACCGGGTTCATACGTTCTTTCTTCCGCTGCAACTTAACCCTACGGAGAAAGGTAAGTTTTCTCCCTATGCATGAATAGGGTTAGTACGTTATTGAACGTGAGTTTTCCAACATTGGTATCAGAGCTAATGGTTGGTACTCCGTTTGATTTTCTGGATTTAAAACATTTCATGTTTTTAAAATTTTCTGCTTCTGCGTGTTAAACGTTCTCACATGATTTTGTTTAAAGTTATATGATTGGTGTATTGTGTGACTTTGATGGGTTATTTATGTGAGTTTAAGGCAGATTACGTTGTTTCCAGTGAGTATGTGTAATTTGACGTTGTTATTCACCGTTAATGCACCATGGGTTGAATTTTTCGTCATTTTTTATGAAAGCAAAAGCATGTTTTATTTATACCACTGGAAAGCCCTCGTCGAGAGGAGTCCGTCAGTATTTTTTGTGCATTTTTTGGCCTTCCAAAACTCAAGATATGAATTTTTGAAGTTGTTTTCGAACTTGGGGCTAAATTGCAAAGTTTCAGAAACTTCAGGGGTCGTTTTTTGAAAATTTGAGAAAGTTCAGGGACCTTTCTGTAATAATAAATAATGCTGTTGTTTATGGGTCGGACCGGGTCGGTCCAGTCTGAACCGGGTCGGATCAGGAAACCGGGTAGGACCATTGGGTCAGCCCCCGACCGGACCCACCGGAGGGTAGCGGTATGCGGAGGCGCGTGGCGGACACGCACCGGCAAGGGAACACCGGCGGTGCGCGTGAAATACACGCGCCGGTAGTCGATAGAGGCGCGTGTGATGCACGCGCCGTCAGTTGCCAGAGTCGGCAGTGGCGCGTGAGTTGCACGCGCCTGACTCAGACTACTCCCAGCCGCGCGTGGTGGCGCGTGGAAGGCGCGTGGGTGGCGCGTGAAGCGTCCAGTCTGTCCGTGGCGGTGCGTGGAGGCGCGTGCAAGCGTTTTCCGGCGCCTGTCCGGTGGTTTCCGACGTGTTTCCAGCGTTTTGAGTCCAATGGTGACGTTTCCGAGGGTGTTTGACGTCATCTTAAGTGTGTATGTGTGGTTTTACTTCATTTTGTGACATATTTGTTGAATACGAACCCACGGGGTAGCTATTTCGCTTGCAATTTTTGGTAATAAAGCACCTTAATATGTCATTTAATTCTAAATTCATGGTGTTAAGTGTTGTTAGATTGTTCAAAACTCCTGTAACCTATGAAAGTGGGAGCCAAAGTGAGTTGGACTGATTCACTTGTGAATATACCTATTGCATCTTGGAAAGTTGTTTCCATATGCATTAAATGGAGAGGAAATTCATGTGATATAGTTTGACTAACACTGATATGTTTATTTTTGGTTGCTCGTTTTCTCAAAGGTATGTCAGGACGGGGAACAATTTCAGAGGAAGACATTAGGACTAAAGATGAAGTCCTCCATGAATTCTTGAATTATAAAATGAAGCCTACACACAACATAAGGGACCACGCAATTGTTTTGTTTGAACTCTACAACCAGATGATGCGCTTAATTTATAGCAAAACGATTCCAAGTGATGAGTATTTTCAAATTACTAGTCCTCAGACCTGGGCGAACACTTTGCCTCCCCATCTACAAAAGGATTTTTGGGCTCAGTGGGAGACTTACCAAGTGAAGCCTAATGGTTATTTCATTATGCTTGATATGGTCGATGCTTCTAAGGCAGAAGATAGGACACAGGCACTGAGATCAGCCTGCTTGAGGATGGGAAGGGTTCGACGTTCTGATTTTTTGAGACTTAGTGGTCGAGATAAACGTCAGATAAAGAATCCTCATATAGATCCTCTAGGTCGAGCTGTCTTTAATGTGGGGACTAAAGATTTTGATTGGGAACGTTATTTTGAATCTAGTGATAAATTAAGAGATACAATTGATATTTATCGCTAGTTTATTTCAATTGTATTTCTAATTGGAAACTCAAGAAGTTCATTAGAATTTTAATGTCCATGACTTGTCAGACTTGGACATTTTGCTATAGTGAATGGTTGTTTAAGTTCTGTTTATAAGTGGCTGTTCAATGTTATTGTTGATTACTTGAACAATGTGTTTTATGTTTTGAAGCAAGAATCTAGTATTGTGACACTTGATGAGATTGATGATTAGTAGTCTCCGAGCTATTTTTCGAGATCAAGTCTTGTGTTATTTATTGAGATGTATGTGTTTGGCTTAACGTAAAACTTAATAAAACATTATTAACATACCGAATCACTTTAATCTCTATCAAATAAATGAGCTTCGAAATCTATTGTCGCTGAGTTGAACAAAAGTGAGAAACTCAATGGTGACAACTATGACACAAGGCGTCATAACATTTGGTACGTACTATATGAACAAGATGTATTAGATGCTATAAACCTAGTAATGGCTGAACCAGACGAGGGAATTGGAAATCAAGGTAGGTGTAACCAAGAAGCGTACCAGGCATGGAAAAGCAAAATTCCATTGCACGAGGTATTCTTGTAAGCTCAGTAATCGATGCAGTGATCCATGAATGTGAGCAACAACCCACCACACATGATATCTGGGTGTATCTGCGTGAGATATGGTGGTACATCGGTTACAAGGCTTAGGCAGTAGACTATTAAGTTTGACACCTTAAAAAGGAAACCTGGTCATTACATTAGACAAAATCTCAGGGAGATGTCTAATATGATAATCAAACTTAAAACCGCCGGTCATATACTTTCTAATGATCAGTAAATCTAAGCCCTGTTCCGCTCTTTACCTGATCGTTGGAAACGTCTCAAAGTCAACTTGACGCATTAACCTTCAATGATGCTTCTTGTCATGTTGAGTTAGAAGATGAAGGCTGGGAGCCTCAAAGCCTTCTTCTGGGACCTTCTATGCCAGTTCTACTTCTAAAGGAGCTTCATGCTTCAAAGAAAAAGGAATTGGAAGAAGAAAAAGAAGGAAAGACGATCTGATGGTGATAGTGGTAAGCCTGACGATAATCCAACTACAAAATTGATGAACAGAAAAAGGAAAAGAAGCGTGATAAAAAGAATAAGAAAGATAAAAGCATGATGCCATTTTACAATTAAAGTAAGTTTGGTCATTATGCTCGTGAATGCCCTAATCCCGGGAGGGAAAAGGTGGATTCATCTTATTCTATTTTGTGTGAAATTAATGTCTCGAGTACTGTCTTTCTGTCTGATTCTTATCCTTTGAGGATTATAGACTCGGGAGCAACGGACCATGTGACGAGAGACAGAGGAGCTTTTGTAGATTTTCGCCATGTTCCGAAGGGGACTAGGTAGAAATATGTAGGAAACAATGCATGAGTCGAAGTCAAAGGACTTTGGACTTGCAAATTGGTCCTTAACGATGGTCCGAACTTTATCCTACATGATGTTCTATATGCTCCGGAGATCACGCGAAATTTGATTTCTGTTTCAGTTATACGTAATTTGGGTTATGATGTACTGTTCACTAAAAACTGTGGTAATTAGCGTTAATGATACTTGTCGTGCATCTGGACATATAACTGATGGCTTTAAGGTTTTTATATTGTAAAGAATGATGTTTAGTAGTTATGATGATCATTCATATTCGCTAAACACTTGTTCTTCTAGCAATGCAAATGTGAATGATGTTTGGCATGCTAGATTAAGTCATGTTGAGCAAGATGGATGATAGACTTGTGGAAGGATTGTTGAATATTTCTTCTAAGGTCGAATTATCCAAATGCGAACATTATCTTGCTGGCAAAATGACTAGAAAATCTTTTGGTAAAGCCATTGTGTCTTAATCTCCATTAGTAGTAATTCATTCTGATATATGTGGTTCTATAAATGTGAGAGCACGACATGGAGCTCACTATTTCATTACGTTCATTGATGATTATTCAGTCTATACGATATCTCACGTGTCTGAAGCATTGGATTGTTTTAGACGATACTTGAGTGAAGTAGAAGACATGAATATCTATCAGAACAATTCAAGGAATTTTGTAATGAAAAGGATATAATCCGACAATCAATTTTTCCTTATACACCTCAACAAAATGGTGTTGCTAGAAAAGGAATAGGACTTTGTTGGAGATGGTAAGATCCATGATGGCACAAGCTATTATAACGAGATGCGTTATTTACGGGAGCTTATGTGCTTATCACGTGCCTTCTAAGTCAGTTGCTTCGACTCCATATGAACTTTAGACGGGTAGAAAACCTGACTTGAGTAACCTTAGAGCTTGGGGATCAGCAGCTTTGTACATGATTCATCGAGTCAGTATGAAAAGTTGGGTCCTAGAGGCAAACATTCTAAGGGTTACGTGTTCATAGAAAGTGAGGATGAGAGCTTAACTGAGACAGAATCGCGTAATGCTCATTTTCTGGAAACTGAATTTCCTAGTAGAAAGGGCATCAGGGATGCCGGACCTGTTTTCGAGATGGTAGAAAATCAATACCTACAAGATCCAAGTGGGAGTAATAAGCTGATGATGTGGATATGTGGATCTTGATAGTTGATGGTGTGGATCTTGATAGATATTTGCCGATTGAGAATCAGGTGATTCTCAATGAGAGCATTTTGTCTACAGAAGACCATCATAAGTTATCTCATCTCGAAAAGTTCTAGGATGTGGATCTTGATCATTGATGGTGTGGATCTTGATAGATATTTGCCGATTGAGAATCAGGTGATTCTCAATGAGAGCATTTAGTCTACAGAAGACCATCATAAGTTATCTCATCTTGAAAAGTTCTAGGAAATATATGCACCAAAGGCATTATGACATTGAAGGACATGCCTTCTTGGTTTCACCAGAAAGTTGAGATATTTTTCCTGCTGATGAGGAAGAGCCCAGAAACGTTAAAGAAGCTTTAACTTGTCTGAAAAAGAAGAAATTGATGCAAGGGGAGATGGAGTCTATGAAGTGAAATCAAGTCTGGGGACTTGTAGATCTTCCAGAGGGACAAAAGGAAATTGGGAATAAATGGATTCTCAAAAACAAAAGAACTGTTGATGGCTCAATAGAGAGGTAGAAAGCTCGCTTGGTGGCAAAAGGTTATACTCAACAAGGGTATAGAGTACGTAGAAACCTTTTCACTTATAGTGAGGATTGCCTTGATTTGTCTACTGTTGGCTATAGTGGCTAGTATGGATTTAGAATTACAACAAATGGATGTTAAGACCGCATTTCTCAATGGAGAATTAGAAGAAGAGATCTACATGCAACAGCCTGTAGGATTTATTCTTTGAGGTCGAGAGGATAAAATTTGTAGATTATAAAAGTCGTTCTATAGACTCAAACAATCCTCCAGACAGTGGTATTTGAGATTTCAAACTACGGTCATCTCATAAGACTATTGTGTTTACATTAAACGATCCAATAGTTATTTTGTGATTCTATCCTTGTATGTGGATGACATATTTCTAGCTTGAAATAGCAAAGAGTATCTTGAAACCATTAAAGGATGGTTGCCTTCGAATTTCGAAATGAAAGATATGGGTAATGCAGAGTACATACTTGATGTGAAGATCCATAGGGATCGTTCAAAGAAGTTATTGGGTTTGTCTCAAGAGACTTACATCAAGAATCTTTTAGAACGATTCAAGATGGACACCTGCAAACCTATAGATACTCCTATTGTGAAAGACGAATCATTGAGTCAGCAAATGTGTCCCAAGGCTCTAGATGAGAAGAATAAAATGACCAGAGTACCATATGCCATTGTGATTGACTGCAGATTATTTTTTCTGTTATCACTGAATGGGTATACAGACGTTGACTGGAGTGGTGATTTAGATAAACGTAAATCAACTCTCGGTTATGTTTCTTGCTCAATGATGGAGCAATCTCATGGTGTAACAAGAAACAGACTTCATCTGCAGTTCAAGAGACTATTTGGTTGAGAAGATTCATGAAACATTTGGAGTTCTCAAACATTCCAGTGGGAGCTGTTTCAATTAATTGTGATAATCAGATGGTTATTGCTTACACAAAAGACCCAAATATCATGGAAAGACCAAACACATTGACATGAAGTTCAACTTTGTTAGAGATATTGTAGACAAGAAGAAAGTGATTCTTAGTAACATTTCTACTCATTTGAGTTTGCGAAGGATTTAAAACGATATATTGAATGTGTTAATGTATGTTAATGAAATAGTTAATGGCTTAACTATACATATATGTTTTATAAATTATATGTGATGGTTCACATATAATAGTATGTCGGCAAGTTATGATTGTCTCTCTCATACGAGCAATCGCCTCTGGCTCAGTGGGAGCGCAGAGATGAGATTACGATAGTTAATGTAATCGGGATAGATTTCGCCACGAATCTAATCCAACTTGTTATAAAGCTAAATCGACGGAGATCCTATACGTTGGAGGGAGGATATCTGGGTTAAGTGTATGGAACACACTTAAACTTTGATTTACACGATGTCTAAATTAAATGAAATACGACATACGCTTTCTTGGAAGGAAGTTAAAAGACATTGTGACATGTGTTTTAGGAAAACGACATGTGCCAAGTTGACCCCAACAGGATTGAGAAAATAATCCCTATTTTCTCAAAAGTATGAGTCCTTATCTATTGGTTACCCTTATGACTTTCTACTATATTCTAAGTCTTCACTTTGGTGTTGCTACTTTAGCATGCTACCAAAAGAGCTATGGTTAATAACGGCGATGCGGTACATGTCTAGGAAAGCAGCTATAGTGGGAGACTGTAGATATTTAGCGAGATGGGAAGATCGTCTTAATTTAACATATACTATTGTGATTCATTGACTAGTCAATCAAGCAGGGTCTTGATTATGAATACATAGTAATTTGCAAAAAGGTTGAATATGCTCTGACAAATTCAGGGATTGAAAAGAGATATGTCAACATATGTTAAATGTTCAAGAGTTCTGGGGTATAACGAGCTTGTTGAGTTTCATTGATAAACTGGTTGAGTTGCTATATATCTCTAACAAGTGTATGGCGATTAAAACTCATATCTCGTGGGTCACACGATGTATTAATCTGTGCGAGAATATGATTCATGAAGAATATGAGTCAGGCGACTTTTGGACTTCATATGTGAGTGGGAGATGTAAATAATAATTATTTATTATTATTTATTTCCACATAGGAAGTGGATAAGAGAGAGAGGGAGTTATCATTCCGTGACTAACTCCTGTCTCCTTGGATTTAATACACTGCGCCATGCAGTTGTCTCACGTAGACACGCGTCACAGAACACTGCGTTACAGAACGCAGAACGCTAAAACGTTCATGCGTGCGACAGAACGCGAGAGTGCAGTTGCTCTCTAATTTTCTCTCCCGAAATCACATCGAAAATCCAGTCATCATATACTGCAGATTAATACACATTCGTGAAAACATATCTTTCAACCCTGTGTTGAACGATTGATCCAGAGATCACAGCGTATCAATGTGAGTACCAACCGGGTTCATACGTTCTTTCTTCCGCTGCAACTTAACCCTACGGAGAAAGGTAAGTTTTCTCCCTATGCATGAATAGGGTTAGTACGTTATTGAACGTGAGTTTTCCAACACGCTGCTTGTTAGACATTCATGGAACCCTAACGGGTCACGTTAACCAAACGATCGAATGCCAACATGTGGGTCCCATGTGTTTAAAAAGGGAAATGTGGACCTTTGGTGCGGATGCCCAAAATGACAAAATGTGGACCTTTCAGGCGGACGGAAGGAGGGAGTATACCAAAATAGGACCCGAGATGAAATGGAAAAAATGTACCTGAGTAAGAGCTTATCCCAAGTTGGAAACCCAGCATTTGACAAATTATCAACAGTGATAGTCCGATGTCTCTCACTTCTACCAGTCAACAAGATAACCTTAATTCCCAGCTTTAAGACCTCTTCATAAAGCCTCAAACTGGACTCTATTGCAGGAGCCATTCCCATCTCAACCCAACCATCAAATTTTACACTATCATATGTCTCCAATCTGCATCACAACAATAATATCATCATCATAACTGTCTTTGGAAATGGAAAGAATCAAGAAGATCAAACTAACCCTACTTTGCTAGACCATTAATACTATATATTCAATTAAACAACAAAGATCAAATCCTAGTTTAATTGCATAAGAAGAATTGAGTACCATGTATAAGCATATAAAATAAGGGACCTAACTTTACCCAAAAATCATCATAGAAATGGTTGGCCTTCATTTATATATATATACTCCCTCCATCTCACTAAAAGCTGATATACGTTTTGTCATTTTAGTTCTTTTTAATATAAGACATATGATTCTCTTTTTGGTAAATGAATCAATAAAAAAAGAAAAGAAAAAGTGATACCCCTAACTAGATTGTTACAATACCACACAATTTATCATAAATTCATATTAAAGTTAGAATCGGGTAAAAAGGTAAAAATACCTAAAACTTAACTATTACTCATCAAATGTTATATACATCTCTTAATTTATGTACATAAAACAAACATATGGCCATTGATTTGACGGAATGTGCATATATTATATATCTTCTAAAGTTTTGTGTGAAACCCAAATGGAATATCATAATAACATGCATTGGTCACAGGGCAAACTAAATCCAAACGTTTAATTGATGCAAGAATAATGTAAATTAAGCATGAAAGATATGTTACCCATAACCATGTTGAGAATAATAGGGAAGATTGGAAAGCAAAGTCTCATCCACATCAAAAACCCAAGCATCCTTTCCATCTCCACTCAAATTCAAACTTATTGCATAAAATCCAGCATCATCACACACCCTTTGAACATCATCTTCATACCCTCCCCCTCTCATATAATCCTCTACATAACCACCACATTCCCTTGGAATCGTCTTCCATGCTCTTATATCATTTGCCTCCACACCAACCCTCCATCTTGTGCATTCCCATTCGTTAGACCTCGGATGGAATAACAATTCTTGATGATTACACGAACGTTCTTGATCATTACAAGAACGAGCCAAGGGCAGAATGGAAAAGAAAATGCACATCTTCTCCAAGAAACCCATATCGGTGGCGGATCAAGGTGATTTTGATTCGTCTGCAGGTTTATTGAGGCATTAAGAAGAGGAATTAATTAATAAAATATTGCTGGGGTTTCAACTTTGTCAAGGAATGCTTTTCATAATTTGACAAAGGAAACCCCTGGCTCCTAGCTAGAACACCTTCTTTTTTTCTCTTCTCTTTATTTATTATGGCTTAAATATGAAGAATTCACATGTGTATTATATATATATATATAGAGAGAGAGAGAGGGAGAGATACATGTTGTGCTCTTTGACTAAAGTGTGAACCATTCAATGGAATTGCTTCAAAAGGTGCGGCCGTTAAGTTAGTTAGGCAATAGCATATCATAGTTTTTTCCTTGTAAAGTTAATTATTGGTAGATATTGTAATAGCATACGGTGAAAATGCCCATTGTCGACAAATTCCAAAAGTAAAACATTTCTTTTACCCACTATTCTTTAACACATCTTTTATGTCCATTTTAAATGTGTTTTCCTACGATACCCCTACATAAATGTAAGTAAATGGGGTCCAATCTATATTTAATTATCATTAGAGATGTCAGAATTGGTTGGTAGACAGTTTAGCTCACAACCTACTACAACTCGCTTTTTAGCGAGTTCAAATAAGGCGAGTCATTGGTGGGGAGAGCCACTTTCGAATGGATCACTTGTGGTCAGTCTATGGGTTGACCCGATTTTTTTTTTATTTCTTAATAAAATTTTTATGATGTTTTACTTTTACTTTTTTACCTTTAAATGTTTTAAACTTTAATAATAATATACATTATATTAAGGTATTAATTTTTTTTATATCTACTAGTTTGGTGTGGTTTATTTTTTGAATTTTTTATTTTCGATATTTTTTAATTTTTTTTAGATTTCTCATATGATTTTATTGATGATAGGAAATGAACTCTTAGGTTATATAATATTTAATCAAATATTAAATATATACTTAGTTATTTCATTTTTAAAAAATATACAATTCATTGATTAATTAAAAAAATGCATATATCTATTCCTCGAAATTTGAAATTATAATCTTAATTAAATATATTTAAATAATTAGATTTTCTTTAAAATCTTTAGAATTTAAATAATACTATGTTTAAATGTAATTAAATTTAGAATTAAATGTTTAAAAAAATTACTTAAATATATATATACATATAATTAAAAATTTAATAATAATAATATTCAATTTTAATTATTAGACTTTATTATTAATAATTAATAAAATAAAATACTCATATAACTTTTCTTTAATTTTATTGAATTTTATTCTGATTTAGAATAATTAATTAGATAAATTTTAATAATTAAAATAATTAAAATTATATTAATTGCTTTAAATTACATTCTAAATTTAATTGAAATGGACCTTTATGCTTAAAACTAACTAACTTGCCCGTGCGTTGCACGGTATTAATTTCATCAATGTTATTGTTATTTAATTTAATTTAAAATTATAAATTCTTTAATAATATTTTTTTAATATAATTATTTAGAATTATAATTAGTAGAAACATTTTTTTCTTAAATCGTAATATTTAGAATTTATATGAGTATTATATTTTTTAATCTTATTATTTTTTATGTAACCGTTCATGAATCTTATTATTTTATGTTTAATATATATATATATATATATATATATATATATATATATATATATATATATATATATATTAAATCATTTGTAATTATATTTTATTTTTTTTTAAAAAACATTGAGGCTTTATGATTAATTGCATGCATAGAATGCTTTCAAATTAAATGATGACCTTTAGTGAGAACATAAGAGGAAAAAAATTCAGATTATTTAAAAATATCAAAATCTAAAAATACCAATAAAATACATTCATTAGTCAAAAATACTATAATGAGAATTTTAATAACTCCTAATACATTTCCTCCAAAAGAATAAAATGATGATAAATAAGTGGATCATATAAAACCCTAAATCCTAAAACCCTTAACCCCTGGAGCAAACTCTTCTTACTTTTGGAGATTACTGATCAGTATATGTAATGCAATTCAGCAAGTAGGGGAAGGAGATGATGGAGTGGATCGAACTATGCATAGTTGCTGTGAAGATGGAGTATACAAAGCTAGTCGAATGTACTTACGTTTGAGGAACAGTCAAACAATTGACTCTAGCTTCGTCTACAAATAAATTTGGCACAAATGGATAGTGAAGAAGTGCAATTTTAGACTCTGGATGGTTTATAGGGAGCGTCTAGCAACAAGGGATAGAGCTTGGTGCAGTCGAGAGGATGAAAGATGTGGTTTCTGTTTTGATCTTGAAATAGTGCCACATCTCTTCTTTCAATGCCATTATACTAAGCTAATTTGGGAAGAGGTAAAAAGATGGATAGGGTGGAGAAGGAGGAATCTTACCTCTGTTACAAATGCATTTCGGAAGATCAATGTGGATACCCGAAATAACACTAAGGCAAGAAGACTCCTTTACATCACTTTTGCTACACTTATTTATCATATTTGGATGGAAAAGAATGCCCTTTAGTTTGGTTCGAGAATGCTGTCTGCGAGTCACATTACAAATAGAATCAAATTGCAGATAGCAACTTTGTATTTAAATGCATGATGTATTCACCCTAAGCTTTATGCTTAGGTAGTTTAGATAGGTAGTTTGTCTTGTAATCGCATGTACGTAAGTACAATGTAAACGTTTTCAGTAAAATACATTTACAAATTTCACTAAAACACTTAACCCCTAAACCCTAAACCCTAAACTCTAAAATCCTATATCCTAAAATCCTAAACCCTAAAACTCTAACCCTAATTGAACTTTAAAACAAACCTTAAACCCTAAAACCCTAGAAACTTACCCGTGCATTCCACGGTAATTATTTTTTACAATAATATTGTTATTTAAATTAAAATTATGAATTCTTTTTAATATAATCATTTAGAACTCGAATTAATATAATACCTTTTTTCTTTAATCATAATATTTGAAAAGTGTATGAGTATTATATTTCTTAGTCTTATTAATTTTTATGTAATCGTTCATGAATTAGTATAATACAAATTTTTTAAAATTTGAAATTTAGAACTTTAGTCAATTTTTTGTTTCAATTTTAAATTAAAACCCAAGAAATGGGTATTATCAATCATTAGGGTGCATACATCCTAAACATCTTGGCACATATATCTTTCTAATAATTTGATGGTAACTTATCTCTTTATTGCACGAAAATAACTATTATATTTAATATATTTAATGTTTCATAAATTTAAATGATATCTTATATGCTATATTCTCTATTAAATTAAAATCATACTTTTCATTAATAACATATCGTATTTTAGTAAATTGAATTATAATCATTTTAAAATCTTTAATGAATAATTCGACATACTTTAGTGAATACTATATTTATTTTTGAATCATAATTTATCTATTTAAATCATACTTTACTAATGAGTAAAATCATGAATTCTTTGGTCTATCCATCTCACAACTCGTTTGTCACAGACAACGTAATTTTTTTCCATATACTTATCTCAAGTAATGAAATCATGAATAATTTTTTTAATTTTATTTATTTATTCCAACCTATATTTTGTAATTTAAAGAATTTCAATGCACGGGGATTCATTTTTATAATGTTATTATTATTTAATTTAAAATTATAAATTCTTTAATAATATTTTCTTAATATAATCATTTAGAACTTGAATTAATATAAAACCTTTTCTTTTCTTAAATCGTAATATTTGGAATTCATATGAGTATTATATTTCTTAATCTTATTAACTTTTATGTAACCGTTCATGAATTAATATAATACAAAATTTTTAAAATTTGTAATTTAGAACTTAAGACATGTTTTTTTTCCTGTAATTTGAAATTAAATAAGTTGATCATATAAAACCCTAAACCCTAAAACCCTAAGCCCTAAACCATAAACCCACCTAAAACAGACATTAAACCCTAATCCTAAAACCAAGTGGTATACTATACCCCAAACCCAAAGAAAAATATAGATAATACATTTAATATAATAAAAAAATATATAATAAAATAAAATAAAACCCTAAAATCCTAAACGTTAATTTATAAATTTATAATTTATAAATTATAAGTTATAATGCGGATTGATTGTCAAAGAATACAACTAAAAAATAATGTACAATATCTATCATCAATACATAAAAATATAAATGGCTATGATCAAATAATAAAATATAAACGGTTAAGATTCAATAAAATTGCAAAAAATAGACTAAAAAATGGGCTCAATTTATTATGAACATATATAAAAGGGTCCTACCTTTATACTATTAAATTGTTGAGTTGATATTAGGTGCACCCGGGTGCAAGGATGCACCCATATGTGTATAACTTTTTATTTTATTTTGTATATATGTTATTCTATTTTGTATACGTGTTTCTTAATAATTGTATATTTTTTTCACACTAAGTTTTTCATTAAAAAAACTAGCATCCATATGTGTATAACTTTTTTATTTAATAGTATATACATGTTTT
The DNA here is from genome assembly GCA_023678885.1 of Pogostemon cablin. Classification (NCBI taxonomy): domain Eukaryota; kingdom Viridiplantae; phylum Streptophyta; class Magnoliopsida; order Lamiales; family Lamiaceae; genus Pogostemon; species Pogostemon cablin. The sequence goes on along the minus strand of CM042997.1, from coordinate 21,333,714 downwards.
TTAATAATTGTATATCTTTTTACACTCAATTTTTCATTAAAAAACTAACAATTAAATTGTATACATTTTTGTTCATAATTGTATATGTTTTTGTTTATATTTGTTTACATTTTTTAAGGTGGGTGCACCCTATCTAAAGGTAGACCCGGGTGCACACTATAATTAGCCTAAATTGTTATATGTGTAATTCATATATAATGAGTGCAAATCTTTGACTAACCATATTTAATACTATTAATTAATTATTAACTTACTTTAAATATAATATATATTTTGATATAATAAATATCATCCAACAATATATAAATGGTTGGGATGAATTAAGTAAAATTACCAAAATTAGGATAAAAGTTTTTGAGCGGGAATATTAAATAGGAATATCATTAATGAAGCCCTTTTGCTTTTATATACTCCCTTCGTCCGGTTCTAAGGTATCCATTTGCTTTTTGCACGTGGATTAAAGAGTATTATTATTATATGTAAAGTGGGTAGTTGTATTAGAGGAAAGTGGTGGACCATATTGTGTACTTTTTTACTAAATAGGGAAAATGAATACCTTTAAAGTGAACGCAAAAAATAATAAAATGAATACTTTAGAAGCAGACAGAAAGAGTATAATATATAAAGATAAAATAAATCTGGCAAAAGATATAAGTATATACTTAAAATAGAATGCCACGTATGGAAAACGCATATAAAATTGACATTTGACTGGTAAAACTCGCTATTAGATATTACTCCCTCCTTCCCCTTATAAGTGTTCGTTTACTTTTTTGTACGTGAATTAAGAAGTATAATATTTTAAAATATAATAATGAGGTGAGAGAAATAATATTTTAATGTAGAGTCAATAGTTATATTAGTGTTGAGTGTGGGCCCCATGTGTAGTGAGTTGAGTATAATAATATTATTGTGTGTGTCACATCAACTCAAAAAGAAAATTGATACTTTGCATTGGGACGGACCAAAATGACAAATAGACACTTATCAAGGGGACAAATGGAGTATTAGATTAGGACAAAGTCTCTTGTGAGAAAGTTATTAAGTGAGACGTGTTTTGAGAAGAGTCGACCTATTGTTAAAGTTTATTTGCTACATAGGTAAAATATAATAATTTGTAGTTAAAGTACTCCCTCCATCCGTCGGAAAGGTATGAATTTTTCTATTTTGGGCGTCCGCACCAAATGTATACATTTTCCTTTTTAAACATATATGACCCACACACATCACTAATACATTTAATATATGAATCCCACATACCTCACTAATACAACTATTTACTACACATTAAATAATAATACTCCTTAATTCACGTGCAAAAAATAAATGTATACCTATTGGGCGGACGGAGGGAGTATGTTTTATTAAAGTATGATGAACAATAATTAAAGGATGTTTTTCAAGTGTTATTGTATGATTAGCTATAAACATACTTTAACTACTAAAAATCATATTTTACCTATATAACAACTATACTTTAACAACGAGTTGATCCATCTCACTATCCATCTCACATAAACAGGCCTCACAAGAGACCCCCTCGTTCCTTACACACACTATAAATCCATAAATTCTAAACTTTAAATTCTTTTTTTTATCGGACAAAGTTAGTTATTAGTATAGTTAGTAGTTAGTTCACCAAGCACCCATACACCCTTATTCTCCAAGCCTCCTTATAACTCCCCTCCTATTCGTTCCCCATGTGAATCGAACATGGGTCACTCACTTTTGTGAGGAGCCCAGTAGCCAGGTGAGCTAGCTCACCTGGTTAAACTTTAAATTCTATCATGACCTTCCTCAATTAAGTCTTCTTATTCCTCTTAAGATCATCGTAATCTCTTACGATGGGGAGAAGAGTCATTACGTGCAGTGTAGTATATTGGGGATCAAAACTTGTGGAACCTTTATATACTATCCAACTAGACCATTCGTAATCACCCGGTCATATAGTTTTAGGTATCTACTCAATTGACAATTGGCTCATATCATTGTTATAATAGTCCATGAACTTTTTACCTTAATTATATCACTTATTAAATTTATAAAATAGTTAAATAACTAAAATAAATGCATATTAATATATTGTCTACAATTAGATTATATGAAAATCCAAAATTTCCTAACAGAACACACTGACAAATCAAGTGGTCGGACACGTGAATAGGTGGTAATAAAGTATTCGCCTGAGATGGTTTTATAGACTGATTCAAAGAAGAAGAAATGTGGAAATTCACAGTGTCGTTGTTCGGGAAGCGTGTTTTGAACTTGAGATGCGGCATCTTTTTTCTTGCTATTCATTCTACGCGGCATAATTAAAAATGAGATTTATAATTAAAATGTCAAATTTGTTTTCATTGGAATATAATTATTACTAATATATATAAATTTTACTCCTTTCATCCAATACATTTGTTTTTTGCACCTGAATTAAAGAGTATTATTATTTAGTGAGGTGAGTGGGCCTATATATTAAATGTACGTGAGTCTCATATGTTTAAAAAGACAAATGTATACCTTCAGTGCAGACGCCCAAAATAGCAAAATCTATACATTTCTGGCGGGTGGAGGGAGTATTAAAATACATCTTTTTCCTTGCCATCCATTCTACGGTAATGAGATTTATATTAAAATGTTGAATTTGTCTTCATTGGAATATAATTATTAATACGTATATATTTTATTAAAATACATTAGAATGTACTGTCTCCATCACATCGAAAGGTTTCCATTTTACTATATTCGGTTTTCCATCCAAATATCCTTATTTCTCAATTTTAGTAAAAAGACCCCACATGTGGCCCACCACTCACTACTAATATAACTACCCACTATACATAAAATAATAACACTCTTTAATCTACGCACAAAAAACAAATGGCCACCTTTGGGCGGGACGAAGGGAATATTTAGTAAAGAGATAGCCTTTTATAAACCGTGTTTACATCATAAACCCTTGTAAACATGCGGCCTCTCTTAATTTAAACACCCTAACAATACATGAGTGAATTTCATGTAAACCGGGTTTACATGAGTTAACATGTAAACTATATTTTTTAAAATTACTCTTTTAGTATATAAAAAATTACTTTTTGAAAAGTAACAATTTTTATACATAAGTGTAATAATTCAGAGTTAAAATCATTTTTGATCCCATAACTATAAAGAATTTTTGATTCCGTCCCAAAAAAGATAAAATTTTCAATTTCGTCCTATAACTCTTGATGTTGACTAATTTTGGTTCCAAAATCGTTGAAAATTGACTTTTTGGCCAGAAAAATTGGGGCTTTCCGATAGCTTCATCCAACGTACCAATTGAGAAAGAATTTTGACCAATCATCCCAATTGCAAGATAATGGCCGCCATTAATGGCGTTTATTGACCTCTCTAGATCTCATCATCTTTAAACATCCCACCACCACCACTGCATACGGCGGAGCTAATCTGTTTCGGGTGAGAAGCTGTTCTATTAAAGATAATGTGGAGTGTTAACTTTTTGTCCACATGCATGGTTTCTCAGCAATCTATTGTGTGATTTTGAAGGTTCCCCCCACAACCACAAAAATCTCTTCCCACATGCATGTTGTCTGCTTAGTGTGGACTTCCATCGCCGTCTGCCACCGCCGCCGCCACCTCCTCCACCACTGTTTTTAAAGCTTCATTGTTGAGAACCTCACCATCAATGAAAACTGTAACGAGTTTCTGCAACTTTCGTCTCGCCTTCCACCGCCGCCGCCACCACCTCCACCACTGTTTTTAAACCTTCATTGTTGAGAAACTCACCATCAATGGAAACTGTAACGAGCTTCTGACTTTCGTCTCATTTTCTTCCTCTGCTTCGCAGCAGTTGAAGTTCACTCTCTCTCCTCCGAAGAAGAAGCCCTTCTCTCTCTTCTCGTCGCCGCTGATCCTTTCTACTCAAAAGCATCCCCCATTATCTCCTCATGGAAGCCTTCGAGCTCAACTCCATGTCCATGGCAAGGAATAACGTGTTCACCTCAAAACATACGAGTTGGCAAAATGATTGGTCCAAATTCTTTCTCAATTGCCACGTCGGATGAAGCTACCGGAAAGCCCCAATTTTTCCGGCCAAAAATTTAATAGTTACGGGACGAAATTAAAAAATTTATCTTTTTTGGGACGGAATCAAAAATTCTCTATAGTTATAGGACTAAAAATGATTTTAACTCTAATAATTCATGTCTCTAAAGAGTAATTTTTCATGTACTAAAGAGTAATTGAAAAATCAAGATTTACCATAAGTTGAAGAGTAATATTTTAAATTTGAAGAGTAACAATTTGTGTCTAAAAAAGTAATTTTCCATTTACTAAAAAGTAAAAAAAAGTTTAAATAAAAATGTATGTAAACCCAGTTTACACTAATATTTGCGGCAATACATATGTATATACATGTTACATTTCATGTTAAATGGGGAGTAATAGGGGATCCACTTGGGTATATACTCCATAGAATCGGAAGGGGAAATACATATTCACACAAGTGTTTGTACACAGTTTACATAAGTATTTGTGTTAAATTCACACTATGAACCCAATTTCTTTTTTCACTGATCACACCGCCATGGGTTTCTCTTTCAATCTCTTTTGTCTTTGCAATTTTAATCGAGCCTTCCTTCTCTCCCCCTTATTTATTGCACCTTAATATTTCAATTGGATAGATTAGCTGTCTGCATAGATCATGGTATGTTAAATTCTTTATATATTAATATTGGTTCCATTAGTTATTCTGATTAAGGCAAATGTTGATTGCACACTGGTGATGTATTACCATTTTAACTGTGTGTTTAGGCTTGTCCTTGTTTTATCATATTTTCTACTTAGGATATTTTTTCATCAGTTCATTCAAAATGTTTCAAAATAGATGGCTTAATTTATTAGATGGAAGAAGAGAAGCACAAGCACATATATATGATGAAACATGTATCCAGTAGTATGAGGATAGCATCATAATCCAAAAGGGCAAAGGTGTTATTGTTGGATAGTAGTGGGAATGAATGAAAGGAGGGTAGGTTTAGTGGTTGGAGCGGAGAGAGAGGTGAATGCCAGGATCATTGTGGTGGCAGCTAGTGTTGAAGAGGATGGAGTTGTTGATTCCCTGGACATTGCTGTTCAGGAATGTGTTCCCCTCTTCTTCTGTCTGACTCTGCTGCTGCTGCTGCTTCTTGCCTATGATCTCCATCACCGCTCCTTTGTTATCACCTGCAATGGTTATCACCCGCATCCCCTGCTCTTCACTCTCCTTTTGTCTCTTTCCCCTTCTCACCGCAGTCTTCTTTTGCTCCATCTCCACTTGTGGAGGAGGTAGTGCCAGGGGGGGCACCCTGCCTTGATAATTTGTGGAGGTTGTTAGGGTTGCTTTTGTCATGGGAGGTGAAGCTGCTGGTGGTGGACTTGGGGACTTGGGTGCTGCTGCCCTTGGAGGTGATGCTTGAGGTGGAGTTGTGGACTTGGGAGGCGGAGATGGTTGATGAGGAGTTGCGGAATTGGGAGGCGGAGATGGTTGAGGAGGAGTTGGGGAGGACTTGGGAGGCGATTGAGGAGGTGTTTGGGAGGACTTGGGAGGAGAAGATGGTTGAGGAGGAGTTGGGGAGGACTTGGGAGGCGATTGAGGAGGTGTTTGGGAGGACTTGGGAGGCGAAGACAGTTGAGGAGGCGTTGGGGAAGGTGAAGATGGTTGAGGAGGAGTTGGGGACTTTGGAGGCGGAGTTGGGGACTTGGGAGGCGGAGATGGAGATGGAGATGGTGGCGGGGAGTTGGAAGTCGGTGGGGGTGGGGGTGGAGGTGGAGTGGATTCAGGAGGTGGGGGAGGTCTAAGGGGGATAGCAGGGCGAAGAATGGGTCGGACTGGGGGAGGAGGTGCGGGTGCGGGTGCGGGGGCGGGTGCAGCGACAGGGCGCAGTCGAAACCATGCGGGCGGACGTTGGGTAGCCATTTACAAAGAGGTAGGGAAAGAGGAGTTGTGAGGTAATTATTATATAGAGGAGAGGCATGCAAATGGGAAGAAAGGTATCAGATTCAGCAGTAGTAGAGGTAAGATTATTCAAACTAAACTCTCTCTATCTTGCCATCGTATCACTTCAACATCACACTGCAATTCTTTCTACTATCTCCTTTATTCTCTATTTCTTTACACATCTAAATAAATTACTCCTATTTTTGTATTTTAAAGTTTCACACCACTCACCTGTTTTACTTTATCAAATTACTCACTCCATTGCTAAGCATCTGAGGGCAAGCAACCAAAAGTATTTGTGTGTGTTGTTGTTGTTGCTCTCTATTCACACATTCCACACACCTTTTCTTTGCTTTGCTTTGCTTCTTCATAACTACATTCTATCTACTTTTGTTCCTTTTACATCTCTCCATAATGCTTTCCTGAGACATTGCTTGGAATATACATGAACAAATATTTAATCATGCATGCTTTTTAAACTTAAATTATGCAAATTATTACAACTGTCTGACTGATAAATTCCTACGTAATATTTTTTTTTAATTGCAAGCGAAGAAAATTATATATTCCTCAAATTGGAACATATAACTCACTTGATTAATATCCACTCATTCTTTAATCTAAATAAATTAGCGCATAGCTATTAGGTAACATTTGTATAAGACGTCTCATTCCGTGATAGTTTCTCAATAAAATGTAATACTCTCGATTACAGAAAAAATGATAATGTTGTAACTATATATTTTATAAATAATTCGTATTAATTTATAATAATATATTAATAACTAATTAAAAAAAAAAACTTAATACGATGTCACACAAATATTGCTATAAAAAATTATATTTCGTTTGGATTTGAATTAGGATTCGTAAATTCATATAATCACATGGAACATCAATTTCTAATCTAGAATATTAATTCATTTAAAAGATTCTTGATTATACATTCATAGAATTAAATTTCATCGATATGGGAGCGATGTACAAATTTGAAAGAACTTATATATAAATTTATAGTAGGATTGAATGGTTAGTGAAATTTAAAATAAAAAATTATGGTTATTTTTGTGTAAGCGTCCGAATCTTTTGTTACATTTTCGTATTTCCTTTTCTATTAGAAATCTGTTGAATGATTGAAAAATATAACATCAAAATATAATAGAACATTCCAAAACAAACTTTAAGTCGAGGTAGCAATAGACAAGCACGGTGAAGGGGAAGGGGGTGGTAGTATTTATTAGCAAATTAAACCAGAGACAAACGATATTCACCTTACCAAAATAGCAATTCCAATTATTCTACGGATTTACATTTGGTTTACGTTATTTGAGAAAAAAAAAGAAAAGAAATAATTAATTTTATTAAATTTTTTGGGTATAGATAGAGGCTAGATAGAGATGAAATATTGAAATTAAAGTGTATTTTAAAATTGTTTGATTAAATAGATATTTTATTTTTTTTGGTTGAGATTGTAGGAGAAATAAATAAAGAAATATTTATGGGACGAATGGAATAATACTCATATTCTCGGATTTTATGCACTAATTTGGTGTAACATTTACCCTGCATCACGGCAAATGAGAAAAAAATAAATTAGTCGTATATTCTAAAGCAAATACCCTAAATGCAATTATATACTCCTATTAATATTACTCCACTATTATATATGGAGTAATAATTAGTACTTCCTCATTTTCCTATGTATTGGTGGGTATGAATATGATGGATACGTGTGTTCTTGGTAGGATTAATTTAAATTAGATGTAAAATTAATAATCGGTGTGAGATTAATTTTAAGAATTGAAGAAGCAGGTTTATAGCCATTGAACTGCTCTTCCTAATTTTGTAACTCGCACCGGCGGCGCTCATCAGATTTTATTTCTTTTTTATTTTTAGAGCCAGTCTCTTGTGAGACGGGTAATAGAAAAGACAGGTTGAGACGGGTAAATTCAATGCATTATCCATAATTTATTAATATATTTATGGCTAGTATCCCCTTTATTTTAGAAAATCCCTAAATTTATAGGATCTATCATAATATATTTATGTTAGTCAATCCATTATTTTAGGAAATCCTAAATTCGTGGGATCAATTATTTCTTAGTCAAATATTAACACGTACAAATGTTATAGTATGTTAAATATAGGGTTAAAGTATTATTTATAAGTTACAGTCGAAAACATTTTAGAGTATCATCAGTTTGTATTATAGTATAGCGTTAATCACCTATAGTATGTTTTGCATTACTGTAAGTCTCATAGTATGACGATTTTTTACTCCGATGAATCGTCGTTGCAAATCATAAACCATCAACATAAACGCTCGTGTACATTACTTTGTTATAGTATGTTGTGGATGGGTTATAGTATGCAATTTTTGTGTTATTTTGTCTTACCTGGAAGAATAGTTCGGTGGTGTTATAGTATGTCGTTTTTCGTATTATTATGTGCAATGTAAGTGCTATAGTATGTCCGCTAAAAGTATATTATATTTTTTATAGTATGTCAAATACGCAATATAGTATGTAATTTTTGTGTTATTGTATGTTACCTGAAACAATATTTCATTAATGTCGTAATACGTCCTTCCCATGTTATAATATTTTATGTTTGTGTTGTAATATCTTATCTAAAAGTGTATTTTATATGCCTCATAGTACGTCGTTTTCGTGTTATAGTACGTTTTAATCTTAAAGTGTATTATATATGTCTCATAGTATGTCGTTTTCATGTTAAATGACATACTATAACATAAAAATAACATACTATAGCATTCACATGGTAAAATTACATTTATTTCTGTCTAATAAACTGTAACATACTACAACGAACAAATGATATACTTTAACACAAAAATAACATACTATAGTATCCAAAAGCTAAAAAGATAAATGAACAGAAGTGGAAAAATGAAGGATGATTTAGTGTGTTGACCTTTGATAATTTAATTGTTGTAGAATTACAATGCAGTTAAAACCTTATTTAAATTTTTCATCTTTTTAAAAGATCTAGTATTTTATTATAAACCATCAGTTTGTCCAGGTCACCACCACCATCACCACTGCACACCGACCACCTCGGTGCCTCCTTCCACCACTGCCACCATACAACTGTCGTCAACCATTCAGCCCAACACAAACTCTAAACCCCCCTAAATACCCACTCTAATAATAGTATCACAAAATTAGGTGTTTTAAACCCACAATAATATATTGGATAAATAATTGAGGAGAAGAACAATACCTTGATATTTGAGATTCGTTCCCAAACTACTCAACAAGACAATGGAGATAGCGACGAAAATCGAACTTTGAACTTCTCTTTCTCTTCTTCCAGACGAGAATGTTGGAATGTTAAGAATTTGGGAAGACTTGCATTTCTCTTTCTCTTCTTCTAGACGTTTCGCTTCTTCCAGACGATAGGTTGAGGAATCTCATTTGACAAATATTTTTCTCTCTCCTCGATGGAGAGATAAATTGAATATAGAAAGACACGTTCTCTCTCCTAAATCTTCCTAAACTACCGAGCAAAATTTCAAGGGACATTTTAAGGGATTAAGTTAATTTATTAATTAATAAAAATAGGTTAAAATATAAATGAGTACCCGTCTCAGACCCTCTTACCTAAATGGATGTCTCACATGAGAATTTTTCTTTTATTTATTTTTTATTTTTATCTTTATCCTCACCTACCGCCACTAAAATAACTTATTTGGGTAGGTACATGTGAGATTATCTAAGGTCTTTATGTGAGACGGATAAAAAGTGATAACATCATTAAAGAAAAGTGATACTCAATCAATAAAAAGTGATAATAGTGCAATGAATTATTTTATGAACAATTATTAGTGTAAATAAAAAGTGATGATATTTTATAGCTAAAGTGATAATAATTTATAGTTAAAGTAATAATTTTATAAACTTTTTATCACGTAAGTGCGTACGTGAGACGATCTCACACAAGTTTTTGCCTACTTATTTTTATCCGCTCTATTAACTACTCCCTCCGTCCCACCCAAAGAGTCTTTTTTTGCCATTTTGGGCGTCCCACCCAAAGGTTCATCTTTCCTTTTTTATACACAGGACCCACATATACCCTCTAATACAATTAAAATATGGGGTCTACACTCCCACTAATACAACTACCCATTACATATTAAATAATACTCCCTCCGTCCCACGTATTTTTACCCACTTTCCATTTTGGGGTGTCCCACGTTTTTTTACCCATTCCATTTTTGGCAAAAATACATAATATTTTATTACATACTTTTTACAATCCCAACAACTTTAACTACTTTTTTACACTTTATTCATCATTCCCAACAACTTTATTCACTTTTTCTTTTTAAATTACTAATTTATCCCTACTTTTTCTTACATTATATATTAAAAAAATAAAACGTCTTAATCTCCGTGCCCGTACAAACGGGTAAAAATACCCGGGACGGAGGGAGTAATACTTTTTAATCCACGTGCCAAAAATTAAAAATTACCCTTAGTGTGGGACAGAGAGTACATCAAAATTAACCAACAATCATTACAAACATGGATCCATCCTACAACACTCCACTCCACTTTATTAATTATCTCACAATTATTTGAGTTCAATTATTATAACTGCATGCATAAACTACCAAGTCTATATTTATACCGGCTCGAATTCTCTGTGTTATTTTTTACATTATTTCCTGTGCCAAACCGTTGGATGGATGACACGTAGGAGAGAGGACACTATACTCTAATCCTTAAACCCTAGGAGCAATGTTTGGATTTAATTCCCCTCTTACGTGTCAATCACTGAACGCGTGGCACAGGAGATGATGCTTGAAAATGATGCAGAAGATCCGGTGTGTATTTATACACTTCTGGTGGTGGAGCTAAAATGTGCACATCAATTTAACAAAATAATCTATAATCTAGCACCTAAAACTTAACCCCGCTTTAATTTTAACTTCAAAATTTCAGTTTTGATCGGTTTTAAATTTAAATACGGCAAAGAAGAAGGCCTGTTTGAAGAATAAAAGAGTTTGACATGTTTATTAACCGCAGCGAAAAAGAGACTAGAAAAAAAAAAGAAAAAAAAGAAAAGCTTGTTGTGTGTGAGATGATGAATAGAATATAACCAATGATGAGGTGATTAGTGATTTCCACTATATATATTTATAAGTACATCAGGAAAATAATGAAATAATAAATTACAAAATTATACAAAAACGTATTCTATATTTACTTGGTCAATTATGATATCATGAGATGATGAATAAAATATCACCAATGATGAGGTGATTAGGGATTTCTAAGAGTTAAATATTTGTTTGGTCCCGTAACTTTTTTTCTTTTTAATTTTAGTCCCAAAAAAGATATTTGTTTATAATTAGTCTCATAACTTTCATTTTTCTTTAATTTTGGTCCAATTTTCGCCGAATTTGCCACCTGTTTCCGAAATTGGCAAGTGATGCTGACATGACGAGTCCAACCAGCCAAATATTGATGAAGCTTAAGAAGAAGAAGAAGGATAACACCAAAAATTGCAAAATGTTTATGTATGGGGTGACTATAAACGTTTTTGCAATCTTTGGTGTTGTCTTCATTCTTCTTCTTAAGTTTCATCAATCTTTGGTTGGTTGAGAAATAATTGGACTAGCCACGTCAGCATCGCTTGTCGGTTTCCGGCAACAAGTGGCAAATCCGATAAAAATTGGACCAAAATTAAAGAAAAAATAAAGTTATGGGACTAATTATAAACAAATATTTTTTTTGGGACTAAAATTAAAAAGAAAAAAAGTTACGGGACCAAACAAATATTTAACTCGATTTCTAATATATATATTTACAAGTATGATCAGGAAAATAAGGAAAGAATAAATTTCAAAATTATACTCCCTCCATCCATCCTCAATGTATCATTTGCTTTTTGCACGTGGATTAATTAGTATTATTATTTTATGTGTAGTAGGTAATTGTATTAGTGGATGGTATTTTATTTGTATTAGTAGAGGGTATGTGTCTCATATTCCAAAAAGGGAAATAGATAAATTAAGTATGAACGGCCCAAAATGGTAAAATGGATAGATTTTGACAATGAACGGAGGAAATACAAAACGTATTCTATATTTACTTGGTCAACTATCCCTAATAGTGTCTTGCATGTTCGAAAAAGAAAAGAGTCCGCTGAAGAAAAAAAAAAGGTCTGCAAATAGGGCAGGAAAGAGAAATAAAAAAGAGGAAATAGCTAGGAAGAGAAAAGAAGTAAGGAGAGAATTTTATAGGAAACGGTGTAATTCTCCCAGGATTAGGGGTGTCAATTTTACCCTCGGGTTCGGGTACCCGGCGGGTAATACCCGATCGGGTAAGGGTAGGGTAGAGTATAATCGGGTATCGGGTAGGGTATTACCCGTATCCGTTTAAAATGTTAAGGGTAGGGGTAGGGTATGGTTTTTATAAAATATCCGTCTACCCTACCCGATTACCCTACCCATTTACCCGTGTATATATATATATATATATATATATATATATATATATATATATATATATATATATATATATATATATATATATATATATATATATATATATATTTATTTATTTATTTATTTATTTATTTATTTCTTTATACTTATTATTATTATAATGATAGTTATTAAAATATGTCCTTTAATATTTATATATGTATTTTTTTTAGGATGAATCTGTTGACAATTAAATTTGAGATTATGAAACTATGAAGATCTTTGTTACATTTGAAGTTATCAAATCTGTGTAAACTTGAAGCCATGCAACAGTTGAAGATGATTTTATAAACATTGCTTGATTAGTTTGATTAGTTTTTATTGTGCTACTTGGGTTTTTTTAATGCTATTAGTATAACTTGAAGCCTTATTTTGTATTTTGATTCATGATTCTTGTGTGGTTAAGAGTGATGATTTATTTATATGTTGGACATTTGTATTTATTTGAGGCGAATAAGATAAAGAGAAGTATCGGCATCATAGGGATAAATGAGAATAGTAAGATAATTAGGGTGGTCATTTTAAAATAGGTGGATATCTGTTTACCCAGTGGATATCCGTTTATCCGATGAATAATACCCGTACCCTACCCGATGATACATTTGAGGGTAATAGGGTAGGGTATGGATGAAGAAAATAGATATAAGGTAGGGTATGGATTTGGCATACCCGTACCATACCCTACCCGTTTACACCCCTACCCAGGATTGATGACATTTACGGGAAAATTGCATATTAACATATTTAGGTAACATCTTAAATAAAAGAAAAATGATCAACAATCAAATCTTACATAGATCGATGAACTAATTAATCTTGAATTTTATTTGAATTATTAGCTAGTTTATTGATTAGTTATATTAAAAACGAAATTGTGTGTCTTTTGCGGGGGATAAAAAAAATTTTGCCCCATAAATTTGGTCATGTACAATTTTTGTCCCAAAAAAGATAACATTTGGGCATTTATTTCACTATCTTCATAATTGCGCCATGTTGCCCTATTTTCGCCGGAATTTGACATTTTCGCCGAAATCTATCACGTGCATGTCACGTGATCATCGGATTTGACATTTCCCGGCGGGATAAAATATTTTTTTGCCCAATAAATTTGGTCATGTACAATTTTTGCCCAAAAAAATAAGATTTGGGCATTTTGTCCCAATATCTTTATAATTGCGCCAATGTTGTCCCATTTTTCCTGAAATTTGACATTTTCACTAGAATCGATCACTTGCGTGTCACGTGATTATCGAATTTGGCATTTCCCGGCGAATTTACTGACCTGGCGACATAGTGGCATCCATATCAATAACAACAATAATAATATTTTAATAAAAATTTAATTAAAAAAAATACCCTCCATCAATGCACCCAATTCTCATGTGTCCTCCACGTACTTCCACTATCTTCGCAAACTCCCTCTTTTTGTCAATTAGAGGATCTCCCGTGTACCTTCTCACCACCATGGGCGGCAACCGTTGGATCTTCCGCTCGCGCCACCCTACTCACGTCACCAAGCTCCCCATCATCATCTACTTCCACAACGGAGGATTCGTATTCTTGAGTGCCACCACTCCATTCTTCCACGTAGGGGTGGGCATTTTTTTTGGGTTTCAGGTACCCGATCCGAACCAAATAAAAATTAACCGAAAAATTCAATTTTTTTGGGTAATTTAGGGTTTCGGGTAAACCCGAACCCGGCTTTTTCTTATCGGATCGGGTATTGGGTATCAAATACCCGAATTACCCGATCGGGTTACTTGGTTTTTTAATAAATAAATTAAATATATATACTAATCGTAATTTTACTAACTAGGGCACATCTGATCTCATCTCAGCCCAGTCACGCCTCCATTCCAATTTTCTGAACTCAACTCAAAGGTCCTCACTCTGCTCATCCTCATCCTCATCTCGGCTGCTCACCACTCACCAGCCACCGCCGCGCGCCCAACCCACATGACCACACTACACAACCTATTCACCATGGCACCATGATTCATCCCCATCGATTGTAGATTCGAAATATCCCAACAGGCCAAGGTAATTTAACAGCTTTCCTCTTTTTTTTCATTTTTCCCCTTTCGTTTCTTGTAATTTTCAACTCTCAAGTTATTTTCTTCTCATTTCTCTCATTTCAGGAGTTGGGTGTCGCTCTTTGTCCAGCAGTTCAGGCTTCCAGCTATCCTCATTTCAGGAGTTGGGTGTCGTTCTTTTCAGCTTCTAGGTATTTTGAGTAATTTAATTTTTATTTACTGAAATGGGCTCATTTAATGTTGTTGAGATGACTATGATTGTATGAAATAGTGATTAGTGTGAATGTGTGATAGAATAAAATGGGTTCTCATTACTGAGTTGGATTAAAGGGAATTGTACCTTAGATTTGTTCCCAATCTGTTGTCTTTTAACTATTTGATTGGTTTCCTTCTTCTCTTTTTACTTGGTGTTTGCCTTGTCTGGTCTTTTGTCTTGTTTTATCTTGCTTTTGTTTATGTCTTTTTCTATTCTTATCGTGTCTCCAGCGTATGTTGTTTTGCTTGCTGGTCCCTATGATGATTCTGTCTTGATGCCTTTGAGTGATGCATGCTTATTTGTTTAGTGTTCTTCTTATGCGTTGGTGTGTGTTTGTTGTTGTTTGCTGGTGTGTGTGGTTTAATTTTTCTGATTCTGCTTGATTCGGATCTTATAGTGTTTGTGTGTGTTAGGTGTGCTGGTTACTTGGTCTAGTGTGCTAGTTTTCGTTGGTTGCTTAGGTTTTCCTTGGTTTAGTTTTTTTTGTTACTGTTATCCTGTCCTTGTTGTCTGTTTTGTTTAGTTTGTGGATTAATCTTGTTAATCTTGTGTGGATTAATTTTTGTTGCCATAAATAGTTATGGACCATGCTTTAACAACCTACACTTAAGCTATTTACTAAAATATTCTTTTTTATATTTTAATTTTAGAATGGAGATGCACAATATATAAGATGAAGTTGATAAAGAAAGTCATTTGATGGAGGATGAACAATTAGTAGAGGTTGGTATTTTCAATAACGAAGAACTTGTGATAAATGATGCTATAAATAATGAAAATAATGAAGAGACAAGGGCTGAAAATGTGGTGGATGAAGGAGTAGAGGAAGAAGTTAATGATAGTGATTGTGATGAAGATGAGGGAGTTAAAGATAAAAAAAGGCCAACAAAAACTAGAATAACTAGGGCTGAATGTTGGAAACATTTTGATAAGTTTATGTGTATTGTTGATAAGATTCAAAAGGCTAAATGCAAGTATTGTGGTGGTATAACCAAGGCTGACTCTAATAGACATGGAACCACACCTATAAAAAAATACTTCTTGATTTGCAAAAGTAAGCCTCGTACTGTTGCAACCAATCAACCTCTAGTTGCATTTAAGCAATCACCTGATGAAAATAACAAGGAACCACAACTTGTATCATGGAAATTTGATCAAGCTAAGGTAAAAGAAGTTGTGCGCTATATGATACTAGTTGATGAGCTTCCATTGAAAACAGTTGAGAAAATTGAATTCAAATACTTGATGTCAATTGCATGTCCTACGTTTAAGATGCCATCTCGTAGAGCCATTACTAGAAATATCTTTGAGTTTTATTTTGAAGAAAAGAAGATGCTGAAGTCTTTTATCAAGAAGCAAAGTGATAGGATATGCATCACTACAGACACTTGGACATCTATTCAAAGAATCAATTATATATGTCTTACAGCACACTTCATTGATGATGAGTGGAATCATCAAAAGAGAATTCTTAACTTTTATCCAATATCTGGACATAAGAGTGAAGAGGTGGGGAAGGCAATAGAGAAGTGTTTGCTTGATTGGGGTATTGATAGGATCTTCACTGTCACCGTTGATAATGCTTTATCAAATGATAGTGCAATTGTGCACATAAAAAAAATTGATCACTGGGACACAAATCTTCTTGGTGGCAAGTATGTGCATATGAGATGTGTTGCCCATATAATGAATCTTATTGTGCAGGATGGATTGAAAAACAAAGAGGAGCTCGTAGCTATATCCCGCATAAGAGGAGCCCGAAACTCCCCAGCTAGGTACAAGAAGTTCAAAGAATGTGTTGGATTTGAGAAATTAGACACAAATAAATTGTTAAGTTTGGATGTACCTACTAGGTGGAATTCCACCTATTAGATGTTGGAGTCAACATTATGTCTTAGAAGAGCATTTGATGCTTATCAAGATGTAGATCTTGGTTATGTGAATGAGCTATCTAAGTCGCCATATGATGGGGTTCCGAGTGATTGTGATTGGGAGAAAGCTACTATGTTGCTGAAATTTTTGGAGTATTTTTATAAGCTTACAGTGTGCATCTCTAGTTCTTCATATGTTACTTCCAACCATATGTTTCATGAGATTTGTGGAATTGAAATGCTTTTGAAAAATTGTTTAGTCAATGATCAGAATGAATAGAAAGTGATGTCAAGATTGATGAAGGCTAAATTTAAGAAGTATTGGGGATCAATTGAAAAGATGAATATGATTTTGTTTTTCGCTGTGATTCTTGATCCACGCCATAAGTTGGAGTTCATTGAGTTCTCTTTTGATAGATTGTATGATGATGTCGCAAAGCTTGCAACCATGAAAAATAAGGTTAAAATGACATGCAAGAGTTGTTTGATACATACAAAAACATGTATGAATCTCCAGAGAGCCCAACTGTACCTGCTTCAAATTCTTCAAGCCCAAAGAAAAAAGTCAGCTTTCAGTTTCCGTCTAGCTCATTGTTAAAGGATGAATTTAAAATGCATAAAATTGGGGGGAGAAATGAGCATGTTAAAACTGAGTTGGAAAAATATTTGGGTGAAGATTTTGAGGATGATAGTGAAGAATTCAATGTGTTGAAATGGTGGAAGCTAAATTCTCTTAGATTTTCTATTCTCTCTAAGGTGGCTCGAGATGTATTTGCAGTTCCAGTCTCCACAGTTTCTTCAGAGTCAACATTTAGTACCGGAAGAAGAGTTCTTGATGTATTTAGGAGCTCTTTGTCTACTAGACTTGTGCAAGCTATTATTTGTGCTCAAAATTGGCTTCGTTCAAATGCCGCCCCTATAAATGAGGAAGAGGACTTGGGTGAGCTTGAAATGCTTGAGGGAGGTATGTTTGATTATGTTAAACAATGTTAAGATGTTTAGTATTACTATTTATTTAAGTAATTGTTGATATATATATTCCTTTTTGACTTGTAGAATTCACCACTTTTGGAATGGATTCAACAATTGTTGATGTCTGACAAGCAAGGAATGGATGCAAGTAGTTACAATTTCAATATTTGAATTAGTATTGCAAGACTTTTAAGTATTTAATGTGTGGAGATTGAAGTTATTAAGTATTTTCAATTTGTCTTTGTGTGATGTTGGATTTGGACATTTCATCATTTCATGGACCTTTGTTATTTATGTTATTTGTTGGAAATTTTTATATTATTTGATGGATATCTTAATCTTATTTGATTAGTTGATTTGTATTTAATTGTTTGATGGATATTTTATTCTTGTTAGTTTGAGTTTTTTGACTTGAATTGGATAAATTATTCAATAATTATCAAAATAGAAAAAATAGTGAAAAAACCGGGTAACCCGCTTTGGGTACCCGAAATTTTTGGGTACCCGAAATTTTGGATAATGATTTAACCAGTTCGAGTTTGGGTAATGAGATTTCAAACCCAAAATTTTGGGTACCCGAACTCAAAACCTAAAAAACCCAAAAAACGGACCGATACCCACCCCTACTTCCACGAGTCATGCAACCGTAAGGTTGCTCACGTTCTTTCCCTCATCGCTTTCGTTGAGTAATGCCTAGCATTGGAGAATTATCTTCTGGAGGCATATGATGATCTCATGGACGAAGTGCAGTGGGCTAAAACCTAAGCACTCGTCGGCCGTGACGCCAACCCTTCGATCGAAGAATTTGCTGAATTCTCTAAGGTTTTTCTAATGGAAAGCAACGTCACCGGCAACATGGTCTACCATGTGGGGATGCGTGCACTTGATATTGATCTCAGATCATAATGAACCATCTGTTCTTCAGTGGGGTGCAAAAGACTGAATCGGAGCTAAAAAATGCGAACGACCCCATCCTCCTCTGCATCGCTCTGATATCATGTGGTTGCTCGCACTATCAGAGGGTACAGATCGAGGCCATGTATATTATGATCCGTTCGTTGGTGGTAGGCCCTTGGAGGGGAAGATCCGACAGTTTCTGCCCATGATGGTAAGAGGGTACACAGGGGATCCCTGATTGACAAGAAAAGTAAGTTTCCGTAGATGGTGGAAGCACATGGAGGGCACGTGAGAATTGAGTTCATCGATTGAGGGTATTTTTTAAAATTAAATTACTAATAAAATATTATTATTATTAATGTGGATGCCACTGTGTCGCCAGGTCAGGAAATTTGCTGGAAAATATCAAATCCGATAATCACGTGACATGGACGTGATCGATTCTAGTGAAAATATCAAATTCTAGGAAAAATGGGGCAACATTGGCGAAACTATAAAGATATTGGGGCAAATGCTAAAATTTTATCTTTTTTGGGGTAAAAATTGTACATGGGCAAACTTATGGGGCAAAAAATATTTTATCCTGTCGGGAAATATCAAATCCGATGATCACGTGACATGCACGTAATCGGTTTCGGCAAAAATATCAAATTTCGGCGAAAATGGGGCAACATTGGCACAATTATGAAGATAGTAGGATAAATGCCCAAATGTTATCTTTTTTGGGGCAAAATTGTAGATGACCAAACTTATGGGGTACACTTAAATGTAAATAATTAGTATCCTCCCCAATGGAGTCACTGCTATTATTTGAATGGCTAAAGAGGAACCGACTATTAATTATTTTATCATGAAGTTAGGTTGACAAATGAAATTAATGGGTAAAACCTTCTCTTGTAAATGTTCAGATTTGTAAACGTCCACACTAACGTGGCTTGCAGACTTACGGTGCTTGAGATGTCAGTGAATTTTATTTTTATATTGTTTTGAGGGAATCAATATAAATGGATAAAATTCAAAGATTTGATCGGTGTATTTATCTGTGATTCTCTGAATTTCAAATGGTTTTATCTCACTTATTGTTTACTGAAAGAAATTATATTTACTGGTCCAAAATTAGATGATTAGAAAAGAATCTTGGTTTTGAATTTTACTGCTTAAGAAAATATAAATGTATGTTCTCACTAAGGATGTCCCATGATGCTTTTTAAAGTTTCTAGTGAAGAGGTGAGAGGTCATAGAAATATGATGGTCTCATTCGACTCTTCAGATACTTGAGTAAGTTATAAAGGCAAGAGGTTATGGATAAGTTGATAAATTAATTGGGAATGTTTGGAGTAGAAATTGAAGGGGAAACATAGATCAATTTATTCTCCATAATTTGTCTTCATGTTTTGAGCAAGTTCTACCTAAAATACGAGAGATGTATATGGTGGGGAACTTCTGACAAAACATGTGGCGAATGAAAGCCATTTTCATCATGATATGAACAAGGATAGTATCTCATTCACTAGACGTTGAAGCATGATTAGTGATGGCATCTGCTAACACATTATGTGTAGATACCGGAATCACTAAAAGTGTGTAAATAAAGTGATGATGAGATTATTATTGAATACATGGGTATACTACGAAAGTAGTGGGAGTTGTTTACTTATCTAACGATATGAATAAACATTTGATTATGAGAAATTATCTTTAAGTACGTTCTCATAGAAAGAATTTCATTTCAGTTTCTATGCAATTATGGATGGACACTCCATTTCATTTAAATGATATGGTCATAGTAATGAAGGATGGAGCTATAATCTGTTATTGTACGCTGGCGATAATTTGTTCACTCTTAAATCATGTTTATCCCACGGATGCAACAAATAGTAATTAATAATACATCTTCTAATCCTAATAAGAGAAAGACTCTTATGGAAATGGTTAGACAGATAATGAGTTATTTGGAATTATTAAATTCATTTTATGGATATTCCCTAGAAACAGTAATTCGTATGAATGTCTATTTGTGGGATATCCTAAAAAAATGAAGGGTGATTATTTAGTCCAAAAGATCGAAGAGTGATTGTTAACACACACACTAGATTTTCAGAAAAGGACTATGTAATAAATCACAAACATATATATAAGTTATTCTAAAAGGTGTGAGAAAGAAAATGCATAATATTAGTACCAAGTGTACAAGAGGATATACCACAAGGTAAACTGTAACGCTTGTCACGTCTGATACACAATTGCGTGTAGTGCCTTGTTGTAGTGGGAGGGTTGTTCGACAACCTGTAAGATATATATTTTGGGAGAGTCATGAGACTTGGTTCCTAGTAAACATGGAATGGACCCATGGATACGACGAAGCATTACAAGGTAGAAATGCCGATTCTTAGCAAAATGAAATGGTTTCTAAAATAGAATCAATGGATTCTAAATCAAGTCTGGGAGCTTGTAGAACCACCTAATGGTGTAAAAGCCATTTGAAGTGGTCATACTAAATAAAAGAGGATCAAACAGTAAGGTGAAAACCTTGGAAGCAAAGCTTGTTTCGAAAATGTATAATCAGAAAGAAAAGGTTCAATTATGAGAAAACATGTTCGCCGATAGCTATGTCTATGTTGATCCGAACTCTTTTATCTGTTGCTACTCATATGAAATATGAGGAATAGCAAATAGATGTCAAGACAGCTTTCCTGATTGGAAGTCTTGAGAAAAACATCTATGTGAAGCAACTAGAGTGATTCACTGAAAAGGATTAAGAGCATTTTGATTGTAAGCTTAAAGGTGTCCATCGATGGACTAAAGCAAGCTTCAAGATCATGAAACATCCATTTTAATGAGAAAATCCAAGCATATGGATTTATTCAATGCGCGGATGTGTCTTGTGTATTGAAAAGTATGTCGAAACGTGGTGGTATTTCTTGTACAATACGTAGATGATATATTTCTCATTGGAGACAATGAAAATATATTGTCGGGCGTATGGTTATGGTTGATAAAGCATTGTAAAATGAAGGATTTAAGAGAAGCAAAGATATTTTTTTGATCACGGTAATACGGATCACAAGAAAGGATGTTACGCTTGTCTCAAACTTCATGAAATGATACAATCCCTACTTGTTTTAGTTGTGACTTTAACTAAGGAAATGTGTCTTAAGACACAAAAGTGGATAAAGGTGATGAAAGTGGTTCCTTATACTTCGGCGAATAAGGAAGCTTAATCTAAGGATGCTATGCACGAGAATGGATAATTGTATTGCCAATAACATTGACAGTGGGTATCAAAGGTAATCTGAAATAAGAATGTTGAATTGTGGTAACACATAATTGTGAAGTACCTGAAAAGGACTAGAAACTATATGTGGGCTTACTGGTCAGATTCACTATTTCTTAGGGGTTACATAGATTCGGATTTTTCAAATCAGAAAGGGACGGCAGTAAATTCACCTCGAAAGTTATGTTTTTAATTTTAGGAAGTAGTGCCATAATGTGGAGGAGTGTTATATAGAAATATATTTCAGACTCCGAACTCTATCATGGAAAGATGATAAATTGGGGCCTATGAGGCAGCCAAAGTATCTGTATGACTCTAAAAGCTTCATGATGGACTTTTAAGTGTTTCTAAGTTTGCCCAAGGTTATCACAATTTATTTTGATGATAATGGTGCAGTTGAAAACTTGAAGGAATCACCAGCCCATAAGGCAATTAAACACATGGAGCGCGAGTACCATCTGCTACGAGAAATTGTTTGATGAGGGGAAGGTTGTTGGCGCCTAGATTGTAACGGATGATAACCTAGTAAATTCATTTACAAGGACCTCAAAGCAAGAGCTATTGATGGTCGTGTAGTGGGAGTGAGAATCAGATGTATGGCAGAAGACATGACAGCATAGTCTTTTAGTATAAGTGGGATATTATTGGATTGTATACTAAAAGTTTAGTTTTTTGGATAAAAAATGTTATAACAATTTATTTGAAATGAGAATCATATGATCAAATGATTGCGTCTTATAATTTATTTATATGTACGATGCAATAGTCCACTTACATTATACTGTAGATAATATGTTGTGCGACAACACGCGGATGATCATATTATCAACTTCCTTATAAAGTATAAACAGATGATCACAACCGAGATAGATAGGGACTCTCTATCGGGATGGTTGTAGTGTGATTTGATATTAGTTTGTCTTGACTATAGAATCACATTAGTGCACTTTGTGTGTATTGAGCAGGACCACTTGAGATCGTTCGACTTATATTGACTTATAGGAGAACTTGATCTCAGTTATTATGGATGTTCGTGCTCTTAATCCCTATACAATAACCTCGACACATTAGGCAGTATGTATTTCTTTGATTCATCAATGGGTGAGATTTACATGTAATTAAATCAACAAACTCGGTGAGTTGGGAAATAGTGTTGTCTCTATGGTATGTTGTTGATTGTAGAAGGAATCCGTGTCTGACATAGGTTGATGATATCCCCTTGAGGACCTCATAAGGATTATCATGTAAACCCTGTAGGTGGATTTATTCCGGCATGATAATGAGGTTGAGTGGTATTACTCTTTGATGAGATATTAATTAATGGAGTTGTCAGTAACTTAATTAATTAATGGACATTGTATATCTTAAACATTGAGAGACTGTCAGGCTCATAATAAGAAGGAGCACATAACGTAATTATGGGATTAGAACAGTAGTGCAGTAATAATATTTTAGTGGTATATATTATTATTATTGGACTTAAGTATACGCTTTGGGCTAAACTTGGATACTTAAGCCCAATGGAAGCCCAACTCTAATTTATCCTCCTGGTCCCTGCTGTAGCCCATATATAAGTCATCTCACCTATTTTAGCCCTAAGTGAGACACGCCTAACACGTGTAGAGGATAGATGAAATAGCAGATTGAGAAGATCTCGAAGATCATCGCCCACACGACGTCGAGATTAGATTTGGGAATACAGCAGAAGACCGGAAGGTTGTATACTGCTGCTGTCCGTCAACTTGTACAATTTTTATAAAATCGTACAGACCTCAAATCCGATATCGAATGAGAGAGTTATGTCTAAAACGGTGAGGCTGCGCAGGCTGTCGGCAATAATCCATCTTCTTCAACATACCCTGGTGAAAGGTAATACGTTTCTTATTTTCTTACTTCCGCTGACTGTTAGAAAAGTATGGAACCCTAACGGTTCACGTTAACTAAACGATTGAACGCCAACAACTTTAATTAATAAGGGTACACTATTTTGTGCTAAAGAATATATACTTTTCATTAATATTTTTTTATTTTTCTTCAGAAAATAAAGGGTACACATCTTTATACTAAAAAGTATACAATTTAACAAAAAATTCTAAAGGCACATGGAAAGTGCTCCGTGCACCCAGACTCGCACAAGTTTTTGCCAATGATTTAAGAAATTTCCTCGTTCTTTAGAACTTGTCTTATATACGATTAATGATATAATGCGATAACTTTGAAGAGATGGAGAAATTATTTTATGTGATGCAATATTAATGATATATTTAATATTACTGTTTTAATTAGAATTTTTTTTTATCTAAATCAAGTCAAATTTAATGTTGTTCATTCGTTGGGAAAAAAGTTTTTAAGTCAGTATGTACAGATCCAATCCGATTAAAATGTAATATTCTTATTAGTTGAATATAATATGCGTTAATATAAAATTAATATTTATTTCAAATTAAAAAAAAAATAATTCAAACATTAATACTTCTTGGTATTTCAACTAATCATTTCAATGAAAAAGTAATATTCTTATTAATTAAAACAAATAAATTTTAAAATAAAATGTAATACCCTTGAACATTCTTATACACTCAGGTGCATGGGTGAGACAACCATTTCAATAGAAGTGTAAATGATCAGTTGAGTCAAGTTGAGTCGAGTCGAATCGTACGAAAAACTATTCAAATTTGTTTGAAATATTATCGAATTTCAAAATAATCTCTCCGTCTCCTTGATACGTATCCATTTTGATATTTTATTTCGTCCCAATACAAAGTATCCATTTTTTTTTTGGGTTGATGTGACACAAAAGGGGCTTACACTCAACATTAATATAACTACTCACTACATATTAAAATATTATTTATCTCACCTTATTACACATTAAAATAGTATACTCATTAATCCACATGAATAAAATAAACGGATACGCATTAGATGGATGAAGGGATTATACGTTTAAGCTTGTTTGATAAGCAATCCAGTAGAGCAGCTCGAAAGCTCGGCTTGACTCGACTCGAAAAAGCTCGAACTCGGCTCAACTAGTTTCTATTCGAGGTCGAGTTCGAGCTCGTTTATATACTCGTTTACTTAATGAGCTGAACTCGACTTGACTCGTTAAGGCTCAAAAATAATAATTAATAATATTAATATTATTATTTAATTATAATAATATATAAAAATATATATTTTAAATATAATATAAAATATATTAACTAATATTGGGCACGACTCGACTCGAAAACTCGACCTTTTTGCTTAACAAGCCGAGCTTGATTTCGAGCTCGAGCTCGCTAGAGTATTTTTCGAGTCGAGCCGAGCTCGTATATAAGCTCGTTACCTTAACGAGCCGAGCTCGAGTATAGGGTGCTCAAGCTCGCTCGACTCGTTTAACACCTCTACAATCGAGCAAAGCTGAACAAGCTTTTTATCGAGCCAAACACGAGTTGAGTTGGAAGCATTTTGATAATTTTACACCTACTTTACTTATTTTAATGAATCGAGCTCTAGACTCGAGTCGAGTTTTTGATTTTATCGAACATAAAAGTCTGTTCAAATTTATTGGATATCTTTATCAAACTAAGCTCAAACGATCTTTTATCGAACGATCTCAAAAAGTATCAATTACTTTGGTTTGACTCAATTATTACATTTATTTATATTTATTGTAACTACATTAATACATAGCCCCTCGAGTCACATACAAAATATCCATTTATTATTGCACGTGAAAGTAACTTTGAATTCCAAACAAAAGATTAAAATAGTGAAATTTAGGATTAGTGTATTCAACTTAGGGACGTACATGGTGTTGGTACATTCTAGACTACGCCGGTTCAAAATCGTTGGTTCTGATTCCAGAAAATGGGGGATTAGAACCCGAACCGGGATAGAAAGGTTTTGATTCGGTTTTGGAACTGGTTCTGATTATTAATTTTTTTATTTTTTTAGCATTCAAAATGTTAAAAAAATAGAAAAATTGCCGATTCCGATTACTTTGTGTATTTTTAGTACATTCTCATTGGGTTTTAGTCTTTTAGACCATCTACATCACTGCTGAAAAATGAAGAAGGAGCAGCTTTCTTTTTTAGCATTACTGAAAATTAGACTGCAAAATACAGTTTTAATTTATTACTGACATACTTTAACTATCAATAAATATACTTCACTTATATAATAAGAAATATTTTAACAACTAATCGACTCATCTCATAGGCTAATTCTGCTGTGCACCTGGGTGCACTCCATGATACGATCCACCAACTTTCAGAAACGTATACAATTAAGAACAAAAACATATACACTTATGAACAAAAATGAATACATTTTGTTAGCGAATTTTCTATTAGTATTTTTAATGAAAAATTAGGTATAAAAAATATACAATTATTAAGAAACATATATACACTATTGAATAGAAATTTATAAACATATGGATGCTAGTTTTTTAAATA
Organism: Pogostemon cablin; assembly: GCA_023678885.1. Taxonomy (NCBI): domain Eukaryota; kingdom Viridiplantae; phylum Streptophyta; class Magnoliopsida; order Lamiales; family Lamiaceae; genus Pogostemon; species Pogostemon cablin. The sequence goes on along the minus strand of CM042997.1, from coordinate 21,307,484 downwards.
AAAAAAAGAGTGTAAAAAAAGTATATAATTATTAATAAAAACATACTATACCATATTGAATAAAAAATTATACGCATATTGGTACATGCTTATACTGGTGCACCAAATATCAGACTCCATCTCCTACATAACCATCTCACAAGAGTGTGCATTTACTTTTTAATTATTTAAATTTTATACTGTATGTTAATAATTTGTTTGAATTAATTTCGTATTAAAATTAAAAGTAAATATGAAAAATAAAATGAGTAGTATATTTAATTAAATAAAAATAAGCATTTTACTTTTTAATTATTTAAATTTTATACTGTATGTTAATAATTTATTTGAATTAATTTCGTATTAAAATTAAAAGTAAATATGAAAAATAAAACGAGTAGTATATTTAATTAAATAAAAATAATATGATCAAGTAACAGAATATTACTTGAAGATTATTTTAAATTTTAGTATAAAGAATAGTGTAAATTATTAGAGGAAATTTGTTGTTTATACACCATTCTTAAATAAAATGTGTTGTAATATGGTGTGTGTGTGTGTGTTATAATTAGTTATACTTTTGTGTTCATAGGAAACAATCATATTTAAACATTCTTTTGTTGATTTATCAACCTTAAGCTTGGATGTGGAATTTTTTTATAAATGGGTGGCGGTGAGGTTCGAATTCTGAACTTTTGTTAACCATGTGCTCTGATACGATGTTAAATGATCATCTCATCTAAAAGTTTACTTATAGATAAATGTATAATTTAATACTTAATTAATCAAATCACTCTAACAATATGACATTCTATCCTAATATATATATATATATATATATATATATATATATATATTATATGATTAAATTTTAAATTAATAATTAGAGAAATACAAACTCCTTTTATGTAATGGTCCAAGTTGACGAAGGTAATAAAATAAAAGATAAAAGGGCGATTTGGTTGGGAAATTGGATGAGTGGAAGTAACTTTAGATTAGATGATGTACTATGGATAAATTGAGCGAGCAAAGAGAAAATAAAGATAAAAATGTTGTTATATACATCATTCTCATTCAAAAAGTTCATTTTTTTTTTCATTTTGGGCGTCCCACCCAAAAATTCTCTTTTCATTTTTTACACAAATGAAACTCACACACACTAATACAATTAAAATATAGGGTCCACACTCCCACTAATACAACTACCCAGTACACATTAAATAATAATATTCCTTAATCAATGTGCACAAAGCAAAAACTACAATTAGGATGGGGCAGACTGAGTACATATTAAAAGTAAATTCTAGTAGAAGAGAATTTTCCAGGGCTGGGCTACCTCCTCTGCCTCTATATATAGCATACTCCCTCCGTCCCCTTTAAAGGGGGTCTTTTTTTTTTCATTTTGGGAGTCCACTTTCCTTTTTTACACACATGCATTCTCACTATACATTGAATAATAATACTCCTTAATCTAGGTGCCAAAAAGAAAAAGACCTTCTTAATAAGTGACGGAAGGAGTATACATACCATACCATTACCATAGCTCTCTCTCAAAAGGAAGGGAAGGAACCTTTAAACTTCTCTCACGACGATGATGATGATGAGAACATATGTGAAAGCCTGTGGCTTTGCTCAAGATCAAGATGCGACCTCATCATCCTGGGCTTGGGCCTCGTATCTCTGTTCATAGTGACACTGTGGACTTCGTCGAGCTCTTGACCCTCTCCTCTCAGATGGCAAACCCGCTTCTGCTCAACTTCCGACCTAGATAAACAATCTTTCTTCTTTCACTCTCTTTTTAACTTTGTAAATATTCAACGTTATTCTTATTTTACTTCTACTGAATATATTGTAAATAATAATTAATATAATTTTATCATTAATAAATCCATATATGAGAGAAAGTGGATAAGAGAGAGAGAGAGGGAGTTAAAAAGTTAGTTTTTAACTTCTCTTGGGAATTTTAAATACTGTGTTAAGCAGTTATCGTGTGCGGTTACAGAATACGCTCGAGAAGCGTATTCAGAAAAGAGAACACAGAACGCTAAAATGTTCAAGCACGAAGCGCAGAACGCTACGCTGAATACAGAACGCTAGAAGCATTTTCTCTCTCGCTGTTTTTCTCTCCCGAAATCACAACGCAAATCCATTCATCATATTTCACAATTAATATAATATCGTAAAAAATATTCTTTCAGCCCCATGTTGAATGATTGATACAGAGATAATAATTTACTAACGTGAGTATCAATCGGTTTATACATACTCTTTCGCTGCGAGATAAACTCTACGGAGAGAGGTAAGTGAGATTACTCTCTTTGTATGTTTGTGTGTTTTATGAACATAAGTTTTCCAACATTGGTATTAAAGCCAATGGTTGGTACTCCTTTTTTATTCTCTGGAATTTCATGTTTTAAGTTTTCTGATGATTTAAACGTTCTTACATAATTCTTATTTGATGTTATATGATTGGTGTATTGTTTGACATTGATGAGTTATTTATATGAGTATGAGATAGAATATGGTTTTTCCCAGTGGCTATGTATATTCGACATTGTAATTCACGGTTAATTCTTGAGGGTGTTACTTTTTGTCATTTTTTTGTGCATGTAAAAGAAAGTTTTGATTATACCACTGGAAAAGCCTTGTCGAGAGGAGTCCGTCAGTATTTTTGTGTATTTTTTGACCTTTTAAAACTCAAGTTATGATTTTTTGAAGTTTTTATCGAAATTGGGCCAAAACTGCAAAGTTTCAGAGACTTCAGGGGTATGTTTTCGAAAATTAGAGAAAGTTCAGGGACCTTTTTGTAATTTAAATATAATTGTCTCTGAATTGAGTTAGACTGATCAGACCAGCCCTGAACCAGACTGAACCGACATGGAACAGACTGGACCGGAGATGAACCGGACCGATCAGGAGCCACTGGAGAACAGTACATCGGCGGCAGCGCGTGAAGATCACATGTCGAGAGACAGCAGCTTTGGCGACGGCGCATGACGTCCACGCGCAGGTGGCCAGCAACTCCGACGGTGGTGCATGGAGCCCACGCACCGATAGCTGATGACTCCTATGGCAGCACGTGAGATTCACACGCCAGTCAATAGCAACCGACAGCCGACACATGCGGGCGCGTGCGAGTGCATGGCGGCGCGTGGGAGGCTCCTGGTGGCGCGTTGGAGACTCCTGGCGGCGCGTGCCGGTGCGTAGAGGCATTTTCCGGCTACTGGATGACATTTTTCGATGTATTTCGATGCGTGGAGTCCAATGGTGATATTTTCGAGAATGTTTGATGTCATCTTTAGTGTGTATTTGTAGTTTTACTTTATTTTGTGACATATCGAACCTATGGGATGGATATTTGATTGCATTTTTGCTGATTACGCACCTTAATATGTTATTTAATTCTAAATTCATGGTGTTGAGTGATGTTAGAATTGTTCAAACTCCTGTAGCCTATGAAAGTGGGAGCCAAAATGAGTTGGACTTATTCACTTGTGAATATGCCTATTGCATCTTGGAAAGTTGTTTCCATATGCATTATATGGAGAGAAAATTCATGTGATATAGTTTGACTAACACTGGTGTGTTATATATTTGGTTGCTCGTTTTTCTTAGAGGCATGTCAGGATCGGGAACAATTACAGAGAAAGACATTAGGACTAAGGATGAAGTCCTCCATGAATTCTTGAATTATAAAATGAAGCCTACACACAACATAAGAGACCACACAATTATTTTGATTGAACTTTACAACCAGATGATGTGTTTGATTTATAGCAAAACAATTTCAAGTGATGTGTATTTTCAAATTACTAGTCCTCATACCTGGTCTAACACTTTGCCTCCTTACCTTAAACAGGTTTTTTGGGCTAAGTGGGAGACTTACCAAATGAAACCTAATGGTTATTTCATTATGCTTGATTTGGTTGATGCTTTTATAGCAGAAGATAGAACACAGGCACTGAGATCAGCCTGCTTGAGGATGGAAAAGATTCGACATTCTGATTTTTTGAGACTGAGTGGTCGAGACAAATGTCAGATAAAAAATCCTCATATAGATCCTCTAGGGCGAGCTGTCTTTAGTATGGGGACTAAAAATTTTATTGGAAACGTTATTTTAAATCTAGTGATAAATTAGGAGATACAATCAGTATTTATTGCTAGTTTATTTCCATTGTATTTCTAATTGGAAACTCAGTGAGTTCATTAGGATTTTATGTTCATGACTTGTCAGACTTGGTTGTTTTGCTATTGTGGATGGTTGTTTAAGTTCGATTTATAAGTGGTTGTTCAATATTTTTTTGTTAATTACTTGAACAATGTGTTTTTACGTTTTGAAGCAAGAATCTGGTATTATAACACATGATGAGATTGATGATTAGTAGTCTCCGAGCTATTTTTCGAGATCAAGTCTTGTGTTATTTATTAAGATGTCTTTGTTTAACTTAACGTAAAACTTAATAAAATATTATTAACATACTAAATCACTTTAATCTCTAATAAAGATCATGGCATCGAAATTTATTTTTGCTGAGTTGAACAAAGGTAAGAAACTCAATGGCGGCAATTATGACACATGTCATCATAAAATATGGTACGTTTTGGATGAACAAGATGCATTGGATGCTATAAGCCAAGTGATGGCCGATCCAGGTGGAGAAATTGGAAATCAAGGGAGGCGTGACAAAGAAGCATACCCGACATGGAAAAAGAAAAATTCATTGCACGTGGTATCCTTGTAAGCTCATTAATCGATCCAATTATCCGTGAATGTGAGAAACATTCCACCGCACATGATATCTGAGTGTATCTACGTGAGAAGTATGGTGGCACATCGGTTACAAGGCTTAGGCAGTTGACTAATAAGTTCGATACTTACAAAAAAAATCAGATCATAATATTAGACAAAATCTCAGAAAGATGTCTAATATGATTAATTATTGAACTTAAGACTGCCGGTCATATGCTCTCTGATGAACAGCAAATCCAAGCCCTAATCCGCTCTTTACCTTATCGTTGGGAACATCTAAAAGTTAACTTGACTCAAAATGAAAGCATTAAGACTTTCAATGATGCTGCTGGTCATGTTAAGCTGCAAGATGAGAGGTCGGAGCCTTAAAGCCTTCTTCTGGGGCCTTCTATGCCGGTTCTACTTCCAAGAGAGCTTCGGGCTTCAAAAGGAAAAGGAATTGGAAGAAGGAAAAGAAGAGAAGACGATCTGATGGTGGTGGTGGTAAGCCTGACAATAATCTATTAACAAAAACTAATGAGCAGAAAAAGAAGCGTGACAAAAAGAATAAGAAAGATAAAATCAATATGCCATGTTACAATTGTAGTAAGCTTGGTCATTATGCGCGTGAATGTCCTGAGCCCAGGAGGGACAAGGTAGATTCATCTTATTCTATTTTGTGTGAAATTAATGTCTCGAGTACTGTCTAGCTGTCTGATTCTTATCCATTATGGATTATAGACTCAGGAGCAACGGATCATATGACGAGAGACAGATGAGCTTTTGTAGATTTTCACTGTGTTCCAAAGGGGACTAGGTGGATATATGTATGAAACAATGCACGAGTCGAAGTCAAAGGACTTGGGACTTGCAAATTGGACCTTAACAATGGTTGGACCTTTATTCTACATGATATTCTTTATGATCCGGAGATCACGCGAAATTTAATTTCTATTTCAGTTCTACTTAATTTAGATTATGATGTATTATTCATTAAAGGCACTGTAGTAATGAGCATTAATGATACTTGTTACGCATCTGGACATATGACTGATGGCTTAATGGTTTTAAATTGTAATAGAATGACATTTAGTTATTATGGTGATTATTCATATTTGTTAAATACTCGTTCTTCTAGTAATGCAATTGTGAATGATGATGTTTGGCATGCTAGATTAGGTCATATTGGGTAAGATAGGATGAATAGACTTGTGAAAGAAGGATTGTTGAATCTTTCTTCTAAAGTCGAATTATCCAAATACGAACACTGTCTTGCTGGTAAAATGACTAGAATACCTTTTGGTAAAGCTATTAGGTCTGAATCTCTATTAGAAGTAATCCATTCCGATATATATGGTCCTGTAAATGTTAGAGCATGACATGGAGCTCACTATTTCATTATTTTCATTTATGATTATTCACGTTTTGAATATGTCTATTTGATATCTCATAACTATGAAGCATTGGATTGTTTTAGAAGATACTTGAGTGAAGTTGAAAATAAAAAAGACAAATCTATCAAAGTTTTAAAAACTGATAGAGGACGTGAATATCTATCAAAACAATTCAAGGAATTTTGTAATGAAAGGGTATAATCCGACAATTAACTATTTCTTATACACCTCAACAAAATGGTGTTGCTGAAAGAAGGAATAGGACTTTGTTGAAGATGGTTAGATCCATGATGGCACAAGCTAATCTACCGATCTCTTTTTGGGAAGATGCTTTACTAACGGCATATTATGTGCTTAATCATGTGCATTTCAAATCAGTTGCTTCGACTCCATATGAACTTTGGATGGGTAGAAAACCTGACTTGAGTAACCTTAGAGCTTGGGGATCAGCAGCTTACGTACCTGATTCATCGAGTTAGTATGGAAAGTTGGCTCCTAGAGGCAAAAGGTGTATTTTCATAAGATACTGCGAACATTCTAAGGGTTACTTGTTCATAGGAGATCAGGATGGGAGCTTAACTGAGACAGAATCAGGTAATGCTTATTTTCTGGAAACTAAATTTCCTAGTAGAGGGGGCATCAGGGATGCTGAACCTATTTTCGAGGTAGTAGAAAACCAATACCTACAAGATCCAACTGGGAGTAGTTTAGCTGATGGTATGAATCTTGATAGATATTTGTTGATCGAGGATCAGGCGATTCCTAATGAGAGCATTTTGTCTACAGAAAACCATCAACAGCTATCTCGGAAAAATTCTAGGAAACATGTGCCCAAAAGGCATTATGATATTGAAGGACATACCTTCTTTGTTTCACCAGAAAATGGAGATGCTTCTCCTGTTGATGAGGAAGAGCCCAGAAATGTTAGAGAAGCTCTGACTTTTCCGGAAAAAGAGAAATGGATGAAAGCGATGAAAGAGGAGATGGAGTCTATGAAGTCAATCAAGTTTGGAAACTTGTAGATCTTCCGAAGGGACGAAAGATAATTGGGAATAAATGGATTCTCAAAATCTAAAGAAAGGCTGATGGCTCAATAGAGAGGTATAAAGCTCGCTTGGTGGCAAAATGTTATACTCAATAAGGGGGTATAGATTATGAAGAAACTTTTTTCACCTGTAGTGAGGTTTGCCTCGATTAGTCTACTATTCACTATAGTGGTTAGTATGGATTTAGAGTTACACCAAGTAGATGTTAAGACCGCATTTCTCAATGAAGAATTAGAAGAAGAAATCTACATGCAACAGCCTATAGGATTTATTCTTCGAGGTCAAGAGTATAAAGTTTGTAAATTGAAGAAGTCGATCTACGGACTCAAACGATTCTCTAGACAATTGTATTTGAGATTTCACACTACGATCATCTCATATAACTTCGTTATGATAAATGAAGACCACTGTGTTTACAGTAAATGGTCCAATGGATGTTTTGTGATTCTATCCTTGTATGTGGATGACATACTACTAGCTGGAAATAGCAAAGAGTGTCTTAAAACCATAAAAGAATAGTTATCTTCGAATTTCGAAATGAAAGACATGGGTGAAGTAGAGTACATACTAGGTGTGAAGATCCATAAGGATCATTTAAAGAAGTTATTGTGTTTATCTCAAGAGACTTACATCAAGAAACTTTTATAACGATTCAAGATGGACACCTGCAAATCTAATGATACTCCCATTATGAAAGGCGAATCATTGAGTCAGCAGATGTGTCCCAAGGCTCAAGATTAAAAGAATGAAATGGCCAGAGTACCATATGCCAATGTGATTGACTGCAGATTATTCTCTCTGTTATCAAGGGAATAACATTATACTGAATGGGTATACAGACATTGACTGGAGTGGTGATTTAGATAAATGTAAATCAACTCCCGGTTATATCTTCTTGCTCAACAATGGAGCAATCTCATGGTGTATCAAGAAACAGACTTGCATAGCACTGTCTACTATGGAAGTCGAGTTTGTGGCATGTGCGTCTGCAGTTCAAGAGGCTATTTGGTTAAGAAGATTCATGAAATATTTGGAGGTCTCAAACACTCCAGTGGGAGCTGTTTTAATTAATTGTGATAATTACGCAGCTATTACTTACATAAAAGACCCTAAATATCATGGAAAAACCAAACACATTAACACGAAGTTTAACTTTGTTAGAGATATTGCAAACAAGAAGAAAGTGATTCTTAGTTACATTTCTACTCGTTTGATGTTAGAGATCCTTTTACCAAACCAATTCTTAGATATGTATACATAGAACATGTAAAGGGATTAGGTTTGCGAAGGATTTAAAACGATGTATTGAATATATTTATGTATGTTAATGGAATAGTTAATGGCTTAACTATACATATATGTTTTATAAATTATATGTGATGGTTCATATATAATAGTATATCGGCAAGTTATGATTAGCTCTCTCATACGAGCAATCACCTCTGGCTAAGTGGGAGCACAGAGATGAGATTACGATGATTAATGTAATAAGGATAGATTTCGTCACGAATCGAATCCAACTTGTTGTAAAGCTAAATCGACGGAGATCTTGTACGTTGGAGGGAGGATATTCGAGTTAAGTGTATGGGACACACTTGAACTTTGATTTACACGATGTCTAAATTAAATAAAATATGACATACTCCCTCCGTCCCGCACCAAGGGTCTCTTTTTTCTATTTTGGTCGTCCCACCCAAAGGGTTCCCTTTCCTTTTTATACACATGGGTGTCCCACACTCACCTACTAATACAATTAAAATATGGGGTCCACACTCCCACTAATACAACTACTCACTACACATTAAATAATAATACTCCTTAATTTATGTGCAAAAAAGTAAAATGCACCCTTGGTGCGGGACGGAGGGAGTATGCTTTATTGGAAGGAAATTAAAGACATTGTGACATGTGTTTTAGGAAAACGACATGTGCTAAGTTGACCTCAACAGGATTGAGAAAAATATCTCTATTTTCTCAAAAGTAAGAGTACTTATCTATTGATTACCCTTATAACTTTCTACTATATTCTAAGTCATCGCTTTGGTATTGCTACTTTAGCATGTTACCAAAAGAGCTATGGTTAATAACAGTAATGCGGTGCATGTCTAGGAAAGCAGCTACAGTGGGAGGTTGTAGATACTTAGTGAGATGAGAAGAACATCTTAATTTAACATATATTACTGTGATTCATTGACTAGTCAATCAAGTAGGGTCTTGATTATGAATACATAGTTTTTTGCAAAAAGGTTAAATATGCTCTGATAAGTTCAGGGATTGAAAAGAGATATGTCAACTTATGTTAAATGTTTAAGAGTTTTGGGGTATAGCGAGCTTATTGAGTTTCTTTGATAAACTGGTTGAGTTGTTATATATCTCTAACAAGTGTATAGTGATTAAAACTCATATCTCGTAGGTCACACGATGTATTAATCTGTGCGAGAATATGATTCATGAAGAAAATAAGTCAGGTAACTTTTGACTTCATATGTGAATGGGAGATGTAAATAATAATTAATATTATTTAATTATTAATAAATCCACATATGAGAGAAAGTGGATAAGTGAGAGAGGGAGTTAAAAAATTAGTTTTTAACTTCTATTGAGAATTTTAAATACTGCGTTAAGCAGTTATCGTGTGCGGGTTACAGAATACGCTCGACAAGCGTATTCAGAACAGAGAACACAGAACGCTGAAATGCTCAAGCACAAAGCCGTAGAACGCTACGATGAATACAGAACGTCGAGAAGTGTTTCTCTTTCGCTATTTTTCTCTCCCGAAATCACAACGCAAATTCAATCATTATATTCCACAATTAATATAATATCGTAAAAACATATTCTTTCAACTCCGTATTGAAGGATTGATCCAAATATCACAGTTTACCAACGTGAGTACCAATCGATTCATACATACTCTTCCGCTGCGACATAAACTCTACGGAGAGAGGTAAGTGAGATCACCCTCTTTGTGTGTTTTATGAACGTGACTACTCTAAATTATAACCAACACTTTCACTTGAAATTATATAATATACACCTAATGATGTGATCAAATTATCACAATTTATATTTCTATGTATCTTTAAGTCCCAACAAAATATATCGTGCCATGATTTATTAAAATCTTCCTTTGATTTTGGAATAATACGAGGAAAGATACTTTAGTTGGTCCAATTATTTGAATTTGAACGACAAGTAGTAGTGTCTTATCATTCTATAGAAATAACATCTCCAAGATCTCATGGATATTTATGTATAAATGTGTGAAATTTTATTTGATTTCGTGTAAAAATATTATTGTCAATTGACTAACTGTTGCAATTAATGATTAACAGCTGCACTTACTACTCCTATATCTATATGATCAGTATATATTATATAATAGTTTAATTAGGTTGTCTGTGACTCATGAATATGCTATATACTCAATTTGTATTTTAATTTTTAAATCATCCAAACAGCCTCCTTTTTTTAAACGTCATTATCGACATACAAATTGATGGACCAATTGTAATCTTTTATATATATAATAAAACACATCTTAAAAATCAAAATTAGACCAAAATTTTCACATTAATTTTAATCTACCTAATTTACCTTGGTAATATTAAATCTTGGCCCTTTATTAGTTATTGTAACATTTTATTCCTTAATTGTGATTATTAATCTTTAACAACATCTCATCCATTTATTTTTTTATTTTATCTCATCAATTCATTTTCTTGACCTCCCATTATACGTCAATTAATTATTTATATATCTAAGTAATTTTTTTTACGTGAAATCATAATATCATTTGGACAATCTTTATCTATATTGTTGTAATATTTTATTTATTTTATATATTTTTTTATTTTATTGTCATTTTATATCTCTAAATTATTTTTTTAAAGGTAAATTTTTTTTTTTATTATTTTTTATTTTATTGTAATATTTTTTTTTTATTTTTAACGTGAATATATAACAACATTTACATAATCTTTATCTTTATTGTTATAATTTTTTTGCGTGAAATCATAATATCATTTGGACAATTTTTATCTATATTGTTGTAATATTTTATTTATTTTATGTATTTTTTTATTTTATTATCATTTTATATATCTAAATTATTTTTTTAAAGGTAAATTTCTTTTTTTATTATTTTTTATTTTATTGTAATATTATTTTTTTAAGGTGAACACATAACATCATTTACATAATTTTCATCTTTATTGTTATAATATTTTATTTATTTTTGTATATTATTAATTTCATTGTTCAATACGGGTACCTTATATTTAATTAATAAAAGTATACTAATTTTTAATAAAATATTAATTTAAAATAAGACCGGTACGAATACGGATAATTAATATTTAAACGGATATGAGTATGAGTATCCCAAAATTTTTAGAAATATAAAAATTATTATCAGACCGGAAGTAGTATATATATTTTTTGATCTATATTGTTGTAATATTTTAGGGCAATTCTTGGCTGACCACGGGTCATCGAGTGACCTTCTCACATGTGGGTACTTTATATTTAACTAATAAAAGTATACTAATTTTTAATAAAATATTAATTTAAAATTAGATGGGTACGAATACGGGTAAATAATATTTAAACGGTTATGAATATGGCTATCCCAAAATTTTTAGGAATCTAAAAATTATTATCGAACTAGAAGTAGTATATATATATTTTAATCTATATTGTTGTAATATTTTAGGGCAATTCTTGGCTAACCACAAGTCAGCCATGACCCTCTCACATGGGGGGTGCGCACTGCATACCCCCATGTGAGAGGGTCACCCGTGGTCAGCCAAGTTATTTTATTATCTTTTTATATATCTAAATTATTTTTTTCAAAGCTAATATTTTTATTGTAATATTTTTTTTTTGTTTTTAACGTGAATACATAACATCATTTATACAATCTTTATTTTTATTGTTGTAATATTTTATTTTTTTGTAAATTATTAATTTCATTGTCCAATACGGATAACTTATATGAGTTGATATTAGGTGCACCCGAGTGCAAGGATGCACCCATATGTGTATAACTTTTTATTATATTTTGTATACATGGTATTCTATTTTATATACGTGTTTCTTAATAATTGTATACTTTTTTCACTAAATTTTTCATTAAAAAAACTAGCATTCATATGTGTATAACTTTTTATTCAATAGTGTATACATGTTTTTTAATAATTGTATATCTTTTTACACTTAATTTTTCATTAAAAAATTAACAAATAAATTGTATACATTTTAGTCAATAATTATATATATTTTTGTTTATATTTGTATAAGTTTTTTAAAGTGGGTGCACCCTATCTTAGGGTGCACCCGGGTGCGGTGCACAGTATAATTAGTCACCTTATAATTAATTAATAAAAGTATACTAATTTTTAATAAAATATTAATTTAAAATGGGACGGGTACGAATATGGGTAATTAATATTTAAACGTATATGAGTATGAGTATCCCAAAATTTTTAGGAATGTAAAAAATATTATCGGATCGAAGGTAGTATATATATAATTTAATCAAAAAAATTTCAAATTATTTAAATAAATTACAGACCATTTAAATAATTTAATCAATTTTCAAACCTCTGATCTCAAAAAATTAGAATGTGATAATCCATCCGCCTACTTTAAATGTGGTCATTATTTTTTTTACGTGAATTAATGAGTATTATTTTTTTATGTGTAGTGGATAATTGTATATGTAGTGAGTAGTGAGTCATATGTAGGACCATTTTACTAAAACAAGAAAATTGATACATTTGGAGTGAACACCCAAAATGGTAAAATAAAGACCTTTAGGATGGACAGAGAGATATTGTAAAAAAATAAATAAAAAAATAAATATATTAAGCATCAACCATGTCCGTGCAACGCACGGGTTATGATGGCTAGTTTACAAGTCTAAAACAATACTAGTATTATTAATCCAAATTACCCCCTCCGAGTATAGCTGCACTATTTTTATAGATACAGAGTTTAACAAAAAAAAATTACCAATTTTATTGACTTTTGAAGGGTAATATAGTCTTTTTAGGTAATAAATAAAGTTGCACTATCATGGTGAGATAATTTTACATTTTTTTTAATTAGTTATAATTTTTTATTAAACTTTTCTTTAGAAACGTTGTCACTTTTTATTTATACTATATTTGTTTATGAAATAATTCATGTATCGTTATCACTTTTCACCAATTAAGTATTATTCTTTATTAAAATATTATCACTTCTTATTCGCCTCACGGGAAATACTTTGTGAGATGTCTCAAAAAAGTCTTTGCCATAAATATATTACTATAAAGTACTCCCTCTGTCCACTTTCAAGGGTATCATTTTTTCATTTTGGGCGTCCGCCTTCAAAGATCTCATTTTCTTTTTTATACATATGGGACCCATACACACCAATAATACAACTAAAAAATGGCACACACACCTCTACTAATACAACTACCCACTACACATTAAATAACAATACTCCTTAACCTCCTTGCTCAAAAGTAAATGGCACCCTTGAATCTGGACGGAGGGAGTATATTATGTGTGTTAAGTACGTAGGAGTGATGAATTTGTAATTATGATGTACTTTTAAGGTTGAGGATTGATATAATATGAAACGGACAAAAACGAAAAGTGTAAAATTTAAGATGGAACGAAAAGTGTAAAATTTAAGATGAAACGGAAGGAGTAATATGTGTGTGTGGATTGACAAGTAATTCTAAAGTTACATGTGTTCACCCTTGAAAAGTGTATTCTTTGAAATCTATACATGCATGAGCGTAATTGAAGAATAAAGTCCTACTAAAATGGATAACTTCCTTGGAGAATACGGGCTTGTAATTTAGATTCACACTCTGCCCAAAAACTCACAAGGGGTTAATTTCAAGAACCAACTCAAAATTAAAAATACTCACACTACACATATAATCCAATACATGAGTCACTACTAATTAACCAGTAAATTTGGTGGTTGTAACATGTGATCATACGGATTTAATTAAAATTAAAATTAAAAAAAGGGGTCCAAATTAAGATTATATAGTTTGTTGTGCTCCATGGATGGTAGACGCAAGATTATTCAGTGGCTAAGTCATGCCATTAGGTCTAGATTATTTATCATAAATAGCGTTCTCCCTATTATTATATAGTATACAATAAAAACATTATTGATTGTCCTTGTCTTTAAGTAGGAGTATTTCAAATGAAAAATTAACTTCTTAATACATACCTTACTGAACATAAAATATGGTATACCGAATGAATCGGCTATAATAATAATTATTTTTTTTAAATTATTAATATAGTTAATAAACATTAAAGCGGAAAATAAAAAGTAAGTCAAGCCACAAGGTATATAATTAATATCGGAATTAATTGTAAGCATATTGGTTAAATTATGGGTGGCTCTATTGCCACCCAAAACTACTATGAGCACCCAATCTTTAAAAAAATTAGAGTTGACAAGACTTTAATAACCTTAGTAAAAACACATTCAAAATAAAACCCTCAATATAAATGTACATCATAATTAAAATTGCTTAGGACACCCAAAACAATTACTTAAGTTTCTAGAAAACACTCAAACTCTATTTTCTTCAACAATTATCTGGAAAATGTCAAAAATATGATATGTATACAGTTTCTGCTAAAATCAAATTAATTACCATTTTTTTTTCTGAAATGATCTGCCATTGTTGATAACTGGTGGCAATTAACATTCATCGTTACAAAACATGAAAATCACATTCTTTCAATTTCTGCGTCTATTAAATTCTCAATATCCATTACCAATTTACTCGTGTTGTTTAATTATGAAAATTTAAAAATGAATTATTCTTCCGTAGTTTACCTATTTCCCCTAAGTTTTTAGTACATCAACAACAATGATTCTTCCTCCGCTGAATCCAAGAGTCTTTCAAGATAATATAGATTTTATCTAAGTCGACGGGAACATTTGAAGTCTCTAATTCTCTCTCCCCCCCATCTTTCAAATTTCAAATCCATCTTCATTTTTTTTTAACATTCCATCTTCGTTGTTTCTCTATTGCAGCAAATGTATACTTCAATTGATGTTAAATATTAATTAAAAAATTTAATTACTAGGTTGACGCAGTTTGAGATTTGGAAATAATTGGGTGGGCAAAATAATTATTATTTGGGTTTTTATTTTAGTTTTAAGTATTTTGTACAAAGGTCATTAATGGAAATTCAACATATTTTTTAATTAAAATAGGGTGCCCTAGTATATATTTGGGTGGCAATCGACGCCTTATTTCATTATGAATTAAATTAATTATGGATAAAAACCCTACCCTACATAAAAAATGCGCATAATATTTTGGTTTAAGAAACAGTGGTGTATATATACGTCCTAGCTATTACTTAGTGGGTGCAAAGAGCTATACTATAGTGTTTATAATATAATGACAATTGTTAATGTGCTTAATATATAATCTTGTATTCCAAACAAAATTGAACTTTTAAATCTCATAATGTTTTGTTTATTTATAAATATTCTTGTTAAGGCATATTAATGATTCATGTTCTTTTGAGACCTGGAAACTGTAAACTTGTTCATGTTGAACAAACTCTTAGCTTGTGTTTGTATCGAGGGTTTCGGAATACCAATTGACTGAAATTCTCATGAAAGCTTCTATACGTTCCAAATCCTTTGGTTTAGATATTTGAATATTTCAGAAGAGTACTAAATACACTACAAAAAAAAACTGTTTTTTACCAACGGAATATTCCGTTGGTAGCCTTAATTCCATTGTTAAATTGGCTTACCAACGGATTAGCAACGGAATCCGTTGGTAAAATTCCGCTGGTAAAGTGGTGGTTGGTAAATTTTTAGCAACGAAAAATCAGTTCCGTTGCTAAATAATTCCGTTGATAATCCGTTGATAATTTATATAATGATTCCCTTGGTAATCCGTTGGTAATTAGCAACGAATTGAATTCCGTTGCTAAAATAGAGAATAATTCTGTTGGCATTCCGTTGCTAAAACAAAAATGTCATTTTTGTTGCTAATCCATTGGTAATTAGCAACGGATTGAATTCCGTTGGTAAATTTACATGACTAGTTTGTAGAATGGATTTCAAATCCATGAGAATAAATCATAGCTTAGTGAAATGGGCCTGTCTCCAACAATTTAATGACCTCGATTGTGGATTTCAAATCTTAAGAAATCTCTTGGTTACACGTTACATTTTGCATGCTTAGTCAATAGCATTGTATTAATAATGAAATTGCTGAATATCAGATGTGGAGAAAGGTGGTGGCCTTTAAATCATTGAAGCCTATTGGGAAAAAGCTTAAAAGGAAGATTAAGCTTGCCAAAGGGAAGCATGGGCAAGATGAGAAGAAAGCATAATTTTATCAATTTTGGATTAAGAAATCTTATAGTTAAATTCATGCTTGTGTTTGTTATTAAGCTTTAATGAGGTTTATGCTAAAATATTAGGCAAAATATCCTGGCTGCAAATTCTGTGAAAGATTTATGCTTGTGTTTTCTTATCTGTGATGATTGGAAACCTGTAGAAAGATTTATAATGGTGTAAAAACCTATGCTGAAAATTAAAATCTAAATCCGAATATAACAAAAAATTGATTTTCATCCTCTCTGGACTCTAAACTATGTCCACCAGCTCTGGAAGAAAGAGGATTTCTAAATACTCGTATACATTTTGATGTTATGACGAACTGCACCGCAAAAAGGGAACAACAGCGTTAATATTATAGTTTTAACACTCAATTAGTACATAAATACTCCCTCGGTCCCATAGAAGTTGACACACTTTCCTTTTTGGTTTGTCCCACTAAAGTTGACACATTTTCTTTTTAATATATAGGACCCTTACAAAAACAATTAATCTATTCTCATGGACCCCACATATCACCTCTAATACAACTACCCACTACACATTAAATATTATTTCTCTCACTTCACTTTACTTCACTTTACATTAAATTATTATACTCCTTAATCTCCGTGCCCAAAAAAAATTATACCGACTTCTATGGGACGGAGGGAGTAAGAATTATATAACACTAGTACGTAGTACTTAAATTCACATATATTCAATATTAATTTTCATATAATCCACATAAAATACATGAATTCTCCTTCATTTGAAATTTTGTAATGTTAAAATTAGATTATTGGCAAGAAATTCCATCTAATCTAATTATATTAAAAATAAATGCTAAAAATGTCTTCGCGCTGACTCAAAAAATACTCGAGCTGCTACTCATTAGTGTATTATTTAACTCGGTTATGTTTCATTCTCTTATACCTTTTCAATCATTTTAAATTAGATTTGTGATATAAAATTTGCAGTAGTGTGACCAAATCACAATATTAGTTACAAAAACAAATGTAATAAAGTGGAAACCATTGTATAAAGATTGATGGAAGGGATGGTATTACGATTGAATTTGAATAGCTGAACTCAAATGAAGCTTCACATAATCAGCAAAGGAATAAGAGGATTGAGATTTATGCTACACCGAAATTATTATGAGGAGAAAGAATTGAGAAATTAAAATTTTATATATCTCAAAACTTACAGACCACCCAAAATACAAGGATGTATCAGTCTCAGCTTGGGTTAGTTGAATAACTGGAAAAGCAACATCAAGTACATTGCATTAGACTAGCACTAGCACATACCTGTTCATAAGGTGGATCTTTATGGCCTGGTATTAATCGGGAGACAAAATATCGAGCCTGAGACCTCCCCTCCTATAACAAACAAAAATAATTCAGAATCACAAGTTGGCTATTACCTTAAATGCAAGAATCCGAGGAGCTGGAAACCGCAGCTCAGAGACCTCTCAGCCAATGTCCTGCAAGCACTCTTCCCTTCCTGAGGGCAGCACAAATGGTCACACAGAATAAAAAAGAACATAAAAATATCCATTAAATACATTATGTAGAACCTAGTTTTATTCCACTTATGCACACATTGTCTTTTCCAAAATCCATAACGTGCCCTTCAGCTATAGAGTAAGACACTACCATATCTATTGATTCTGCTCTAAACCGCCCTGGACACAAATAGAACATGCAGTATTATCCAAAACTCATGTACTCTTCATAACTCAAGATATATCTGATACAGTGAATTTTCAGTATGTAAATGAAAAAAAAACAACACAGATCAAAATGGTTATAAAACAAATGGTCATATTAGAGTTATGGATGGAGCCAAAAGTAGGCCCTAACCCATGCAATCTCAAAGAGAAAGTTAAATGTCAGTCCTACCTTGAAACCCCATCTACTGGATACCAATATAAAAGTCCCAATATACAACCATAATGCAGATATAGCCAAGCTTGGACATATTATCACAGATCGTGCATAATTTAGTTTAACATGTTAGAGTGTCTTGATTAAGTATTAAACGACACTCCTCTCTATCAGCTTAAACTTTTAGATGAGGTGGTCATTTAACATGGTATCAGAGCCTGTTGAAAGTAATTTGTAATGATGGTCCAACTCCATTGAAGACATACGAGGAGGCAGTCAAGTAGAAGGTTCAAGAAGGTTGATAGATGAATGTACACATTAAATTCATGCATTAAATCTCATGTCATGTAATGGCTATAAATTGATATACTCCACCATGAAATGAACAAGCAGAAAAATTAGCATTGAATATCAGATTGCAAAACATTCCATATTTGCAAATTATCCAATTTATATCTATACCCCAACATATTTTTGGTATTAAGAGCCAACCATATATCTATTCTTCCTTCAAATATTCAAGCATGGCGAGCAGCAGCGATCTCGCATTCGCATACTCTCAACAAGGTGTTCCGATTTTTGTTGGACAAGACTATGAGCTATAGTGCATCTTGATGAAGACGTTATTCATATCTCATGAATTATGGGATATTATTAATGATGGATTCAAAATTCTCACTGCTGCGGAGGAGGCAATCTTGACAGCAGCATTGAAGAGAGAGTACAAGGAGAACAAGACCAAAGATGCAAAAGCTTTGGCCTTCTTCCATCAAGGGGTAAGTCGATCAATTCTTCCGCGCATTACAAGTGCAAAATCATCAAAAGAAGCTTGGGAGACTCTGAAAAATCAGTTCGAGGCTATGAGAAAGTCATCTCAATCAAGCTACAAAATTCATGGCGAGATTTCGATAACTTGATGATGAAAGAAAATGAAGGCATTCAAGAATTTTTGTCTAGAGTATCTACTGTCATCAACCAGATTAGGGGCTTGATGAGTGTGTAAATTCACAAGTTTGGCACTATGTTTTGTACTAGTTTTGCAGAGTTTTGATGTGGAAATAGGTGGAAAACCTATATATATTGTGAATTAGCATGAATCAGGTGTTAGTGGAGCTATTTGAGTATTTTCTTAGCAAAAACGGAGTGAAAGTGCCAAGAATCGAAGAGACGGAGTCGAAGCCATGCGAACCGCCCAAGAATTAGGAGGGTTCGACCTGGTTGGAGGAGGGTTCGACCTCTCCAGCAGGTCGAACCAGCATTGCTGAGCTTACAGAAGAGGATTCGACCACGACTCAAGTGGTTCGACCTGTCCATCAGGTCGAACCATAGTCGAACCAGTTCGCAGAAAAGAGGATTAGACCACGACGTTTGAGTTCGACTTGCCAGTTGGTCGAATCGGGAGCGGGAATTGTCCAGTGATGAGGTTCGACCTGGGGTTCGACCAAGTCCTAAGTTGTTCGACCTGTTCAAGCGGTCGAACCAGTGCAGAATTCTTCCAGTAGCGGGGTTCGACTTGGAGTTCGACCTGTGGCAAGTTGTTCGACCTGTTTGACGAGGTCGAACCTACGTGCGAGAACTTACCTTATCCGGATTTTCGAGGCCGAAACTCGTGAGATCACTTAGAAAGCCCATTCCAAGCCCTAGAGACGTGATTACAAGTATAAAAGGAGGCTCATACAGAGAATAAAGAGAGCTTTTGATCGTCAATCGCAAGAGAGACAAGAGTAGAGGTGGTGATCCATCCGGAGGGCTGTGACAGAGGTTCGCTGAAGGTTCAAGTATGAATGATCAATCTAACCATGATTGTTCCTAGATCAATCATGGGCTAGAACCACCTTGGTAGTTCTAGGGTTATGAAAGTTTCATGATGTAATTCGTGTTTCGTGTGTAAAACTCCGTACAACACTACCTGTGGTTTGTTTTATATAAGATTGCATATTTAATCCATACTCATAGTCGTTTTGTGCATCAATGATCGTTGTATAGAGTCTGAATACATAACATGGTTATTGATTGAGTGCGTTCACTACTGAGCAGGGTTTATTGTTATAATTGTAAGTGAAGGGATTCCGAAGTATTATTAGAACTGTCTTATATGAATATTCATGAATTGAATTAAATTCGGGTTGATGAATAGGATGAAGAGTATACCTTTATAGTACCTAAAAAGGGAGATCAAATCGGGTTAGATTCTAGACGTAGAAGATAATTGATTATGATAGTACCTAGAAATGAGGGTGAAGCATATCTCTTGCTCCGATGTTATTCACACGTGTCAAGCGCATATTTACTTGAGTCTATAGAGTAAACTTGCATGGTCTAGTGATGCGTCCACAAACCACAGGGCAGAGTCGGACACCATCACATGAAAATATGAATTACTAGTGAAACTGGATGACCCAACGAACTACCTACTATTTTTATTGATCACAACTCACTTTTCTTTACTCTTATTATTTCTTTTTACTATTTCGATTAGAAGTTATTATTCCTTAAACCTTTACAATTACCAAACATAGTCTAAAGTATACTAGAATATAACGAAATTGATATTTAACCGTCCCGTGGGTTCGATATTATAACTTGGTCATCTTCGCGACTACAATTGATATCCTTATACTTGAGGATTAATTTGTGTGTTGAGAAAACCCCTATCAAGTTCTTGGCGCCGTTGCCGGGGACGGCGTAAAATATCTTTTTTGTATTATTTCTAGTTTATTAGGACTATTTACCTTGTTTTGTTATTTTCTTTCTTATTCGTTTTAGGTGTATGCTCACAAGATCAAAAAAGGTAATCTTGAACCGTATAATCCTGAGATTGGAGCATCATCAAGAAAGAAGAAGAAGAATAAGAGCAAGGCAAAGACAATTGACCCAACTGAAGTTCTGAATTTTGGAGTCAAGGTTGACGAGCAGATTTCGCAGACGATTGAGGCTATAACTGAAGTTAATTTGGAAGTAGAAACAGTCAACATGGCAGCGAATCGGGATAATCTAGCCATCCGAGAGGTTTTCAGAAATAATGGGGCTGGAAATTATGAGTTTTTAGGAGCAAGGGGAACTAACACAGCTTTCGATCTTCATCCCGCTCTTATTAGCATGATTGAAAGAAACTCCTTTTCAGGAGGGTCTTTCGAGGATCCGCAGCAGCATCTGAACAAGTTCTTGGGTTATGCAAGTACTCAAAAAGACGTAGGAGAACATGAAGATGCTAGGAAGATCCTTTTGTTTAAATTCTCGCTTACTGAAAAGGCGAGGGATTGGTATGATACTATTAACGCAGCTGAGTGCACCATGTGGGAGCAATTGAAGTTAAGGTTCTTGGAAAGGTATATGCCACCTTCGAAGGTGTTTAAGATGAAGCAAGATATTAACCAATTTGCTATCAGTGGAGGTGAGAAATTTCATGAAGCGTGGGATAGATTCAAGGACATGCTCAGGAAGTGCCCTCAACATGGGTTATCTAAAGCCCAATATATCAGTATATTCTATAATGGATTGGACTGTGAATCAAGAGTGTTACTTGATGCTTCTTCTAATGGAGCATTGCTTACAAAGTCATCCGTTGAGGCCGAGAAATTGTTTGAAGACATATCGATGAATTCGAGGGATTGGCCTACTGATAGAGTTAGAGGTACGTATGTTCTTGGAAAGGTAGCTCAGGTTGAACAAGCAATGGTGAAAACAAAGAGAGAGGACGAGATCATTTCGAGCTTGTCCAATATCAACAAGCTACTTGAGTCTCAACAGAAGCAGATCAGCGAGATATCTCAACAAGTGCCAATCATGCAGCAAGAGATGATGAATAATGGAACCATCCAAGAAGAATTGGAGGAAGCAAATTATGCAATGGGTCAAAGTATTCAAGGAACGAGGTACCCAAATCAAGGAAACCGGAATTACCAAGGGAACTATCGAGGAAACTTTAACAATCGTGGTCCCTCTGGTAGTTATCAACAGCAACCAAGGAGGCCCGAATTTTCATGGAGCAATACGAACAATGCAGTGCAACTTCCGATGGGTGTTGATCCGGTGGAAGAAGGGAAGCCTGGTTTTGAGGATACTGTGAACCGGTACATGGTAAAGAATGATGAAAGAGTGAACCGCCTTGAGGCCAAACTTGAGAAAAAGATTGATGATCACCACAGAGATTTGTCCACTCAAGTGAAAGATCTCACGTTGTTGATGGGTACAATTGCAGAGAATGTGAACACATTGACTCAATCTGTAGGCAAAGGGAAGTTTTCGTCTCAGAGTATAGAGAATCCGAAGTCGTGTAATGCCATCACACTGAGGTCGGGAATGCAGTACGAGGGACCGATGAGGCCAGAATCAAAGTTGGAATTTTCTAAGCCTCGGTTCGACCAACACTCAGAGGGTTCGACCTGGCATACAGGTAGAACCATGGTCGAACCTCATCAGCAAGAGCACTCTGTTTTGTCGCAGGAACGGTTCGACCACGATCGTAATTGTTCGACCTGGCATACAGGTCGAACCATGGTCGAACCTCATCAGCAAGAGCACTCTGTTTTGTCGCAGGAACGATTCGACCACGATCGTAATTGTTCGACCAACCTATCAGGTCGAACCCAGGTCGAACCGGAGGATAAAAACTATACGGTGGAACGGTTCGACCACGATCGTAATTGTTCGACCAACCTATCAGGTCGAACCCAGGTCAAACCGGAGGATAGAAACTATATAGTGAAGCGGTTCGACCTCGGGGGCAATTGTTCAACCTCCAATGTTGGTCGAACCCAAGTCGAACCTCAAGAGCAGAATGAGATCAGTCTTCCAGGAGAGAGGTTCGACCAATACAAACCTGGTTCGACCTCTGAAACTGGTCGAACCCTAGTCGAACCTCGCCAAGATATTTTGATTGATGCACCTAATGTTTCTTTTGATGTCGATGCAACTCCAGTGGTACGGAATGAGCAAAGTACAGATATAATAGTTGAGAAAAAATGGAAAAGAGCTAAGCGATTAAGAGCCGAAAAAGAGAAAGCGGAGAAGGTTGATCGTGATGAATGAGGGATTTCCAAAACAAAGATACCTCCACCGTTTTCCTACAAGCTAGTAAAAAAGGGATTGGAAGAAAAGTTGAAGAAGTTTTCAGAGATAATGAACAAGATAGCCTTGAACATCCCTTTTTCAGAGGCAATCATGGAGATGACATATTATTCTCGATTCCTTAAAGACATATTGATGAAGAAGCGAAGCTTAACCGGAGTTGAAACGGTAAACTTATCTGAGAATTGTAGCTCAATTATTCAAAAGAAGTTGCCACCAAAGATGAAAGATCCGGGGAGCTTTACTATTCTATGTGAGATCGGGAAAGGGCCAGCACGGCGAGCTTTGTGCGATCTAGGGGCAAGCATCAATTTGATGCCGTTGTCCATCTTTCAAAAGCTTGGTTTGGGGGAGTTGACCCCGACAACTGTGGCTCTCCAATTGGCAAATAGATCAATGACGTTTCCGAAAGGTATTGTTGAAGATGTTTGTTGAGAGTGGAATTTCACGTATTTTAAGTCTCACATTACACCGTTTTTGATAGAATGTGGCTATGATTTTGTATAGAATGGCATGGTTTTCATATCTTGTATAATTAAGATGCTACTAAGGTGTTTTGTTGAGTTTTGAAGGGTAAAACATGATCAAAAGTTCAAAGTTGGAATGAGGAGTGAAAGTGAGAAGGAATGCTGAAAAATACAGTCCATGTTGCACAAATTTCTGTATTCTTATAGAAGTCCAAATTGATCATATGATATATGATTGGAAAGACACAGAAGAGAGGGTCGTTTTGACATAAAGAACACCCCAATTGGATTCCAAACGAGAAAGTTATGATCAAAGTGCTAACGTCGCACATGCTGTACCGAGCAGCCACTTTGCATGACTTTTTATATATCAACTGTTGGATTTTCTCAGAGTTCTTTATATGGATAGAAAGCCAAGGAAAAGAGGAACACGTGAGCGCAAAAATCATTCAAATTTGAGTCCGTATGAAGAAGTTATGCTCAAAACGGTGAAGTCGCGCAGTGCAGTCTCCGCAGCTCGGGAGGCTGCTCGGCTCGAGCGGGACCAACATTTTGCGAATTTCCAGCCGAGTGGAGTGCCCTCAGAGCCTACACGACGTTCCCGTTTCACCCATATGTTGCTCGGCAGGTTTGGGGGCCGCTCGGCCATGAGCTCGGCTCGAGCAAGGTGCCGAGCGGCCCAGTTCAGGGCCCAGACGGGGCCTGTTCGATGCAGCAGTGTATATATACCCTCAAATCGCGATTCTGAAGCAGTTTTGGTCGCGAAAACAGCCCTGCATCCATCTTAGAAACAATTAGGGAGATCGAGACGTCAATCGGAGAGAGCCCAGCCATAAACCATCATCAATCCACACTCCTTTCACACCCATATCAGATCACAATCTGATTTCATCTTCCATCCAACTCCACAAGGGTTTCAAGTGCTAATTGAGGGAAAATCAAGCAATTGAAGAGACGGAGAAGGAACGTGAGATTGCTCCTACACTAGGGTTTCACAATTCCTATCTATTCATTTCTATTACTTTGATTATTGTTATGAATTGCTTAGCCATGAGGATTGCTTGTAATCTCATGGGCTAATTTCCTATACAGTTCTAGGGTTTGATGGATTGATTTAATTGATTTGGGGATTTAGACCAAAGATTGGGATTTTATGCAGTTGAGCTTTTGATTTTACTTATTTTATTAAGACATGCTTTTCTGCTTCGTAACGTCTTCATAATATATTCATGACATCCGCTATAATGCTTGGATTATTGTGTTAGCTTGTGTGCGTTCATGATTGGTATTGTCTATCTGTTAGGGATTAGAGTAGCTCCGCTATAAGCACTTTAATTCCATGAACTGGTAAATCAAATACTTGATTAGTTTAGTGGAACAATGCAATTAGACAATCAAGTAGGAAGTGAATAGAACCTTGTAGTAATTCCAGAAAATATCTTGTTAGTCGGGCTTACCATCCGGAGGTATTGTTGCTTGCTTTGATTAGTATCTAGGAATAAGGCTTGGTAATATTTGCGCACCTTAGGATTTAAACCAGATTATACTGTTAGCTTTGAATCGAATCATATTCGGTGGGATAACAGGGATATGTGGTGTATTTTCAGTGAAACTGCATGAATGAGCAATCGTAAGTTTAATAACCCAAATTAATTGGTCAATACCTGATACCTTAGAACTGTTTGTCATCTCTTGATTAGACACTTGTTTTTATTTTTCCTTACTTTTAATTAATTCAGTTATTTAATATTTCGTTAATTAGATTAATTCACAACAAAACATTGGAAATTGGTTACTTGATTCTGATTAATTTAGTAATTTTAGGAAATAAATAATTAGCTGTCCTTTTGGGTTCGATAATTTAACTTGGGTGCTTACTGCTACAATTGATATCCTTACACTTGAGGATTAAATTATAGTGCGCAGAAAATGCCTATCAATGTTCTTGTAAAGGTGGAGAAGCTAGTCTTTCCTGTGGATTTCCTTGTACTAGAAATGGATGATGACAAGGATAATGTTCCTTTAATCTTGGGGAGGCCATTCCTTGCTACGGCTGGAGCTATGATAGATGTTCGGAAGGGAGAACTTAAGCTGCGAATGGACAAAGAAGAAGTACTTTTCAACTTGGACAAAGCAATGAAGATGCCAATGGAGTCCCAGTGTTATAGTATTGACGTGGTGGAGGAGATTGTGAAGGAGGATATGTCTCTGATCTTGTCAAAGGATCCTCTTGAGACATGTTTGATGGAGTCTCTTATTTATCCCACTACGGAGCTTGACGGACTTTCTAACGAGGTATGTATTGAATTTCTTGAAAACTTACTTGCTTTGGGTGATGACAGGTTTGAATTGGAAAGAACTAAGGTGGAAGAAGTCAAATGGACCAGGAAGTACTTGCCTTTGGACAACGAAAGCGCTCCAATAGAAGAAAGAAAAGAGGAGTTGAAACCATTGCCGGAACACTTGAAGTACGCTTTTCTTGGTGATAATGATAAATATCCGGTAATTGTATCTTCTTCCCTTAATGATGATCAACTTGAGGAGTTATTAGATGTCTTAAGGAAGTACAAGTCTGCAATAGGGTGGTCACTTGATGATTTGAAAGGTATTAGCCCTTCGTATTGTATGCATCGGATTAAGTTGTTGGATAAAGCTAAGGCGAGTGTTCAAAATCAGCGTAGGGTGAATCCCGCAATTCAAGAGGTGATAAGAAAGTAAATCCTTGCGTGGTTGGATGCTGGAATTATATATCCTATTAGTGATAGTCCCCATGTGAGTCCATTGCATGTAGTTGCTAAAAAGGGGGGCATGACTGTAGTGAAAGCTGAGGATGGAGAAGCTATAGCCACGAGGATTCCTACGGGATGGCGTACATGTGTGGATTACAGGAAATTAAATGAGAACACGTGTAAGGACCATTTTCCTCTTCCTTTTATGGATCAAATGTTAGATCGTCTTGCAGGGTATGAGTTTTATTGTTTCTTGGATGGATACTCGGGGTACAACCAAATCATGATTGCTCCGGAGGATCAAGAAAATACCACTTTTACTTGCCCCTACAGGACCTTTGCTTTTAGGAAGATGCCGTTTGGATTGTGTAATGCGCCTGCTACTTTTCAGAGATGCATGATGGCGATTTTTGATGGTTTGATAGAAAAGATCATGGAAGTATTCATGGACGATTTTTCAGTTTTTGGTTCTTCTTTTGATATTTGTTTGTCTAACCTTGCTATTGTTTTGAAGAGGTGTCAAGAAACAAATCTTGTCTTGAATTGGGAGAAGTGCCACTTCATGGTGAAGGATGGGATTGTTCTTGGGCATTATGTTTCCGCCAAGGGATTGCAAGTAGATCGTGCTAAAGTGGTGGCAATTGAGAAGCTTCAACCACCGACCAATGAAAGAGGAGTGCGGTCCTTCCTTGGACACGCCGGTTTTTACAGGAGATTCATTAAAGACTTCTCAAAATACTCTAAGCCCTTATCTCATTTACTTGAAAAGGATATTCCTTTTGTGTTTAATGATGAGTGTCTAACAGCTTTTCAAGTTTTGAAGGAGGCGCTAATTACTGCCCCCATCTTGATCACACTGGACTGCATTTGTACTTATGTGTGATGCAAGTGATGTAGCACTGGGTGTGGTGCTCGGGCAGCTAAGGGAGAAGAAGTTCTGCGCCATTTACTACGCGAGTAAGATTTTCGATGCGGCACAGAAAAATTACACGGTCACTGAAATGGAGTTTTTGGCTGTTGTGTATGCATTCGATAAGTTTCATCAGTATTTGGTTGGTATGAAGATGATTGTGTATACGGATCATTCAGCGATTCGATATTTGATGGAGAAGAAGGAGACGAAGCCTAGAATTATAAGGTGGATTCTACTACTTCAAGAGTTTGACATGGAGATTCGGGATAAGAAAGGAATAAAAAATATGTTGGCAGATCACTTGTCAAGGTTGGAGACTAGGGAGCATTGTGATAATTCTTTTGAGTATATTGAAGAGATGTTCCCTGATGAGAAGATCATGGTTGTGGCTGTTGAAGGGACTGAGCGAGCATGTGTGGTCGCAGCGCAAGGTATGGATCCATGGTACGCGGATTATGTTAATTACATTGTCATTGGAGAAATTCCAAGGGATCTCAATCGATATCAACTTACAAAATTTAGGAGGGAAGTTGAGACATTTATATGGTATGATCCGTTTGTTTACAAGATATGTACAGATTCTATTGTCCGAAGATGTGTACCCGAGATGGAAATGGAGAGTGTGCTTGAGTTCTGCCATGCACAACCAAATGGGGGGCATTTCGGAGCGCAAAAGACTGCAGCTAAGGTACTTCAATCCGCTCTCTATTGGCCTACATTGTTTAGAGATAGTGAGAGTTATGTGGCATTTTGCGATAGATGTCAGCGCATGGGAAATATAGGTAGGAGAGATGAGATGCCACTGCAGCCTAGCATAGTTGTGGAGATATTTGATGTATGGGGGATCGATTTTATGGGGCCTTTTCCCCCGTCGAATGGGTTTCTCTACATTCTTCTTGCTGTGGATTATGTTTCAAAGTGGGTGGAAGCAATTCCTACTCGTGTAAATGACTCGAAAATTATTTTATCTTTCTGGAAGAAGCATATTTTTGCCCGTTATGGAGTTCCTAGAGCACTAGTTAGTGATGGAGGTTCCCACTTCGTCAATAAATTTCTTGAGAAGGTGCTTAAGGATTATGGTGTTAAGCATAGGGTTACTACACCCTATCATCCGCAAGCGAATGGGCAAGCAGAGGTCTCCAACCGTCAAGTCAAACAGATTCTGGAGAAAGTGGTAGGAACTAATAAAAAGGATTGGGCTATGAAGCTCGATGATGTGTTATGGGGGTTCCGAACCGCTTACAAGACGGTGTTAGATATGTCACCGTATCAAATTGTCTATGGGAAGCCGTGCCACTTACCCGTAGAGATTCAACACAAAGCGTTTTGGGCTTTGCGACGCTTGAACTTGACCCTCAAGGATGTGAAGGAGTTGAGGATAACTCACATGAATCAATTGGACGAATTTAGGAGTCGTGCTTACAAGAATTCAGAGATTTATAAGGAAATAATGAAGAGGTGGCATGATTCTAAGATCTCATACAAGGAGTTCAAGCAAGGAGATGAGGTACTACTTTTTAACTCTCGATTGAAGCTTTTTGCAGGAAAGTTGAAGTCTAAGTGGACGGGTCCGTTCATGATTCATCGAGCCTTAGGAGGGGGGAGTTTTGAGCTTATTGACAAAGATGGAGACATTATCGCGGCGAATGGGCATCGGTTCAAGCATTATAAGTCGCCGGATGATGCATGTGTCATTTTTGATGATACCTTAATCTGATTTGGTACCGTCGTGACTCTCCGACGTTAAATATGAGCGCTTGTTGAGAGCTTACTCTTCCGTTTTATTGCTTTATTCCTTTTGTGTGAGTAAGAAATTTTTATAATTAAGGTGCTTACTAATCGGCAATTACATCTCTTTTCAAACTTAGTTTCGACTTACGTTTTTACTAAGTTTGGGGGGGTGTGATGTTATTACCTCATTGAAGCATTAAGAGTATAATCTTTTCTTTGTATTGTTTGTTAGGGGAGTTGGTTTTTGCGGCCATATTGAAATTTTAATCGATTTTGATGTGATGATTTTTTACAGCTTGCCTAATGTTCAGTGGTTTTTGGTTGTATTTTCTTTTACGGAGTTACTCATGAATGATGTTTTGTGGAATAATTTCTGAAGTTGTGCTCTAGATTGTATCTAATGAGTTGTGTTGAAGCTTGAAGTGTGTAGTGAATGAAGAACACTCAGTTTTGAAAGTCAGAAGGATGGTTCGAACAACATTGGAGGTAGTTCGACCAGTGCCGGAGGTCGAACAAAAGCAGACGAAGTCGAATCGGAGTCGAAAGTTGTCCAGTGAGGTGGTTCGACCTAAGCCATATTTGTTATACTTGTCCAGGAGGTCAAACCTGAGGTCGAACCAGTCAGTTCAAGGCACTCTATTTTCCAGAAAATGGGTTCGACCAATTCAAGGATTGTTCGACCTGATCAGCAAGTCGAACCCAGGTCGAACCGAGAAGAGCAATTGTCTAGAAGGTAGGTTCGACCACGTCATCCATTGTTCGACCTGTTCAGGAGGTCGAACCTGAGGTCGAACCAAGCCAGGTACGCAACTTAAGTTCAATTTTTTGGAGGGTTCGATCACTTTTTCGAAACACCAAACCTCGAACCCTCTTCGAACCTCTACATCATTACACAAATTCTTCGATTACACTTGATTGCACATCGATTACACAACACTACACCTTGAATTTTCAATTTAGTCGCGGATTTAGGCGTGTTTTGTCGCGGGTTAGGGCTGAAATCGCAATTTTTGGTTGTTGTGTGTTCTTGATCGGTTGTTCACCATGGGCAAGTCAAAAGGAAAAGGACAAGAATCAAGTAAAGGTAAAGAAAAGGCAGAGGAGGAAAGATCGAAGAAGAGGCATGACAGGCCTTCGAATTTGGACAAAGTGACAAGGAAACTGAGGCTGCAAGATCGTTTACCCGAAAATTTCAAGATTAATATGCAAGATTGGGATGAGATCAAAGAGAAGTGGGAAGAAGTTTCAGACAAGATAGCTCGCACTCGATACCAAGATGATAAAGCGATGAGGATAATGAGAATAGGGGATGACATATTTTGGATGTTCGATCAAGTAGGGATCCGAAGATTCATGGAGTTGAAGAGGCCGACGTACTTCCATGTTACAGCGGAAGTAGTTTGCTCATTTGAGATGGAGAAGGACCCGCTTGGGTACCCATATCGATGTACGTTTCAGCTTGGTGGAGTGAGTAGGAGATGGACGTCGGAGGATTTCAATGAGTTGTTTGAGACGCCTTTAGAGATCCCTCGATTAGAAAATGCTGCATTTGGTGCAAATCGGTTTTGGAGGGAGATCACCGGGGAGATTCGAGATTATAAAATCAGACAGGCTCGTGCTTCCGCAATAAAAAACCCAGTCTTGAGGTACATGGACCGCGTCCTGAGCAACACGTTATTCGCCCGCTCGGAGGGGAGTGTTGTACCTAGAGAAGAGCTTTACGCCATGTGGTGTATGCTGAACGGGGTGCAGTTCAATGTTGGAGCTTATTTCATTGCGCAGCTGCATCGATTCAAGACCATTGCATTTCAAAAGGTGAATATTGGAGGGTTACTGACGATCGTGGCTGAGCATTACAACTTGGATCTCACCGGCTTTACACCAGTAGAAGGAGAACCCGATTTGATGATGAGCACGTGCGTGAAGGGAGGATTTGCCCATTTTAGAGATGGAGATTGATTTTTCACGAGGGGTCTCAAGCCTTTCGAATTTATGTTCCCCTTCGACGTGAGCAACTTGACAACTATTCGGGAAGCAAGGAATAAGTTGATGAATTCTCTCGGACATACCGCCTTATCCGTGGCAGTGAAGTCAGGTGGTGATTGGAGAGCGGTAGCGCAGATGTGTGCTGAGGGGAGGATGGCTGAGTTACAGCAGATCATTGATCAAGGAAAGTTCCGTCCACCTCAGCCACAGCAGCCTGAAGAGGAGGATCAGGTAGATGAGCAGCCGGAGATGGAGATTCCGGAAGAAGAGCAGTATGATGCGCCTCAGCATGCTCCGGTACCGCAGCAGCGGCGAGCAGTTCCAGGTACCCGGGAGCAGCTTCGCTTGATTCATGAGCAGCTGGTCGCAGTAGTAGCTGCACAGCAGGAGACGAACAAGCAGCTTGCGCTCGCTAACGCCAACTATGCCACGCTGAATGAGAGGTGCTCTACCTTGGATGAGCATGTTGGTAGAGTGAGTAGTCGAGTGGATATGATGGATAGGCACATTACCAGTCTGTGCCGAGCTGTGGAGAATATGATGTATGAGGATGACAAAGATGATGATGAGGATGATGATGCTCCTAGGGAGTAGTTTCAGGTTTTCTTTTGGCTTCTCCGATTCATCTTATCTCCCATTCTTCTTTTTATTCTTACAGATTGGGGTGTGATTCATGTGTGAGTGGCATGTACTTGATATAGTTGATCTTGTATCATTGATTTGTATATGGGTTATTGATTCTGTGCATTCATGTGTTTACGTATTTATTTTCATTGGAAAGAGCATGTATAATTTGTTAAGTATATGGAATTCATGAGGAATTGATCTTGATTATGTGCTATGAGGAGTACTAGGAATTGATTACCTATGTAAGGATTTGAGCCTCTATCATGATTGATCATGATAGTTTATTTTTGAGAGAATCATTCGTATGAACGTATTCTAGAACTTGGCTTGGAGTCTTGTGTGAAACTTACAATTGATGAAATATTAGGACATGATCTTAGGCCATTTTTGATTAATTGAGTCACTTAGCCGAATTTTACCTTTCCTAATGATTTTATAAACCTTTGGTAGCCCTGTTTGAGCCTTTTAAAAGCTTTTTCTTTGGCAAGCCAAATAAAAGAGCCTTAATTACCTTATTTGAGCTTTGAAAATACCATATTCATTGGTAGAGAGAGTAAGGTGAATAAGTGTGCAAGAAGAAAAGGAAGATGGAATGAGGTTTAGTAAGAAAAGTACATGGTTAAATCTTGTTGGGGGTAGTGCCTGAAACTGGTACCCCGAATTGTTTATACATGGGGCTTGAAGTTTTAAGAAGCAGCCGAACGATGTTCGAGAAGGGTAGTGCCTACAACTGGTATCCGAGCGATCAAAAGAAGAATGATGTTGATGCAAGAAAGAGAAGGAAAATCTAAAATTGCAAGTGCAAGAGAAGAATTGGAGGATAATATGAAGCCGAATGAGAAATCAAGAACCTCCAAGGTAACTCTCTACTAGTGTCTTAAGTCACTATGTCCAAATTTTCCTACCCTTTCCAAAGAGCCAACATTACAACCTAGAAACAAGTCCTTTGTGATCCTAGTATTAATTTGATGTGAGTTGCTTTTTGAGACCTTTGCCAAGCTTATGGTTATGCGTGAATATGAATTGATATGAGTGTTTCTACTAGCCTATAGTGCCTTACGCACGTGAGCGAAAGAGAGTAAAGACTTATCTTGTCAGCGAGATTACTTAGTACTCCGAATGGTGTGTGATTGGATTGATTTTACATGAGTGAAATATATGATGCAAGTAATTCATGTTTGATTCAATGAAGTGGCATGTGTAATATGTGTTGTACTTGATCTTGTTGAATTATACACGACTCCTGTGATTTAAATTGGTTGTTTCGGGACGAGCAACATGCAAGTTTGGGGGTTTGATGAGTGTGTAAATTCACAAGTTTGGCACTATGTTTTGTGCTAGTTTTGGAGAGTTTTGATGTGGAAATAGGTGAAAAACCTATATATATTGTGAATTAGCATGAATCAGATGTTAGTGGAGCTATTTGAGTGTTTTCTTAGCAAAAACGGAGTGAAAGTGCCAAGAATCGAAGAGACGGAGTCGAAGCCATGCGAACCGCCCAAGAATTAGGAGGGTTCGACCTGGTTGGAGGAGGGTTCGACCTCTCCAGCAGGTCGAACCAGCATTGCTGAGCTTACAGAAGAGGATTCGACCACGACTCAAGTGGTTCGACCTGTCCATCAGGTCGAACCATGGTCGAACCAGTTCGCAGAAAAGAGGATTCGACCACGACGTTTGAGTTCGACTTGCCAGTTGGTCGAATCGGGAGCGGGAATTGTCCAGTGATGAGGCTCGACCTAGGGTTCGACCAAGTCCTAAGTTGTTCGACCTGTTCAAGAGGTCGAACCAGTACAGAATTCTTCCAGTAGCGGGGTTCGACTTGGGGTTCGACCTGTGGCCAGTTGTTCGACCTGTTTGACGAGGTCGAACCTACGTGCGAGAACTTACCTTATCTGGATTTTCGAGATCGAAATGCGTGAGATCACTTAGAAAGCCCATTCCAAGCCCTAGAGACGTGATTACAAGTATAAAAGAAAGCTCATACAGAGAATAAAGGGAGCTTTTGATCATCAATCATAGGAGAGACAAGAGTAGAGGTGGTGATCCATCCGAAGGGCTGTGACAGAAGTTCGCTGAAGGTTCAAGTAAGAATGATCAATTTAACCATGATTGTTCCCAGATCAATCATGGGCTAGAACCGCCTTGGTAGTTCTAGGGTTATGAATGTTTCATGATGTAATTCATATTTCGTGTGTAAAACTCCGTACAACACTACCTGTGGTTTGTTTTATATAAGATTGCATATTTAATCCATACTCATAGTCGTTTTGTGCATCAATGATCGTTGTGTAGAGTCTGAATACATAACATGGTTATTGGTTGAGTGCGTTCACTACTGAGCAGGGTTTATTGTTATAATTCTAAGTGAAGGGATTCCGAAGTCTTATTAGAACCGTCTTATATGAATATTCATGAATTGAATTAAATTTGGGTTAATGAATAGGATGAAGAGTATAACTTTATAGTACCTAAAAAGGGAGATCAAATCGGGTTAGATTCTAGACGTAGAAGATAATTGATTATGATAGTACCTAGAAAGGGGGTGAAGTATATCTCTTGCTCCGAGATTATTCACACGTGTCAAGCGCATATTTACTTGTGTCTATAGAGTAAACTTGTATGGTCTAGTGATGCGTCCACAAACCACAGGGCAGAGTCGGACACCATCACATGAAAATACGAATTACTAGTGAAATTGGATGACCCGACGAACTACCTACTATTTTTATTGATCACAACTCACTTTTCTTTACTCTTATTATTTCTTTTTTCTATTTCGATTAGAAGTTATTATTCCTTAAACCTTTACAATTACCAAACATAGTCTAAAGTATACTAGAATATAACGAAATTGATATTTAACCGTCCCGTGGGTTCGATATTGTAACTTGGTCATCTTCACGATTACAATTGATATCCTTATACTTGAGGATTAATTTGTGTGTTGAGAAAACCCCTATCAGGGCTACGGTGATACTTTAGATGAGAAAAGATCATTGAAAAAGTGCTACGATGTTTGCCGGCGAAGTTCGAACACGTAGTGGCAGCTATTGAGGAATCAAAAGATTTATCCAAATTGACTTTGGATGAATTAATGGGTTCGTTGGAAGCCCATGAAAAGAGGATGAATAGGTTTTCAAATCAAAGTATGGAGCAAGCCTTTCAAGGGAAGGTGAATATTTCAGAATCTTCAAAGGATGGTGCATCTTCTGACAGAAACAAAACTTCCACACAACCTGGTCGAGGAAGAGGCCATGACAGAGGCAACAATACCTTCCGAGAAAGAGGTCGAGGTCGAGGAAGAGGCCGAGGTCAAGGAGATTCCAGCAACTCAAGGTATAATAACTATGATCCGGATTCTTATTGTCGTATTTGTCGAAAGAATGGACACGACACCTAAAGTTATTGGAGCAAATGCAAGAAATGCAAAAATCCAAATTTCTCTCAAAAAGATTTCTGGTATCAAACTGATGGTGGATCAAAGGAAGCAAATTTTACTGAAAAAGAAGATGAACATGTATTCAACTCTTGCCTAAATTCTCAACAACCTCTTGAGAATGTTTGGTATATTGATAATGGTTGCAGCAATCATATGTCCGGAAACAAGAAAAACTTTGTGGATTTGGATGAATATTATTCATCAGAGGTGAAGCTTGGTTATGGAAAAGCTCTCAAAATTGATGGCAAAGGCTCCATTGCCATTCAAACCAAGGAAGGGAATACAAGCATAATTAAAGATGTATTCTTTGTGCCTCATTTAACTCAAAAATTGTTGAGTGTTGGTCAGCTTATGCAAAAGGGCTACCAGGTAGTTTTCAATAATGATCTTTGCATCATTATTGACACACAAAAGAAACTTACGATGGCGAAAGTATAGATGAGCATGAATAAGGTCTTTCCTCTCAACTTGCCATACTCGGAGAAACTTGTGCTTCAAAGCACAACTGAAGAAGAACACAAGTTATGGCATCTAAGGTATGGACATTTGAGTTTCAAAGGATTAAATTTGTTGCGAAGCAAAAATATGGTGCAGGGTCTTCCTAAAATTGAGGTGGAATGTGGCCCTTGTGAAGGATGTATTTACGGCAAAATGTATCATCTTTCTTTCCCGAAAACATCCTATAAAGCTAAAGATGCTCTTGAGCTTGTGCATGCCGACATTTGTGGCCCGATGCAGACAGCTTCACTCAATGATAATAGGTACTTTCTATTGTTCGTTGATGACTACACGAGAATGATGTGGGTTTATATTCTCAAGCAAAAATCTGAACCATTTGCCAAGTTCATGGAATTCAAAATATTTGTGGAGAATCAAAATGGCAAAACGATCAAGTGTCTCCTACTGATCGAGATGGCGAGTTTATTAGAAACGCCTTCATGAATTATTGCAAAACCAAAGGAATTCAAAGGCAACTTACAGTTCGATACAGCCCACAGCAAAATGGAGTTGCAGAGCGAAAAAATAGAACGATCGTTGAGATGGCTCGAAGCATGATGACGGGCAAAGGTCTTCCAAAATCCTTTTGGGATGAGGCTGTAAATGCAGCTGTATATATTCTCAATAGATCTCCTACGAAGGAAGTACCAAACATGACTCCGTATGAAGTATGGCATCAGAGAAAACCTCAGGTACATCACTTTAAAGTGTTTGGTTGCATTGCTTATTCTCATATTCCTTCACAGCAAAGAGAAAAGTTTGATGAAAAAGGAGAAAAGCTTATATTTGCTGGGTACAATGACGAGTCGAAAGGCTATCGTCTACTTGATCCAAATACTAACAAGCTTGTTACTTCACGTGATGTTATTTTTAATGAAATGGGTTCTTGGGATTGGGAGAATGAAAATCAAAGAGGGAAAGCAATTAGCATGCCTACTTCATCAAAGGAGAATGATGATCCTAGCTCAAGTAGAACTTGCAGCAGCCCATGTACTCCTGGTCCAAGTTCACGTGGAGAGTTGCATGCCGACTCCGAAAGTCCAATTTTGAAATTTCAAAACTTGGCTAATATCTATGATGCTTGTAATGTGGCACTATTCACTTGTGAGCCACAATCTTATGATGAAGCAGCAAAAGAAATATGTTGGCAAGAAGCAATGGATGATGAGATTGCAAGCATTCACAAAAATCAGACTTGGGAACTTGTGGATCCACCTGAAGGGAAAAATGTGATTGGAGTGAAATAGATTTATAAGACAAAATTCAAAGAAGATGGTTCGATTCTCAAGCACAAAGCCCTTTGATAGCAAAAGGATACTCTCAGCAGCCCGGTATTGATTTTACAGAGACGTTTGCACCGGTAGCTCGAATGGAAACGATTCGGATCATTCTAGCCATTGTTGTACGATTAGAGCTATCAATCTATCAATTGGATGTGAAGTCAGCATTTCTCAATGGTGACTTAAATGATGAAGTCTACATACTACAACCGGAAGGGTACGTTGTCAAAGAAGAAGAAAGGAAAGTTTGCAAATTGAAGAAAGCTTTATATGGGTTGAAGCAAGCTCCCAAAGCTTGGAATAGCAAGATTGATGACTATTTTCAGAAAAATAGATTTGTTCTACGCATTAACGAGGCTTCATTATACGTGAAGAAAGAAGAAAATAATTTTATCATTGTTTGCTTATATGTAGATGATTTGATCTACATGGGCACTGATCGTGTGTTGGTGGAGAAATTTAAAGAAGCCATGATGAAAGAGTATGAGATGACTGACTTGGGTCTCATGAAATATTTTCTCGGGATTCAAGTTCGTCAAACAAAGGGAAAATTTTTCATTTCTCAAGAGAAGTATCTTGATGGTGTCTTGAAAAAATTTAACATGAATAGTTGCAAGCCTATTGCAACTCCATTGGCATCTAATGAAAAGTTGCAGCTGGATGATGGAGCAGAAAAGGTTGATGAGATATTGTACAGGAGTTTAGTAGGTTCCTTAATCTACTTGACAAACACAAGGCCGGATATTGTCTATCCAGTAAGTTTGATCTCAAGGTTCATGCATAATCCAAGCAAATCACACCTTAATGCAGCAAAAATGATCTTGCGGTATCTTCAAGGAACAAGGAAGTTTGGCATTAATTATGTCAAGGAAATGGATGATAAGTATGTTGGTTTCACCGACAGTGATTGGGCTGGTTCGCTTGACGATCGCAAGAGCATGTCAGGATACATATTTTGTTTGGGATCAAAGATAATCTCTTGGGCATCTAAGAAGCAGAAGACCGTTTCACTCTCGTTGGTGAAAGCGGAGTATATTGCAGCATGTGATGCAGCTTTTGAATCTGTATGGCTAAGGAGAGTGCTTGCTGATGTTCAGCAGAATCAAGACACTCCAACAATAATTTTTTGCGACAATATGTCGACTATTGCAATGACAAAAAATCCAGTCTTCCATGCAAGGTCCAAGCACATCGAGTTGCGGCATCACTTCATAAGAGATCTCGTAAGTGAGCAAGAAATTTAGCTGGAGTTCGTGAACACTAAAGAGCAACTTGCAGATGGGTTTACGAAAGCTTTTACTTCGAAGAAGCTTGACCAATTTAGAGGACATGTTAACATTACAAATTAAGATAGGGTGTTAAAAGTAATTTGTAATGATGGTCCAACTCCATTGAAGACATACGAGGAGGCAGTCAAGTAGAAGGTTCAAGAAGGTTGATAGATGAATGTACACATTAAATTCATGCATTAAATCTCATGTCATGTAATGGCTATAAATTGATGTACTCCACCATGAATGAACAAGCAGAAAAATTAGCATCGAATATCAGATTGCAAAACATTTCATATTTGCAAATTATCCAATTTATATCTATACCCCAACAGAGCCCAGGCCTAACATGGTCAGGGTTCGAACCTCACCGTCACCCATTTATGAGAAAAGAAACAGTGAAAAAGTTCATAAATTTCTGTAATATTGGAAAGCAAGGGTTCAGTTAGGCAATAATGAGAGCTCTTTAGGATACCGATAGAGCTTAGACTTCTTGCCGAACACTATGGCAAAGACTTGTGTGTCTCACGTAAGGGTTTACGTGAGACGAATGAAAAGTGATAACTTCCATAATGAAAAGTGATACTAAATTAATGAAAAATGATAATTCAATTTCATGAACAAATTTACAGTGTAAATGAAAAGTGATAACATTTTATAGTGAAAGTGATAACTATTTTAAAAAATGTAAAATGATCTGGCTAATTCAATATCACCTGGATCTGCTCACGTGACACGGTCTCACACAAAACATACTCAATCATGATTGGTGTGTTGAAGATTAGCGATTTCTTCTTGAACACACTCTAGATAGATAAGCTGAAATACTATCCACATTAGGAAGCCGAAAAATAATCACTCTTGAGATATCAGCATGATAAATATTCAAATACATTAACCTCAAAAGATATTTTAGTTTTAAAGTTATCACCCTTATTTAAAACGCATAACACTACTTTACATTTTATTTTTTATTTAAAATATTCCCAAAAATCATTAAAGCTGAATTTTTTTTTAATACAATATGAACAATGAATGTTAATGATCCTTCGGGATAGAGGGAAATTACATTATAATATAAAGAGAGTGTTTGATTCATTAAAATTATTAGATGGATATTAAGACTTGAAAATGTTAAAAATAAGAAATGATCATTTTAAATCCTTATTAGTTTCATGGATATTATAACTCATTTTCTCTTAGATTGTGATCCAACGGCCCCTTACTTATTAACGGACATAAAAGAAAATCAAGCGCGATTAAATGCAATTAGCTACTGTGTGAACTCCTTTACTTATTAATCCAAACATTCTCTAAAGATATAATATTACACATTAAATAAAAGGTAAAATAACAGTTATATATTTAGAATTAGTTAGCGCTAAACCTTAAGAATAATGATTAAATTATAGAGATAAAATAACCCATGAACTATAACGGTTAATATTATATTAATATTAACTGAAATTATAATTATCCCCTTAATTCTAAGGGCAGACTTAAAAGATAAAGATTAAACAATAAAAATAAATTAGACCATTAACTACAATGCGTAAAATAGTCTAGTAAAATATTAATATTAATAATACAAATAATATTAAAATTTTAATTTTAAATAATTAATTATTATAATGTGTGAAAGCTGCATTGAAGTTTGAACGAATATTTCTATAATATTTTCTTTTACATGGGTAAAGAGGAAATAGAAACCTTTCCTATTAAGATTTATATTATTTTTTTTTTCTATTTGTTATTTACCTAACAATTCGCATTAAAATACATAATATCAAAGATAAAAGACACAAATCAAAACAACCACGTGAGACCTAACGTGACTTCTCATTCCTCTGACCGATCAAACAAGGTTACAAGAGGAATTATGACTAGTCGCCCAAAATGATTTCTAATCAACAGAAATGTCAACTAAAATTAATTGAATCTTTCCATTTTTATAAATTTACTAAAATAACCCTATCTTATGTCAATCTTTTTTTAAAAATGTTACATCAACTTGATTTAAATTGACCAAATTGTGTGAATTATTATTTGACATAACAAAGTGGAATCTACGTATGACATAATTCAATTAAATAATAGTAAATGTAATGACCGAATACTTCTTACTTTTCAATTGATTGATAATAATGCCAAAATGATCTCTCAAATAAATTAATTGAATTAAAAATGTAATATACCCGAATAAGTCTTTGGTATATAAGATCATTTAAATCAATTAATTTAGTTACATGCCATAATAATTTTATTAATGTAAGTATAATATTGAATTCAAAATGACAAAAATAATTTTATTTTCTTAAATTAATTTAAGAATGTGAAAGAATAATAAGTACATAATTCACAGAAAAATTGAATGCCTGCAAGAATGTTTTATCTACACTTGACAAATCAACTACCCTTTCAAAAATAAAAATGAATAAAAATTTTAAAAGAAGAAAACCGAACCAAAATAATGAAAGCATTAAATTTTGTGGCTAAAATTTCATTATACCTTCTAGATTTAGGAACACTTTTATACCCTTTTAAATGCACGAAATGACTAAATTATTGAAATGACTAAATTATTATATAACTTGATATATGATTCGATTTAAAAGTTTTAATCGAATCATAAAAATATACACAATCGAGTCATAAATATATACAATTAAGTAAATTAAATTTGTTACTTTTATTACATAAAAAATTACTCTTTAGGCACACAAATTGTTACTCTTTTAATTTAAATTAAAAAATTACTCTTCAAATTCTTGTAAATTCTAATTTATCCAATTAATCTTTAGTACATATAAAATTACTCTTTTGAAACATAAATTATTATTCTTTTATTAAAAATTATATTTTTAGTATATACTAAAGAGTCATTTTAAAAAAATAGGGGTTATACGTGTTTAAACGAGACCGAGACTCACCCATTCATAATACCCATAGAGAGCGCTTGTGCCCCCAGGGCATAGCTCAAGTGGTAGAGGGGATGGTGGAAAGGTCTTCCAGCTGAGCTTTGTTACTGCAGGGTGGGGTTCGAATCCTGCCTTTGACATGGATTTGGCCCCTTGCAAGCACAAGTTTAACAGTGAGCCCTCCCTATAAGCCACTTGAGGCACATCCTGCGATTTACCTCCTCCACCAATCCCCAAGGCAGGGGCAGTGGGGCCCCTAATGGAGGGGCGGTGGGGCCCCTAATGGTGGGGTACACCATTTCATAGAGAGCGCTTGTTATGGGCATGAGATATTTGTGTGGTTGGCAGAAGTGTATAAATACTGAACCTGGCGTTGGCACACAGCAAAACAAAACGTTGGTGAGACATAACGTGCCTCATCATTCTTCACCGTACCAATCAAACAATGGAGGAGACGCCAAGGTGAGAAATTTGAGTTCAATGGAAATTCATTACTCCATATATATGTTTCAAATTTGGAATTAACAACTGTCCGTCAGGTACGCACTGGTCACCGGCGGAAACAAAGGGATCGGATTCGCGATCTGCCGGCAATTAGCCAGCAGAGGAGTGGTGGTGATACTGACGTGTCGGAACGAGGAGAGAGGCATCCAAGCTCGCCGGAAACTGGACTCGGAAAACGTGGTGTTTCATCCACTCGATGTTGCTGATCCCCTCAGCATCGCTGCTGCTGTCGACTTCATCACTACTAAATACCAACGCCTTGACATTCTGGTTAGTTAGTTAATTACCTTAATTCACTGCTACTGCTACATCATATATATATATATATATATATAACTCGGAACTGAACAAATGTTGATTGGATTGGATTGGATATATATATGTTGGCAGGTGAATAATGCGGCCATAACTGGAACAGAGGTGGAAGGAGATACTCAGGTTTTACAAGAGGCCCTTGAGGCGGACTTAGCTGTGTTTACATCTGGTGGAAAGGTTCATTTCTTTGTTTATGTACTCCCTCCTCCGTCCCAATGGATCTTAGATGTTGTATTACGCTTGGTGTTACATCTCCTGTTACACGCATTAGATGAGTGACAACTGACACGTGTACGTGGAAGAAAATCTCAATCATTGGCCCCAAGAGTTTAAGCTTTTTTTTCAATGGGTATATATTTTATTATATCACACGTGTCAATCATCCAACTGTGCGCAATAGGAGATGTAACATTTTTGAGTTGTCTCATAAAAATTGAACCCACACACTAGAGATACAACACTAATACAACTACTCACTGCACAATAAAATATTATATTTTGAACCCACTACACATTAAATTATTATATTCCTTAATTTTCGTGCCAAAAAAAATTTGTTAATATCTTGGAGACGGAGGGAGTAGTATAATCCAATTGGAAATTAAACGCCAATTTTACTAGTAATGGATGGTGCAGGCAGAAGCAGTGAAAGTAATGAAAGCAAAAGGAAAGATTATTGAGAGTTTGGAGGGGGCAGAGGAATGCATTCAGACAAATTACTACGGTCTCAAGACACTAACCCAAGCTCTAACTCCTCTCCTACAACAATCCGATTCGCCAAGAATTGTTAACGTCTCCTCCACAACAGGAAGTCTAATGGTAATGCCACTCATCTTCTCTCTCTGCTTATTATGGTCAGGAAAGAACCATGAACCTAGTATATACTGCTCTGATTTCTCTGTCATATTCAGTTCTTGTCGAACGAGTGGGCGAAAGGAGT
Organism: Pogostemon cablin; assembly: GCA_023678885.1. Classification (NCBI taxonomy): domain Eukaryota; kingdom Viridiplantae; phylum Streptophyta; class Magnoliopsida; order Lamiales; family Lamiaceae; genus Pogostemon; species Pogostemon cablin. Next base: position 21,264,380 of record CM042997.1, on the reverse strand, counting down.
GTTGAGCAACGAAGAGGGGCTGACAGAGGAGAGAATAGATGAGGTTGTGCACCGATTTCTCAACCACTTCAAAGAGGGCTCTTTGGAAGTTAACAACTGGCCTAGGCACGCGTCAGCATATAAAGTGTCGAAAGCAGCATTGAACGCCTACACTCGAATTGCAGCCAAGAAACATCCTAGAATGCGTATCAATTCGGTTTGTCCTGGTTATGCAAGAACAGACATCAATTACAACCTGGGTGATATAAGCTCGGAGGAAGCTGCTCAAGTGGTGGTCAAGCTCGCCCTGCTGCCGGATCATGGGCCCTCCGGATCCTTCTTTGATGTCTTTCACCGACAGGAGGTGCTATCTTTGTACTGATCGACTCCTTTGTCATTCCTATGAAGCTGTGTGTCTGGAACTGAATAAATATATCCCATGTTGTCCGTTTGTTTGATGCAATAACAACTCTGGTTACTTCAGTGTGGTTTTATTATGTATGGTGTCTGGTGAATGGTGATGGTTTAGAGTTTTCTTACATGATTCACCATAGTAACTGCTATGAATTAATAACTTTTGCTATGTAATAAAAGCAGCAGTATCATTTTCTTTGTAGTGGGCTAAGTTTATTTTTAAAAAATAATAAATAATAATAATAATTAAAAATAATAAAAAATAATAATATAATTTTAAAAAAATTTATATATATACACAAGGCGAATCATAAAAAGTGGATGGAAAATTGGCTAAATTTTAATATTTATTGTAATGGGTTCATAGAATATATATAAATTAAGAAGATATATTTATTTTTTTTTGGCTAATTTAGGTGGGCTTAAAATATTTTTGGACTGTGTTAAACTTAAAAATACAAATTATTTACATATAATATACTGAGCTTTTGGTGGGCAACCCCATGCTCTAGCCCGGGACTGCCCCAACATCAATCCACCCCTATATATGTAATAACAGTATCTAAAGCACATCGGCCTGATAGCATGTGAATGAGATTTAATAATGATAATTTAATCGATCCCAAGATTAGACCTTTTAAGTTGGGGTGGGGGACTCCACTTTTTGCATAAGCATCTAATGCACTTATTAACTAACATGTTTATATTTTCAAAATTTAATCTCGTTAAACTAAACAAATACCCACGTTAATTGAATAAAATTTAAACTCCTAGTCTCAATTTGGAAAAAAAGAAAAGATATATAGCTAATTAATGAGAATGTGTAATTTAAGAATAAATAAATGAACAAAAAGCAGTAGATATTTGAGAGAAAACATAATTAGAGATAAGCTATAACAAAGTAGCAAGTGTAGGTAATTTTATTCTCATTATTTAAAAAAGCAACATGAAATATAAATGGTTAATTACGTCAAAAATCTCAACCTTTTTACGAATTTTAAATTAGTCCAAACTTTTCAATATTTAAAAATAAGTACTCAATCTTTAACTTTTTTTTTCAAATCAAGCCATCGGGCAGTGGGAGGCCTGGCCGGTGACTGATGTGTCATTCTTCTTGCCATCTCACATGCCACGTAAAAAAAAAACTCCAATGCCAGATTTTTAAATGAAGTCGGTGGCCTGCCCTCGCTTGGCCTTAGGCTTCTGCCTAGCCCGACCCACTACGGCCCCACCTCTCCTCCGCCTGCCGTCGCCGAACTCACGGAGGGTTCCGCCGTCGCCGCCATGACTCTGAAGTTTTCAGACTAATCCACAGTTGTCACTTGAATGCAATATCACAATATTTTGCGTTAGAACTGGAGAAAGTAAGAATTCTAACTTGAATATGATTAAAATGTTGAGGTTGATTTGGAGTTTGACCTATAATCCATTGAAGCCATTAAGAACAGCTTTAATTGTCGAATCATTTTCCTTCATTTTAAAAATCAGCAATTAATTCAATCAATCAATACTAAAATTTCCAATTTAATTTCTAAAACAAATTATCAAACATACCAGAAACGAGCAGCCGCTAAATATAAATCTCATTACATCACAACACATGCATCTGGAATGAATACCCTAAAACAAACAACTAAAATACTATATTAAAATCTTATTATGGTGTACCCGACTCTCACCACCCCTGCCCTGGAGATTAGTGGAGGAAGTAAATCGCAGGATGTGCCTCAAATGGCTTATAGAGAGGGCTCACTGTTTAACTTGTGCTTGCAAGGGGCCAAATCCATGCTAAAGGCAGGATTCGAACCCCCACCCTGTAGCAACAAGCTCAATTGAAAGGTCTTTCCATGTATTTTATTGTTGCATTTTAAATTGCTAAAATTCTGCATTTTAACCTCATTGCAAAAGATTTTAGTAAATTTATACGAATTGATCAACTTAACAGGCTCGCAAGGTTTTATAAGTATTTTTCCATAACAACATTATACTATAATATTAAAATATTAGGTTAAATAAAATTCAAATAAATATTATTCGGTTCAAATATCATAAAATTAAGTGAAGTTGTTGCCCTAAAAAATAACGCGTGCAACGCACGGGTTCAATTACTAGTAAATTTAATAAAAATACTATACCCTACTAAATGACCATTAAACCACTAGCACGTTTAACGGTAATTAGATAATGATTATGACATGTGTCATGTGATTGGCAAATGGAATAGTAGATGGAATAGTAAAAAGGAATTGGTGATCTCAATTGCTTAACATAACTATGATTAAATGTTCATCCAGAATGCATGTCCACTTTGTGATTATCTCGCAAGTAAAAAACAAGATATGGAATATCTCCCACAACATAGCACTCTCATCTAGCAAAGAGCAGTTGTAAGGCCAAAAATTACAAATGGACTCGTGTTTTGACTTACTATAATATGGAAAAATCTTGGGGCACACAAGGGAGTTCGAGCGATTCGTCAGCCAAGAACTCCACAAATTTACAAGTTAAAACTCTTACATAGAGTCCAAAACTCATCACCAAATAATGAACCAGATTTCCACATATACATTGAACTTGGTTTCAATTTTCGTTTAAATTGATTAGAGCAAGCGTACTCTATCGCGTAGTAGACCTAGTGATCAAGTGCAAAATTTAAAATATCGAACTCAAGGGCGAAAGTGTATATCCGTATTTGAAAGATGTTTAACTCTAGAAGGACTAATCAATAAAAGGAGAGGGTTGTTTAACACTAAAAACTAACAACTATGAAAGCAATTAAAGATAGAATGATACAATGAACATGGAAAATGGATGAAGGTGAGCAATCTAAGAAGTATGTAAGGCAAGCAACATCATGGAAAAGGCTCATGTAGACTCACACACACACATACATTGAAGGTCTTCATGTTATGATATTAAGGGCAATCATTTATGTACCCCTAATCCCTATGGCCAAGGCAATTAGGTTCTCAACTCTTTTACAAGTTTAAATCTCCTAGGATCATCTCTTACTCTCAATTCCCATGAAGGTACTATGATCATAAGTTGGGTTTCCCTCACTAGTTCATCACTAATGTCCTATCATGAGGTTCTAAGCACAAAAAGGGTATGGCTTACCTCTCCTCACACTAACTAAGTCATCTCATGCAACTTAGTTAACCACAAAAAGGTTCTAAATCATTGATTCAATTAAACAACTAAGTATAATATTGGAATGGTCATCCTAATACTATGAATAGAGAATTAACCACAGAAATCATACATGAAGTGAGAATAAGCATTCATGATAGAAAATATTCAAAACAATCATTTCATCAAACATGTGGTGTGCAAAATCTACATAATCTCTAACCAATCATATTGCTAGTCTCACATGAGGACTAACCACTACAAATCATGATAAAATCAATACAATCTATGACATGCTCCAATTGAGCCAAATTATGAAGAAAATAACAAAAATAAAGGTAAGTTGGCTCCTCTTTGATGGTGAACTTCCTCCTCCTTGATCATGCTAAAATCTTCAACCAATGATGAATTCCCCTTCTTAGATTGATGGATTAATGGAGTAGTGGATGGATTTGAGGAGATCAAGTAGATTGGATTGATGAAGGGTATGGAGATGGATGGAATGAAGTTAGTGTATGAAAATGTGGTGTAAGTGTGGAACTGATCCCGAATGATTCCTCTCGTATTATGTGATCAAAACTTGTATTTATACTCATTGGAAGCTTCTAGAACACGTTCTGGACTTAAAATTGACTTTCGGCCTGACTCGACTCGAGTAGGCACAGCTCGAGTCGAGCTGGAACATGTTACGGCAGTTTTTCGACTTTTTACGGAGCTCGGGTCGAGTTGGCACAGCTCGGGTCGAGCTGGTGCAGCGCAGTCTTACCGTTTCACGCATAACTTTTTCGTTTGAACTCCGATTGAGGTGTTTCTTAAGCCAAAACGATCCTCTCTTCTGTGGCTTTCCAACCATGTATCATACTTCCAATTTTGAGCTCCACACGAATACAAAAAAATTATACATGTTAAATGTGTATTTTTCAGTATTTTATTTTGGCTCGTTCTCCCTCGTTTCAACTCCGAATTGAGCTCCGTTTTTTCCCACATATTTCTTATCGCGTCTAGAATCCATTTTTACTTAAAAATTACACAAATTACACCAAAGTACCAATTTTCTAAATATTTATAAATATCACGTAATTTAAGGCACTTAATCATGAAAATCACACATTTATCATTTCAAAGCACAAATCTCCATATGAACATAAAACACCACCAAAAGATATACAAGATGAATAAAAACACATGAAAATATATAATAAAAAGACACTAAAATATAGGTGAAAATGACACCGATCATACATGCGCCGAAATACATATTTTCATTTACTTGTGGCAACTATTTCAAAAAGGATTTCTTTGCTAATGCATAAGAATTTGATATCTCCTATGGAATTCTAAATGCAAAAAACATCGATGAAAATATCCTATAAGTTATTGAAATTGCAATTACCCTAATTTATTAAACTTAGTATGAAGAAATAACAAACAATCAAACTCTAATAAAGGTTGAGATCGAAGGAAACCACATTTAGACAATTACACATAACTAATAGGTAAGCTCAATATGGAGAAGAAACAAACAACCAAACTGTAATATAAGTTAAGATCGAAGAAACCACATTTAACCAATTACATTTAACTAATAGATATTCAGAAAAACATATAACAATAATCAAAACATGGCTAACATTTATATTTTTAAAGCACAACATATCTTTTGGGCAAAAATTTTCTTTAACCTACCTCACAAGATTAAAAATACTGCATGAAACATATCAAGTAACTCTATAATCAGGTCTTTCCTTATTAGCAATAAAATTTGGTTGCTATAAAAAACTCAAAAGCACTAAACAACAGAAGTCGCAGTAACCACACAGGTGGGAAAAATACTGAACTGACAGGCTACATACATTTTTTGTTTGTATTATACTTCCTCCGTCCGTCTTTAAGGGTGTCATTTGCTTTTAGCACGTGGATTAAGGAGTATTATTATTTAATGAGTAGTGTGTAGTTGTATTAGTGGAGTTGTGGGTCCCATTTTTTAGTTGTATTAGTGGGTGTGTGTAAGTCTCATATGTATAAAAAATGAAATGAGACCCTTGGGGGCGGACGCCCAAAATGGAAAAATGATACCATTGAAGCGGACGGATGGAGTACATGTTTTTACGAATGACTTATATGAGTCCATCTTATGAATGATTTCTATAAGGATAAGAAGTGATAATCTTTATAAGAAAATGTGAAAACGGTGATGTGAACTATTTTATGAATAATTTATACTATAAATGAAAAGTGATAACATTAAAAAAAAAAAGCGATAACATCTTTAATAAAAAAGTCATAAATAATTACGAATGTGAATTTCATGAACAATTTATAGAATTGATAAAACGTGATACTCCCTCCGTCCTAGGAATACATTCGCGTGTTTGGTGGCACGGAGTTTAGGAAAAGTAATTTTTTGTTAGTATGATGTAAGAAAGAGAGGGGGGTATTTTGAGTAATTGAGTAGAATAAAGTGTATGATATAGTTGACTTTGACTAGATTGTGTGTAAAAAGAATGTGACATTTTTGCAAGACAAAGTCTCTTATGAGATGGGTTATTTAGTGAGACGGGTCAACCCATCACTAAAGTATGCTTATTGTATACATAAAGTATGTTTAATGATTGTTAAAGTATGTTTTCTGAAGTATGCTGGATTATGAATTAAAGTATGATTTTAGTGTGTAATAATATGATTTATTATTAACATACTTTAACTACAAATAAGCATACTTTAACTATACAATAAGCATACTTTAGTGATGGGTCAACCCGTCTCACACCCGTCTCACAAATAACCCGTCTCACAAGAGAATTACTCCTTTTGTAATATTGTAGTATTGTGAGGTTATTGATATTGTGTATTATTTTCATTTTTAGGGTGTGCAAGTATTCATGGGACGGACCAAAATCGAAAGTGTGCAAGTATTCTTGGGACGGAGGGAGTAGTATTTTTTATAAAAGTGTTATCAGATCAATGAAAAGTGATATGAAAAGTGATAATTAATTAATGGGTTAATTGCACCAAAAATACCAACCTTTCGTTCAATTGCAAAAAAGTCTAAACCTTTTAAATTTGGCAAAAAAAACATTCACATTTATAATATTTGGCAATTAAAATTTTTTGGGCACCTTTACTGCCCGGATGCTTACATGGCAAATTTCATACCGTTCTCCTATCTTGTTCCTCTCTCCCACCAGGCTTGCTGTCATCATCACAATCCACCTCTCCGGATTAAACACCTTGAAGATCAGAGGCTGTAGAGAGTGAGATCCTCTTCTCTCCTCCTTTTCGTTTCCATTCTCATCTGTCCTACTTCCAATTTTCCCCAATTTAACATTCTCATTCATTTTCTTCAAATTTCACACACAAATAAAACCAAATTCTCACACCCATCTCCAAGATTATCTTCACATAATAATGGCCATGAGAGAGTAGATCTGGACTGAAATAAGAGCCAGAAACTCGCCACCACCACGAACCCCTTTTAATCAACGAACATGGATTACTTACATATTCAAAGAAAATTTGAAACCCCAAATGATATGTGGATGAGTCCATGGTAGTCGGACAGAAAGAGAAATTAAAATAACGAAGCAAACCCAAATCATTTTCATTACATTTTTGATTTCATCATTTATATATGTGAAGTAATATATATGTATGTATCTGAGCTACATTGTTTTACTATGCAGGTATTTGGTTGTAGCAGTAATGCATGTTCCCTGCTACTCAGCCTATCTATTGGTTATGAGAGTAAAACATTTCATACTTTCCAGATACTTCCCACATTCATTCACGGTAGCCGCCACTTCATACCGGACTCCACAACCACACCAATGCCCCGCCGTCGCTGCTCTGTCCCCTCCCATCACCGCCGCCGCTGCCGACCTCACCGGCGGTACACAGCCTGCCACAGTATGCTGCTAACCGTCGAATTCCACCTCCTTCCCCAAATTCCCTGAGCGAAGTCGAAAGATATGGCTCGTTGGAGGGGCGGTCCAAGCGTAGCCATAGCAGCGCCTCCATTAACAGACTGGACAAATTGAGACGAGCAAATGGGGATCTCGGTTGGGAGAGAGGGGTAGTTTTTTGGGGGGTGTGGGGGCGGCGGAGGGGGCGGAAGGAGAAAGGAAGAGCGGCCATGGCGATGTAAGCGGATAGGAATTTGGAAACGATGGGCCTCGATTGAAGGCGAAGAGGAGGAGCTTGAAATTAGCGAGCCTCCATGTTCCTGGGGGCAGATTTGCAGAGAAGAGACGGAGGTGCGGATTCTGTTCGTTGAATGTACTCTCAAAGGGATGAATATGATTTGTGAGAATTTGCCATGTAAGCATCGGGGCAGTAGAGCTGCCCAAAAATTTAAATTGCCAAATACTACGAATGTGAAGGTTTTTTTTGCCAAATTTAAAAGGTTGAGACTTTTTTGCAATTGAATGAAAAATTGGTATTTTTGGTGCAATTAACCCTTAATTAATTGAATTATTTCATGAATAATTAGTAGGATGAATAAAAAGTGATAATATTTATAATGGAAAGTGATAACTGACCAATTAAACTATTTCATGTATAATTAGTAGGATGGTTAAAAGTGATAATTTTTTAATAAAAAGTAATATGTGATTAATAAAAAGAGATAAGGGGTGATAACATTAACCATAATAAAAAAATAATACCTAATTATGAATTTTTTTAAAAATAAAAAATAAAAAAATAAAATTTTTTAAGAATTAATAAAATATACTCTATTAAAAAAAGAAAGAAAAATTCGATTAGCATACCACTATAAATAAATACTAGTCCAGCTAATAAACAAAATTAGGAGGAAATCATCAAGCTTGAAGTCAAAATTCCGGTGGTGGAAAATCGGAATTCTGCAATTCCGGTGAATCGAAGTAGTGATGGTGCTTTCGCAGAAAATCCACGAAGCGTTTAAGGGGACCGTCGAGCGGATTACGAGTCCCCGCACCGTCTCCGCATTCAAAGAGAAGGGCGTTCTCAGCATCAATGAGTTCATCGTCGCCGGTGATAATCTCGTCTCCAAATGTCCCACTTGGTCGTGGTAATTTTGAATTTCCTTGCCCTAATTTCAACTCTGTTGGAATACTTATCGGTTTATCATTCAAATTTATATTCGGTACCAGATTGTGATGCTTTCTTTTGCGTGATTGATCCAGAAGTTTGCTTCCTTGGTTCTTTTTTTATTAGAATTTGAACTCAGTCCCTTGATACTGTGATACGGTGCTTTAATTTTTTTTTTATATTGTTTCATATGAAAGACAAATGATGAAACTGAGTTCATGCTAATCCTCATATAATTGATTTCCGTGATCCTCTATAAATATCCTTGATTGTTGGAATATTTATTTGTTGGATTTGGCTCGGGGAATCAATCTTAAGTGCCACAGTCGATATTGTGAACTAGATATTTGGATGTGGTCAGAAGAATGATGAGTTTGGTGCCATGTATATTGAGTAATGTTGTTCTTATTTTGAATAATAATGTGCTGCGATCAATTTGGTTTCTCATGATTGATTGCTGCTTTTTTGTATTTATTCTCGTGTGAAGGGAATCTGGTGAGCCCAGCAAGAGGAAGTCATATTTGCCTCAAGACAAGCAATTCTTGATTACTAGAAATGGTTGGTGGCCTTCCTTGTATCCAGCAATTCTGATATTGTTCACGATATTATGATTGTGCTTATAATCTTGAGTTATCTTCGTTATTAACTGGATGCTATGCAAGACTATCTTTGTTTCCTCATCACTCCTTGTGTAATGACATAGCTTCTCTTATAACCTCTTCTCCACCTTGGCATTCAAGGAATATTTTGTCATGCCTAACAATATCCCAATTCTTTCTGTGGTATTAAAGATAATTTGTTGTTCTTCATCTCGTATCTACTTGTCTGTTCTTTCTCAATGATTTTTTCTTTAAATGCAGTGCCGTGCCTTCGCAGAGCTGCCTCAATTGAAGAGGAATATGAGGCAGCAGGAGGTGAAATTTTACTTGATAATGAGGACAATGATGGTTGGCTGGCAACTCATGGAAAACCTAAAGGTAACATGTATCTTATTAGCTTTATAGAGTGAAAATAATGTAAAATTTATGAGTTTCTTTGCTACAGTTGCTTGATGCTTCTTTTGACTTCAGAAAACAAAAATGATGAGGATGAAAATTTACCCTCCATGGACGCACTAGAAATCTCCAAGAAAAATACTATCCAATCCTTCTCATCATACTTTGGAGGAGAGGAAGAGGAGGAGATTCCAGACATGGCTGAATTTGAAGAAGCAGACAACCTTGTTGAAAATGATCCTGTAAGTTACATACTGGGTCTTGCTTCGAGTTCATTATTTAACAATTAAAATAATAATTAATGTTCTTTAAAAATACACAAGTTGAAGGATGCGACTAGTACGCACAAGTCTTACTACAAATTCTTTAAATTTTTTGAAGCTAGACTATTCAACTGAAAAAAAGAAGGCGAGGAAAGATAATATATTCTGATTTGCATGCTCCATTTTATGTCATAAATAACTCTCCAGCGACGTACTCTGTTAGTTTTAATTTTGGTTATTAATACAGGCAACACTTCAGACCACATATCTTGTGGCTCATGAGCCTGATGATGACAACATTCTTCGAACTAGAACATATGACCTAAGTATAACGTAAGTCAGACTTATCTTGAAAAATGCTCTGATAATTTCCCTTGCATAATGTCTGATAGAAAGTCTCTCACAGGTATGACAAATATTACCAAACACCTCGGGTCTGGCTCACCGGATATGATGAGGTCAACATTCCTCTTTGCAGATAAACTTCCACATTAGAGCTGTTATTAAACAGATTTTTCATATTATTTGAATAAAAAAGCCATTTATGCTCTGATTCAGGTTCACTTTTTTATTTAATCTAATACTTGTAAGCTCATCTATAACAGTCAAGGATGCTTTTGCAACCAGAGCTTGTTCTTGAAGATGTTAGTCAAGACCACGCGCATAAAACAGTGAGACACTATTTCAGCTTTTTTTTTCTCTTAATACAATTCAAATTTGTAGACTATATGATATGTATTCATTCTAGTTCGCTTGTCAATTTTGGAAATCTTTGTAACAGTAATTTGAATAAATCAGTTATTAAAGCGTACCATATAAGGTAGTTAGCTCCTTTGTTTGCGTTTTATAAAGTCATTTTTTGTTAGCAGTAATAAGGGTATGGGCTTTCTTACCTATTATGACGAGTGACACTGATACTAAATTGGTAATAACTTCATGAGGAAAAGTAAGCGTGATAATCCATATATTTCCTATAAATGAATTCAGACCCACAATTAATATGCGAATGTTTGTTAGCTATAGTCATAGGAATCAAATGTATAAGCAGTTAAGGCTGATCCTGTATCAAAGATTGAAAAGACAACGTAAGTGATAATCAAAGGTGAACAACTTTAAGAATTGTGATAAATTGAAAAAATAGTTCTTTTTAGAATCCAAATAAAAACAGTTACTTATATTATCACTATATGAATTATTTCTTTGAGGATATTTTTGGTTATCCTATTTTCAACTACTACGCAGTAAGACCATGGAATCATTTAAGTGTATGACCTACAAGAGAAAGAACATAAGAGAAGTCAATATATAAGATAAGGAAAGAAAAGGTTTACATTTTCTTGAAGGAGGCAGTCAATTTGTTTTCCATTGGGACTCAATATTTGTATTATATTCTGAAATTGGAAAATGGGAAGCTTACTTGCTCATTTATGCTCCTCGTGCCAACTTATTGAAAATACTGAATATGGAAACTTTGCAACCCTCATTATGCTCTAGGCTCCTGATTAATCAACATGCTGAAATCAGAACTCTTCACTTCTGTAAGACACATTGCACCCACTTCTCGAGCCCAATTAATTGCATTAGGGTCATTCATCTGAATTTGTCTTCTATTCAAAACATCTTGTGGTGTACCTTATTAGAATGAACATGATCTCTTGAATTAGCAGATTAAGTGCTTTTTCAAACCTCTTAGGTGTTGTTCTTACTACGGGGTTAGTGAAAACATACAAGGGAGGAAAGATGTCTAAGCATGTGGTTCTTGGTTCTTGTTTTTCTTCGATCTTTTCCAAGTTGGATGTCTGATCAAGATGCTTTTCTGATTTTGTACTTACCAATGGTTTTTTCCCCTTGCGAGATTAGGTGACCATTGAAGACCATCCACACTTGCCAGGGAAACATGCTTCAGTCCATCCATGCCGCCACGGGGCTGTAATGAAAAAAATCATTGATGTTTTAATGTCACGAGGAGTTGAGCCTGAAGTTGACAAGTATATTCTTTTACTCCTATCTCCTTACTATGAGAGACCAAGTTAGCTCCTCTAGTTAAAGCATAACTAAATAGTTTTCTGTTGTTTACTAATCTAATTAAATCCAAGTCAATCACTGTAAAAATGTAAGCCTATTTAACTACCACCTTCCTTGTTTTGGAGAGCTGAGAGCCTGAGAAGGTTCCTTGAATTAAAGCATAATACTGAGGCTGCCTGCTTCTTCACATCAAGCCTCTTTAACTCCCCAAAATGAATTCAGTGTTGATTATAAAGTTAGTTTTTAAAAGTGTCAGTCACTTGGTTGGGCAGCCAACTGGCTTTGCATTTATGCTTTCTTATACATTATGTATTTTTGTTTTCAAAATTAATTTTCACAACATTTTTTATGATAGACTGATTCAACATTATGCGGAGACTTTCTTCTTTCTCGAAGACATTAAAATAATCTTGGGCTAATGCTAACTCTTCTTATACTGTATAGCCATTGTAAAATTTTCATTTATCATTCACTTACTGATTTGACTGTCCAACTAAAATGAAAATACTCGTGAAAAAAACCTGGTGGTGGATAGTTCTGCCTGAGGCCGATAAATCCAAAAGCTGTCTTTCACATCACTGAGAATTATTGTTTTACCATGCACCTTCATGGTATTGAAATAATGTTTAGTATAATTTTATCAAATTTAATTGTCTTTCACATTCATTTCTGTATTCTATGATTTTAATTTGATTTTTCCATATTCAGGTACCTTTTCTTGTTCTTGAAATTTATGGCTTCCGTGATTCCTACAATAGAATATGATTACACAATGGACTTCGATCTAGGTAGCTCTAGCTCCTAATTTCAAGGTAAAAGTTCTATATACATTCTTCATTTTACATTCTAATAATGTATCATCTCCTTGTTTCTCTTTTCAATGTTGCTAATAAATAAATGTGCTACTGTACTATACTTTTCAAGATTAATTGCTTAATGTGTCAACATGTGCTTTCTTGGGCTATCTGATAGTACTCTAATCATGTGAGATGCAGCAAGTGAGATAAATTATTTGGTAATTCTGATCATATGAATATTGCCTTGCATTACACCAATCAAGTTAAATTAAAGGCTAACTGCATAGAGAATACTCTTGCTCACCGTCTTGTTCAGTTTTTTCTCATCCAGTATCCTCTCCCTGTATGTTATATTTTGTTCCTTTCTCTTGGAGGTGCACTCCTTGTTGCTTATATTGATCAATTTGAACTTGTTGAGGAAGAAATGATATTGTTGAATCCATACGAATTCATATAATTTTATTTTTAGCAGATAGATGGGATGCTACCATTCATGATGAATTGATAAAGCTCTTATTCAGGTGGTGTTACTCTACTGAATCAATATCCCTCATATGTTCCATGTAAATTATTAATATGTGCATGACTTAATACTAATAGCATGATTCCTAACACTTTTAATTATCACATTAATTTCTCTTGTTACTAATATCTTATCATGCCGTGTCCAATTGTACTAGTACTGCTGTTTCTTAACGTGTACATTTTCTTCAAATTAATATTTTTATTTGTTTTGTATATTATTTCATAAAACTAAAAGAGGTACTCACTTGTGACGGGGTTGTGAGACAAGTCGATTCATTGTTAAAGTATGGTTGTTATATAAGTATAATATGCTTAATATATATTTAAAATATATTTATAGTGAATCATATTATAAACTTTAAAATTATACTTTAATTCATGATTTATCATGAAAAAAAATATATTTTATCTAATAATAAGCATATGTTGTCTATGTATCACTGATACTTTAACAATTGATCGATTCATCTCACAATTCGTCTCATTTATTTACCGTCTCACAAGATACTTTCTCAAACTAAATCAAGAATTAGATTTAAAACTTTTGGTTTGAAGTTTCTTAATTTAAAACTGGAGTATTTGTCTGTCTGCATCTTGTCCTAATAAGAGTTGTAGTTTATTACATTATTAGTTAATAATATATTAATTATCAATAGAAAAAGTAGTAATTAAAATACTAACAATTTTTGATATATTAATAATTTAATATATATTTAATTAATTAATTGTAATTAAAAATTTTAATCGCACTAATCGAGTCAGCCTTTCTAATTAAAGGTTCTAGCCTTACAACATCACCACTGACAGCATGAACTCCTCGCTCTGGGCTTACATTGCATGCTGCTTCAAAAGGTGAAGTTTGACTAGCGCAACGGGCTAATTGGTTTGGGCCAAAAAGACCTTGTTCAAACGGGCTATTACTATTATGAACCAAGCCTTACAATTTTCAAGAGTTAAACGGGTGGCTCTATAGGGCTTCTATCTAAATATATATAAATAGAGAGCCGGAGGTAGTATAAAATATCTAATTTTGAAATGCAAAAATCTTTGTCAACAATAAAATAATACTATGTGACAACAATAAAATAATAAGTCAAGATAGGGTATTTTTGCTTTTTCTCATAGTAACTACTAATTAGATGATGATTGTTTGTAGCCAATTATTCATTCATAACATTTTAAAGATTATTATAATATATATAGTATGAAATTATGACAGAGATAATTTTTACATAGACCGTATCACAGAATGACTTTCGTGAGACATGTAAGAGTGATAATCTTTATAATTAAAAACGATACCAAATTGATGAAAAATGAAAGGATAATGACTATTTCATGAATAATTTATAATACAAATGAAAAGTGATAACGTTTTAAAATAAAATTGATAATATCTTTAATAAAAAGTCATAACTTATTAAGAAAGTGTAAAATGGTCTTGTCCCTCTCAATTTTACATAAAACACATAACATATTTCATTATTTATTTGTTACATTTATAGACTACATTATCTCTTAAAATGAATTAAATTAATTAAAATTATTTTTAAACTCCGTGTCTTATCAGTGCAGTTTCATGGGAGCTAGTCTCCTTTATGGTAAATGAACTCTCCTTATTTATGAATTTAATAGACAATTATAAATTTAAATATTTTAAGCTCTAAAGTAAATATTAAACTCTAAAAATTCTCGTGTTAATGTTTACATTTTTATTTTGATTTGATGTAAATTAAGGTTTATATTTCATTTTTTTTGTCAAGTGGGACTCACAAAAACAATTAATTATTCTATATGAGTCACACAACAATACTAATGCAACTATCTGCTATGCATTAAATATTACTCCCTCCGTACCAGGTAATGAGGGCCAGAAACCTTATATTTAACATAAGGTCTCTGGCCCTCTTAGCCTGGGATGGAGGGAGTATCTCTCAACTCATTATTCATTAAAATATTACGTTAATCTACTTGTAAAAAATAAATATAAATCTTAATGCATAATGGAGGGAGTATTGAAATATGAGACAATCTTATGTGAGATCGTCTAAGGTGAGATAATTTTAAACTTTCGTAATTAGTTATCATTTTTTGTTAAGAATGTTATAACTTTTTTTTTTAAAATGTTATCATTTTTTATTTTGATTATAAATTATTCATGAAATATTTCACTGCACCATTATCACTTTTTATCAATTGAATATTATTTTTTATTAAAATATTATCATTTCTAATTCGTCTCACGGGTACATTCCATGAGACGGCCTCACCCAAATCTTTTCCTTTAGAATATAAATCATTAGGGTGTAAAGTGAATCTAATACAATGAATATTTCGTTTTGATAAAGTCTCTCATGAGATGGTGACTATGTGAAAAAGATCAATAAATTATTAAAGTATGATTGCAATATAGATAAAATATATTCATTAGTAATTAAAATATAGTATTTTTCAAGTTACAATGAATAATGAAATTAATTTATAATTTAATATTATAATATGATTCTCTATAATCATTTCATTCGTTTAAGGAGTTTCATTTGTTTTTTGCATGTGAATTAAAGAGTATTATCATTAATGTGTGATGAGTAATTGTATTAGTGTGTGTGAATTTTATATTTTAATTGTATTAGTATGTGTGAGTGGATTTTGTTAAAAATAATTTTAAAAAAATGTAAGAACCCTTACATAGAATGTATCATAATCACACTTTTATAATTATTCAATTTCTTGTTACGATGCATATCACATGTACCTGTGAAGACTCAAGAGAATGCTCTTTGTTTATAATAATGGGAGTATTGGTAAATTGAATTCAAAGGAATTAAATGTTGGAAGAAATAGAAAACTTAAATTAAAAGATGTCCGATGGAGGGCAAAACACGTGTCAAAGGGACATGCGGTGGCGTCCACGTATAGCGTACGTGGCGTTTCTCGTGAATTAATAACTGCTGCAATTTCCCCAAGTCCAAACACTAGAAACAGCGGCACGAAATTTTGGATCAAATTAATTTAATAATACTCTATTTAAATGTGGCACACATTTCTATGTTAATGTTCTTTTCCAAACATTTATAACGCTGTACAATTTTAAATTAGAGAGATAGATGATTAAATATATACTGATCGAATTTTACCATCTATTTTTTTATAAGAATATTATTATTTTATATAAAGTGTAGTTTTATTAGCAGATGGGTTATATATAAGTTTCTTTTGCTAAAAAATGAAAAATAAATACTTTTAATCTTTTAAAGTTGACGGTCAAAATATCTAAATAAATATTTTATCAGCGGACGGAAAAAGTATTTACTTCTTTTTTTTATTATGCAAAAGATTTTTGCAAGATCGTCTTACAAAATGGTCAGATAAAAAGTAAAAAAAATTTAATGAAAAATAATATTTAATTATTGAAAAGTAATACTCTTTCTGTTTCGCTAAATTTTCACCTTTAATTACAAAGGAAAGATGAAAACCTTAACGGGACGGAAGGAGTAATATACAGTAAATTATAGTAGTAAATGAAATGTGACTACATAAAAGTGAAAATATTTTTTTAATAAAAAATAATACTCCCTCCATCCCATGAAAAATGGTGCTTTTGCTTTTTGCATGTGAATTAGCGAGTATTATTATTTAATGCATGAGTAGTTGTATTATTGGTTTGTGTGCCGCATATTTTAATTATATTAGTGAGTGTGTGTAGGTTCCATATGTATAAAAAAAAGACTCTTTAGGTGGGACGCCCAAAATGAAAGAAAACGACCCTCCGAAGGAGACGGAGGGAGTAGCTACTTAAAAAATATAAAATTGTCCCATGCAAGTGTAACCCTTTTTATAATTACACTACTCCCTCCATCCAGACCATACCATAAAAAAAAATTCACTTTTTATTTTCATCCATCATACAATTAACTTTACTACCCAAAATTGGAAAACATTACATTACTTCCACTTAACAAATATATACATACTTTATAAAAATAATACACCACCTCTAAAAAAATCAATAAAATTAATAAAATAATCACTATTTCTTAAATTTCGTGTCTACAAGAACGGTGCAATATATTATGAGATGAATGGAGTACACGCTAACAAATGATTATTAAACCCTTAAATACTTGGTAGTTATTTAGACAATGATTGTTTCGTATGATTTATATGTAGAATATAGAATAATAGATGAAATATGAAAATGAAAAAGGTGATTTCATTTGATATTCTGTTAATAGATTTACTCACTCATCCTAAATTAAATTTTACATTTGTCACAAATTTACCACTCTCACTCAAGATATACCATATTTTATTATCTAAAAGCTTAAGCTGATAGAGAGTTGAATCGTTTAAATACTTAATCAAAGTCACTCTAACACGCCCCCTCACATGCAGGTGGGGATAACTTTGCCTCAAGTCTTGCATGTGAAATTGTTTCGTAATTTCATTTGAATTCTGTTAATAGATTTATTCACTCATCCTAAATTAAATTTCACACTTGTCACAAATTTACCACTCTCACTCAAGACATAGCGTATTTTATCATCTAAAAACTTAAGCTGATAGAGAGTTGAACATAAATGGGTGGCGGTGAGGTTCGAACTTTGGACCTTTGCTAGGCCTGAGCTCTGATACCATGTTAAATGATCATCTCACCTAAAAGCTTAAGCTGATAGAGAGTTGAATCGTTTAATACTTAATCCAAGTTACTCTAACACACGGTGTGTCCCCGGGGCACAAGAGTCTCACTCATTGTTTTATACCGTTATATTAAAACAGCCTAGTTATTACTCTATTGTGATGTACCGTCGTATTACAGCTTGACTTTGATTCTTTCTCGGATCAACCGGATTAGCTACTAAACCCTGTCTAAAGAGCATTGAGGCTACGGGACCAGTTAACGTATTTGTTGGGTATCAATTGTACCCTAATTATTATTAATGAAATTTTCCTTTATATAAAAAAAAATGTTATGAATTTGTTGTTGCGTTTGGTATATGTATTTGGTGTATCCACCACTAGAGTCTCATCCCATCTTCTCTTGGATGGAGATTGATAAAGGAAGGGATCTAAATTCATGTTAAATGTAGAATTTAAACTTCCCTGTAGTTAGTTTTATTGAAAATTTCATCATCCCTCTATCACTTACGCCAATCAGCTTTATCAAAAGATTTTTTACCCATTACTACTTACTGCAATTAGCTTTATTGAAAGATTTTTACCATCCTCTACCACTTAAAGGATAGCTACCAACTTGGTTGGTAATTTTTCACACACTATCTAACACTTAAATTATGCTTTGAGGCGTTTGATGTATATACTTTATTTTATGAATGGTAGGATAATCAGCATTAAATAGGAAAATAAATAATTATAATTATAAAACATAAGCATAAATGATAAAAATAAAGATTATTTATCTTGTTCTATGTACCACTTATATTGTAACACCATACAAAAATACACTAGAAAAATATTCCACTGAATTGAATTGGGCTCGATTCAATACATTTCTTATGTACCCATAGGTACTATATTGGATTTGAATCAGATTTCGGATCAATCTATATTGATATTGACTGCCTCCATTATGTTGTTGCTAACAAATACTACTTTTTTTGGTTTTGGATCTTCCAAATAATTCCTGCAGGAGATCCGGATCCATTTTTTTCTGATCCTTCGAGAAAAAGATTCATTCTCTTCATAAAAAATAGGAGGTAGAACCAATAAAGATTTCTTTTTCGATTCATATCCTCATTTAAGAATTGTTTTTGATCCAATCCGTAGGAATCAATAGAAAAGGCAAATCCCTTATGATACACCAAATCCGGCTCGATTATGGATAGAGTGAATAGATCTTCCATTTCTTGAAAGCTCTCTTCTGATTCAAAATCGTGGTGTGACGTGTATCCTCCCCTGTTCCGGCCATGGAATAGATGAGATAAATAAAAAAATAAATTTTTGTTCAAGAATGAAATTTTATTGGAACTGTCCATATCCGGTTCATCCTTCAGAACCCTATCACACCCTGGATCTGATGAAATAGGATGAATTGCGACAGTATTTTATAAATACGTAATTATCTTGAATATATTAACCAGTTCTTTATTTTTCGATCGTCTGGGAGGGACAAAAAAAAGATCTTGTTGTTTCTTCAACAATTTCGGATCTCTAGTGGACCTCTCAGTAGGATTCGAACCCAGATGAAGTTCTGACCATCTATCAGAGAAAAAAGAACGAACCGATCTTGTAGGATTCCCAATAAATTCTTGGATTTCTTCCGGAAGCAGATGCTTAATCATCTGCTTCTCACGTTCCGTGAATAGTCGGGACATTGAGGAATATCCAGAAAGGCATTTCGAGAATCGATCTGATTCTATCTCTGTTCCTTCCGTTTGATGAAATGAAGAATCCCAAAGAATCGATCTTTCTTTTAGTGGTTGAATCTCTCTTTGTTTGATCAATGTGTGATATTCTGAATCCTCATTACTAATAGAATCCAAATGATCTCTGCATTGATCAGAAGATCCTTTCAATTGGCTAGAATCCGCTACTTGAACGAAACTGGATCTTGTGGAATCATATTGAATATTTGACGATACATTCCATACCTTTCTAAAAAATTGAACCTTGTTTACCAACCACGCATTGTCTAACCAAATCCAATCCTCTCTCGATACGTTCCTCAAAAAATCCGATTCTTGCGGATTCTTCCACCAACTAACGAAGAGATCTTGACGAAATTTCCACATATGAAATTGAGCACAATTTTGCAAAGAAATAGCCCACTTGTTTCTCGAGAGAGGATGGGAAACTTGCTTAATATCATTTGATTGAATAGTTGAACCAGCCCTTTGTTGTTTGAAGAAACCCTCCACTTCAGTTGGTATTTTTTCACGAAAAGCAGATATGAGATAAGAAATCCAATGTTTCACTAAGATTTCGAATAGCGGTCCCGAATTCAAGTCGATTCTATTTCGCTTCTTCCTCAGAGAAAGACGATCAAACAATTCCCAATCATGGTCCTTGCGAATCGGATCATCCATATAATATACAAAAAGAAACTCTAGATATTTGAGATCTTTCTTTTTGAATAAGATCTCAATTCCAGTGACGGTTTCATTAGATATCTTACAACTAAAATTCCTCTTTTTTCTGATCCAGTTCCTCCACCACCGCGAACTCCAGTTAGATTCAGGCATGCTACACTTTTTAGTTATTGGGAGACCCCAAGTACTCTCTTTCGGATTCAGGAAATAACTCTCAGAGATCTTTTTTCCTTTTGGAAGATACATGAGCGAAATAATTAACTTATTGATATTGGAAGACCTAATCAATTCTTCCAATGTATCATTTCTGGGTCCAATGGAATTCATAGATATAGGAAGAAGTCCACTCAAATAGATATTTTTGCTTCAGACCATATTTTGATTGTTAATATGATATATAAGGACCGCTACTATAAATAGTAGTACACCCTTGATCGTGAAATACCGATTGTTTGTTGAACCCTGTGAATTGCGTGAAAGTAGGATACTCAAACTTCGGGAGTTCAGGAGTTTTAGAAAACGTTCTTGGTGGAAAAAAAATGCGAATGAAAGACCCCACTAAATTGAATTAGGTCTATGAATCTAAGAAATAGTGAGAATTCTTGATCTATCTCAATATCTCTCTCAATTCGAAAATTCAGGATTTGAATTGATGTCCTTTCATTGATTCCTCCTAAATTGCATTGATTTATCCTAAAGATTTCATTTAAATTGGAATTTGGTTATTCACCATGTACGAGGATCCCCCCTAAGCATCCATGGCTGAATGGTTAAAGCTCCCAACTCATAATTGGCGGATTCGTAGGTTCAATTCCTACTAGATGCACGCCAATGGAGCCCTCCAATAAGTCTATTGGAATTGGCTCTGTATCAATGGAATCTCATCATCCATACATAACGAATTGGTGTGGTATATTCATATCATAGTATATGAACAGTAAGAAATAGCATTCTTTTTGAGACTATAACTCATAGGGAAGAAATTCGATTTATGGATGGAATCAATCAATATATATATATATATATATATATATATATATATATATATATATATATATATATATATATATATAACTCAATAATATTTTTGAAAAGTAAAAGACATTATAGATATTAAATCACCAAATCATCAGTGTGATCAAGGTTAACAACATTATCAGGCAAAACCGATGAAACAAAAGATGCCTCAGTAGAGAAAGCATAAGAAGCTAGATTATGAGCTAAAACATTATTCTTCCGCCCAACCCATCTAAATATAACACGATTCAAAGACAAACACAGATCTAAAATATCGCTGACGACGTCTCAAAAAATAGAGAGATCACTATTAGATTTCTCAAGAGCATTAAAAAAATTAAGGGAATCAACCTCTAAAATAACTCGAGGGAAATGTTAAAACCATGTGTAAAAAGTTACATATATTATTAAATTGGTATAAAAATTAAAATTGAATTCAACAAAAAGTCAAGGATCAAAATAGTACTCCCTCCGTCCTATAATAAGTGCCTTATTTTCCGTTTTCGTCCATACCACAATAAGTATCACCACCAAAAAAAGAAAATTTCACATTAACCAACAATCTCAAAAGTTATCTTAATTTCAAAAATACCACTTCCACCTAATACACATAACATACTTTATAATTTATTTATTACTTAAAAATACCACAATACCCCTAAAAATCATAAAATTGGTCAAAAAGTAACTTTTCTTAAACTTCGTATTTACAGTAATGATGACAACAATTATGAGACGGAGGGAGTATTATTTTTAGGCTTTAACTTCAAAATTTTAAACTATTTACAAAACTTATAACAATATTAGGATGTTTTGTATAAATTTTATGAGGTTTAAAAATTATGAATAGTGATAATGTATATGCTTTTTTGAAATTTTGGTATGGTGTATTTTAATTTTATGTCAAAGTATAATAAAACATGAATAATATGTATAGAAAGTACTCCCTCCGTCTCAACACAGTTTTCACATTTCCTCATTTATCCGTCACAATACAATTTTCACACCCTAAAAATGAAAAAAAAAAAAACACAAAAAATTAACCTTCCATGACCCCTTATTTTCAAAATTGTCATTCCATCTTCATACATTTAAAACACTAATTATATACCTAAATATATTTAACTTAACCCAAATTATTCTAACCCAACCCAAACCAACTCACCCCACCCCCAAATTAAAACACAAATTACCCACCCCACCCCCAAATTAAAACATAAAAATTATTTCCTGCTGAAAATTCGATTTTTTTCTCCTCTCTCAACCCTCATAGAAAACCCCAGATCTAACACTATCTCTCTCTCATTTGGATAATGTCTAGAAACGAGAAGGGATTGCAGATGAAAGATAAACAAGAAGAAGAATGGTAAGGAGAAGGATTTAGTGGGACCATCGCTCTTTCCCTTCCATTCTGTAGAAGCCATCGGACTGGCGCTCAGACGAGCCCATTCCATCGAAGCCACCGGACTGGTCTTCCGACCGGCAGGCCTTTCTGTCACCCTCTCTTAGTGAGATCTCTCCTCTCTTAAAACCAGAGGTACCACAGATGGAAGGGAATGAAGATCCAAGTATTGTAAATTTGGATATCTATACCGAGGTGAGTCGGGCCCGTTGTAGTTAGCACAATGGATGTTGGCCTGCCTCATGAATCCACGAGGATCTTCCTTATCTAGGACTTTCATTCGCCGGACGGCCTCTTCGAATTTGGCCAAGTATTCCGGCGTCATCTGATTGGAGTAGTTTGGGTTTTGGATTGAAGTAGTTCGGTTTTGTGGTATGGGATTGACCCCAGATTGTGTTCATAGGTTTGGCGTTGAATGAGATTAAAAATTAGTTTGGGTTTTGGATTGAAGTAGTTTGGTTTTGTGATTTGGGATTGACCCCAGATTGTGTTAATTGGTTTGGTGTTGAATGAGATTAACTTTAATTATAAAATTAGCCTCTTTGCAATTAATTTTTTAATGTACCAGTTTGCCTCAAAATTTTGCTTTGAAAAGTCAAGATACTTGAACAGTGAAATATTGAGTATTAATTAATTAAAAGAACTGATGATAGAAGATTAAAAATATATATTAATTAAAGAGTGAGAATTAATACAAGAAAAGTGGATGAGTTGGGTATTAATAAAATTTAGAAGTGAATATAAGAATGGTTTTTAAAACATGAATGTAAGTTTTGAAACTTAAACTTTGATTTTAAAACCTACAACAATCATAGAAAATCACATAGATTATTCTTATTAATTTAGTTTTCAAAATCCTAAGTTTTCAAAAGCTCACATGAGCTAGAAAAACATACTCTTTAGACTACGTAAATTTTTGTTTTAAAACCCATATTTTGAATTTTTAGATCCTACGGACATCTGGGTTTGTGAATCCAATTTTTAAAAAATTATCTTTACAATTTTTCATAAACTTTATTAATATCAAACTCACTCCTATACATATTCCGAATTATCTCCCTGAATTCATGCATTTTATTTCTCTCCCTCATGATCTCTCTCTTTTTTTATATATTACTCATGAAATAATACTCCTAGTCCGTTCTACATTTACTTGCACTGTTATTGTAGAATTTTATAAAAGTTTTTTTTTACCAATTTTATTAACTTTTGGAGGGTAATGTAGTATTTTTAGGTAATAAATAGTATATTATAAAGTGTGTTATGTGTGATAGGTGTGAGTAGTAAAATTGTAATTAAGATGTACTTTAAAGATTAAAAATCAATACTCCCTCCATCCCAACTTCAACTTCACACTTTCCGTTTTGGTTCGTCCCAAATTCAACTTCACACTCCCATAAAAGGAAAAAACAACAAACTAATATCCTTCTAACATACTTTAATTTCAAATTTACCATCACCTTTTTAACACACATAACATACTTTATCATTTATTTATTACCCAAAAATACCATACTACCCTCAAAAGTAAGTCAAAAAGTGACTTTTCTTAAACTCCGTATCTACAGTAAACGTGAACTTGAATTTGGGACGGAGGGAGTATGATGTTTTATTTTTTGGATGATGCATTAATACAGGACGGATAAAAATGAAAAATATGTGAAATTTAATATAAGACGAATGAGTAATATAATTCAATAGAAGTCGTTTTAGAAAAGACTTATGTAATACTCCATCCGTCTCACTTCAGATGATACACTTTTCATTTTGGGCTATCCCACAAAAGTTTGCACATTCAAAAAAAAAAAAGTAAAAAACAATCACCCTTCCCTATATACTTTAATTACAAAAAAAAAGCATCTCTACTTACCATACTTTATCATTTATATATTACATAAAAATATCATTATACTCCTAAAAGTTATCATTTTCTTAATTTCTGTGCCGAAAAGAGGAATGCAAGCTTTTTAGAGATGGAGGGAGTAAAAATTATAAAAACCTAAAACCAGTTCCTAAAAGCGCAAACAAGCATAAAGGTTTAAGCTTTTCACAGTGCTTAGAATATTCTTCTTTCTCCCAAATATCACACATCTAACAATATTAATAAAGCAAAGATTAGAATGAGACTGACTTGGTAGATAAGAAGTGAAAATATTTTAATAAAAGTACTCCCTTCGTCTCATAAAACTTTTCACATTTACTGTTGCACGTTATATAAGAAAATTTGTACTTTTTGACCATCTTTATTGACGTTGGAAGGTATTGTAGTATTTTTAGATAATAAAAATGTATAAAGTAATTATATGTGTATGAAAAATGAGTGACAAATTTGAAATAAAAGTAACTTTTGAGGTTATTAGATAAGGTGATGTTTCTTTTTTAGAGTGTGAAAGGTTTTGTGAGACAAACAAATGAGGAAAGTATGAAAAGTATTATGGGACGGAGGAAGTAATATTTAATTGATAAAAAGTGATTGTGGTTTAAAACTGTAAGTGAAATATTTTATAAACAGTTTTTAATATAAATAAAAAATGATAATATTTACAAAATAAAGTGATAATATCTCTAATAAAAAATACTAATAATTAATTAAAATATTATAAAATAATCTTATCGTAAGACGTTCTCCAATGTATGCCTATTAATAAATTGTAAGATAGTACTCCCTCCATCCCGGTCAAAGTGTGTCATTTACTTTTTGCACGTTGATTAAGGAGTATTATTATTTTATGTAAAGTGGGTAGGTGTATTAGAGAAATATGATATGTAGTGGTGGGCCATTGATGAACCCTTTTTACTAAAAGAGAAAAATGGTGCAATTTAGACGGGACGCTCAATATAATAAAATGGTACTGCACGGGAAGGAGTACATTATACTAAAACAGTAGATCCAAACCCTTTATGCAAAACCTAAAAATGTGATGACCAAGTCTGTTAAATAGAGGTGGAAGCCTCACTATATATATATGCATACACTTGCACATTATAATCAAACATCAAACAAGAAAATAGGTATTATAATCATCAAGTTTATAGATAATGATGAGGAGCCACTTGATTTTCTTCTTCATACATCTTCTACTCCCATCTCTTCTCACTCTCTCAGCTGCATCTTCTGTAAGTTCCTTCCTTTTTCCATCTCAATTCATTTTAATATATATATATATATACTAATAAAAACACACACATATACACTGCAAATGTGTGTAATCCTTTAATTAACATCATATCTATAATAGATTTCAGTGTTGTTCTTTGGTTCTTCCATCGAATTTTGGGGTTAATGTCAATCTTTTAACGTCATGATATGGATCTAGATTAATGACATCTCTCTCACAAAGACAAATGTATTTTCTTGTGTGAGATTTATATTTTTTTTAATTATTAATCTATTGAAAATACTTATTACGAGATTGGCTTACGGGACATATTTTATGAAAATTAAAATATATTTTAGAAAAATTTTATAAGGGATTAGTATTTTATACTCTTAACTAAAAAAAATATAATTTTTCATTTTGGACGTTTAATTTAAAGGGCATTATATCTCTAAAAAAAAAAAGCCCTGCATTCTACTATTTATATTCATTCATTTACATGTAAAAAGCAAACAATATCTTTATTGATGGATGGGGCAAGTATATAAATAATTAAAGTGATAATTTTTCAGAATTTATGTATTCCCTCCGTCTCGCGTTAACGTTTACGTTTGTTTTTGCACATAGATTAATAGATATAATATTTTAACGTGAAGAGAAATAATATTTTATGTGAAGTGGGTAGTTGTATTAGTGTTGTGTATGGATCCTGCATGGAATAATTAATTATTTTGTGTGAGCCCAACTTAAAAAAAAGAAACGTAAACCTTAACTTAAAACAAATCAAAATGTAAAATGTAAACCTTAACGTGGAGGGAGGGGTATATTTTTTCATATTTGATAATGATATTATTTTTTACTTTCTACTAAACACATATTTTGTGAAGGCAAAGTAAGTCCTAAAATTGTAATTTTAGGACAATAATTTAGCAATTTATATTTTGGAATATTAGGTTGTCGGAGTGATAATTATATTTTAGTTTTGCAATTAAAAAATAAATTAGGCTTGAAATATTTTTTCATCCACGTTATTGAATGGGTCGTGAGAGAGAGAAAAAATTGAGGTGTAATATTACAATTGTAGGATGAGAATTAAAGCACACTTATATTACAATTTTTTTTACTGTTAATTGTTTTATCCATTGATAATAACACGTGTGCGACACTCCTTAATGAACTGCACTTTACAAGTGTGCATGTTCTTTGAGGTTTAAAAAGGAAAAAAATTGTAAAACAAAATGAATACATACATGGGATTCCTAATTTATGTGGTTCTTTAATAATACCATATGAATGCCATATTATGCTTTTTAAATTTTGTTTTGAAATTTTTGCATGTCATTTATATTTTTATAAAGGAGAGGTATAATCTAAAAGGGGATGGAAGGAGTAATATTTTATTACCTAAATAAAAATAATTTAACATCCTCTAAAATTATAAAATTTGTTAAAAAATACTCCCTCCGTCTCAGATTAAGAGGGTCATTTTTTCATTTTGGTCGTCCCACCCAAAGAGTCTCATTTTCTTTTTTAAACACATGCGACCCACACACCCCATCTAATACAATTAAATGTTGGGACCCACACTCCTACTAATACAACTATCCACTACACATTAATTAAATAATAATACTCCTTAATATACGTACCAAAAAGCAAATGACCCTCTTAATAAAGGACGGAGGGAGACTTTTTTTTTAAATAATGTAGTATAGTAAATGGGAGGAGTGGTTCGGGACGAAGGATTAATTATTATTGTAGAAGGAGAGAGTACATTTTGGAGGTGCTTGGTTGGGGTTATATGGTGAGGTTAATGAGAACAGATTATGAAAGTACATTAATTCCCCCAATTAATGCAATTAATGTTTGTTTGATATAGTGAAAATTAAAATTCATTAATCATTCTCATTATTCAATTACTATTCATCATCTTTAGTCATTCAATTACTTTATTGTCATGAAAAATTCGAAGTAAGCACCCAAATTAATAATTTAGATTTCCAAATATTTCAATACTCCAACTACATTTTAACAACACTAAAAAATATAAAAGTAAAATAATGGATTTGAATTAGCCTAATCATTTGTTATTTTGTAATTAGGAGGATGAATGCGTTTACACACTGTTCGTTGGGACCGGGTCAGTGGTGAAAGCGGGTACGGATTCCAAGATCAGCCTCACACTCAGCGATTCGAACCAGAAATCTGTTCGGATCCCCAATCTGAAGGAATGGGGCCTAATGGGCCCCAAACACGACTACTTCGAAAGGGGAAACGTGGACTCCTTCACGGGCCTAGGCCCATGTATCGGGTCGCCCATTTGCAGGCTTAACCTCACATCCGACGGGTCCGGGTCCCACCACGGTTGGTTCTGTGATTACGTGGAGGTGACGTCAACTGGGCCCCACAAGGGATGCAGCCAGACTCTATTTTACGTGAACCAGTGGCTCGCTTCTGATGCTCCACCATACCAACTGTCGGTGGTTTTAGACGGTTGTGGGCTTTTGGCCCAATACAATGGTGGGCCTTTAGCTGTTAGGAAGCCCATTGGATCTGCTACAAACTAACTTTGTTTTCTGAAGGAGAGAAAGGAGAATGATTTTATCCAAGTAGATTGTTCTTCTTCCTAAATCAAAATAAAATAGAACAAGTTATGGTTTGCTTTCACATATTTTTATACCAGTTTTCTCCTCTTTATATTTTCCTTTTTTATTTATATTATACTACAAAACCCTTTCGCATCTCAAAAAATAAAATATTGTTTTATCCAACAACAAAAAATATAGTATTATTTCATAATGATTAGCATACCACCATTCATTAATTTCCAACGTATGATACGCTAATTTCATCTATGGAACTTACTATATTCCAACACCCATAATAACTTTCACAAAAAAATAATAAAAAAATCACCACTTTAATTTAATAATTTTGAAATACATTTTATTTTAAAAGATATTACTCCATCCGTCCGCTTGAAAGAGGACATTTTGCTTTTGTGCACGTTGATTAAGGAATATTGTTATTTAATGTGTAGTAGGTAGTTGTATTAGTGGGAGTGTGAACCCCATATTTTAGTTGTATTAGTGGGTGTGTATGGGTTCCATGTGTGTAAAAAAGGAAATGACCCTCTTTGGAACGGACTACCAAAATGGAAAAAAGACACTCTTTCGAGCGGACTGAGAGAGTATTACATAATACTCCCCTCCGTCCGGATTCAAGGGTGTCATTTGCTTTTGGGCACGGAGATTAAGGAGTATTGTTATTTAATGTGTAGTGGGTAGTTGTGTGTGGGTCCCATTTTTTAGTTGTATGATTGGGTGTGTGTTGATAAAAAAGGAAATGGGACATTTGAGGGTGGACGCCCAAAATGGAAAAATGATACCCTTGAAAGCGGACGGAGAGGGTATATATACTTTCAACTTTATTTATTTATTATTGACTTAATACCGTGTTCACTCGGGTGCACTAAGTTAAGTTTAATTTTTTTTGAGAAGGAATAGGGTACAACCGGTCCTATCAAAATTTGATATAACCGGATCCCAAATCAGTGAAATCACCATCCTTAATGTCAATTGCGTGTAAATCTGAAGACCCATATTTCTTTCGGTGTTCTGTCCAAATTATATTAACCAAATTTTCATTTGACATTTTTCATTAGAGCATCCTCACCTCTCGCAAGCACGGCATCGACCTAGCCATCGTGCTGGAGTCCCTCATCCGCGACGAGAATAGTGGCTGCGCTGTGGTGTTCGACCGAGAGATGGCCGGCGCCAGCCACAATGTTCCAGCAAGTTTTTGGTACTCAAAACCGCCGCCGCCTGATCTGGCGTTGAGGGAAGTCATCCTTGTCGAAGAAGTGGTGGTCGACAAGAGTGATGCTTTGGTGGCCGACGATGAAGCAAACCTTAATTGCTTGCTCAATTGTTCGAAGAGGTAAAATTGGTAGTAATACTTTGACATTATTTAATATATTCTTCAATGTGTTACAAGAACAAATTTAGTAGTATATGATTTTCACCAATCATCGAATAATACTAATCATATTCCTTATAAGCCCTTGATTCCTTTTTTTTAAATAATTGTACAGATGAGTGTTTAATGTCTTTTCTCTCTGTGATTTACTTTCTTCCATCCCTGTAAATTTAAAAAAATTTCAACGCTGAACTTCATTGTTTATATGCTTATTGCAGGTCTGTAAACATTGATTTTCATTCCAATTTTCGCTGAAAATGTTCCTGCAAGGCTACCTTTTCAGAAATTCATTGTTGGGATAGCCATGAAAGCCTTTCACGTTCTTCAATTAATTTTATGCCTCAGTTTTACTTTCTGTTTGGCTTTTATTATTACATTTATCACATTTTGAATTTAATTGGCATTTGCCAAAATTTTGGGAGAAGCCCATTTCATTTTGGATGGGCAAAACAGGACAGTAATCTAAAGATTTGAAAATTGCTATTCTTGTATTTCATTTAATGAGGAAGTCAATTTGTACTAGAATACATAATATATTTTGAATTATTGTTAGTATAATTGAAATACGTTATGTGATTTATTAAAATGTACTATCCTATTGAAAATTTTAGGCATTTTCAAGTTGTACTAATGTATATTCAAATTCTTAAATCACTAGTGATTCAATTAATTCCCAAAAGTTATCTCATTGATTTCAAATAGTAACCTAATTATTTTTATAGAATGATTTAACAATGTACAGATTGCATACAATTTAATTCTTCACAGTTCAAACTTTTACTTTTAGAAATTAGAGTCTCAAAACAAAGAGTAATCTAATTCATTACAATGAGTAACCCAATTAATATAAAAGAGTAACCTAAAAGATATTGATAAAACAAAATATAAAGAATAATTCAGAAACTTGTTCATAACAACTTAATTCAATATAAATATAGTTAATAGAAAATGATGTACAACTAGATATACTTTTGAAACTTATTCATAAAATAATATACTTTTGAATTGGCTGTACGGGATTTGATTATTAAAATGAAGTTTGCCTTTTCAAAAGGATGGTTGAATCAAATTGTTTGATTCTCTAATTTGGACATCTACCATGTGGACTTGGACCACCAAATATTGGGCCTTATAACAAGTAATTCTAATAAGGAGTTTGGGCCTTATAACAATTTATTAATAGAGAGTTTGGGCCCTATAGCAATTAATTCATACCCATTTTGTGGTTCCAGATAACTTGCTTTTGTTCTTGCAAATAATTTGAGCTCCATGATATCCCATAATTTTGGGGTTTTTTTTTATTTTATATTTTGTATGAAATTTTAGAATGAATGAACAGAGAAACACAGGGGATGGCAAATCTCATGACATATCACCTACTATACAGTTTGAAAATTGGAGAGAGAATGGTTGAGTCTTTTACTAATAGAAAATAGCAACTAAAAAGATGTTAATTAAATAAAATAATATTTTATTTTCTGAATTTCGAATATGAAATTAACGAGTAACTCAAATTATTAAAAAGAGTAACCCAATTAATAGAAAAGAATAACCTAAATATGTTAACTAAATAGAACAATATTTTACTTTCTTAAATTCGAATATGAAATTAAAGAGTAACTCAAATTATTAGAATGAGTGTTCCATTTAATAGAAAATAGTAACCTAAAAAATGTTAATCAAATAGAACAATATTTTATTTTCTAAAATCCTAATATGAAATTAAAGAGTAATCCAAATTATTAAAAAGAGTAATCCAATTAATAGAAAAGAGTAACCTTAAAAATCTTAATCAAATAGAACAATATTTTATTGTCTGAATTTCGAATATATGAAATTAAAGAGTAAACCAAATTATTAAAAAGAGTAACCCAATTAATATAAAAAAGTAATCTAAAATATATTTGTGTAGTATTCAGCACAAGGAGAAGTTTGTGTAGAACATCATTGTGGCTATAGGTAAGTAGTAGTAATCCTAGTGAATAAGCAGAAGCTCATAATGAAGCAGAAGATTGAAATGATAAAATGAAATCAATCAAGCCATCTAAAGCTTAAGATGAAGAACCAGCTTCAAACACACAACTCTTTCCTTAGATTCAGAGAAAACGATAGGGGAGTAATTCGCTCGAGTAGATCACCACCACCACAATACTCCAAAAAAACATGCACAAAGTCGTCATCCTCGTAAACATAAAAAATCCCAACCACATTGGGGTGGCCGGACACCAGGTGCGTGAGCTTGGCCTCATTGTCGAGGCATTAGCTGTCGACGGCATCGATCTGGATGAGGCGCTTGTCGATCGAATTCACGGCGTGTTAGAGTTAGCATTACCTTAAGCTTGCTTAGCTAATAAGTTACCTTTATTAGTTAGGTAGTTAAGATTGTTAATATTCAGTTAGAAAGTTAGTTTTCTACTCTATTTTTTCAGATTGTATAAATAGTGTATAACTGATCTATTTTCATTAAGTTCAACTCTCTCTAAATTTTCAACAGCGAAGCACTGAGTCACCGGTGAGGGCGGAGTGACACCTAGAAACGACGCCATACTTGCCCCTGCCAATCTCGAGTGTAGTCTCTCTCTAGTGCTCCACTCATTAGTTTTGTCTTGTTCTCTCTCTAGCCAGTCTAGACCTGTCCGGGAACAGCCTCACCTGCCACATTCCGGGAGAGTTGGGAAGCATGAGCCAGCTGGTTTACCTGGTGCTTACCGGAAACAGTCTCATCGGCGGCGTGCCCGACACCATATGCCGGAACGCCACCAGTTTAGAGCACTTGATACTGGCCCGAATGCTCTGGATGCCCACATTCCGGGGCAACTCAGGGACTGCACCTCCCTCAAGCACCTGGACTTGTCCAATAACACGCTCAGCGGACCCATCCCACCGGAGCTCTACCACATGACCCAACTCATCGACCTCCTGCTTAACAACAACACTCTCTCCGGCACCATCTCCCCCGCCATAGCCAACCTCACCAATCTTCAGAATCTGGCGCAAATGATTGATTTCTTCGGGAATGGATTCACCGGCCGCATCCCCATCACCATCGAAAACCTCACCCGACGGCAAGAGGAGGGCAGCGCCGGACCACCTCTTAGAATGGAATCTAGAATTCCTCATCGTAATAATTATCTACCACATAATTTCTGCTCCATAAAATTCAAAATTCTAAAAATATAAGAAATTTAAATTGAGATGTGATATATTATAGGGAAATACCACAATTTGTCCTATATGGGAAAGTCAACATCTTTTTTGCCCTACCTTTTGTAATACATCTAAATTGCCCTGAAAATACATGCAATGTCATGAATACCCTCAAGGATGGTCCACCTTTTTGTATTGGGAATGAGTTGACAAGTACAGTTGCATGCAAAATAGATGTGTCAGGGAATATGTTGATTATTTAGGGTTGACACATTAATTAAAGAAGAAATAAATAAGTCTACTAAAATATAACCCCTAATTCGGCGGACAAGCTGAATGAAGTGCAAAAGCCAAATTTTAAAATGCACGAAATTAAAATTTTAAATTCCTTAAATTGTTATATTATAATAGGCTTTTTATTAATAAACACATGCAGTAGTATTTAGGTGATTAAACACATGCAACTACCTACCACTCCACTGAAACACACTTCATTTAATGGGGTGAAAAGGCCCTGTTTTCACAATCAGTTCATTTATGTAAATTCTTGTCACATTAAACTCTCAACTATCCCCACCAACCAAATAACTTCACCACCAACAAACATAAAAATTGGGCACAGTGGATTCAAACTTCATTCATCTGTATCCACAAATTATTGGAGCATAAAAAGGACATCGGCTCCCGCATTTACCCACCGGTTTTGTCGACGGATCCATAGTTAGAGCGAAAGGTAAGATGCGAATGTTGTTTGCATTGTATTTTATTTATTACTTTCTTTGAATGTTTTAGGGTTTTTAGGGCTTTAGGGTTTTAAAAACGCATGTCCGCTGAGTAAAATGGTTATATATATCCATGTCCGCCAAAGAAAATGGTGAAGTATGCATGTAATATGTGTTTACCTAATTTTGTGGCACTCACGAGCAAGAATACTCGATCGTTGTAGTAGTATATCCCAAGAAAAATTATCAATCCAATAAGGAGTTATGTTCGGACTAGCAATGTACGTGAGCTTATGTTCATGTTGTTTTTGTAAAGATGATCGGGGGGTTTTGATATTGTTAACAACTAAAACAAAGAGCAAGTAAATAAGATAGCAAATAAGATAAATGACAAATAAAGAAAATGGGTGCTAAAGTTCAAGTGTGAAAAACATGGGATTAGAAACATCCAAACATACTCAATCCATATTATCATGCAAAAGGAATCCAACTTAATTGATGTAAACTAAGGGTGATCACGATTATATCCTAAGCTCCCTTTCGGGTTACAAATGTTGTTGATCCATTTTAGACTCCCAAAAGCACTTAAGATCAAAGCCCAACATTAACCCCTTCCATCTAGGTACTAGTTAGATTAAACTCTCCCTTTTTGTGTACTAAAGCCAACGAATAGATTGGTTCCCCTCATTGAATTCAAATATCCTTTCGGTCAAACCCAAACTTAATGTCTATTCATGCCTTCCTAATACTATAGAGGGTCGTTTCCGTCTCACTCCAAGCAATACATACATGAATATCATGATAGCATTTAATTACCACAAATAATCCATTGATCAACAATCCATTAAACCAATAAACATTCATGAATAACAAACCATGCCATCACAACATCAAGACAATTAAACTCCATGAATAGAAATCAACATCAATTAAATCAAAAATCAATTTAATCCACATGATAATATAGATCTAATATGCTCTTCATATTCCTAATCCCACTAGAGGGATTAGCCTAACATGATAAAAGTAATAAAACAAATAAATGATTCATTACAAATACCCATAGTCTTAGATCTAAAGAAATACAAAATGAATGGATTCTTCCCTATCAATTTCTTGAAGAGAATCTTCTATTCTTCTTGATCTCCACCTCTAGCTCTTGATTCCTTGAGATCTCTCACACCCAATGGAAGGGATGAAGTTTTGATGGAGAATTAATGGAGATGATGAAGATGGATCAAAATGGATGAAGGTAGATGAAGATGATGGTGGAAAATGGAAGAAATGGTGTGTGATGTGTGTGTAGATGATGGGATTTTCGGATCTCCTGCCAATTGTTGAATAAAGGGGTATTTATACCCCTTTGGAGGCTTCTAGAAGGATCTGGAAATTTCTGCAGGAAAATACACAACACGAGTCGTGTTATGCAACACGGCCACGAGGTGGCCGTGTTGTGTCTTCTGATGCTGCCGCACGGCCTCGCCTTACAGGGCCGTATTACGCAACACGGCTCGTGTGCTGCAACACGAGTCGTGTGTTGTAACACGGGCACAGGGTGATCGTGTTGGCTCTTCTGATGTCGCCACACGGCCACTTCTTACAGGGCCGTGTTGGCGACACGGCTCGTGCTCCCGACTCGACTCGTGCAACTGGACACGACCTGAATTTGCCTGTGTTGAATGACTAGATGTCGCCGCACGACCAACTCTTACAGGGCCGTGTTGGCTACACGGCCCGTGTTGGTGCTGGCTCCTGCATTTCTTCACTGTTTTGGCTCGTTCTCCCTCGTTTCAACTCCGAATTGAGATCTGCTTTTTCCTACATCTTCCTTATCATGTTTAGCATCCAATAAAAAGTGAAAATCTTAAGTTTAAGCTCATTCACACACATTTCAATAAAAATACAAAACACAACCAAATAACATATAAAATACGGATAAAATAATACGAAAATACATATAAAAAGACACAAAAATCTAGGTGAAAATAGCTCTAATCAACCCCCCAAACTTAAGGTGTTGCTCGTCCCCGAGCAACGAAAATGACAAATCAAAAGGAGAAATTTTCACCTAGAAAAGACTAAACGAATATAAGCAAAAACACATCGTTAGCAATAATAACAACAAACTATGCTAAGTCATCCTACAACATTAAAATCATGACATGAGAAATTAATAAGTTCAATCAAAAGAGAATAAAGTGTAATATAGTTCCTTTTAAGTCCAAGCCTCACAATGGATATTAATGTCTCTCAATACTCTTTTGAAATAGGGTAGATCACACTCATTAATCGATTGGCTCGACTCGCTATAAGCTTGCTCGCGGACTATATTCACAAACCACCAAAGTTTCAATTAGTAATCAAAAAGGTCTTTAATTAGGATGTAATGATAGGCTCTTTGGTATGGTAGGGAAGATATGGATAATAGTGACTCAACAAGTGTAAGTAATCAAAGAGATGGCCAATTTCCTCAACTTCTCCACTTTTCTTTCTTCCTTTCTTATCTTTACAATCTAAAGCACTATTCATTAACTCTCCTTGGATTGAGCTTCTTTTGATGCATGCTTCCTATCTTTGAATTTTGTTTACTTGAGCATTTTGATGTTGATTTGCTCCTTTCTTACTTTGAGGTTGCATGTGCATTCTTGTTTTGCTCTTTTCATCCTTTTTCTTGCTTGTTTACCATGTCCTTTTTCTTCTTTTGCTAATCAATCAATCCTTTCTAGCTACCATCTCCTCAATCACCCACACAAAGGTATATATAAGCTTGAATGGGTAATTAAGGCTTGTAATGTGCTAAATTCACAAGAAATAGGCTTATAGGCTCAAAATGGTTAACTAAGGATGATGTTCATGGTAGGGAACATATATGGCAATGACTATAATAACAAGGATGGCCTTAGATCATTTCACCAATCTCCACTAATCGGGCTCGTTCCTATAGTCCTTGAGCAAGTTCTAACTTATCAAACACAACCGATCCACTCATGAAGAAATACCATGTATATGCGGTTGAGGCTCAAATGCTCACAAGCTTGTGCTCGGACCTTAAGGAACTTATTACACCACATTCATCTCAAAATTGAACAAGTTAAGTAAAACATGTCACAATTTGAAAGTGTAGAGATTCTTAATTATAATTTGTCATCACTTATCACCACAACCTATCATCACTCACATTCAAAAATGACTCACGACATCCCTAAACAAACCACCAAACATCCCAAGACAAGAATGAAAATACACAAAACATACAAATAAGGACTCAACAAACAAGACACAACAAAAACACAAAACATGCAAAAACACAAAATACCATCATCCATAAGAAACTTAAGCACACATTCATCCCAACCTTTATTGAAAAGGAAATCCTAAGTTACGAAAGTAAACCTCCCACAAACATAACATATGAAGTATCATGCTAGTCACAACAATCCAAATCAAACTCAATTCATTTCAAGTAGTAAAATGATAAGGTGTAGAGTACTCTCTCAATAGGCATTTGGTAAGGAAAACGTTAGCTTCAAGCTCCATCATGCTTCCAATACCTCTCATTCATGCTCAAACACTCAATAAACACCATTATTTCAACAATTTCATTATAAATATGGACTATCATGCACTTCAACACCACCAATCATGCCAAAATCAACCCAAACTCATGAGAAAAATTTTAAAATTTGTCCAATTTTACAAGAATCATACTCAAGTGGTGAGTCACACCACACAATCTCCCCCCAAACTTATATCGAAACAAGAGTTGAGACTTAAGTTTGCAAAAAGTGGTGAGACTTACCCTTGTAGTTTCCATTGATGATCTTCTTGTTGAGAAGTAACCGCATCCACACGACTCAAGCTATGTCCACCACGCACTAGCACCCCCCAAACCTAACTCGAGACAAGAGTCACAAATTAAGTTTGCAACAAGTTGTGGAACATGTCAACTTGAATCCATGAAGCATTTCTCTTTTCTTCAATGAGCATTTTTCTCCATGAGCACAATCAACCTACAAGGCCAAAACAAACAAGCAACAAAAACAAAGCAATAAAGATAGTGATGGGGTGCCTCCCATCGAGCGCTAAGTTTAACGTCTTCAAGCTAGATGAATTTTGAGATCATCTTTCAAATAAAACATCCACAAAGAGGGTCTCCCTTTGTGATGGATCCACATAGTGCTTCACACGATGACCATTGACCAAGAACTCTTCC
The DNA here is from genome assembly GCA_023678885.1 of Pogostemon cablin. Lineage (NCBI taxonomy): Eukaryota > Viridiplantae > Streptophyta > Magnoliopsida > Lamiales > Lamiaceae > Pogostemon > Pogostemon cablin. The sequence goes on along the minus strand of CM042997.1, from coordinate 21,226,557 downwards.
CCGTTCTCATCCATAACCTTTAGAGCTCCCCCATCAAGTACTTCCTTTACCACATAAGGTCCTCTCCATTTGGACTTCAACTTGCCCGGGAAAAGTCTTAGTCGAAAATTGAATACCAACACCTTCTCACCCTTTTCAAAGCTCTTCTTCCTCAAACGAGCATCATGCCACCTCTTGGTTTTTTCCTTAAAAATCCTTGAGTTTTCATAAGCATTTTCTCTAAATTCCTCAAGCTCATTCAATTGTAAGAATCTTACCTTCTTCGAAGCTTTCATGTCAAAATTCAACTTCTTAATGGCCCAATAAGCTTTATGCTCTAACTCCACGGGAAGATGGCAAGACTTGCCATAGACAATTTGAAAATGAGACATACCAAGAGTGGTCTTGAATGCGGTTCGAAAGGCCCACAATGCATCATCAAGTTTATTTGACCAATTCTTTCTACTCACACTCACTGTTTTCTCCAAGACTTGTTTGATTTGTCGATAAGAAATTTCAGCTTGACCATTCGTTTGAGGGTGATATGGAGTAGACACTCGATGCTTCACTCCATAAGTCTTGAGAATGTTCTCCATGAGCTTATTTATGAAGTGACTACCCCCATCACTTACCAACACTCTAGGTACTCCAAATCTTGTGAAGATATGCTTCTTTAGAAACCCCATGACCACTCTAGCATCACTTGTTCTCGAAGGTATGGCCTCAACCCATTTCGATACATAGTCAACCGCCAATAGGATGTATAGGAATTCATTAGATTGAGGAAATGGTCCCATGAAATCGATGCCCCACACATCAAATATCTCCACTTCTTGAAAGCTCTTAAGGGGCATTTCATCCCACTTGGAGATTCTTCCCATCCTTTGACATCGATCACAACCCTCTACAAATTTCTTACAACTCTTGAACAAAAATGGCCAATACAACCCCGATTGTAAGACTTTTGCAGCGGTCTTTTGAGCTCCAAAATGGCCTCCACTAGGTGAAGAGTGGCAAAACTCCAACACACTATTCCATTCTTCCTCGGGCACACATCTTCGCACAAGAGAATCATTACACATCTTGTACAAGAATGGATCATCCCACAAGTAATTTTTAACATCATGAAAGAACTTCTTGAATTGATACTTATTAAGCTCATAAGGCCTCCTTCCACTAGCCAAGTAATTCACATAGTCCGCATACCACGGGCTTCTTTCTTGCTCCACTAAAGCTTCAATTTGATAGCAATCACACTCCAAGATTTCTTCATCGGGAAAAACCTCCTTGATTAACTCATAAGTACTTTCACAATGCTCCCTCGACTCTAACCTTGAAAGATGATCGGCTATCACATTCTCAGTGCCCTTCTTATCTCTCACTTCAATATCAAATTCTTGAAGAAGTAGTACCCATCTTATCACCCTTGGCTTTGCATCCTTCTTTGCCATGAGATACTTGATAGCGGCATGGTCGGTGTATACAATAGTTTTCGTTCCTACCAAATAAGGACGAAACTTATCAAATGCGTATACTACCGCCAAGAACTCTTTTTCGGTAGTAGTGTAGTTCCTTTGAGCCGCATTAAATGTCTTGCTTGCATAGTAAATAGCTCGGAATTTTTTCTCTCTTAATTGCCCCAAAACCACTCCAAGAGCTACGTCTCTTGCATCACACATCAATATAAATGGCTCCTTCCAATCGGGGGTGATCAAGATGGGTGATGAAATCAAAGCTTCCTTTAGTACCTGAAAAGCATTTAAACAATTATCATCAAACTTAAATAGCACATCTTTTTCAAGGAGATGAGATAGAGGTTTAGAAAATGAAGAAAAATCCTTGATGAATCTACGATAGAACCCGGCATGACCAAGGAGCGATCGTACTCCCTTCTCATTTGTTGGCGGTGGAAACTTCTCTATAGCAACAACTTTGGCTCGGTCAACTTGCAATCCCTTTGAAGAGATGTGATGTCCAAGTACAATGCCATCATTTACCATGAAATGACACTTCTCCCAATTCAACACTAAATTAGTGTCTTGACATCGCTTCAAAACAATAGCAAGGTTAGACAAACAATTATCAAAAGAAGAACCAAACACCGAAAAGTCATCCATGAACACTTCCATTATATTCTCAATTAATCCTTCAAAGATTGCCATCATACACCTTTGAAAGGTGGCCGGTGCATTGCAAAGTCCAAATGGCAATCTTCGAAAAGCAAATATTCCATAGGGACAAATGAAAGCGGTCTTTTCTTGGTCTTCGGGTGCTATGAGAATTTGGTTATACCCGGAATACCCATCAAGAAAGCAATAAAACTCATACCCGGCCAACCTATCCAACATTTGATCCAAGAAAGGTAAGGGAAAGTGATCTTTACGTGTGTTTTCATTAAGCTTCCTATAATCAACACACACACGCCATCCCATCACCGTCCTAGTGGCTATGGTCTCATCTTTCTCGGTCTTCACTATAGTCATACCCCCTTTTTTAGATACTACATGCAACGGGCTCACATAAGGGCTATCACTAATTGGAAAGATCATATCCGAATCTAACCACTTAAGAACCTCTTTTTTTACCACTTCTTGCATGATAGGATTAAGTCTTCTTTGGTTTTGAACACAAGCTTTCCCTTCATCCTCAAGTCTTATCTTATGCATGCAAATTGTTGGACTAATTCCCTTCAAATCATCAATACACCAACCAATAGCCGACTTATGCTCTTTAAGGACATTAAGCAATTTATCAAGTTGACTAGAAGTTAGAGATGATGATACAATTACCGGATATGTCTCATTTTCACCAAGGTAGGCATAAGTAAGATGATCGGGTAGAGGCTTCAACTCCACCTTCTTTTCCTTTTTCTCTCCTTGCTCGAGTGGATCTCTAAGTGGTAAGAAATTGTCATTTCCCCTTGAGATGGCGGCTGCAACCTCTTGAGCTTCACTACAATCACCTAGATCAAGCAAACAATTAATCAATTCTTCATTTAAATCAAGAGAAGTAGTAGAAATATTAGAAAGAGATAGAGAATTGCTCAAGCAAAGTTCAAGTGGATCCTTGGTTACAATGGAAGGCCAACTCTCCTCGACACTTCCCTTTACAACATCCACACTTTTACATTCTTCATCATTCATTGGATATTGCATGGCCTTGTGTAGAGAGAATACCACTTCCTCATCATTAACCCTCAACTTCAATTCTCCTTTGTAGACATCAATAAGAGCTCTCCTGGTAGCAAGAAACGGTCTCCCAAAAATCAATGGCACATTTTCATCCTCCTCCATATCTAGAACAACAAAATCCACCGGAAAGACGAACTTATCAACTTTCACCAACACATCTTCAACTACTCCTTTTGGATGTGTCATAGATCGATCCGCCAATTGAAGTGTGATGGAAGTTGGTTTTACTTCACCTAATCCAAGCTTCTTGAATATGGAGAGAGGCATTAGATTAATGCTTGCACCTAGGTCACAAAGAGCCTTGTTCTTCTTGTTCTTTCCAATTTCACATGGTATAATGAAACTACCCAGATCCTTCAATTTTTGTGGAAGTTTCCGTTGTAGAATGGCACTACACTCTTCGGTTAGATTAACCGTTTCATTGTCCACAAGACTTCTTTTCTTTCCCATGATGTCCTTCAAGAAACGAGCATAATGAGGCATTTGATCCAAAGCATCGGCGAAAGGGATATTGATTTGAATCTTCTTGAAGATTTCAAGAAACTTTTTGAACCTCTCATCCAAACCCTTCTTCAAGAACCTTTGAGGAAAAGGAACCGGTACTTGAGTCTTGGGTATTCCCCAACTATCTCTTTCAACTTCAACTTCCTTTTTCCTTAACTCCTTTGTCTTTTTCCACTTTGGAATTCTCTCTATTTTCTCTTCATCTTTCTTTTGCTCAACAATTTCTTTTTTCTTGCTTACTTCCTCCATTTCAATCTCTTCTTGCACCAACCCTTCTTCCACCTTGCTTTCCACTTCCCTTTCAATGACAATACTATCTTCTTTAGGCATAGGAGGTTCCTCATACTCTTTTCCACTTCTAAGAGTGATAGCTTTGCAATCTTCTTTAGGATTAGTTACCGTGGTAGATGGAAACTTTCCTTGTTGGTGTTGAGATCCCACGGAAGAAGCAATTTGACCCATTTGATACTCAAAAGCTCTCATCCTATTGTCGGATTTCTTCTCATTTTCCTCCATTCTAGCCTCCATCTTTTTCATGAATGTTAGCAATGTCTCTTCCACCGATGCTTTCCCCTCTCCATTTGGTGGTTTAGCACTCGGATCGAATCCCGGAGGATATGACACGGCGGCTTGAGGATTAGAGTAAGAAAGATTTTCATGTTTCCTCGGAGCTTGATAATTTCCACTTGATTGATTGAAATTGCTTCCCCGAGCTTGTCCTTGATATCCTCCTTGAAAATTACCTTGATTAGAAGGATAATTACCTTGGAAATTCCGTTGACGTTGAAAATTTCCTTGGTAATTTCTCCTATCTAAGTAGGCAACATCCTCTATACTTTGCATAACATGGCTCTCAACATTCACAATAGAACTTGTGCTTCCCCCTTGAGTTACTCCTTGAGTGATCAAATTCAATTGCTTTGTTAAAGCTTGAATTCTCTCATTGAATTCTTTCATTCCCTCACTTTGGAACATATCACTCTTCACTTTGTTCACACTCTCCACTTGAGCTACTTTTCCAAAGGCATAACCTCCCATTACTCGCTCGGAAGGCCATTGATAAGCATTCATCGCAATGTCTTCAAAAATATCCATGGCTTTCATAGCATCCACTCCAAATATAGACATTCCGGATGAGGCATCTACATGCATCCGATTTTGTTGATTCAACCCTTGGTAAAAGAAAGTCAATTGTTGATTCTCATGAAAATCATGTTGAGGACACTTTCGGAGCATCTCTTTGTAGCATTCCCATGCTTCATAAAAATTTTCATCCGGAAGTTGCCTAAATTGAGTGATAAGGCTTTTCAATTGGAGCGTCTTTGAAGGAGGGAAGTACTTGTTTAGGAACCTTTGCTCAAGATCTTCCCATGTATTACAACTTCCCAAAGGAATTGTATTGTGCCATGCTTTAACCTTGTCTCTTAAAGAAAAAGAGAGCAACCTCATTCGAATAGCATCCTCCGACACTCCCTTCATCTTGACGGTATTTGCAACCTCCAAGAAAGTAGATAGATGAGTGTTCGGATCTTCAAGAGGACCTCCCCCAAACTGATTTGCTTTAACCATGTTGATCAATCCGGTCTTGATTTCATAATCATTGGCTTGAACCGGAGGAACCATATTGTGCACGGCCCTCGGTTGGAAGTAATCCCGAATTGCTCTAGGCCTTGGCAACTCTTGTTGTTGAAATATCCTTTGAGCTTCTTGATTGGCAAGCAATTGCATATACTCTTGATTTTGAGCAAAGACATTCCTCATTATCTCCGCTTGATTCTCTTGCACTCCTTCTTGTACCCCCCTTTGATCTTGTAAAGGATCTTGGGGTGGGTTATAATTAGCATTCTCTCCACGTTGATTCTCCATTTTTGTTCCTTTTCTAGCTTTACGCCTCTCTCGCTTCCTTTGTCGTGCGGTCCTTTCAATCTCCAAATTCAAAGGAATGATCGATTGATTTCCCTTTGATCTTGTGATCATAAAACACCTACGAAAAGTCAAAGAGTGAGACCACAAACACAAATAGTAAATAAAATAAAATAAAATAAATCCTTATCAAGAACAACTAAAATAATAATACAGTACTCGACTAGTCCGTCAAACTCCCCGGCAACGGCGCCATTTTATTGTTTACCTAATTTTGTGGCACTCACGAGCAAGAATACTCGATCGTTGTAGTAGTATATCCCAAGAAAAATTATCAATCCAATAAGGAGTTATGTTCGGACTAGCAATGTACGTGAGCTTATGTTCATGTTGTTTTTGTAAAGATGATCGGGGGGTTTTGATATTGTTAACAACTAAAACAAGGAGCAAGTAAATAAGATAGCAAATAAGATAAATGACAAATAAAGAAAATGGGTGCTAAAGTTCAAGTGTGAAAAACATGGGATTAGAAACATCCAAACATACTCAATCCATATTATCATGCAAAAGGAATCCAACTTAATTGATGTAAACTAAGGGTGATCACGATTGTATCCTAAGCTCCCTTTCGGGTTACAAAGGTTGTTGATCCATTTTAGACTCCCAAAAGCACTTAAGATCAAAGCCCAACATTAACCCATTCCATCTAGGTACTAGTTAGATTAAACTCTCCCTTTTTGTGTACTAAGGCCAACGAATTGATTGGTTCCCCTCATTGAATTCAAATATCCTTTTGGTCAAACCCAAACTCAATGTCTATTCATGCCTTCCTAATACTATAGAGGGTCGTTTCCGTCTCACTCCAAGCAATACATACATGAATATCATGATAGCATTTAATTACCACAAATAATCCATTGATCAACAATCCATTAAACCAATAAACATTCATGAATAACAAACCATGCCATCACAACATCAAGACAATTAAACTCCATGAATAGAAATCAACATCAATTAAATCAAAAACCAATTTAATCTACATGATAATATAGATCTAATATGCTCTTCATATTCCTAATCCCACTAGAGGGATTAGCCTAACATGATAAAAGTAATAAAACAAATAAATGATTCATTACAAATACCCATAGTCTTAGATCTAAAGAAATACAAAATGAATGGATTCTTCCCTATCAATTTCTTGAAGAGAATCTTCTATTCTTCTTGATCTCCACCTCTAGCTCTTGATTCCTTGAGATCTCTCACACCCAATGGAAGGGATGAAGTTTTGATGGAGAATTAATGGAGATGATGAAGATGGATCAAAATGGATGAAGGTGGATGAAGATGATGGTGGAAAATGGAAGAAATAGTGTGTGATGTGTGTGTAGATGATGGGATTTTCGGATCTCCTGCCAATTGTTGAATAAAGGGGTATTTATACCCCTTTGGAGGCTTCTAGAAGGATCTGGAAATTTCTGCAGGAAAATACACAACACGAGTCGTGTTGTGTCTTCTGATGCTACCGCACGGCCTCGCCTTACAGGGCCGTGTTACGCAACACGGCTCGTGTGCTGCAACACGAGTCGTGTGTTGTAACACGGGCACAGGGTGATCGTGTTGGCTCTTCTGATGTCGCCACGCGGCCACTTCTTATAGGGCCGTGTTGGCGACACGGCTCGTGCTCCCGACTCGACTCGTGCAACTGGACACGACCTGAAGTTGCCCGTGTTGAATGACTAGATGTCGCCGCACGGCCAACTCTTACAGGGCCGTGTTGGCTACACAGCCCGTGTTGGTGCTGGCTCCTGCATTTCTTCACTGTTTTAGCTCGTTCTCCCTCGTTTCAACTCCGAATTGAGATCTGCTTTTTCCTACATCTTCCTTATCATGTTTAGCATCCAATAAAAAGTGAAAATCTTAAGTTTAAGCTCATTCACACACATTTCAATAAAAATACAAAACACAACCAAATAACATATAAAATACGGATAAAATAATACGAAAACACATATAAAAAGACACTAAAATCTAGGTGAAAATAGCTCTAATCAATATGCATGAATACTATTACGTACACCCATCGTTGACTTTTCCGCTAATATGCATGGTTAATTGTGCATGTCCACCCATTATTTGAGACTTATCGTCCATATCCGCCTATTATTTGACAGTATTTCAGCTTGTCCGCCGAAAATAGTAGCCCAATTTAAGGAGTCCGCCAAAAGTAGGTGGCCAGTAGATCCTGTCCGCCGAAAATTTAGCCTGTCCGCCGAATATTGAGCCTATCCGCTGATGTTTTCCCCATATTTGCACATGTTCGCCGAATCTGTACCATATATGACCTTGTCCGCCGATTTTTTCACCCTATATGAGCATGTCCGCCGATTTTTTCACCCTAATTTATCATGTCCGCCATTTTTTTTACCCTATATGAGCATGTCTGCCGTTTTTTCACCCTATATGAGCATGTCCGCCGATTTTCTCACCCTAAATTATCATGTCCGCCGTTTTTTTCACCCTATATGAGCATGTCCAACGATTTTCTCATCCTAATTTACCATGTCCGTCGATTTTTTCACCCGTAATGGTCTTGTCCGCCAATTTTTCCTTCCTAAGTGAACATGTCCGCCGATATTTTCATCATAATTGAGCATGTCCGCCGATTATTTGGTGGTTTTTGAACATCTCCGCCGATTTTTAATGCATTATTGAGCATGTTTGGCTATTTTTTAAGCATATTATATGATGTCTTTCGATTATAATAGACCTGTTCGTCGATTTAGGAACTTAATTGAGCTTGTCCACGTACGTACGACTTATTGTTTAACTTTCATGTGTGCTTGATAATTTAATGCTTAATTTGTGTGTACCTACTAAATTGGCGTATTATTTTTTATGAATTCTGTGTAAATATAACAATTAATTGTCATTTTGTTGAAAGATTTAGGCGTTGGATTTGAAATGAGAAATTTTTGTATATGGTGGGGCGGCTGGTGGCAAGGTTTAGAGTATGTACGTGGCCAACAGACGAGCTTAGTTTTAAATTCAGATCAGCTGACGTTGGATTTTATTCTTGGGCATGTGCACAGTTTAGTTTGCATCGATTTGAATCATTTCAAATATGTTATACACACACTTGTGGACATCGGTGGTTGTATAACAAAACATAAGGTGAAGGATGATATGGATATAAGGGGGTTGTATCAGCAGGTTGATGAGCCGATGCTGTTTGTCACAGTTAAGGCTATACCACAGCAATCAGTTGATAATGGTTGCACTAGTACTGCGCCAGTGGGGAGCAGATATTGGACCGACTTGCTTCGGTCACAAATTCTATCTGTCGATATTCATTGTCCCGAAGATTTGGCCGGACCGAGCACGAGTATAGGTGTGGGCGTGGGCGTGTCGAGTCGTACGATAAATATTGATTTAAACATTGAGTATGCTAGCGAACAGCAGGACGAAGAAGAGGTGGAGAATGGAGATGAGATGTGCTCCTCTGCTGGGTTTGAGGGTTCAGAGGGTGATGGGTTTGATGGTTTTGCTAGTTCTCAAGACTATAGGTCCGATGGATCGCAAGGCCATGGGTATGATTCATTTGAGGGTCCACATCGTCAGGATTTTGAGGGTGCTGATGCTTCGCAAGATGAGGAGCGCGATGCTGATCAACCCAATGCTGAAGATGAGGATCCTGAAACTGCTATGTTTGAAAGGTTCTGTTCCTACATCAGAGCCAAAGGAGGAATGAGTTTCCTGGAACCCGTTACCATATACATGCAGATGCCCACACCGGTACGTCCTAGTCAAGACACAGATAGGTCTTGCAGCCGTCCATGGAGCATTCCAGGTATGTGTTGAATATAGTACCCGGTAATTTACTGCACCTTATTATATTCTAATACCAATTGAATAATAACTAATCCATCGTTGCAGGTTTCTTGGAACAGTGTAATGTGTACAATGAAGTTGAAGACAACAACAACATTGATACATCAGTGGAGATTCATGAAAAAAGTGTCTTCGATAATAAAGGTGATTGCCAGTATGCGTTGGGTATGTACAACTTGCGGAATCAAGTTGAGACACGTGTCAAGAAATCTGACACCTACAGGCTCAACGTCGCCTGCAAGTACCGAGTGGAGCAGCGTTGTATGTTTGAGATGCATTCTAGTGGCCTAGGTGGATTATGGAGGGTAATCAAGTTCGGACCTCCACATGTATGTCGTTTGAACCCAGACACTAATGCGCCAAGGCAAGTTGGTTCGAAAACTGTTGGCAGATACTACGCAGCTCGACAGTTCAATAAAACCACGTCATTGTGTCCTGCTGGAATGGCAGATGAGATACGTAAAGAATTTGGTTTTGACATCTCCTATAATTTGGCCCTCAAGTCAAAACATATTGCTGTAGGACATACTTACGGAGACCATAGTTCATCCTTCAGTTCCCTACCTTCGTACTTACATCACCTAAAGTTGGAAAATCCAGGCACTCATACAGTACTTGCAACTGCAGATGACAACTCTTTCAAGTAAGTCAATACACAACCCTTCTATATTATGAGGTATATCTGTGTACTAAGTACTTCGATGTAGGTATGTCTACTACGCACTTGGTGCTTCGATACGGGGTTTTGCACGAGCTGGCCGTCCCGTGATTGTGATTGATGGTACACACATAAGAGCCAAGTACCGTGGTATTGCAAACTTGCAACTAGTGCATTTGTTGAGTCACCTGGTACCAATTCCACATCTCCGGCAAATAGACCCCCTGGTGTTGCATAACTACTAGGTGGGGGTGTAGTCTGTGCACTTCGTTGTTCTTCAAATGTATCTGGAACACTTGGTACTTCGTATGTAGATGGCTCAGGTGGTGGACCCTGAAATCCATCCTTAAACATTTTATATATGTTACCAAGAATTGACCTCTCGTGGCTACGGTGCACACGGGTCTGTGCTCCAATCAACCATCCAACAACCCTTTTAAATTCACCACGGCTATCCTCCTGCCTCCTGCGGATATCAGCGAGCTCTGCATCCAGTTTCTCAAATACGGATGTGATTGATGTGGGACCTGAAATCCACCGAAGTTAAATTGATTTGGTCCCTGATATCCACCAAAAGAAGTAGAGTACGTTGGTGGCTGAAATCCAGCTGAAGGAAAGTATGGTCTTCCAAACACAGGAGGATATGATCTCTCCGGAATGGCCATTACCGGATATGGTACTACAGCATTATGGGGGCCAGACTGAGATGGCCGCGGGGACGAATCCTCAGAGGGTATGTAAGATCTGTCATCATGATCACTCATTACCTCGTCATCATCATCATCGTCGTCGTCCCCTCCGATGGCATGAAAATCACGTAGTAAGTCCTCCGGTGCTGCTGTTCTTTGTTGTCCCCAGAATGATGTATCAGCAACCGGAATGGCACCTTGACCACGCATTTCATCTTCGGAATCTGAACTAGAGCGCTGCATCTGTTTCTTACCCTTAGCCTTCCCTTTTGGCTTTGGATCCCCAAATACCCTAAAGGTCACTTGAAAACCAGAACTCCAATCAGAATGTATTCCCCTGAAGTATGATCGGCGGGACTTCTCAGGGAGGATGGCAGGTAAATCAACCACTCTTGGGTCCTAAAAGTAAAACAATAAAACATAAATACATATACTTAGGTGACAAAAAAATGCCTCCAAATACATCCAACTTAGATAAACAAAATCTTAATCGCGTACACATAAAAGTGACAAACCTGTCTAAAAAACTGAGTGTCGTCAATTTTTTTAGCAGCAGTATATGTCCAGCGAAGACACAGAGGTCTGACATCTGACCATCGGTCAACATTGCTGCAAAACCTGCGATTCGCTCAGAGGCCCAAGCCTGTGACCAAACATCAAAGTAAGTTCATGTCAACATATATCTTTTTAAATGCATTTAGTTTAAGAATAAAATTGGTGCAATAAAATCAGTATCACTTACTGCTAGGGCAAATGAGCATCCATAAAAGTTGATGCGCTGCTGTTTGCCTAACTCTTGCACCGTAGTTTTTACAGAGTCCATATGGTGCAGTAGGGTTAGGTATGTGTACTTACCCCATGGGAAAGAGTTCCACAGGTCATCATTTTCAGCTAAGTACCATACCCAGGGCTCTATGTATGCTTTTGACGTATCCCGGCCTAGCAAAAAGTAGTACAGCAGTAGAATGTTGGCCGCATTGTGGCCCTTATATTTGTTTTCACTGAATCTTCGCATAAGTTCATCAACCAGGACCCTCTTCGTACGAAACGTAGCAAACAAACTGTGTGCAGGTGGCAGATATGAATCATTCGGGTCAATATCCCCGCGGTCCTCAAACCCTAGTCCCATGACACGCATAAACTCCATGGGTGTGAAGCTAAGAATTGTATCAGACACCCTGAAGTACCGTGAGTACATATCTGAACCAGGGATTACAACCTCCTGAGCCATCAGCTGAAATAAAGCTTTAGGAGACCCGTAATCTGAATCCAAATCCCAGAAATGCCCGAAACAAGATCTTCGGAACCTCCGCACTGTTTGATCGCCAATCTTTGTAAGTACCTCGCGTATGCAATTAAGAGCTTTGGAAGTCCTACAATAACCTTTAATCCCTACTTTTCGAGTTTGAAGTCCACTGCGTTTCCAGCTCCACTACAGTGCATGCCAACTCGATTAGATATAAGACGTGACTACATTTTATACATAAAAACATCGGCGGACAAGCACAGTAAAGGCACAAAAATTGGCGGACAAGCTATTTTGTACTACAAATATTGACGGATGAGGACACTTTACATACAATTATCGGCGGACAAGTTCAAATACACTAGAAAAATCGGCGGACAGGCACATTAAAGGCACAAAATTGGCGGACAAGCTATTTTATGCAGAAATAATGGCAAAATAATGCTGACTAATGGTCAGAAACTCGGCGGACAGGCTCAAATAACTCATAAAATCGGCGGACAAGCTCAAACAGGGCCAAAACATTGGCGGACAAGCTATGTTGTACTACGTATATTCGGCGGACAAGTTCAAATACACTAGAAAAATCGGCAGACAAGCACATCAAAGGCACAAAAATGGCAGACAAGATATTTTATGCAGAAATAATGGCAAAATAATGCTAACTAATGGTCAGAAACTCGGCGGACAGGCTAAAATAACTCATAAATTCGGCGGACAAGCTCAAAAATGGCCAAAAAATTAGCGGACAAGCTATTTTGTACTACAAATCTTGACGGACGAGGTCACTTTATGTACAATTATCGGCGGACAAGTTCAAATACACTAGAGAAATCAGCGGACAAGCACATTAAAGGCACAAAAACGGCGGACAAGCTATTTTATGCAGAAATAATGGCAAAATAATACTAACTAATGGTCAGAAACTCGGCGGACAGGCTCAAAAAACTCATAAATTCGGCGGACAAGCTCAAACAGTGACAAAAAATTGGCGGGCATGCTTTATTGTACTACAATTTTCGGCGGACAAGTTCAACTACGCTATAAAAACCGGCGGACAAGCACAGTAAAGGCACATAAACGGCGGACAAGCTATTTTAAGCAGAAATAATGGCAAAATAATGCTATCTAATGCTCAGAAACTCGGCGGACAGGCTCAAAAAACTCATAAAATCGGTGGACAAGCTCAAACAGGGCCAAAAAATTGGCGGACAAGCTAAAAAATATTACAACAAATATGCCGACAAATTCAATTACACTACAAATTACAATGAAATTTCCAATTATACTCAAACAGACACGATAAATTCATACGGTGCAGACTCTACTTCCTCGGGGGACAAGAACAGTTACCATTAAATCGCAAAAACCCTAAAACTCTAAAATCCTAAAGACGGAATACCTGGTTATCCATATTTGCTACTGCTAATTTTCGACGTGGAGATGACGATGGATTGAACGACACGCCGGAGGCCCCGACGGAGAGCTGTGTTCGACAGAAAAATCGATAGTTTGAGAGAGAGAGAAAGGGAGAGTATGGGAGGGATGAGTGCCGATGAAAAGAGAGAGAGAGAGATACAGGGAGTAAATAACAAAAAATTTTTGAGATAAAGGGGTCAAAGATTCTCTCCCCAAATTCAATGCCATTAAAAGCGGTACTTTTAACCGCTGGGCAGTAATCACGAGATTTCAAAAAAAAGGGAAAGATATGACATGTGTCAGGGGGGTAAATTAGGAATATACACCAAAAACAGGGCAAATTACATGTTTTAAAAAGTATAGGGCAAAAAAGATGTTGCATGTGTCATATAGGGCAGAAAAAGTGCTGTCCCTATATTATAAGTACGCAAAATGAACTGCTTTTGCGCGAAAATGGAAAATGACAATCTTTTTTGACTTGAAAGAATTATATATGGGGTTTAGAAGTTAAATATTTATAATAATTGATAAAATAATTAAAATCCAATTCGAAGATAAAATTTCTCTCGTAGCTTAGTGGTTGAATCTTGACAGCTCTTTCTTTCTAATCTAGGGTTCGATTCTTCCCCTTTCCTAATTATTTATTTATTTTAATAAAAAATTCCCCTTTCATCGTCTTCGTCCTTCATCGATCTAGTTGCAGAATTTCAGTCGATCATGAGTTTACTTTTGTTATGGCAGATTTGTGGACTAATTTGTGGAATCATCAATGGAACCAGATCAGAGTTCATCCAAACCAAGAAAGGTCATTCTTCATTAATAACCCCTTTTTAATTCCTTAACAACACTCAACTTCAATTATTGAGAGTTTTTGGATATGGTGATTCTCAGGTGAAGTTTCCTCCAAAGAAACCACCTTCTCGCCGTCGCCGTGATCCTCAACCCGAGCCCGACCCGAGACCGAACCCGAACTGCCGGCTTCGAGGATTATGTAATTTTCAAACATTCATATATTTATCATTTCATTCTGATGTTTCATCATTTTTTGAGTTTGAATGTAAATGAATTTGCAGTCTAAAGAATGAAGCTGTTCATAACCAAACTCAACAATCGCATGTAAGTTCACCTCTACGTTATCTTCCCTGTTTATGATTTCTTAATTTAATTATGGGCATATATTGTAGCATTAATTAATATGATTAATTATGCATTATTTATTGGATTATTATCTTATTGGGACTTACTGTTGACGGTTATGCATATAAGTTAGTATTAATCAGGGGAGTATCAACCAAAAATCTTGAATTAGAGTTGGAAAGAGTTTTCTAATTTAGTAGGATTAATTAAAGATTAAAAGTAGAGATAAAATAATATTTGAACCATAAAATATTAGTATATAAATTCAAAAATAATATGTTTAATGAATGAAATATAAATATACCCAAATTATTTTTATAGCAACCATTACTCTATTTATAGCATAATCTGTGGTAAATTAACAAATTACATGAACCATAACAATAAAATATTACTACATGAATCAAGATGAAAAAATTACAATTATTTCTTAAAAATTTATACGAAATTCTACGTCTATAGATTCAACGTGATCCATGGACCAAAGGGGGCACAAAACTTACTACGCCTCCGTTACATGGAAGTCTTTGCTTCTTGTTAAAACTCTTGAGCTTTTAAGCTTTGGAATTGTTTTGTGTGATTGTTTGAGCTTATAATGGTGTGAGCATTGTTCATTGCTGATTTCCTAATGTGTAGGAGCGTCGAATCACACGAGGATCGAAAATGGAGACGAAATGTAACCCCCCTTCTTCCTCGGATGCACATTTACACACACATTAGCACTAAACTGATCATGTCTACTCGTGAAAACAGTTCCAGCTGAAAAGACGGCTGATGTTAGTAAAAAGAAGAAGTATAGGGAGCCGTGGGTAATGATATTCGTCCTTTGCTCCGTTCGTACATATATAGAGGAAACACATTGCAGTTTACTTAAACCTATCTGTAATCTCTGCAGGATTACAATACTATCTATCCTGTTAGCTTGCCTCTGAGAGAGCCACATTCTGGATATCCAAGTAACCCTTTTCAAAATCATCCCTATTTTTTTGATAATGAAGTGGAAAGGTTTCTGTCTTTTTATTCATTAAAGAACTGTAACCCTTTTCGAGATGGTGACGCTTATAGTAATATTTTCCGGAGGTGGCACTTACATTCAGTTGCATGGAAATATCAGTCTTCATTTAATGTGGCATTATCTTACTGTTCTGTTTCTTTTCCATTTTGCAGGAGTTCTTGATAAAGAAGAATTCGAGGACAATCCTCGGGAAATATGTGAAGAAAGTTCTGTTTCTGTTGCTTCAGAACTTGGTTTGCTGGTTAGTGCTGAAGTTGATCTGTGGAATATAATGGTGGATATTGATGAAATTTGGTTGCTTTCTCCCCAGGGACAAGATGATACACCACGGATGATCTTTTTCCAGTTTCCGTCTAAGCTACCCTTTGGCATCACGGATGTTAACTCAGTGAAGAATCGGAAAGGGAAAGGAATAGCTGGAAGTGGTGGTGTTGAGTCTGCAGGGACGAAAGGGAAAGCAGTAGCTGGAAGCTCCAAGAATGGAACGAGTGGATGCGGCAGTTTGGAGGATTTGCCGGAGGGACGTATTGGCAAAATGTTGGTGTACAAAAGTGGAGCTGTTAAGTTGAAGATAGGAGACATCCTGTATGATGTGAGTCGTAAATCAACTCAAAATTCCTTTCGTTTTTGTTACCCCGTGTGATGCGAGTCGTAAAGCGCCTCGTTGGTGTTGCAGGTTTCTTCTGGCATCCAGGTTAACATGCCTCAAAGTGTGATGGCAATCAACAAGGAAACTGGAGTGTGCTGTGAGTTGGGAGAAGTGAGCATGAAAGCTGTTGTTACTCCTGATATTGATTCCCTCCTAGAAGCTGATGTTAATCCTGCTAATGATTCCCTCCCAAGTTACATGTAGGTACAAAAGGTGGAATCGCCCACCCCAGACGCCCTTACACCCCGTCCCGACAATCCTAAGTAACATGTAATCTACTGATATTTCGAACAGGGACATCTGACCCTTAGTTTAGAGTCGGTTGTAAACTTCTTGTAGACATGTAGGTAGCTTGATGGACTGGAAATTCTAACATTCTTTTGAGGATGTTCATGTTTACCACCCTACTTATTCCTACTTGTTTACTAATCACCACTCTAGCTGCATCACATTTTAGGGGGCCCTAAAGTGCGTCTGCCTATGGTTGGCAGACCACACGACTTGTGGATCCAAAACTCCGACAAATCGATGATTTGGTTGTAACGGTCAAACTGGAGAATAAGAGGCGCTTGGTTAGAGGTATTAGGGGAGGGAATGAGAATAAAAGGTATTGATTCCCATTCCTCATGCTTGGTTAGAGGTAATAGGAATTCAAATTCCTCAATCATTCCTATTGATTCAATATATATCTTCACCCCTTAAATCAATTTTATTCCCATTACCATTACCATCATCTATGATTTCCATTGCCATTATCATTTTGGAATTTGAACCAAGCGGCTCCTAAATATAGCAAACAGATAAGAATGATCACAGGGGACACTGCAATAGAACCACAAGCATAATAGGAGTAGAGCAAACTTCTTCTGCAAAGGATGATCCTAACAGTTGAGTTATCTGAAAGCCAACGACGTCGTCGTTTACCAGGGATACTGTTGTCATCGTTGATCCATATAGAAGAGAGATTTGCAGTTGGATAGTCAACATATGGCAGCTGGGTCACACAAGGTAGACAAGAGAAGAATGTGGTAATAAGTGCCAAGAAGATGATACAGCATACAGACTGTAGAAATAGTCACCATCATTGGGCCATTGGCAAAGCTCTCAGAGAATGGGATTCAAAATGTGTGGAAGACCGAGTTTTGCATTAAACTATGAATCATCAAGACTTCATTAGTAGATAAAGTCAACCATGCAAAAGTCAACTATTCTCTTTTTTCTACTCCATTATTTATGGCAATAATTGACATCATGCCCAAAATAATACTCTCTCACCCTCAAAATAATCGCACACTTTGACTTCCACGATATAAATCTCTCTTCGACATGTGTGACAGTTATGGGAGGTGTGGCCCGTACACTGTGTGTAAATCACCACTCTGTGAGTGTTTGAGGGGATTCGTTCAAAAATCCAAGAATAACTGGAGTTTGTCCAGGTCAAGAGGGTGTGCTAGAAGAACTTTGCCATTGGATTGTCAGAAAGAAGATGGTTTTCTCGAGGTTGAAAGACTCAAGTTCCCTGATCCACTGAGGTTTCGAATAAACACTAGTATGAACAGTCAAGAATGCCGTAGTGAATGCTTAAAGAACTGCAGCTGCTCAGCTTATGCCGCTCCATACTTAGAGTAACCAAAGAAACGTCTGTATCATGTGGTTTGGGGACTTGATCGACATCAAAGAGTTCACCGGAGAAGTCAATACCTCGCCAAGTATCTATATTCGGGTGCCAATTTCAGAACTAGGTACATATTATATCTTTTATCTTTGCAAAAAAGAAATCAAGAAAAGTTGCATGAGTGCACTAACTGTTGAATCTTATTGAAGGTAAGAGGAAAGTGCCCAAGTCTGTATATGTAGCAACTGCTGTGGGTCTTGGAATACTTTTTATGGTCTTAGTTTTCGGATGCTTAGTTTGGAGGATCAGACGTAGAAAACAAGGTAATGAGATCAGTGATGGTCCTCTCAGTTGAATGACATGCTGATTTTAACAGACAAAATATGTGTTTTCTTTGACAGTTTGGAAGAAGAAAAGGGAGGCCTTAGAATTACCTCTGTTTGGCTTGGCAACCATCGCAGTAGCTACTAATGATTTTTCAGACGAAAACATGATAGGAATGGGAGGTTTTGGGCACGTGTACAAGGTTAATTAACTACTCCATTTAACTAGTGTTGACCAAGTGGTTATGAAATTGATGAAATTACTCTGGCTGTTGCAGGGGAACCTCTCTGATACACAAGTAGTTGCGGTGAAAAGAATGTCAAGAAGTTCTGGACAAGGCCCTCAAGAATTCAAAAATGAAGTTGTGTTGATTGCCAAGCTCCAACACAGGAACCTCGTCAAAATTTTGGGATGTTGCATTGAAGGAGACGAAATGATATTAATCTATGAGTACATGCAGAACAAAAGCTTGGACTGTTTCATTTTTGGTTGCCAATTCTTCAATCCTTAAATGCTACTTTCACTCATTATCTACTCACGAATTAATAACACAGTACTTCACTGTTTACTCTATACAGATGAGAATAGAAGTGCAGAATTAAGTTGGCCAAAGAGGTTTGACATTATCATGGGGATTGCAAGAGGTCTACTTTACCTCCATCATGATTCCAGGCTAAAAGTTATCCACAGAGACCTTAAGAACAGCAATATCTTACTAGATAAGAATTTAAATGCGAAGATATCAGACTTCGGTTTAGCAAGAATGTTCCAAGTCGATCAAACTACTGCGAGCACTGAAAGAGTGGTTGGAACACAGTAAGTTCCATTTACTTGTGTTCTAGTAAAATACTGAAATAAATGTTCGTTTATTGCATACACTAACGAACAAGAGGTCATGCAGTGGTTACATGGCTCCAGAGTACATATATGATGGAGAGTTCTCTGTAAAATCCAATGTTTATAGCTTGGGAGTTATGATATTGGAGATAGTGATTGGAAAAAAGAATAGAGGATTCAAGCATCCTTCTTATAATTATAGCCTCTTGGAACATGTGAGTAGCAAACTACTGATGGACAGTGAAACACTACTAAATAGTGGAAATTAATGAACTACAAATGTTGTTTATTGCAGGCATGGCTACTATGGATGGAAAATAGAGCTTTGGAAGTGATGGATCCATGCTATAATGACTCTTATATTGAATTCCAAGTCAAGAGGTGCATTCAAGTCGGGTTATTATGCGTTCAGAACAAAGCAGACGACAGGCCGGTTATGCCGTCCGTGTTTCTTATGTTGAGTAGTGAGGACTCCGTGTTGCCTCAGCCCACAAAACTGTTGGGTTTTGTCAAAAGCAAAAGAAGGAAAATTTTTTCCTTTGCATTTGTCCCACATCGGGTGGGAGTTCAAAGGGGAAGGGCCTTTGAAGGTTATATATAGAAGGCCCTTGTTTCTAAGGAAGGTGCACCAATCAAGTACACTTTAATTTTTGTATTTGATTCTAGTTAAATTCCTTTCTTTGATTATCGGTTGTGAGAATGGGAAGAAAGGTGAGAATTAGTCAAAGATTTGTAAGGGTGTAGGGATTGGGGTCGGGAGAGAGAAATTCTGTGTGATTGTAAAATTTTTCACATAGTGGTATTTTCTCGGTCCGTGGTTTTTTCTCCGGTTTTGGAGTTTTCCACGTAAATTCTTGTGTTGTGCTTTTTATGTTCTTCTTTGTTTGTCCCTTAGGAATGAATGGGGATCTGCCTTATCCCAACAAGTGGTATCAGAGCCCGGTTCGGGTGCTTATAAAGTTCTTAGTATGCTCTGTGGTTGCAGCATAGTCTGACCTTCCACATCAGAAAAGACTTTATGAGAGGAAGAGGGTTATTCATTAGGCTAAGGGTGGCATGAAAGAAGTGGGAAAAAGCTAGTGGCACAAGGGGGTCAGAAGAACAGCCGGATGCGGTGGCATCTCCTTTCTTGCGGTGAAATGCGCCGGACTGTGGCGACAGTGGCGTGGCAAGGGATAGGATTTGTAGGTCAGCAGTGGCGGAGTTCTTGGACCTGCAGCAATGTGAATTGCTGGGACTCCCGGTGGTGGAGTTGGCTTAAAAGCGGCATGGAGTTTTCCATGGATGTCGGCTCAAGGAGGTTTGAAAGAAACGGATTTTTCCGGTAATGACTAGTGGCGTGGGGAAGCGACGATTCAATGGGGAAGATGGCGATGTGGTACTTGGTATCGGGTGGCGCTAAA
Source organism: Pogostemon cablin (assembly GCA_023678885.1). Lineage (NCBI taxonomy): Eukaryota > Viridiplantae > Streptophyta > Magnoliopsida > Lamiales > Lamiaceae > Pogostemon > Pogostemon cablin. Next base: position 21,206,134 of record CM042997.1, on the reverse strand, counting down.
TCGGTAAAGAATAGCGTGGATTCAACCGACAAGTGGGAAAGCATCGTGGATTCCGGAGGGTTAGAATTGGCTTCAAGTGACGACACTTTCAGTAGGAAAAGAGTTCGGTCAAACCTGGTGTAGCTGGCGGTAAAAGGCAGCGACGTCATGTCGGTACAGACGGGTTTTGCTCAAGGTGGAGCAATGGTGCGGTAATTGCGGTGGAGCAATGGCACGGTAATTGCTTACGATGGAGCAATGATGACGTTTCTGGTCAAGGAGGAGCTGTTGCGGCAACAGTTCTGAATGTTGAGTTAATATTATTGGGGATCCTTGTGACATGTTCAGTTGTCATGGAAAAGGTGTAATAATATTAGCTGGTCCACAAGTTTGCACACGGACATTGACTTGGCAGGTGATGTAGGGTGTGTGATGGATGTATATCGATGGCTGATGGACTTCCAGGGGTAGCCAAGAGCTGGAAGTAGCACCATAAATATCAGCAGGTGTTTTCGATATGTGCCGCAGAAAATTCTTAGAATGGTTTAATTCTAAGTGGTCTACTCATATGGTGGAGTAGGATTCTCAGGTTGAGAATGATTGTCGGTAAAGACAATGAATCTTCTTTTATTTTGACAAGGTGGAGATTGTTGGGTTTTGTCAAAAGCAAAAGAAGGAAATTTTTTTCCTTTGCATTTGTCCCACATCGAGTGGGAGTTCAAAGGGGAAGGGCCTTTGAAGGCTATATATAGAAGGCCCTTGTTTCTAAGGAAGGTGCACCAATCAAGTACACTTTAATCTTTGTATTTGATTCTAGTTAAATTCCTTTCTTTGATTCTCGGTTGTGAGAATGGGAAGAAAGGTGAGAATTAGTCAAAGATTTGTAAGGGTGTAGGATTGGGGTCGGGAGAGAGAAATTCTGTGTGATTGTAAAATTTTTCACATAGTGGTATTTTCTCGGTCCGTGGTTTTTTCTCCGGTTTTGGAGTTTTCCACGTAAATTCTTGTGTTGTGCTTTTTATGTTCTTCTTTGTTTGTTCCTTAGGAATGAATGGGGATCTGCCTTATCCCAACAAAAACCTGGGTTTTTCTTGCAGGATGGTTACAGTTCTTTACAGATGAATGAGTTTTTCTTGCAGGATGGTTACAGTTCTTTGCAAACGAATGAATCAGGGGGTTTTATCACTATGAGCAATGTAGAAGGCAACTATGAGCGATGTAGAAGACAAGTAGTAGAAGAACAAATTAAGGGTTGACTTGATAAAAATTGAAAGGATATTTCAATCTCTTATTTTATTTATTTATTAATTAATGTGACATGCAGCGATCGCGATGTCAATGTGAGTCTGTCATATTTCTCTTAAAAAAATCTTAGATAAAGGAAAAATTTAGCAGTTAAGATGGGCATGTTTTCAATCATATCTCAAGATATAATTACTCCCTACCTCCATTCGATTCCATTTGTTATTTTCATAGGAAGTGCATAATTGTATTAATTGTACATGAACAGAAAAAGAGAAATGGAGTAAACACTTTTTTAAGCGAAAGATGAAAGTGATAAAATTTGTAAGATTATAGATATAAAATCATAGTAATGTTCATATGAAAGATGTAAGAGCAACCCCAAAAGCTAATGTAAAATACATAATATTTATTTTATAAAGAAGATTTCAATAAAATTCAGCTCCAACACATTCTCTATTTTAACTTTTAAATTTATATAACCATTTTCACCCCCTAAATTTGAAGAATCAAATCCATTCTTCAAACTTAAATAGCATTAAATGTTATTGACTTATTTGTGTGTTTTTGCTTAAGAAAAATAATTTTTATTAAATTAAAAGAGAAAATATGTTATAAATATACATTGGAAGTGATGATATAAAGAACTTGTTGGAGCATAAGAAAAAAGTGATTCTTTAAAATTAAAAATCCTCTTTATTTTTTGGAAATCATCTCTAAAATTTAAATAAGCTTTTGGAGATGCTCTAAGTGGAATGTAAAGGGAGTGTTTTCCAACAAATTTTGCATTTATAATAAAATAAATATAAATTGGGTATAAAGATAATTTAGATGGATTTAATTTAGGTGATGACTATTCGCACCCCATAATTACTTAACGTACCCCTCCCTTAAATGAGTAAGACTAAAACATCCTTCAACAAAACTACATAAATATCCTTATACAATTAATTATGGAATTAATACAAATTACACTTATCTATATCTACAAGACTACACCTTCTACAGTATAGCACCCGAGCCAAAAACTCGTGAACGTTGTGTCATTGACGGCCCTGAAAATACAAGTTGTATACACTTACAACAATTCAAAACAAGATCAATCATATACCAAATTGTGGTTTGATTTCTGGATTATTTAGAGGGGAAGTTGGAGTTACCTCTTTCTCATTGCACATGGGGATCTGGATTAACACCATTGGGAAGTAGCCATCTTCATCTCCTGATTCAATTGTTTGGATACGGATTTTATCCTTCTGATCTTCATCCAAGCACAACCCAAATACAGGATTAGCCTATCCAATCTCTGGATTAGAAGAGCACAATGCAAGCATTGGTGAAGAACTGAAGAGGTGGAGCAAGATACTCCACTCTGAGCCAAACCCAGTTCGAATACAGCAAATAAAAAACATCTCTCACGCCATATCCCCTGTGTTATGGTGTACAGTCGATCCAACTGAAGATCCGGAGCTTCGAAATGCCACCCTTTGAAGTATGCAGCTATTTTAAAACAGAGCAGCAGTAGAGAGAGCCAGAGGAAGAGCCTAATACAGGTGTAGAATCTTGACTTAAAGGCTCTGTTCTCCGTCAACGAGGTGTCGGTGGAGTCCGTCTGGCCGGAGGCCACGCGGCGGCGGACTATGGCTGCGAGGGGGAAGAATGCGGCGGCGATGGAGGTGAGGCAGCCGGCGGCCTTGTGGGCCCTTCAAGAGGATGACCCAAGTGAGCTGCTTGGCGTTGCAGCCACCTTTGGAAACGGTGTCATTTGCTTAGATGAAGTCTTCGTCGGATTCCTCCACGTGATTACGGATGAGTAAGGTTTGGGTGGGGGTGGGGTTAGCATTAAAATAAAGGATAAAAAAGTCTTTAATGGGGTGTGTGTAATAATATATACATGTGTGTTATAAAATTTTATTGGGGTTAATCTAGTAATCGGGGTATACGTAGTAAAATTGGGGGTGCGAATAGTCATTCCCTTTAATTTAAAGAAATGTAAACGGGCTACAATCTCTTATGGATTCTCTAATTCTTCTTTCGAAGTAAGTGTTGTCTGTGTGTGTTGAGTGGAGTGTGTGTTAATAAAATTAATCTTTTGTCCGGTCCCAACTTGAGTCCTATTCAAATTTGGGTTCGATCAATTAAATAAGGGTTAAATTTCTAAAAAATTCACCATCTTATTGGGGATTTCAAATTTATCACGACCTTTTATTTTTGTCAATTCAATACACAATTTATTTAATATTTTCAATTTTATCACAAACTTTTATTTTGATCAATTCAATACACGATTTATTTATTATTTTCAATTCTATCCCAACTTTTATTTTTTCAATTTGATACACCTCTTATTTCATATTTTTAATTCAATTCATTATTATTATTATTATTATTATTATTATTATAAAAAATAGAACTATGTACTTATTATTAATTAATGGAATTAACACTCCATTAAATTTTTTTAAAATTTAAATTAGTTAATAATTAATTTCCTTTGTTATAAAATTCTTATTTTCCATAAATAATTTTACTTATATAATATTTTTATTGGACTTGTAAATTTACTATAATAATAATGATATTAATAAAGTCATGCAGAAATAATAATAATAATAATAATAATAATAATATAATTGTATTCATTATAGTAAAAATAATTTTACATAATGTTGCTATCTAAAATAAATTTGTATCACAAGTTAGTTTACTATATTAACTGAAAAAAACCATATGAAATAAGTGATCGATCAATGTGTTTTAATTAATTTTAATAATAATAATAATAATAATAATAATGAATTGAATTGAAAATATAAAATAAGTGGTGTATCAAATTGAAAAATAAAATTTGTGATAAAATTAAAAATATTAAATAAATCACGTATTGAATTGATAAAAATAAAATGTCGTGAAAGAATTGAAAATATTAAATAGATTGTGTATTGAATTGACAAAAAGAAAATGTTGTGATAAATTTGAAAATTCCCAATAAAATGGTGAATTTTTAAGGAATTAACCCATTAAATAATAAAAAATACTTTTTTAGAAATTTTAAAGAATACTTAAAGTCCCAACGAAACTATAAATTAATAATTATTAAAAATTTTCTCAAATATGGAGTATATGTTATCAACTTCAACATTCTAATACAATTTCATAAAATATAAATATACTGTTATTTGCTTTTTGTTGAACTTTAGATCTGCATTACTCACATCTTTAAATCTCTCAATTGCACCAAAGTTGAAAAGAAATAAAATAAATTAATATTTTATATTGATTTGCTTCTATAAAATATAAATATTATATGATTGCACAATTCATAATTTATAGAGGTTTTATTTTACTTTAGGCAAAAACTTGTGTGTCTCTGGGGCACACCGTGCGTCTATACCCTTTAGTATTAAATTGTATTCCCTTTAGTATAAAGATGTGTACCCTTTATTTTTTGAAAAAAATAAAAAATATTAATGAAAAGTATATACCATTTAGAACAAAATGATGTACCCTTATTAATTAAAATGTATATCATTTAGAACAAAATGGTGTACTCTTACACATTTTGTGCACCTGGGGACACAAGAGACCAACTCTTTACTTTATACATTTAGAGATTGTATTTAATTTGGGCCGGACTCTTTTGCTCATCACAACTTCTCAGGATATTTATGACTTCTTGTTCAGAGAAACCTAAAGATAAACTCTAAGTTTGGTGTCTCTTTATGTGTTGGATCTCTCCAAGTTTTTCTGCATTTCTGCAAGGGCAACTTCTATAATCGTGAATCATGCTGCATCTTTGTTCATGTGGGTGGTCCACTAGGAAATATAAAACCACTCATGATTAAAGATTTAACCTTCCATTACATCGGGTAGTTATCTTCAACTTTTAGAGTTTTCTGGACTTCTAGAACTTTCCAGAACATCACGAACAATAACTTAGAGACCTTGTATTTCTAGTAACTTAAAGAGCTTGCAATTTTAAGATAATAACTTAAAGAGCTTGCAAGGTCGCCGCTATCATGCTTCAGGATACTCTGTTTCATGAAACTAATAAAGACTTAATACAATTCTCATACTCATTCCTCGTCTATGACATTTTCAAACTTTATAAATTCACTTAATAATTTTAATAAATCAAACGCGCTCTAAAAATTAAAAATGCTAATGCATGGTAGAAAAAAAATAGTGAAGAAAATCTTCTTGAAATATTTCCTACCTACACTGCCATTGATTGATGAACATAAAGCTCCTGAAAGAACGGGAGCTCCAAACGCCTTTCAACTCTTTTTATTATTATTATTATTATTATTATTATTATTATTTTATTCATATACTAATTTGTAGGAAAAATTTGTGAGCTCATAATCACCTTTCGAAAATAAACCACTTCAGACCTTTTAAAGCTCTTCACTGTTTATAAGGTTTGGCAAACACTCATAAGTAACTCAATTTTCACAAAATCTTTTCAAATTCGCCACCATTCTATTTTAATGTGAACACATAGATATTTAGATTACTTATGCTTGGTTATGAACTTATAAATTTAAGACAATTAAAATTGTGTGTATTTAATTTGATTCTTATAGGCAAAAGCTCCTGCGCCCCGGGGACACGCTGTGTCTCCATGTGAACACAACCCTCCCCTCCATATTCTATATAAATCTATATATTGCTAGGGGGTTTAAATTGCAAAGGAACATGAAAATTACAAAGGGGCACGATGTCCCCGGGGCACAAGAGCCTCACTCTTTTTAATTACAACATAAAAAATGTCGGAAGACTTGAAAAAATATATTCTTTTATTCAAGTAGAGAAATGCACCACCTATATATATATATATATATGTATGTCATTTGTGCGATTCACAATAAGTTAGTTGAGGTGTGGTATAGTCATAGTGCAGACTAGATATGATGTATCAGAATGCAACAAATAATCCGAACCACTCTTCAAACTTCATAAACAACATTACTCATAATCATAATCATTTGTCTCAGGGCATAGCTCAAGTGGTAGAGGTGAGGGTGGAAAGGTCTTTCAACTGAGCATGATTGCTACTAGAGATGTTAAACGGGCTGGACCTGAACCTACAGCGCCAGCCCTATAGGGCCACGGGCTAAACGGACCACGGTTTACGCAGTCCACTTTAAATGGTTTGCTAATTGTGCGGACCTAACCCTAACCCCAACGGTTTGCGGCCTAAACGGGCCACTATCGGGCCCAAAAAATTAAAATATATAAATAAACGCAATACAATTCAAACTTAAATCCAAAATAAAGTACATACAAATCATTCAAATAAATAACCATCAAACATTAATTAAATTTAAAAGATCGAATATAATAAAAAAGTAAATCTCAAACTTCAAGCATTCCTACTCCAGTATTAAATTTAAATATTTATTCCCTCTTTGCGTTTGATGTTTCCTTCAAGAAAACCAGTGCTCTTCAAACTGTCTCGATGTCCAGAGTTCAGACAAAACAATTAGCCATTAGGAAACCCATCAAACAAATTTACAGATCGATTTAAAAAAGACAAAATCCAATAAATACAACAAGAATGAAGAATCCATCAATAAAAAACACATTAAAAAAATCTATACATTAAACAAAATGGGCTCTTCGATTCTTCTCATTTCTTCGCACACTTAAAGAAATCATCCATTTGGAACATAAAAACTCTATCCCGCATATATTAAAAGTAAGGAGATCTGGTTATACCTGAAATCGAAAAGGAATCGATGCGAAGAGCGAGAGGTGAGGAGGAATTCTATGGAGTGTGGATTTCTGTAGCAGCGTCGATTTTCTGTAGAGTGGGGACGAAATGCAGACAAGAAAGAAATTTGTCTACAGCGTAGAATTGTTTATTTCAATTGGGTTTGGGATTAGGGGGCTTTGGGGTTGTGATAATAAAAAAAATGCGCTGATTGGGAGGCAACTCAATTTTATCATTTTATTTTTATTTTCAATAAATTGTTTGATTGTTCACTCTTAATTTTCTGTTGTGATTAGCAGAAGGGATACAAATTGCAAGGGTTGATTGTGGTCAAAGCTCTACCCAAAACTAAATCAGGTGCACTCTACCCAATTACATATTTGATCTTTCTTATACTGTGTTTTGCTTGGGGACAAGCAAACGTTTAGGTATGGGGAGAGATTTTATATGATAATTGGGGTAGAAAAGTGATATAAATTTGCTTAATTTCTTGTCCATGTCTTGTTCTTGTTGTCCTCTGCATTTTATGTTGATGTGGAGTTGGATAATTGAGGATTAAAATCTTTTGAGGTGATGAGGATGATGCATGATTGAGGGGGTGGCAGTGATGTTGAGAAGCTGTTGGAACTTGACAATCTTTGCAAGATTTTTGTGATTGTAGTGACTGATTTTTTTTCGAATTTCATGGAAAATATATCCAATTTTTGATGAGCTTTTGAGCCTTATGGAGCTATCATCTATAAGCTCCACTGAAATTTCTTTTTTGAGTGCATTGAATTGAATTGCTCATTCTAGAACTTGCTCTTTTGAATGCATTTCAAGATCATGTGATTAGTTGTCTGTGATAAAATGACAAGGGCACTTAGGTTTAACCCTCTTGGCTTATATTGTTCCACTTGAATATTAAAACTCTAGGGAAGCCACATTGAGCCTAAGCCTTTTCTTTGAATTATGAGCTCAGAAATGAACCCTGAATTTTTATTTCGTTCTTAGACTCTTCCGTTTGAACCCTTCATTCTTTACAATGTGTGATCTTGTGGAAATACTTTGTGGTTGTTGATGAAGGGTGGAGTTGATAAAAAAATTGGAGAAGGAAAAGAAAAAGAAAGGAAAGGAAGGAAGGTTGAACAAAAATAAAAAGAGAAAAATTCTTGATGAAAATAAAGAAAAGAAAGGGAAAAAGGGAACTGTTGAAGCTGTTTGTGTTGAGTTGCTGAAATTATCTAGCAAACAGTGATTCTTCCAAGTGTTACACATGTTGTTCCAAATCTTGAAAAGGAGCAGGTGTAGGGAGAATATTAGTGCAAGAAAAATGCTATTGTGAAAAGGAAAATTTGGGGATGATGGAAGTTTTGATTTGATCACATGTTGTAAAGTGGTGTGTTTAGCCATTCTTAACTCTCTTTTTACCTTACCCTGTCCTAAAGCCCCATTACAACCCATTCAAGGACCCTTTGATTGTTGCACATAATCCATCTAGAAATGGGTGGAGATTTGATTTGGGAGCAAGGCTATGGTAATGACTGTTCTTTTCAATTTTTGAGTGATCTTGCTACCTACATCATACATTTGAGTGATATTGAGTGAATCTTTATGAGGCCATGGATTTTGAAAATTTTGATGCCATGAAAGTTGCAAACTTTGAGTGAAGAGTCATTTTTCATATTAGTTCTGAATGCTCATTGATTACTTTTCTCTTGAGGTGTTGACTTTCGTTTGCATTTTAAGATGAAGTTATTTGATTTTCTATTCTCTATGGTTTAGGTTTGCTTGAGGACAAGCAAAGTTTAGGTGTGGGGAGATTTGATAAATCATATATTAGCATGTTTATTTAGTGGAAATTCAAGTCTATTGATTTAATTATATGATATTTATACGCTAATATTGACTTATATTGTTTTTAAAGGAGCAAATAAGGAAATAAATCAGTCAGCATATTTTTAGGATTGGATCTCTCCAAATCTGTGGCATGATCGATCAAAAGAAAAAAAGAGAGATAAGAAAGAGATCATGGAGATATTTTTGGAAGAGAGAAATAAGGATAGAGATCAAGCAGGATTACTTAGGGATCAAGACACAGATAGGATCTTTTCATTGAATCTTTTGTGCAAGTTTATTCTATTACATGCTTTGATGTTCTTAATTGATGTTTGATAATTAATTTAGCCTGATCAACTATTTAATTATTTAACTACTGAATGTTATTCCATAAACTATAATCTGTAATTGTTGTAGGAATTGAATTAAGTAACAAATAGATATTATTCCCTCTAGGTGTAATATGATCTAAGTTTTATGATTCCTAGCCGGTTTTCATAGCCTAGTAATTCTATGTTTAGAGTTTTAATGCATTTACGAGTTCGAATCCATACACTCGTAGATAGTTCAATTTAGTGGTCGTACCCTAGTTGATAAACCTAAGAACATTCGGGTTGATTGGTCGTATCGTCAATCTAGGGATTTGAGTTTGTACATTAGGCTAGATGTTTAATGCCTGTAATTAGTTGATTTAGTAAACGGGAGGGGATCGTCATCCTAAACTAGACTTTTATCAATTGATTAATTTTATAATTAATATTCATCTACTTTGTTATTTAAAAATTGAGTTGATTTATTACTTGAGTTTTTATCGATTTTTCACAAACAAAATCCCCATTTATTTATTTTATTTTATTTTTTTCAACACTTTAATTTAATTAAAATTCATTATACTCTCTTGGGTTCGACCCGTACTTGCCATTATACTAAGTATTATAGTGAGTCAGAAATAAATTGTATGTTGATAGGCCGACGACAGCCTATCAAATTTGGCGCTGTTTGCTCGGGGAGTAAAATTGAATTTTAGTAAATTTCTGTGTTTCTGATATTTTTTTGCATTTTTACAGGTTCTGGAATTTTTTTTGAATTTTTCTGGAATTTTCAAATTTTTCAGTTACACTGACACTGAACCCTTCAGTGTCAGAAGGCCCCTATTTTTGAAATTTTTTCTGTGAATGTTTACTCGATCTTCTGGTAAAAAACAATTTGAATACATTCCAAAAATTGAGAGAACTGCCCGAAGTTGAGGAAGAAGTGCCGAAAAAAGAAGGAAACAAGTTCGTCCATTGGCAAAACCGCAGAAAACCTTACTGAATCCGAACTTGCAGCTGATCCACTTCAACTTGGAGAGGATAATTCTATTTTCCTGATTTAGAGGAGGAAGATACTGTAGGATCTGAGTCGGAAGAGGAAAACATGGCTGCAAATACTGAAAAACTTTGAATGAATTGGCAAATCCGGACGTAGTCCATCAGCCACTATGCATTAACTTTCCTTCGATTACTGATAATACTGTATTTGAATTAAAATCGAAATTGATTCACTTACTTCCTACTTTCTATGGTCTTTCAGGTGAAAATCCTCACAAGTTCTTAAAGGAGTTCTCGGTTGTATGCATGAGCATGAAACCAAATCGAGTGACGGAGGAACAAGTCAAGCTTAGGGCATTCCCCTTTGCAGTGAAGGACATGGCGAAGGATTGGTTGTATTATCTTCCTTCCGAATCGATAAATATGTGGGCCGAGATGGAGAAACTTTTTCTCCAAACTTACTTTCCGGCCACTAGAGTTGCTGTCTTACGCAAGGAGATATCTGGAGCTCGTCAGATGCAAGGGGAGAGTTTACATGAGTATTAGGAGAGGTTTAAACGCCTCACATCAGCATGCCCCCAATATCAGATAAGCGACCAATTGCTATTGCAATACTTCTATGAAGGGTTGTCGATCATGGATCGAAACATGCTTGATGCGGCTAGCGGAGGAGCTTTTATGATGAAAACACCTACTGCTGCTAGAGACTTGATTGCTAGCATGGCTGCCAACACTTAACAATTTGGCACACGTGATCCATCACTTAAAGAAGTAAAGGAGGTCCATGATTCTAAGTTGGAGGAAACTTTGAACAAGTTGATAGTTGCTATGGAGAATCTTGCTAAAGGAAGAGGGGTAAACCCTCCATCTTGTCAATATTGTTTAACTAATGATCGTTCTACTCTTGATTGCAGGGTTACACCCAGTGAGGAGCAAGTAAACGCCACGGGGAGACCTTATGATCCTCAAACCTACAATCAGGGTTGGAGAGATCATCCCAATCTGAGGTATAGTAGTGGACAAGGAGGAAATAGGGGGCAACAGCAGTTTCAAGAGCAAAGAGTAGTGAATAGGGAACAAGATCACCCTCAAGATGGTGGAAATCGCCAACAAAGCGGGGCAAGCTCCAGAGCTTCATTTGAGGAAATGATGAAAGAAATGGCTGCCAACAATCTCAAATTTCAAGAGATGACACATTCATCCATCCAGGACTTGAAAACAATAACCCAATCGTCAATCCAGAACCTGAAAAATCAAGTAACCCAATTGGCTACAACTGTAGGCCAGATGCAGGCTCAAAACAGTGGAAAGTTGCCCTCACAAGCGGAGGTTAATCCTAAGAATGTGAGTGCTATTATACTGCGCAGTGAAAAATAGTTGGAGGAGGTTGTACCGCCCAAAAAACCTGACCAAGACTTGGAAAAAGATGATATAGAACCTGCTGGAACAGTGGAGTATCAGACCAATCAGTTTGGGGCAGAAAATTTGATGTACAGAAACGTAACACTGACACTGAACCCTTCAGTATCAGAAGGTCCGAAAAAAATCAGGTTAAAATTTCTGACCCTATTCCTTTTAATATTAACCATTTGCCTTTTTCAAGCAGGTTTAGGAAGCCGGACACCACTGAAAAGGATAAACAAATACTTGAGGTGTTTCGGAAAGTGCAAATCAATATACCTCTCATTGAGGCGATTAAGCAAATTCCGAGATACACCAAGTTTTTGAAGGAGCTATGCACCAACAAAAAGAAGTTGAAAGGAGATGAAAAAGTGGTAATGGGAGAAAACGTTTTAGCTGTCTTCCAGTAAATGTTACCTTAGAAGCGCAAATATCCTGGCATGTTTGTAGTTCCTTGTAAGATCGGGAATTTTAAGGTGAAAAGAGCCATGTTAGACCTTGGAGCTTCTATTAATGTGATGCCTCGATCAGTGTTTGAAAAATTAGGTGTGGGAGAGTTGAAAAAGACTGGAGTTGTCATCCAGCTTGCTGACCGAAGCCAGGCTTACCCAGATGGAGTCATTGAGGATGTTCTCGTTCAGGTAGACAAACTCGTATTCCCTGCTAATTTTTATGTGTTAGAAATGAATGACCACAATTTAATTCTACTCTGATTTTGTTGGGGAGACCATTCCTCAACACTTCACGCACTAAGATAGATGTGAGTGAAGGTACTCTCACGATGAAATTTGATGGGCAGATCATTAAATTTAACATATATGATGCTATAAAATACACTGATGATGCTAACCTCCTTTCTGTTGTGAGTATTATTGAGCCTATTGTCCAGGAACACTTTGAACTCACTAGTAGGGATGCATTAGATACAGTCATTGAACATGGAATCATGGAGGAGGATGTTGAAAGATGGGATAATGAGGAGCTGAATCACTATAGCAATGTTTTGCACAGTTCTTTTCAGAGAACGAGCACCTTAGATGTAGCTTCTGTTGAATTTCCTATGAAGTCTCCTAAAGACGTTAATTCAGTTTTTGCTTTGAGTGTTGTTGAGCCTTTGGTGCAGGATTATTTTGAACTAACTCGCAGGGATAAGTTCGACATCATCATTGCAAATGGAAGCATGAAAGAGCATGAGAAAAAATTGAGAAAAGAAAAGCTTAGTGAAGTGCCAAAGTTAGAGTTGAAAGTGTTCCCCGAACACTTGAAGTCCTCGTTCTTGGGGCCAAATCATGAACTCAAGGAATATCATAAGGGACTTCGCACTGTTGAGGTCGATCGGATGAAGTTGAAAAAAGTTCTACATACTTGAAAATGCAACCATCTCACCTAAGTCGAGCCAACGACAATTAAAAAATGCGCTGATTGGGAGGCAACCCAATTTTATTATTTTATTTTTATTTTCAATAAATTGTTTGATTGTTCACTCTTAATTTTTTGTTGTGATTAGCAGAAGGGATACAAATTGCAAGGGTTGATTGTGGTCAAAGCTCTACCCAAAACTGAATCAGGTGCACTCTACCCAATTACATATTTGATCTTTCTTATACTGTGTTTTGCTTGGGGACAAGCAAACGTTTAGGTGTGGGGAGGGATTTTATATGATAATTGAGGTAGAAAAGTTATGTAAATTTGCTCAATTTCTTGTCCCATGTCTTGTTCTGTTGTCCACTGAATTTTATGTTGATGTGGAGTTGGATAATTGAGGATTAAAATCTTTTGAGGTGATGAGGGTGATGCATGATTGAGGGGGTGGCAGTGATGTTGAGGAGCCATTGGAACTTGATAATCTTTGCAAGATTTTTGTGATTGTAGTGACTGATTTTTTTTCGAATTTCATGGCAAATATATCCAATTTTTGGTGAGCTTTTGAGCCTTATCGAGCTATCATCTATAAGCTCCACTGAAATTTCTTTCTTGAGTGCATTGAATTGAATTGCTCATTCTAGAACTTGTTCTTTTGAATGCATTTCAAGATCATGTTATTGGTTGTCTGTGATAAAATGATAAGGGCACTTAGGTTTAACCCTCTTGGCTTATATTGTTCCACCTGAATATTAAAACTCTAGGGAAGCCACGTTGAGCCTAAGCCTTTTCTTTGAATTATGAGCTCAGAAATGAACCCTGAATTCCTATTTCGTTCTTAGACTCTTCCGTTTGAACCATTCATTACTTTACAATGTGTGATCTTGTGGAAATACTTTGTGGTGGTTGATGAAGGGTGGAGTTGATAAAAAAAATTGGAGAAAGAAAAGAAAAAAAAGAAGAAAAAGAAAGGAAAGGAAGGAAAGTTGAACCAAAAAAAAAAGAGAAAAATTCTTGATGAAAATAAAGAAAAGAAAGTGAAAAAGGGAACTGTTGAAGCTGTTTATGTTGAGTTGCTGAAATTATCTAGCAAACAGTGATTCTTCCAAGTGTTACACATGTTGTTCCAAATCTTGAAAAGGAGCAGGTGTGGGGAAAAAATTAGTGCAAGAAAAATGCTGTTGTGAAAAGGAAAATTTGGGGATGATGGAAGTTTTGATTTGAACATGTTGTAAAGTGGTGCGTTTAGCCATTCTTAACTCTCTTTTTACCTTACCCTATCCTAAAATCCCATTACAACCCATTCAAAGACCCTTTGATTGTTGCACATAATCCATCTAGAAATGGGTGGAAATTTGATTTGGGAGCAAGCCTATGGTAATGACTGTTCTTTTCAATTTTTGAGTGATCTTGCTACCTACATCATACATTTGAGTGATATTGAGTGAATCTTTGTGAGGCCATGAATTTTGAAAATTTTGATGCCATGAAAGTTGCAAACTTTGAGTGAAGAGTCATTTTTCATATTAGTTCTGAATACTCATTGATTACTTTTCTCTTGAGGTGTGTGACTTTCGTTTGCCTTCTAAGATGAAGTTATTTGGTTTTCTATTCTCTATGGTTTAGGTTTGCTTGAGGACAAGCAAAGTTTAGGTGTGGGGAGATTTGATAAGTCATATATTAGCATGTTTTTTTAGTGGAAATTCAAGTCTATTGATTTAATTATATGATATTTATGTGCTAATATTGACTTATATTATTTTTGGGAGATAATTGCTTTAATTATTTAAATTGATACAGGTTATTAAAAGAGCAAATAAGTAAATAAATCAGCCATCATATTTTTAGGATCGGATCTCTCCAAATCTGTGGCATGATCGATCAAAAAAAAGAGATATAAGAAAGAGATCCTGGAGATATTTTTGGAAGAGAGAAATAAGGAAATAGATCAAGCAGGATTACTTAGGGATCAAGACACAGATATATATGGAAAATATTTTATATATTCTTGGAGGCTGCTTCAAAGGAAAAAGACACGAAAACAAACGTGAATTACAACAGAAGTGAATCAGCATCAGTCTTTTTCTCCAAGGCAGAAATTGGCGTGAAGTTTAAGAACAATTAAGATTTATCGGTTTTTCTATTTTAATTTTGTTTTTGCTATGAACATGCGGGACTAATCCCCTACTCTAGTTTAGGATTTCGTGAACCTCCCGTTGAAATTTAGATTAATTATTAAAGGTTTTTCGTTGAATCTTTTGTGCAAGTTTATTCTATTACATGCTTTGATGTTCTTAATTGATGTTTGATAATTAATTTAGCCTGATCAACTATTTAATTATTTAACTGCTGAATGTTATTCCATGAACTATAATCCGTAATTGTTGTAGGAATTGGATTAAATAACAAATAGAGATTATTCCCTCTAGGTGTAATAGGATCTAAGTTGTATGATTCCTAGCCGATTTTCATAGTCTAGTAATTCTATGTTTAGAGTTTTAATGCGTTTACGAGTTCGAATCCATAGGGTCACTCGTAGATAGTTCAATTTAGTGATCATACCCTAGTTGATAAACCTAAGAACATTCGAGTTGATTGGTCGTATCCTCAATCTAGGGATTTGAGTTTGTACATTAGGCTAGATGTTTAATTCCTGTAATTAGTTGATTTAGTAAACGGGAGGGGATCGTCATCCTAAACTAGGCTTTTATCAATTGATTAATTTTATAATTAATTTTCATCTACTTTGTTATTTAAAAATTGAGTTGATTTATTACTTGAGTTTTTATCGATTTTTCACAAACAAAACTTCCATTTATTTATTTTATTGTTTTCAACACTTTAATTTAATTAAAATTCATTTTACTCTTTTGGGTTCGACCCGTACTTGCCATTATACTGAGTCGAAAATAAATTGTATTTTGGTAGGCCGACGACAGCTTGCCACTAGGCAGAGGCGGTGGGGCCCTTGATGGTAAACAAGAAAATAAAGAGACCATAATCATCAGCCTGGATTGGGCCATTTGGGAGAGGCCCATTATTGCATAAAGGATCAAATTAACTGCTATTGGGCCCTTTTTTATTTTACAAATTTGGGCCAAGCCCATAATACCATAGAGCCCTGATTATTTCTGCATCAAATCGCAGAAACCCTAGCTACTAAAGGCTCCCTTCATTTAAGCGGACGTCGACCTTCTGAAATCGGTTGCTAAGCTATGGGTAATTTCTTTTGGGTTCGACCCGTACTTGCCATTATACTAAGTCGAAAATAAATTGTATTTTGGTAGGCCGACGACAGCTTGCCACTAGGCAGAGGCGGTAGGGCCCTTGATGGTAAACAAGAAAATAAAGAGACCATAATCATCAGCCTGGATTGGGCCATTTGGGAGAGGCCCATTATTGCATAAAGGATCAAATTAACTGCTATTGGGCCCTTTTTTTATTTTACAAATTTGGGCCAAGCCCATAATACCATAGAGCCCTGATTATTTCTGCATCAAATCGCAGAAACCCTAGCTACTAAAGGCTCCCTTCATTTAAGCGGACGTCGACCTTCTGAAATCGGTTGCTAAGCTATGGGTAATTTCTTTTGGGTTCGACCCGTACTTGCCATTATACTAAGTCGAAAATAAATTGTATTTTGGTAGGCCGACGACAGCTTGCCACTAGGCAGAGGCGGTGGGGCCCTTGATGGTAAACAAGAAAATAAAGAGACCATAATCATCAGCCTGGATTGGGCCATTTGGGAGAGGCCCATTATTGCATAAAGGATCAAATTAACTGCTATTGGGCCCTTTTTTTATTTTACAAATTTGGGCCAAGCCCATAATACCATAGAGCCCTGATTATTTCTGCATCAAATCGCAGAAACCCTAGCTACTAAAGGCTCCCTTCATTTAAGCGGACGTCGACCTTCTCTGTGAAATCGGTTGCTAAGCTATGGGTAATTTCTTTCTCCTGCTTCCACAGATGTTGAGTTAATCTAAATTTGTGTTAGTATAATTTACATACATGTGTGTGGATTTTGATTTGCAGGTGCGTACACTTACGTTTCCGAGCTATGGAAGAAGAAGCAGTCGGATGTGATGCGGTTTCTTCTTAGGGTCCGCTGCTGGGAGTACCGTCAGCTTCCCGCTGTTGTACGCGTCACCCATCCGACCCGACCCGACAAGGCTCGTCGCCTTGGATACAAGGCTAAGCAGGTACCTTTACCCTCCATTTTTTACATTCAATGTCGTAGCAGATTGTTGAGTAGTGTTTTTGAAAAAAATCTACAAACCTATCTTCGTCCTAGCAAGAATTCTTTAATGGAAGTGGAATGTGTCAAAGAAAAATCCCAGAAAAATAAGAAATTTAAAGAGACGGCATATGCATCAATTAAAAAGAGGGGATTTGACTGGATTTAAGAGTTAAATAAAATAATTATGGATGGATTTAAGCTGTGTTTTAATATCTAAACTTAATCTAGTATTAATGATTGTTTATATATATGAAATAAATATAGCACCGATTAGGTGTGCTATTTTCGTGAATGATTTGTTATGTGATTAATTATATAATTGATCGATTAGATGTGTTATTTTGTAAATGACTTGTTATGTCAATAATAATTACCCTCCATTTTTTACCTCCATTTTACTTGATTACAAGTTTGAACTCCGATTTTGGTTTTGTTTAATATTCAATCCATTGTTAGCTGCGATTGTAAGTGTGTTTGTGTAATTAGCAGTAGATATTATGATTTTTTGTTTATATAGTTTATCTGGGGATGTTATTGTGCTACTTAGGCATTACCTGGTGTTCTTATCCATGAGATAGTACTCCTATGTAGCCATGGTTAAAATCACTATGACTTGTATATGTACATGTATATCCAAATTTATACTATTTATACATGAATTAAACTGTTTTTCGCCATGTAATTGATTTTCTGCTTCTCATTTAAGTTTAGGTTTTCCAGGTACAAATTGGATCTCATGGTAGTTAATTCCCATTAGTTCACCTGATTTATATTTATTTAGTTTTTCAAGTTTTCTGTGCTTGGTAACTGAATATTAGATTTCAGGGTTATGTGATCTATCGTGTTCGCGTAAGACGTGGTGGAAGGAAGAGGCCAGTTCCCAAGGGTATTGTGTATGGTAAACCAACAAACCAGGGTGTTACTCAGCTGAAATTCCAACGCAGCAAGAGGTCAGTTGCTGAAGAACGTGCTGGGAGGAAGCTTGGTGGACTGAGGGTTCTCAACTCTTACTGGATCAATGAGGTTTGTATTAACGGTGCTTGGGTTTTCACATTTTCAGTTTTAACTTTCAGTTACTGCTGTGTGACATGGATAACTTTTTTTTTTATGCCGTATGTGTGTGATTTGGAACACTTCAATTTTCTTTTGTGCCCTTTGTTTGTGCTTTGGAACTCTTCAATTCCCTTTTAAACTCTTCCATCTCACTTTATGTTTGGCACTTTTGGCCATGTTTAATTAGGGTAAAAGTTGATGAAGTGAAACAGAAAATGGTTTTCACAATCTCATCATCCTGATATCCTAATTTCTTCCATTTATCTCTATGTGTGTGTTTTAGAATATTGCAGAAAAATTAGTGGGTTCATAACAATCGCTCGTTGAATCTTTTCTGAACTCGTGCCAGCGTGTTATTACACCTGCCTTGAAAATTTATTATGCACTCTATAAACAGTACCACTTAAGGCTGGACATTTGGCTGGTGTCCAGCAGGTTCTTCAAAGTGATATGAGTTACATAGTCTCATATTTACTTGAATTCAGAAATCGTGTTAAATTTCCAGAACCCTTGAATTTCACATGGTTGTTTTAGCACTCGGGCCTTTTTATATTAGTTTATAATGTGAGGCTAGTCGTCTGTCACCATTTTGTCTGCACATCCATAAACATATAAGGTGAAAGTTTTAAGTCTTATGTTTTCATTGCAGGATTCAACTTACAAATATTTTGAAGTGATCCTGGTTGATCCAGCCCATACTACTATCCGCAACGACCCAAGGATCAACTGGCTTTGCAATCCAGTGCACAAGCATAGGGAGCTTCGAGGGCTCACATCTGCTGGAAAGAAGTACAGGGGTCTCAGGGGCAAAGGTCATCTTCACCACAAAGCACGCCCCTCAAGAAGGGCCACCTGGAAAAGGAACCAGACACTATCGCTTCGTCGTTATCGTTGATCATCTTAATGAGGCTTTTTTGTTCCTTTTCTCTTTGGTGTCTGTATGACCAAACTTAAAGTCAGGTTTGTGTTCGCGACTTTTTGGATGCATTTGAAACAAGTTATTATAAATTGGTTTGGCGACGATGTGTTTACTTTCGGGTGGATTACATGAGACTGTGGCTATGATGCCTGATTTTTGTTCTTATTCTATTGCCATGTGACATATTGGAGTGGCTGAAATCTTCTAAGTATGAATTCCTCTCCTTTTGTATTTGGCTGGTTAATGAAGCTGGAGGAACCTGAAAAATCTCTATAATTTTAGTGAAAACACTGCCAACGCTACTATCATCAGAATATGGCTTGTGGCTGACATTGAAGTTTATGATGCTAACGATCTATACATTAATATGGGACGGAGGGAGAAAGAGATATTAACATTCAATTAACATATAAATTAACCAAAATAAATCGAATCAAATCGTGAGTTTGGGTACTGTCTTATGTCTGTCTGCTTATCTGCGTGTGTGAATGGCAATCACAATAATGTATTATCAAGTGGAAAATCTGGGAAATCTGGTACATGAAAAAATTAAGCTTTCAGATCAAAGGGACGCAACCTCCCAGAAGTTGGTCCTGATAGTGATGCTGTGTTAGAGAAACTCCTTGCACTCACAGATGTGAGACCAGAAAATTGTACCGACAGCATTCTTGAAAGACTCCCTGATGTACATTTCGAATCGAGCTTGCACCTGATGCTTCTGAGCCATAATTCTCATTCCCTAATGTACAGTGATTAGAAGTTCGAATCGAACTTGCACCTGATGCTTCTGAGCCATCATTCTCATTCGATGCTGTTTCCCACCTCCAGAAGCTAGAAACACTGAAGTGTGTCGTTGTAAACCCGAAGCTCAAGTATGAGATAGTTCCCCCGCCTGCTTTGTTTTCGATGTTACCATGAGGTCTTGAAAAGCTGAGTTTGAGTGGATTCGGATACCCCTGGGAATGCATTAGGCCAATTGCATTGTTGCCAAATCTTGAAGAGCTCAAATTGAAATGCAATGCCTTTAGAGGATCAGAGTGGGTATTACCAGAGGCGGATCTACCTGGGTACAAGGGGGTACAGCTGTACCCCCAAAAAAAAAATTTTTTTTTTTATACATATATATCTCCATTAAAAAAATATATGTATATATTTTTGTACCCACAAAAATATCTATGTACCCACAAGTATATATATATATGTTCCACGTTGGGCAGCAATCAAATTTCTTGGGCCAACTAAAGCCCATTTGTTAGACAGGTGACAAATCTCCAACATTTTCGAGTTGAAATTATGATGGCTGTGATTGACTTACATCTTAGAGAACTTAATGATCGATTCGATGAGGTTAATACGGAATTGCTCATATGCATGTCTTGCTTCAGTCCTAAAGATAGCTTCTCTTATTTTGACAAGAAAAAGTTACTTAAACTTGCCTCATTTTATCCTTCTGAGTTTACGAGTATTGATTTGATGGCTCTAGAATGTCAACTTGATATATTTATTGAAGATATGAGAAGAGATGTCAGATTTCAAGATTTGCATGATTTGGGTGCCCTTTCAATGATGCTTGTGGAGACAAAGAAACATGTGACTTATCCAATGATCTATTTGCTTATCAAGTTGATGTTGATTCTTCTGGTTGCTACTGCAAGTGTGGAAAGGGTATTTTCTGGAATGACTTATGTAAAAAATAAGATCCGTAATAGCATGGGTGATCAATTGCTAAATGATAGTTTGGTTACTTTTATTGAGAAAGATGTATTTTTACAAGTTTCTGATGATGCTGTTATAGACCGTTTCCAAAAAATGAAGACTCGACGGTGTCAATTGTAATGGTAATTATAATTTTCTTTAATATATATATATATATATATATATATATATATATATATATATATATATATATATATATATATATATATATATTAATTGTATTTATTTTAATATTTGTAAATTTTATGTTGTACCCCCAAATTAAAATTCCTGTATACGCCCCTGGGTATTACTGCTAGGCACTCGTACATATTGAAAGACATCCCTTGGCATTGGTTGATTTCCATTGGTGATCGACTTGATGATGTAAGCTAGTTTGTTTCACCTGCTAATTATGATGATATCTCTCTACACACACACACACAACTCAACTCAATCCACAAGTAAATATTCCATAAACTAAGGTTAGGTAGAACACCTCTCTAAATATTAGGGGTGGACGGTTTGATACGAATTTTTAAATGGAGTGCTATTTTCTTGGAGCTAGGACATTAAATTATTTCAAAAGATATTTATTACTCAATGTAAAAAGGCAAATGGTTTATGAATATTTTCGTTTCTATTTGTAACATAAAATTCATTAATTTCCAATTACCATCACTATTCTAGCTCTAAAAATTCTACACTAATTTAAGGTGGCTTGCTTTGTCAGATATCAAGTGGAAAATCAACACTTAGAGCATGGATAAAGGTAGATTGGTTGGATTTAGTCGATGAAAAGGAGAGGGAGTCGATTTCTAAATAAAGTGAAATCAACCTACGAAGATACATGGATTTATTTCCTATTTGCCTATCTTCGGAGTATTTCCCTAAAAATATTTTAATAATATACCCTTTCGTCCCTAGGTAAGAATTACATTTTACCATTTTGGTTGTCTCACCCAAAGAATCACATTTCCTTTTTTGGACACATGAGACTCACCCACATCCACTAATACAATTAATTAAAACATGAGACCCACACACTCACTAATACAACTACCCACTACACATTAAATAATAATATTTCTTAATTCACGTGCCCAAAAACAAATGAGACTCTTACTAAGGAACGGAGGGAGCATGGTTGTTGCATGGACTGTTAACGAAATAAGTAGAGTCACTAGCGTCTCAATTGTTGTCAGAGAAAATAATTTAAGAAACACCACCACAAGTGGCGCCTCTTTCCTTCTACCCCATTTAATATGTAGTTGCATATACTCAGCAATTAATTAACGTGATAATGCGCCTCGTCAGCAACATACTAAGTTCACTTACAAATTTTAAAATAATTAAATTATTACTTTAATTATTATACCAAATTTGATTAATTTGAAATTAATAAAACACAATTATTACTTAATTAATACTTACAAACCAAATTAAATTTTATACTTTCCATTTTCGTCATCCCACATTAAATTTCATCACTTAAAAAAAATCATACTAATACTTAATCTCAAAAATACATCTTAATTATAAATTATTGCTCTTGTCTAACACACATAACATATTCCTTCCGTTCCGTCGTAATATTTACGTTTGTTTTTTGTATGGTGATAAGGAATACTAGTATCTTAATATGTATTGATGTGAGAGAAATAACGTTTTCTTGTATAGTGAGTAGTTGTATTAGTGTTGTAGGTGGGTCCCATTGAGATATTTTAATTATTTTGTGCGGAAATGTAACCATTAGAATAAGACGTCAAAATTTGAAATATGTAACTATTAGGATGAAATGGAGGGAGTACTTTATAATTCATTTATCAATTAAAAATATTGTGTTAAGGAAATTTTTTTTTACCAACTTTATTGAATTTTGGAGGTTAACACATTATTTTTAATTAATAAATAAATTATATACTCCTACTATATTAGGTGTGTTAGGCAAAATCAGTAATTACAAGTGCACCCTAGTAAAACTCTGAAATTTAATGTGGGACGAATAAAAACGGAAAGTATAAAATTTAATTTGGTTTGAAAATAAATAATTGAGTAATAACTGTGTTTTATTAATTTCAAATTAATTAAATTCGTTATAATAATTAAAGTAATAATTTAATTTTTGAAAAATTGTAAGTGATATTAGTACATTGCTGATTAGAGCATATTATCACATTAATTAATTGCTGAGTATATGTCCGTGCATATTAATTGGGTTGAAGGCAAGAGCATATTAATTGGGTTGAAGGCAAGAGGCGCCACTTGCGGTAGCATTTCTTTAAAGTCGCCAAGCGCAATGATGATTTTTTCTCTGACATCAATAGAAGCACCAACAGTAGTGGCGACTCTACTTATTTCGTTAACAAATCATGCAATAACCGTATTTGATTAAAATACTTTTAAAATTACTATATTTTAATAAATACTCCCCTATTTTTTAGAAGGGAAAATAGATTTTTTCGTCCGTTAACTTTGTCCAATTTTGAATTTAGTCCATAAGTTTTTCACTTTTTGAAAATCGTCCATTATATTTGCAAAATTTTGAAAATCGTCCATTATATTTGAAAATTTTGAAAATGGTCCATCATGTTTACCAAGTTCAACAAAATCGTCCATTTCAACAGGTCATTAGCATGTTATTATAAAAGATAAAAATAAAAAATATGTAATATATATATATATATATATACTATTTTAAAAAAAAAGCCCTCACTAAGAATTTATATTATACTCCCTCCGTCCGTCCGGAAGAGGGCATTTTGCTTTTATACACGTTGATTAAGAAGTATTGTTATTTAATATGTAGTGGGTAGTTGTATTAGTGGGAGTGTGGACCCCATATTTTAATTGTATTAGTGGGTGTGTGTGGATCCCATCTGTGTAAAAAATGAAGTGACCCTCTTTGAAACGGACGACCAAAATGGAAAAAAGACCCTCTTTCGAGCGGATGGAAGAAGTATCAATATTTAGTTAAATTTGCTCCACTTTAGTATTGAGATTAATATTACTCCCTCCGTCCCCCAAAGTATTTCACACTTTCCTTTTCCATCCGTCCCACAAAGTATTTCACACTTCACTTTTACTAAAAATGGTAATGAATACACTATAATAATACCTACTTTTTACACATATCCCAACAAAATACTCACTTTTTCACACATTCCAATAACTTTACACACCTTTTTCATTAAATTAACTAAAATATTTTTTCTCTTTCTTACTTTATACTTAAAAAAACAAATTTTTCTTAAACTCCGCGCACACAAATACGTGAAATACATCGGGGGACGGAGGGAGTATTTGTTTGGTATACGGAAGTGAAAAATAAAAAGTGAGATAAAATTGGTTAAATAAAAAAATTATATAAATTAATTGGAGTGAAAATATTCAAATGATCTGCCATAGCAGGTCAAAGGACCAAAATGTTGAATTTTATGAAGTTAATGGACTAATTTCAAAATTGTTATAAAATTAACGGACTAATTTCAAAATTAAAAAAGTTAATGGACTAATTTCAAAATGAGTGAAAGTTAACGGACGAAAAAATCTATTTTCCCTTTTTAGAATCTTCGGTTACTCATCGCGGCCGATTAACGACGGCGTATGCGGTGGCTCCATCAAGTCAAAGTATCAGGCTGTAGAATCGCTGTTGGTTGTAGAATCGCAAGGTACTTTTCAGGTCTTAATCCTATCATCCTACTGGAATCCTGTCCGTTTGGCTGTTTG
This sequence comes from Pogostemon cablin, assembly GCA_023678885.1. Taxonomy (NCBI): domain Eukaryota; kingdom Viridiplantae; phylum Streptophyta; class Magnoliopsida; order Lamiales; family Lamiaceae; genus Pogostemon; species Pogostemon cablin. Next base: position 21,181,670 of record CM042997.1, on the reverse strand, counting down.
TTTTCGAATACATTGATAATTTCATAGTTTTAGGTCGAAATGGTATGTTGTTTGTTTCATAATTTTACTATTGGTTTGAACAAAGCCTAAGCACAGCAGATTCTAACACCCTGTGGCATTATAATCATCTCTCTGCCCACACATTAATTAACTCTAATTAATTAATTATTTAGAGACCCTTTTAATTAAGAAGTGAACATACGTGTAAGTTTTTCATTCAAGAAATATGCTTGGAATCTAGTTGTATGGTACGGCTGTGTTCCGAAAGCTGGTAGATGGAATTAATGGCAAGTGAAAAGAATTTAATTATATGGATTGGCTAGTGAAAAGAATTGAATGACATTCTATTGGTCGTGTTAGAGGTGTGAGATAATTTCTTGATATTTTCACAATTGTTTCTGTTGTGGCTAAGGATCAAAACACTCCCATAAGTTGAGGTCCATATATCAATGCAAATTAAACATCCCAAAGCATCTGAAGTTTCTGGTGATGAATTTGAAAATGTGCCATTTAAATAGCAAACCTTTAGAAGCACCAATGGTTGTGACCTGTTTTTGATCATCATCTAAAACACTTCAATGGAGTGACATATACTAACAGTTTTTCTGCTATATTTATACAACCTAGTGCTTTTCGTCTGGTCTGCTCTGGTGTTTCCAATTTATTTGTGCGTGAGTAACAATTCTATACTCCATGAAACCCTAATTGTTCTGACAGAACATAGCAATCCCGACTCCATCTAATAAAAGTGATAAGTTTTTTTTGTAATTTTACCTTCCACCTGCACTAATTTCAAATTACATAGTGTTGTTTAAAGTCGACGGAGGCCTTGGACTTATTCAGGAACTTGATTTGTCGTTTATAAACTCAGGGTTGGTAATATTTTTCAAGTATACGAAGGTTAAGTTGTTTAAATCTATTCTAACTACTTCAACTACATTTTATTTTCTTACGTAATGCTGAACATATAATAATCTGGGAGTGGCAGGTACTGATAACAAGTCTAAGTTATTGTTCTACATTACTCAAAATACTTCTACCACGTCGTAAAGAGAATGAAACTTTACCATAAAAGTGTTATAAATCTTATGGACCTACAATTTTTAGATTTTCTTTTATCTTGTTTGATTAATCAGTGCTTGATCAGATGTTTGGAAGAGAGTAAGGGGCAATTTCATTCTTACTATTTCGTAATTTGATATTTAAATAATGATAATAATGCAAGTAGGAAAATATGTTACCAAAATGAAATGTGGTGGAGGATAAGACCAGATCAAATAACAATTTTGTTCATAAATAATAAGGGGTGGTACACATTTTCATGTGATTGGGAGGTTGTTCTTGACCTTTTGAGCAGCCAAAGAATATGCATTTCGCAATTATGCACATGCATTAGTTTTTTAGCTTAAATATAATTAACGTTTACTAATTGAAGATCACATTGAGTAACTACGGAGTTTTACTCCCTTAATACTTTATTAGTCTACTTGTATCATTTTATAGTTAGTTGACTTGTTAGTAAGATTTCGTAAATGCGATCTATTAGTTCAACCAAGAGGAGTTCTCTATTTTGAAGGCATTGGTTGCGCTTTCTTTTCTTGCTGAGGATTTTTTTGCAGTTTTATAAGTAGTAGAAGTTGTTATTATTCTTATGAATTAGAATCCATTCAATTATTTATTATTGTTACTATTATCTTGTAAGTTGGAGTACTTTTCCTATCTTGCACAAAAGTGGGCTCCATGTAAATAAAATATTAACCATGGAATGAAAAAAATATTGGGCATATTGATTGGTCGAGTAGCTGTAACCTTGTTGGGTTTCAGCAACTTGCTTTTGTTTTCTAGCTTTTAATGAATAAGAGTGTCACTTCTGAATTGAAGTGTACAAGTAATACTTCTTCTAACCAAATGATGGATGGATTTCTGTTGTATTACCAATTCATGAAAAGGAATTGCAGTTGTTGTATGTCAGGTTTGAATTTCAAGCATTAGTCGTTTAATTAGTGTCTATCTAGAGTATTGCCTTGACATTATTGGATATATGATCATTGACAAATTATTGGTTTTTTCTATAGCTTTTAAATGTTTCAATCTGGATTGAGTTAATTACATGACATCTGTGTTTTTTTATATTTTACATTGATGAGCTATTGATATTTTCTACTACACCCACACCTTCAGTAGGGTTTATGTATCCTGCATTTTATTTGTTGATGCATAGTGTAGCATACAAGACTAAACTCATCTTAACTGTAATAAATTGCAGGTATATAAAAAACTTAAATGAGCATCAGCTCGCTCCGGTTTCTACAAGTTTTCATAAATACGCTGTAACATACTCCTAGAATATGACACTGTAGTTGGTAAATGTTTGGACAATATTCAGTTTTCTTTTGTTTTCGTCTCATGAAGCAGCTCATTAATGTTTATTATCTGTTTGATAAATGGTAATTTTTAATCTGAAAGTCCTATTATTGTGTTTGAAATGCAGTAATGCTGTTTTTCTTTGTATTCTATTATCTTTGTCCTTTCTTAAATTTGAAAAAAGTTGGTAATTTATATGCTACAGAACATTTTGATAAATTAGTTTGTTATTTCATATGTTTACCTCAATTTGAGACATGTATAGATGATTTAGCTGTGAGATCCCCCAGCCATCCACATTGCACGCTGATTTGATAGAGGTATTTGCAATTTTTTTGGGGTGTGTGAAAACAAGTGATGTCAATCCTATAGTTATTGAAAATGTGTTGAAATTTTCGTCTTAAATAGCTAGAGTTTCTAAAGCTGGTGGGTAACCTGTGCGGTTATCTTTCCCATGACCTTAATTTTCATTTTAAGATTAAAAACTAATTCAAGTTCGTTTCAATTCAACAGAGTTTTTTAAAAAATTATGAATGGTTCACTCAATCAAATCAAGTAAGAAATTCTTTTAATTTAATAGAGCTGCTTGAAATTGTTATTGTTGATTATATATCATTTTTTAAAGTGTTCTTGTTGCATTGAAAACCCTTCTGCATTTTTGGTTATTGTCTAATTATTTCTTGAGTTTTAACATGTGAACAACCAATCTGCATCTTCTGTTGTTTTCTAATTATTCCTTGAGTCTTGACATGTGGTTATAATCATCAATCTATGCTGAGGTTTTGATGATTCATTGCATATTATAAAGCTGCTTTCATTTGTTACCTTACCATTGTAAAATCATCGTGCCCATTATATTATTTTTCGTATTTTTTCTTGCATGCCTTAATTTCCTTTTGTTTTCCCCAGCCGCTGCAGTGATCACTAATTGCAATATAAGATCAAAGCTTGTTCACATAAAAAAGGTATGTACTTCATTTGTAATTTCTTGTGATTCAGTTTCCTTGTTTTTACCAAATCCCTTTTACTATCCTCCTGTCATAAGCATTTTCTGCACTTATTTTAAGCTCCTTCTATAATTTTACCTCCACGTTTCATAATAATTTTGCTATTTTACAATCCTCCTGTCATAAGCATTTCCTGCACTTATTTTAAGCTCCTTCTATAATTTTAACTCCACGTTTCATAATAATCTTGCACTGTTCTTTTTCTATTTTCGGTACGGTTTCTTTAAAATAATATTTACATAAAAGTAAGATCATTCCGACTTTGTTTTCTATTTGATTTTATTAGTTCATTTAATAATAATGCCAAGAAAAGAAAAAAAACTAGCTACCACTTGCAAAAGAAAACATGCTTTCTATGAATATCAAAGATTAACAAAGAATAGTTGCCGAAGAAAATATGCTTGCTATGTTGTTTGTGACTATTTTCTTTGTTGTTAAAAATTGAACATATGGTTTAGGTTGTGTTGCTGCTTTTTTTTTTTTTTGGGTGATCTATTGTTTTTATTGTTAAATGGATATAAAGCAGTCCAACAGTTAATCATCATCCACTGAAACTTAAGTACAAAGTATTTGATTGGCACACATCAACTCTTTCTGCAATTTTCCTTTTGCAAGAACTCTCACCTTAATCTGTTACTTAATCTTGCTTTGTTTAGCTACCTGCAGCGATTAAGTTTGAGTTACTCTTCACAGTTTCTCAGTAGGGTTACAACTTAATCTACCCACTTTGTGTTTACATTACTACTGGTTATTAATTTCTACATTTAAAGAAATGTTCTTCTTCAGCTGTGCTATTTTGTGCACTTGCGTCATAATTTTGTTATCTTAATTCACATTACGTCCAGTAATTAAGTTCTATTTGTACAGTATTTTGTAAACCTGCAATATCCTTGAAATTCTAAAGCGTCGCTGTGCTTTTTTTCCTCTTGTGAACAGTGAGTACATGCTGAATTCTGTACACTGCTTACACTGTGCGCATTCCTCGTTTTGTTGTGTGCACTTGTTACTTTTCTTTTGCTCCTGGTATTTAGAAGTGCTTTTGAGTCTAATGGAGTGAATGCCTCCCATAAATAATGGGTCTTCGTGAGGTGCTGCCACTACCTAGTATAATATAATTCCATCGTATTAATGAGGGAATTAGAATCAAATCATAAGAAAAGATTAGATAAGTTAAAGTGAAGAGGCCCATAGTGGCCCAATTGAGAAGGCCCTATATTAGCCCAACTAAGAGCCCAAATATGAAAAATCCCACATTGAATATCACAACATTGCAAAATGGTTTATATTGTTCATCATTAACATAATGTTCGTTCCTTCGGGGACATCCAATAAAATTGGAATGATACAGAGAAGATTAGCATGGCCTGATGACACGCATAAATTGAGAAATAGTCCAATTTTTTTTTTCGCCCAAATTCTTTTGTCTAGGGTTTCAGTAATCGACTGAGGTATGAATCGTCTAGGGTTTTCATGATTGTTCTGTTTATGTGCTTTTATTTTCTTTTCTTTTTTTTTTATATAGATTCAGATATTATAGCCACAAGTTCTAACTTTGAATTCTTAATTTCCTCTGTTGTTTTTGCTTTCTGGGATGAAGTATAGAAGATTGCTTGAAATATAGTTGTCGCCGGAATGAACAAAGGAGGAGTAGGCTCGGGAGGCGGCGGCGGTGGACCGACTGCTGCTGCTGCTCTTGCAGCGGCTCAGAAACAGAAAACCCTTTTGCAGAGGGTGGATACGGACATTGGAAATCTCGTCGATAATTTTGGATTTCTTGTCAATGTGGCTCGGGTAAGCCCTTCATCTATAATTTAATTTATTATTTATATATCTATTTTTCCATTTCATTGTTGAGATCATTGGGAATGGTTGAATACATAAATGTACCATTGTTTTTATGTCATTTGCTGACTCTTAATGGCTAGTGTATAGTTAATTTTTAATTTTTTAAATGTAGAAAGTCCTAGCTTTGAAGTATATGGTGAAAGATTTAAATATTTGAATTAATGTTATCGATAATGAATAACTTGAACAGCAAGACATGACAAAAATCCCAACTGTATTCTCTTCCTATACTGAAGAGCTGAGTCGGTGGTTACTTATTGTTAAAAGAGAATCGAGGAAAGGTTTCTTATTGATGATGAGAAGGAATTCCAACATTGTTACATTGATAGAAGAATTTCATCTTTGACCTTCCAGAGATTCATTCTTTGCTTTTTATTCTCTATTATTCTTTCTGTTAGTGTGTGTACTGGGACACTTTTATATTCATGTTTGAATTGAGAAAGGTGTAGCTAAAGGATGATTATAGATGATTGAATGTCATATAAGCAGTTAGATGTTGGCTGATACATCCTGGAAGCATGTGGACAAACAATATGATTATTGACTGCAGTTTGAGTATGCTTGTAGGTTAATCTGCTTCATTTCCCCTTGGCATGTTGGTCTTTGTGTTACTGAAAATTGAAGTACATACTCTTGTTTAATGGACTCATGCACATTTTCTCCCAGTATTTTATCAAATACTCCTTAATTCGCAAAACAAGCGTGCACACAATAAACAGTAGTAGGCAATAGGATGTTGGTAGGGCAGTAAATGTAAATAAACCAAATATGCATATTTATGTGTAAGAAAAGAGTTATATTTGTAAAAAATATGTGGCGTGCAGTGGTGCCGATGGGGTTATCGTAAAGAAGAATTTCTGGTAGAATATTGACATTTTTTATTTGTGTAATAGTTGAAAGCATATTTGTCGTACAAACTCCCAATCTCATTTGGAAATTCACCTTATTATATTATTATTGAATTTTGAAATTTGATAAGAGCATGTTTCTTTGCCTTATTGACACTACAAAGTTCTATCTTATGAATGCAAAGGTTTAAAAAAGCATGAAGCATGAACCAGAAATCAAGTGCATTATGTGCCTCAGAGGCAACCATACTGTTTTGGCCTTTTGGGTATTGTTGCTTAATTGGTGTATGTACAAAGCCACTCTTCATTTGTTTCTTGGACTTGTGCATATGAATTCAAATGTTGTTTTGAGATATTAAAGCAGAAAATGAAATGGATTGATATATATGTTCATACTTCACTCTTCCCCAGTTTAAAAACCTTGGATAAGGCCTTTCTATAATAGCGTGGCATCGAAAGCATTTTCTTCTGTTAAAATCTTGAGTACATCTTAAGTTTGAGCATATAGCAACTCCGGGCCAGAATCTATATATTTATGATGTAATACATATCTTTTCAGGTTAATGATCCACCTGTGCGGAACTCCCAAGAATCTTTCATGATGGAGATGCGTGCTGCAAGAATGGTAAGAAATAGTCATGGCAAACTTCTTGTTTTAAATTCTTGCTGCAGATTCGTTAAAATGGAAGTTTGCTTGAATGTCGTTTGATTGTTTGAGGTGAGATCAGGTTCAAGCTGCAGACTCACTGCTCAAGCTTGTGTCGGAACTGAAACAGACAGCAGTTTTCTCGGGGTTTGCTTCTTTGAACGATCATGTGGACCAAAGAACAGAGGAGTTCAATAAATTATCGGAGAATACAAATAGCATACTGTCTAGAATTGGAGAAGAAACAGCTGCTAGCCTCAAGGAGCTCGAGTCCCATTACTACTCTTCGACACTCAGAACGAGTGTCCCAAATGATCCTTAAAATCAATGTAGATACTTTCGATTGATTAAGTTCATCTAGCTAATTTGCATATTTTTAGCATCTTTGAAGCATAAAATACATATCTGCTCAGTATTTAAAATGTAGTCTCTTTAACTCTAAATATTGCCATCTTTAGATTTTGCTTGGAAAGCCTACTATACTAGCCGATTTTTTTTTTTCCTTCTCTTCGTACTATTTACTCTTCATGAGCTTGAAAAGATGAACGAATTTACATGAGCCATAAATTAACTTTGGCTATGAGAATGAAAGAGTTCAGTCGAGTAGGTTTATGGTGATAATGTAAGATTCGCATCGAGCAAGTGAAAAGTAAACAAAATTACTTGATACTCGACTCGAGATTGTTCAGTTAACAAGTTCGAACAAAGTTTTGTTTGATAAAATTAAAAGCTCGGCTCAAGCTCGAGCTCAATTCATAAAAATAGGTGTTAAGTGTAAAATTATTAAAATACTAGAATTCGGTTCGATAAAAGCTCGTTCAAATTCGCTTGATTGATTATTAAAAGAGTTCAAATATATATATTTTGAAGCCCGATAATATAGTTTAACCTAAAACGCTTTCACCCATCTGTGAAATTCTAATATTGTTTCTTCGCGAAATTGACAGACATTTTTTTTTGACGTATTGATGGTGATGATGTTAAATTCAAATATTAATGAACGGTGGTATACATCTGTACTGCGCTCTCCAAGTGTGCTTGTTTCCCCCTTCTTCCTTACCCCGGCAAGTCTTTGTGAAATAACTCCGATGAGAAGAAAAAAGAAGGCGTTAAGAGACCCTCTCGGGCCAACCCTTGACACTCTAAGATCCTTTTTCAAACCTGCTCCCATTTCGAATCAAGAGATAGATAAATAGACACATCCCATTGCACCGATCGGGGGCGTTCGTAGTGACTGAGGCGTCAAGACCAAGGAGTGAGTTATTTATACCAAGCATTCTTCATATGGCTAGATCCAATCTCGTGGTCCCTGCGGAAAGGAAGAGGATGTGTAGTTCTATTTTATGCATAAAAATAGGGTCCAAAAATTGTACACTCTTGTTTAATAAAAGATAATGAAATAATTGTACACCTACGCCAATAAACTGACGGAAATAATAGATTTTTATTTCTGATATGAAATAATGTAATAACAGTATTTGAAATTCTCATTGGTGTTTGCTGTAATGTTAAGAGAGATTGCTTTCATTTAATAAATATCATTGCAGGTTTACACTAGAAATTTGTTGCTTGTCATTCTTTGGTTAAAAATTTATGTTTCATATCTTTATTGAAAGTTAAATTTTGATGGTATTATAAATTGAATACTCCTATGACAAAGGTTGGAATCGGATTCAATGTATATGATCTATGCATTTTCGCATCCATCACAAGCTATTACGTGGAGGTTGCTATCCTCCATGGAGGTATATTAATTGTTTTGTGTGGGTATTGTTTATCAAAAAGAAAAATGTAATAATATTTTTAGGATGCATTATTTAATAAAATGTGACAACACTCATGGGACGAAGAGAATATATATATTTTAATATAAATTGGGTGGGACAAATGGAATATATTTTCCAATGAGCGTTGTTACATTTTACTAAATAAGGCGTCTCGCAAATATTGTTATATTTTTTATTTTTGATAAATGAGGCATACACAATATAATCAAAATATGTCTCCATGGAGCTACACACAACACAGTAAAATGTAACAACATTCGTAGGAAGAATGAAGTACTCCAATCACCATATCACGACTTATAAGTTCGAGATATTAAAAATTCCAAAGATAATAACGTAGAATTTAAATAATATAAAAAAATAGTTACATACACATAATTTATTTTTATTCAAATAGAATTCTAATTATTAAATAAAAATCAATAACATTATAATAACTTATTTCCGTGCAACGCACTGGTCAAATGCTAGTATACATAAAAGCACGATAGTAGCTTATAAAGGAAAAAGGCGCCTTCTTCTCCAAGAAGTTTGAAACATTTACCAAAGTGGAATGCTGGCTTCTCCCAGAAGCTTGGTATGAGTTTATTTATAAATAAACATGTACAGATGGAAATAACAAAAAACGTTTCAACTCCCAGTCAGAAGCACCACAAGTTTAGTAGTAGAACTTGATTTAATAATTTCTTTATGGAGAAACATCAAGAAGCAGAAATCAGAGATGCAATCCATTTTCACTATTTTTATCTAAGAATTCATCCATGGAGTCTCGCACTCTAGAAATCACGTTTCCATCCTTTAAGGATTTGACCAATGTCGTTTCGATCTCCAAATAGAAGACCAGAACGCCGCTGGAATTTCTCGATGAAAGTCACGGTGGATGAGGCGGCGCTTAAGGTGAACCGCCTTTCTCTAAATTTCAAGGTCGCCTGCGAACCCTTTAAAGAGCTTCTCGATGCTCCGGTGAAAACTGGCTCCGACGAGAAGCAATTTGTGTGCCCAAAGGTCAGCTCACATTTTCGTATAAGCCGCCACCGTCGGGTAAACCGTCATGGCGTACCCTGCTGGTCCTCGATCCACCACCCGGGGTGTATCCGCCGCCGCGTATCCTGCTGTGGAGGGAAGCGGGCACTATCCGCCGCAGGTAGGTTGAGAGGCAAGGCGAATGATTTGAGTTGGATTTTCATTCTGCAAACAACAATGCACCTTTTAACATTTCTTTCACCTCCTTCTCTCCCTCTTATTAATCTCTAAATAACAATGCTGGTTGATTTAGTGAGAGGATACTACGATGCTGGAGACAACAGGAAGTTTGGATTTCCAATGGCATTCACCACCACCATGCTTTCATAGAGTGTGATCGAGTACGACAGGATTATGAAAGGAAGAGTTGCAGAATGCCAAAGAAGCCATTCCATGGGCCACTGATTATCTCCTCAAAGCCACTATTCTTCCCCATACTTCAGGTTCTTCATCTTCTTCTCACCACAGCCTTGAACAAAAATCCTCTATTTTTCTGAAATGGGGCCTCATTAACTGAAGGTGGGAGATGCTGGTAAAGATCATGCTTCCTGGGAGAGGCCTGAGGACATGGATACTCCGAAAACAGTGGTCAAGATTGAAAAAATACCCCTGGCACTGAAGTTGCAGCTGCTTCGTTGGTCTCCAGAAGAAGTGATCCTAATTACTCCAAAGTTTTAGCCAGAAGGGCAATCAGGGTATTTCTTAATCACCTCGGTTTCAATTCCAACAGTTTATTAATTTTTTAATCCCAGCGGCAAGGACGTACTAATCTTGCATTTTTTGGTTGGTGTAGGTGTTTGATTTTGCTGATCATAAGCATCGTGGTGCTTACAGTAATGGTTTGAGACCTTATGAGTGTCCTTATTACTGTGATTTTTCAGGTTATTAGGTAAGGAAATCTATGGTGTTCTTGAAAATGAAATCATCTAACTTTTTTTGTTAATCCTGAGTTGGTTAATGTTGTTAATTTGGACAGGATGAGCTGTTGTGGGGTGCTGCTTGGTTGCTAAAGCAACGAGGAATTCCATGTATCTAAGCTACATTCAGGAAAATAGAAACTTTCTCCTTCCACTTGCTATGTTTTCCTTTTCATTATGCAGCTTTGCGTGGAAACTTTGGGGAATAGGAATGCAGGTTTTGTATGTTGACGAATAGTAGTGAAGTTAAGCTTCTTTGGTCAAATATATACTAAAGTTAGAGACTTAGAGTAGTCTAAATTATGGAGTATTGTTTATCTTTGAATTGTTGAAGTGAAAAGTGTAGCTTTTGCGCATACACTGGAATTTCATGGCATTAGTATGCAGTTTCATGGAGGGATATACATCCCACAAGTTAACTCATCAACCTTTTGCTTGAGGATTTATTTCTCTAATTTTATGATTGATGTTCATGTTATAAATCATACATACTGCAGCTAATTATGCCTGATAATTTTGCAGTAAGTGTAAATGGGCAAAAGGAGTTGTTCTCCAACGTGAAAGTAGATACTAACCAGCCCCCTACGTTTTCAAGTTCCAGCAGTATGACTTAATTGGAGTTCCACCAAACAAAAGATTATGGTCAAAGGTGGTTTATTGAAGGTAAAGATGCTATTGTTCAACAAGTAAGACAGATATATTGCAACATTACTAAGTTTTTCATTCCCCAAATTTAAAAAATCTAAGCATCTGTTCTATTTTTTGTTGTACAACAATACTGATATTTTTTATAGTTGTACTTGATTAATTTAATGATGCATTAGTCTACGATATAGGATGATGCAGATTGCTCAAAAGTAGGAGTATGTGTTGAAATAATTGGGGCATTGAAGGTGAATGTTCTGTTTGAACATATTCAGAAGATGTCGGAAGGGACGACTGTCATTGCTGAGACTGAACTACACTGCCTTAGAGACAAGTCATTGCTTGCATTGGAGACGTCATCTTCCAGGTTTATTACAATTAATCTGCATTTTAGACAATGAAATACTGTTTATGAGACATGTAAGTTCATAGAGATAGTGGATTATGGGTGTAGGTTACAGCTCAGGATGCGTCAACAATTCTGCAAAGCGGCCAAAAGACATCATATTTCTGATAAACAATGGTGGCCATTGAGGTGTAGATCCACGATGGGCCATGTAAATGCAATTGCCTAGAAGTGTTTTCTCAAGGTAGAACCAATGAGTATCTACCGCCACCTAGGCCAAAAAGGAAAGCTGTTCATCCATATCCACCTCAAAATTGGTAAGATTGTTTCCTTGCTATTGATAATATTTTGAGCCATGCTAACTTATAGTATAATACAGTGTGTCTAAAATTCATTGAAATCTCCCACTAACGGATGGAATATGTAGAGTTGCATCATCATGTGGTTGAAAATATATTATCGTTGTTGGGTTTAGAGGTGTAAATCATGATCCATTATGTATGCAAAAGGTGTATAACGAATGATGTGGACGTGTTGCATGAAGTTAATGCACCAATGATTATCAGTTGGAGTGTTACAAGAAGCGGCGGTCTGCCTGTTTTAGCATATGGATCAGTTGGGACGTTTTATTAGCTGGTTTATGAGGGGGTTCTGCACGATTTATTAGTTGTTTCAGCTGTTAAGTGGATGGGGCACGGTAGCTCATTGGGAGCTTGGTTCAGTCTTGCAAGCAGAATCAAGATATAAGCCACATACTCCAAGTCCAAGCCAAGCTTAAGTTCAGTTTCTACATTTATTTCCTTTCACTTTTATTAGATCATCAAGCATATTCCAGGTTGAATTGATTGCTGATTATGTGTTGTAAGTTTGTGTGTTCTTCCTTCTCTTTTCACTATCATTTTCTTTGTTTACTTTCATTATTAATAGAGTTAGTGTTCTATAGTCTTGATTCGTGAGTTTGGCTCTTAAGGTGATCAACATTTAGAAATCACAGCAATCGGTTGTCCTGTTATGGAATTACATGGGGATTCAATAGTTTATGTTGATTGTTGAACCTATTAAAAATGCACTTTCCTCTTATACTTTAATGTGCAGAGATTGTGTTTTCATAATATTGCCTGGATTCCAGACTGAGATTAATGGATCTCTTGAGGCCAATTTTTGCTGCAATTGACCGTTCGTATTTTGGAGAGGTCTGAGGTCGACTAATTTATAAGGAGATTGAGATATTTTTCGAACATAAAAGAAATATATAATAAAATATAATAAAAAGTATACCATTTAGTGTTAAAAGTTACTTTTAAAACATTTTTTTTTTAAAAACTCTATATTTATGGATATAGATGGATATTTTTTCGCATTATTTAGTTAGTTTTAATTTATATATCTATATCCATATACGTATATAATAAATATTTACGTGATATAAAAGGAAAGATCCTAAAAATATTTACCATAAATAGAAACTTATTATCTATTAGTTAATAAATAAAATAAAAAAGAAAAATATCACATAGTAAGAGATAATTTAGAGGTTAGTTGTAAGAGCTTATAAGAGAGAGTATTAAAAAAAATGATTTTGTCACCACCAATAAAAAATATAACTTTTTTATTTTAAATGTTTTCCTAAAAAATAATATATCAAATCAACCATCTTTCAAAATTTTTAATTTAACATCCATATTGTATATGTAATATATAATTAAAAATTATTATTCCCTCAATCCCATAGAAGTTGGTATAATTTTTTTGGGTATGGAGATTAAGGAATATAATAATTTAATGTAAAGTGGAGTAAAGTGAAGTGAGAGAAATAATATTTAATGTGTAGTGAGTGGTTGTATTAGAGGTGATATGTGGGGCCCATGAGAATAGATTAATTGTTTTTTGTGTGGGTCCATGTATTAAAAAGGAAATGTGTCAATTTTAGTGGGACAAACCAAAAAGGAAAGTGTGTCAACTTCTATGAGACGGAGAAAATATAAAATATAGAATATTTTAATATTCCGATTTAATATTGATCATAATTATTGAAATATTTAATATATTTAATTATTTTTTAAGATCGTAAATTAAAATTTCATTTAGCATTATTGATGTGATTGTCTCCCTTGCAGTATTATGGTTTTAATTTTTTTTATTATTATAAAAATTTCTACTTATTATTATAAAATTGAATAATAATATACAATATATTATTTTTAATAATCTTATTTTAATCTTATATGTATCCATTCAATATTTTAATTTATATTGTTATGATTAAATACTTGTTTGATTTAAATAAGTTTCAAAATAATAGTATAATATTTAAAAATAAAATAAAATAAGAATTAATTTTTTTTTTTTATAAATAAATAAACAAAATGTGTTGATTTTAAAAGAGAAATGCAAAATATAAAAATAGGAAGTAATATACATGACGAAAATCATTAAAATTATATTAAAAAGGATATAGCAATCTTTCCTATTATTTACCAAACCATCTTCACATAAATAAAAATCACTCTATTTTTATGCAACAATTATTAACTTCTGACATTTACGGTGAAAATACATACATTAATAAATTAACCAAAACTTTTCAATTTGTTTTTGTATTGAAAATTTGAAAGCTAAAAATAAATAAATATTCATTCATATTCCCAAATAATGGCAAGAATTTATCTTTCAACAAGTTTTTTTTATTTCTCATCTTATATAAATAATCATAAGAACAAAACTCTATCACCCACTCAAAAAATTTGAAGCCACTCTTTAATTAATTTGGGATACATAAATTAGGTAATTGCAAATTAATACTTTCTTCTTTTATGAATTATCCACACAAATATTTTATATAATTTTTTCGAAATAAAAAATAATATTATATTTCAATAAAAATTTTATATTATTCCGTGAATCGCCCGAATGTTTTACTTATAATAATAATAATAATAATAAAATTTTAGATGCCATGAATGAAAATAATCATCAATAAACATACTTATATATATATATATATATTAATTATATTTAAATTAAATTCATTTCACATAATCATTTTTTATAAGAAATTTTTTCATTTATTTTATAATATTCTTATTATTATTAATTTTAATACAATAATTTTTATATAATATTTGTGTTGCGATTATTCCGCACATCGCGCGGGCATTACTAGTGTGGAGAAAAACGAAGCATATAATTCAGCCAATCCACTTTAATGTGTTCGATAGGACTTGTGTTATTGTAACTTTATATACGTCTTTTGCTTATCTATGTAATTCGACTTTTTGCTTTCATTATTAATAAAAGCACTCATTGGTCAAAATTAGAGAATAATGACAATGCTGGAAAAAATAATAATAATAATAACACCATGTATTCATCAATAAGAGTTAATATTAGGTGCATCCTAGTGTAAGGATGCACCCATATATGTAAAAATTTTTATTTTATTTTATATATATATTATTCTATTTTGTATATGTGTTAATAATTGTATACTTTTTTCACACTAAGTTTTTCATTAAAAAAAATTAGCATTCATATGTGTATAACTTTTTATTCAATAGTATATACATATTTTTTAATAATTGTATATTTGTTTACACTCAATTTTTATTAAAAAAACTAACAATTAAATTGTATATATTTTTATTCATAATTGTATATGTTTTTGTTCATATTTGTATACGTTTTTTAAAATGGGTGCACCGTATCTAGGGATGGGCGGTATGATATACCGAAGATTTTTGGTCATACCAAATACCGTACCGAAATTTTCGGTATATAAAAAATCATACCGTTACCTTACCTAAACTTTCAGTATACCGTAGTTCGGTATACCAATATTTCGGTATAAAAAAATAATATACCTTCTACTTACCGATATTTCGGTATACCATATCATACCTAAACTAGCGGTATATACCATTCTATTAGATAGTTTTCTATGCCATTATATACCTAAAATTCAATAAATCTAATAAAAAACTGTACTAGAAAAGTGAAAGATAACTATAAAATAATTCTAACAGATAACAAATTCATAATAAGAAAAATATACGACAATCCACAAACGATCAAATTAAATAAGAGTAAGTCTCATGAAAATCGGGTTTACAAGTCTTATTTTTTAATATTACTCTTTAGTATATAAAAAAATTACTCTTTGAAGAGTAATAATTTTTATACAAAAAGTAATAATTCATATCTCTAAAAAGTAATTTTTCATCTACTAAAAAATAATCGATAAATCAGGATTTACAAGAATTTGAAGAGTAATTTTTTAATTTAGAAGAGTAAAAATTTATGCTCTAAAGAGTAGTAATTTTTTATGTACTAAACAGTAACAGAGTTTGCATAATTAATCTATCTAAACCCGATTTACACAAGTGTTTGTTATTAAATAAATAATACCTAAGAAATCTATACAAAAATCATATGGAACTTATATTAAAATCAACACTTTTAAATTTTCATATGGATAGAACTACGTAATTAAAAAAGAAGTACAAGATATTATGAAAGCCAATCAACTTTATGGCCCATTTATAATTATGAAGTAATATACAGTAGGATTTTAGATTTAATCTTTTAATTAAATAGTGTATATATAAATTAATTAAAAATTATAATATATAAATAATAATTATAATTGGATATATCATGTAGTATGGTAATATCGTATTATATTACTCAAAAATTAAATATTTTACGGTATTTCAGTATATACCGAAATACCGCGGTATTGATTATTTATATACCTTTATCGTACCAAAATTTTCAATACGGTATCATACCTTACCAAAAACTTCGGCATACCTATAATTCTGATAAAATCGGTATTTTTCGATATGATAAGGGCAGTATACCGAAATTTCGATATTTTTCTCCAGCCCTAATCGTATCATAGGGTGTACCCGAGTTCACAATATAATTAACTCACCAATAATGATTTCGTATCAATGTATGGAGTAGTAATTAGACTTTACATATTTAGTATCTATTTGTAATAATCACAATTAATAAATAACATAAAACTTTGTGAAAATTTAAATACTTCATTTTTAAGCATTAAAATTTTACTCAATTCTATAAAACGCTTTACATTTATTGTTCTAAAGAAAAGTCGCTCATTTTGACTAACTTTATTAAGTTTAGAAGATATTATAATATATTTAGGTAATAAAAAAAATATAAAAATAGATGAATGACTCTATACTATTCATCATAATTAAATCATTTTACTAAGTCCTTTTCTTTTTATACAAGGACTCAATTACTTGATTCAACATTTTGGAGCATCTGCCCAATTGAATTTGCTTAAACTTTTCTGAAGAAAAATGATTTGAAGATGTCGTTTTGTTTTGAACTACTCCCTCCATCCCGCTACTCACGGCAAAGCCCAAAAAAATACATTAATTATTTTGTGAGTCTCTAACTTATTAAAAAAAAAGAAAAATATTACTATTAAAGTGGGACAAATAAATCAAAAATATATAATATTATTATGGGATGAGTAAGTATCTTGTACACCCAGGTGCTTTTAAGAGTATAACATTTTATTTTAATGATATACTACACTTAATTAATAAGGGAACATTATTTTTTCATCGAAAAGAACAATTGAAATATAAAGAATATTAATGTTTGATTTTTTTAAAAAGAAATATTAAAAAAAAATAACAATATAAATTACTAAAAGTATAACATTCAATACTAAATAGTACAAAATTAAATTTGGAAGTACAGAGTAAATCCGTGCATCCGGATGCAAGCAAGACCACCTTCGAATCAAATAGTATTGCTTTAACAAGTTTAGCATTTCTATGTAAATACAGTCCACACGAAATGAATTACATTGAATCAAATAGTATTGCTTCACCAAGTTTAGCATTTCTATGTAAATACAGTCCACACGAAATGAATTACATTGTGTATCATTTTATTTGAGTTCATTTACGAAAAATCCATATTGAGATAAATATGTAAATAAACTACAAATGCCATACGCTGTCTACATTCAATTGATTAAAACTAATTTTAGTAGAAAAGCAAGTAGGATGAAAATCTTAGATACAACATAGGATTATTGAATAACTCTAGTTAGAACCAATTTAAGGTATGTTCATCTTCTTGCTCGAATCAAGGTCCTTCGACTCAACATTGTATATAGCCTTTGTATTGGGTAGATTCTATTCTGCCGCAGAAGGGTTGCAGCGTATGGTCTCACTTATATAACTCGGTTTTGAATTTGATCTCAGGGCTTCGGATATCATCTTGACTTTGAACCAAGTGAATCTCTAAACTGCTCGATTGGCAATCATGTCCAGCCTTGGTATAGTCGTCTATCGTCCTAACCAGAAGTGCCTAAAACAAAGAAAAGGATCAACAAAAATGCAGAACTTCTAGTAGGGAATTAATATTTTATTGTATGGATTTAGCAGGGAATGTTTTCCATTATTTATCAGGGCAGCGACACAATGATTTTCGTAGAAAATAGAGTAATTCCATTGAAGTTTCAGAATGGCTTGATGCTATGTATGCATATATATATAATCCAGCAGGTTGAAAAATAACAAATGATCAAACCATTTAATTACCAAGATTAATGAGCTAAACTATCTTCATATTTGAGGTATGTGCATCTTCACAATCCACAGATGACAGATGGTTGGATAAGCAAGTTATACAATAAGGGGTCACTGCATTCCAAAACAGATAATATCTAAAATTAAGAACATGAAGCAGATGCACTACACATTATATTCAGTTCAAAGTTGAAACATCTTCAGAGATTCAGAGAGATTCAGAAAATATCATCTGAAAATATTATTTTCTATGATTATATGTTTAATGGGAGATAAAAAATCATTTTTTAATCCTATGAAAATTTACAAAACTTTTCAAATAGCATCACTGCAGACGTAGCATTAATGAAGTTTGTCGCATAGAGGGGGATCTAACACATAGCCATGTAAGATGATGAATAGTCAAAGTAACCTTTATAATACGCGATAAGAATTTCCTTATCTTCTCAAATTACAATTAGTTATCTTAATTAAGGAAAACCTTTCATCTTCTCCTCACTTATTTCACAAACTTCAATAAATCAATTCATTTTCTACATTAATTGTTGAGACTCTTCATGTAGCCATTTTTCAACTATATAAACCCCCCAAGCCCAAGCTTGATCATTCACACTTCTACTTTTACTCTAAAAGAATTCTACAAGTTCTCAAGAGGTTCTAGGCTAAAGCAAGTTACATATTCAAGTTTAAGGTGTGGGAATTTTGTGTGTTTTCCTATATGAATATGCATGTTTCTCAATGTTCATGACATGAATCTATGAATGCATACATGAAAGCAATTTTGTACTTAATTGTACCATGGAAATTAGACAGGTTCCCTTAGGGGCCGGGATTGTATGAAGTCCCCCGAGGTAGACTCGCCGTGCTCATGATATTATCGATCGATCAAGAAATTTAAAACTATTTTTTATGCCAAGTTGATGAATTCATGATGTTGATGCATGCCATTATTTATATTTGAATATGCATATGGTTCCCCACTGAACAAGTTGAAATGCTCACCCAAACATTTACCCCCTTTCAGATGTCGAAGGTTGAGGCTTGGCTATGGTGGAAGTGTAATTGGCGATACTTACATTTCAACCATTATGATTTCATTTTCAATATTATGGGCAAAACCACGTTTTAAGCATGAATTGTCTTTCATTTATGCCTAAACAAGATATTGAATCATGGCTTAATAGCTTGTGTTTTAAATAAATTTTATTTTAAATTGATTAACATCCTAGAATTTGCTAATAAAAAAAACTGGGATGTTACAGTATTAGTTTTAGGCATATGAGCCATAGGGTCAAAACTCGAGCAAAAAATTATGGTAAAAAAGGGTTGACGGCCCTTTTATATGTTTTCCACATTTTTTCATGAAACAATGTGCGATATCATAACAATTAGCTATCAAGATCGTTTTTTTAACTCTAATAATTAGCTTTCACGTAGCCATGTTAGTTGCATTAACTTTCTAGTTTCTACCTCTGGCTTTTGAAAATTCAAGGACTAGGCCTCCAGTCAGTATGTCCCAGTAACTGGAAAAGATATTAAAGAATGTTTTGATGCCATGTTATAGCAACAGAAATACCTGCACGCTTGACACAGAAAATTCTGCTGCTTTGTCAAGGTTGTCGGGAAATTTCTGCATATCAAGAAAATGAATTAGAAATTATGTATAAACATGTGCAAGATGGCTCAGAACCAGTTTTATGGTTTTCCCAAATCATTACATTGCTCCATCCAAGCAAAAGAGCGGTCATAAGGTCTCCAGTTCCCTGCACACAGAAGATGTGGTATAACTTTTATATATCACAAGACTGCAGAAGATTGTTATATAAAATTTCACTATCATGATTATTCACATAAGAAACAAATGTCTTTCTCAAGAAAAGGCAATGTTCTGAAACGAAAATTGCATACCGTGAAATAAGCAGGAATTTTAGGAATAGAAATCCGGAACTGCACAGGCGGTTGCCCCTATTATATTCAAAGTTGTTTGAATAAGGATGCAAATATTGTGATAAACGAACACTGTACTGTCACACAAATAGCCAAGGGACAAAGTTGACATTTCAATGAACATTCATGAAAATGCCAACTAGCTAACAACTAAGGCAATTAAAATATAGAAGAAAATCATTGAGCAGTGAGCACAAATAACTACTTCTGCAGTGTATTCATTAAAATAGGAAATAGTGGCAGCCTTTTTTCCAATTACCCTTTCTTTCTTCTTTTTTTTTTTTTTGGAAAGCAATTACCTTTTCTTTCTGATGGCTACCGATTAGAAGAAGATTCCCATTTATATTTATGCTTGTGATGACAACCTGAAATCAGATGGGAATCTCACGTATATTAGACATAATAAAAGAATTCACATGGTGTGATCCAAGAATTTAATTACTATTACACAGTAATTGCTTACAACTTTGAACCGTTCTAATTAAGAGTCGGTTAATAAATATACTATTTATTAGCATCCACTTCAGAGCACACAAATAGCACTTTGGAATTCTCAAAGTTGGATAAATTAGCCAAGAAACCAATTGAACGAATGAAATATTTTAGATTTAAATATTAAATAAAACCTTTGATGGTCCAGCAGCATGGAGAATGTTGCAAGCTTCCCTACCATCCTGCTCGGTAACAATCCTGAAAAGGCATATTACACCATGGGGGCCCATAAGAAAACGATAAAAAAAGGAGAGGGGAAAAAACACACACAAATGAAATAAACCAAATGCAGCAGTTAAGTTGTTTTCAAGTTATCAGTGAGGTACATATAATAATATAAATAAGGTAAAACTTTATTATTAAGAAAGAAGACGAAAATGTCATACTGTAATACATATTCTTTTAAACGCACCCTGAGAATGATTAGCATGACAGGAGTGGAAGGGGAAGGAATTAGCAGTTGAAGTTGTCCACCATGGGAATGTGCATAAGAGACTATTTAAGTTGTAAGGCGTAATGGAGGTAAATAAAAGGTAATATTTCCCATTGCTCCGCAATCAAACAAAAATCAAATGGAAACGGGAGATGTTTCCTTTATTATTCAATTGACTCTAGTCATTCTCCAACTTCAAAATTTAAGTATAAGAGAGATGGTCCCTCCATTTTTTACAAACAACTTCAATATGTAGGGAGTTATAAGATATCAACATTCTAATAAAAATATGTCAGAGTAGCTTTTGAATTTTCAGTGCTAGGTAGGTTGTATAATACCTGAAATCTGTCAACAGTTCAGCTTCAAATTGATTTGGTGTCAACATAAAAGCAGCAGGGACAACCTAAAGTAGCAGTAATAAGACATTACTATAATTTGGTTATAAAGTTAACTTTTCTTAATTAACTATTAACTTTCATAACATTCTTTTCTTGGACTTCCACTCATCAATAATGAATAAGGTAGTAAGATATGCTCCATAATTACTGAGATTAACTTTCAGGGACAAAATTGGACAACATACTATGATTAGAAAAACTCGAGCACGTTTACAAACTTATGTGTAGAGGTTAGTCAAAGCTTCACCAGTCAACACAAGTAAACATGTCATAAAAGAATATTACTATCTTATAAATTACTGTTACCAATGTGATCATTTTTTTTATAAGACACTTTGACAAGTATAACAAAATGTAGTATCATGCAACAAAAAAGCATCTACAGCTTGCATAAAGACAAAAATATGAAATTTTCCTGGATAAAAATAAAACCAAAGCCTGTAGAAAAATCAAGATAATGATTTTAATCCGTCGAAGGTGCACCAGCTTGCCCATGAATTTTAGTTCTCAAATTGGCCCATAAGATATCAAGTTAAAATTTGGTAATACATACACATGTATTCACATTTATGCGTTTGAGCTTCCTCGCTCATACGCAAATTAATAAAATTTATGTAAGAGAAAGCAATAATAAAGTGAGTTTCCACTGAACCTTTACATTGATTGTATCAATGAATCAAAGTTTTGATCAATTATGAAATTATAGTTATCTAACTATTAACTTTGTTTTATTTTCCAAGTCCTGAAATTTTATACCCCTAAAAAAAATTAATCAGCACTCGAACTTGTATTCAAAGCAAGCGAATTAAATTAATAATTCCAATTTTACAAAATAAAATTCTCATGCAAATGTAAAAATACCTTCTCTCGATACACAGATACCAACTCTTGGGGGACATAGAGTTTTCCTTCATCACCTAAAACTGGATCACAAACTGATAATAAATGATCAGTAACATAGAAGTAGAATAGGAAATTAATATCATCCTAAATTATATTACTTC
Organism: Pogostemon cablin; assembly: GCA_023678885.1. Lineage (NCBI taxonomy): Eukaryota > Viridiplantae > Streptophyta > Magnoliopsida > Lamiales > Lamiaceae > Pogostemon > Pogostemon cablin. The sequence goes on along the minus strand of CM042997.1, from coordinate 21,159,390 downwards.
CTTTGCCCCATAAACTCGTTGACTCTTTCCTCATTGGTTTGTCTCATAATACCGTTCACCTCCGAAATAACATCTCAGTCCAAAGTAATTTCAAACTTCTCATCCCTTTTTAACTCACATAAGACATTTCATATTTTAATTATTACCTAAAAATACTAAATTACCCCCAAATAAAGTTAGTTAGAGAGTAACTTCTTTTAAACAAGGTGGAATAGTAAAGGTGAACTATCTTGTGGACCATTTAAATAGTGATGTACAAACGAGTATACCCATCTAAATATTTGTTCGCATAAATGGTTTAAAGTCAGATGACCTATCCTGGAACCAAGTTTGAAAATCCCAGTCAGATTTAACAAAAAGCGCCTCGACACACGTACACTCGTTTGTACTTATACGGAAACTACCAAGAATTTAAAAAATAATCAAGAACCATAAAATCAGTTTGCAGTCAACGGAATGCATGAACATTGTTTAATTAGCTGTGACAAGTGTACTTACCATATTTAAGTCCAGGGTTGATAGATCTAAGCTTATCAACAACCTTTAGAATCGTATTCAAGAAGGAGACTGAACCGATATAACCTACAATGTAGGGTTGATCGTTAAAATTGATGATGAAAAGATATCAAGACAGTTAAGGTTATGAAAAATATATATAAATAAGCACAATAACTAACTACAAAAGGATGAAAGGTAAATATATTGCCAACAACGACATTATTTTTTCTGGTAAAATCACAATTTGTTGATCCAAAAATTTATCTTGCAGTGGAAAATCAAATGATCTTCTGCATTAAATCATATATCTGTTTATAACTGTAGAAAATGATATTGAAACGCAGCATAAAACTAGTTGCTTATGGATACCTGTGAGTAGATGTGTATAGTACAACAAACTATTAGCTTCAAGGCCCTCAATTAAATCCCAAAGCTGCTCACCATTCAAGACCTGCCCTTTAAAAGAGGGATACCCTGCACAAGCAATGTGCGATTACACAGAGAAAAAGGACCAATATTCTCTTATCTAACAGGCCTGAGCATGTACAGATGACCTCGCACCGTGGTTTCAGACTGAATCAAGTGATATAAGCAGCTTGCCTGTGTGGTTTGAGAACTGTACAGAATTAATTGGGTCGACATCATATCCAAGTAACTGGAGGGGAAAAACAGCTGATATGTTGCCCACGTATCCCTATAGTAAAACAGAATTTAGTAATGGCCAGAATATGAACTCATCATTTGCCCTTCTTCAAAGAAGATGTATTACTGAAATCCAATAGCATTAGATCTCACACAAACTCACAGATGCCCACTGTTTGTCTTCACGAAAAAAGACAAGCTCCCATCAATTAGATGGGGTATGGGAGCATGCATTGCAATCTAGTGAAGATTCAACTAATTCAATTATCATCCATGTAGTTAGGTTTTGCTAATTAATACGCACAACGATATAAGCAGATCAAACTACAACGATATAAGCAGATCAAACTTAATAATTCTTTATTCAGTCACCAACTAATATTCATCACAAAACCATTTACATGATAAATTACCAAATTAAGCCAACCAATAAGACAGAAAACCTAGAAAATGATTGAGAGCAGATATACCTGAACAGTGTGGGACTGAATGCTTAAAACCCGACCCGTCTCCGAGGGCAGCGCTAGAGCAAGAACCGGTGGCGGCGCCATAACCCACTTCTTTATACTTCTCCTCGACCTAAGATTCACATCCAAAACCCACACATTTCACACGAATTAGTGTGGCACAACACGAGGAGGTATACAACCCACCTGAAAATGGAGAAACTAGAGTAAAGGTTTGGTTGAAATGTAGTACGGAGGAATTCAAGCTTGAGCATAAATCATGTGAGGTGACAACAGAAAACGTAGATGAAGAAAATTACGATGATTTCTCAAGAATTACAGCAGAAAAGATTGAATTGTAGGAATCATATTAGAGGATTGTTATTTGGTGTTGACACAGCGAAGTGTGTCATTTTTTCATATAGAATAATATCGACAGCTTCTTAACAAGCAAAATATGACATAGGATACTAATTCTACCAAGGCCTTACGCAATCGTTAGAATTAAAAAAAAAAAAAAAAGCAGATTTATTGCTGCAACGTCAGCGCCACCTCAAAAGCAAAAAACACGTATTTCCAAAATAAAACTCTTTCTCAACAATAAAACAAAAAAAGTAAGTTTTTTTTAGGACTCACCTTAATTTATTTTATTCTCATTTAATTTATCAACTATATATATCTAATTTTCAAATAAATTACTCGGAAAATTTATCGGAGGATTAGTTGGAAATTTTGGATTTTGAGGATAGAAGTTGGCACGTGGACGAAAATTCACATTGTAGGCGTTGGATTTTCATCGGAGTTTAAAAAATTGAACCCAAAATGCATCCACGAATCTTTATTCATTTTTTTTTATGAGAAAAAAATATTGGATGTATAAGATTTGAATTTGAGATTGATAATAGAATATGATGTAGAATAAAAATGAAGTGAAAGATATATTTATAGGGAGAATTAAAAAAAAATAATCACAACGGTAAAATATTTAAACGGTCATATATTTTTTTAAAAATGAGATTTTAGTTTTGTATTAAAAAAAAAAAAAGAAGAGTGGTAACATAAACCTGTAAACTACATCTAAGCGGTGATTTAGTGAAAAATAAGATAATCTTATAAAATATTTGAGATTCAAAGCGGAGGTCTGAGGTTCAAGGCAACCGTATAGCTGATATTTAAATTAAGCTTAAACACTAAAAAGGTAGTTTTAATGTTTTCATTAAAACACACCTGTTCGTTAATAAACCTATCGTTTCCCACACTCATGTTTTATGATTAAAAAAAAAGAAAAAAAATATTTTATGATTAAAAAAAAAAGAAAAAAATAATTAACGAGGGGATGGGTGACAGAAAAAAAAGCGTGAGCCCCACAAAAAATTAAACACACTCACGCGTCAACTCTACTCGCCCACTGATTGGAGTGTGTGATGCAGTCTATTTTCTTCCACCCTCCCTTCTTGCAAAAAAAGGTTTTATGCATAATAAAACCCAAGAAAAAACCCCACCCCCTCCCCACTGGTAAAAACCTCCCACTTGAGGTTTTATAATTGCCAACTCAAAAAAAAAAAAAAAACCTCTCTATTGGGGGAGACCCAAGTATGTTGTTAATAATAAATACAATCGTTGGCCCGCACAATGATTCCAAATACACCTACAGCTCAGATTATTAATTCTCTTTAGTACAAATCTTAAATAAACTAAGTTAAAAGGAGCTACACTAGGTCATTAATTTGCATACAGAGTATTAAGATTTCTTGTATACTATATTTATTGCAAGTTCATTAAGTTGAGTGGTGAAAGTCTTTCTATTTTATCTAGCAATTATCTATTGTACTATCTTAAGACATTTTTTTTCTTTAAAAAAAATAAATTAAGAAAAACATATGGTAACCATTCGAATGAAATTAGTAACATTCTCCAAATAATTAAAGCAAAATGCAAAAGCATAGAGGGGACATAAGATAACCTCATAGAGAGCACAAGAGGGTAAAGTATGATTGTCAAATTCGAGGGATAAAGTAGATAACTCATACATATGCTATTACGTTTATATGCTTGTAACTATAATCACTCAATTTCAACAAAATGAGCAAGGGTAATATAAAATAAATATTCCCTCAGTCTCATAACTTTTTACACTTTTTGCACGTAAATTAAGAAAGTTGTTGATTTGGGGGTATTTTTTGTACTAAATAAATTGCAAATTATGTTAGGTGTATTAGGTAGATGTGTATTTTTATAAATAGAGTGTATGAATGAGGTTAATTGTGTTTTGACCTTTATACCATTTTAAGAATGTGAAACTTTTATGGGAGCAACGAAAATTGAGAATGTGAAAACAAATATGGGAATTGGGAAGGAGGGAGCAGAATCAATTCAAAAAGGATAAAGAGTTTCTTTTGAAACATAGAATTAATGTCAATATTCAAGTAAGGTCATTGTGGAATCCTTTGACAACTTGTATTACTTCAAACAACTTGCTGCAGTAATATTTGAAAGGAGAAACCAGCGGGAAACACAGGTGGACCACTTAGTAACTGGAAATATAAATAAGCATCTCAAAATCATAAGTAATATGAATATATTAAGACAATATCATGAGAAAATTCAAGAATAATACCTTAAAAAGAAAATGTTGAAGCTGCTCCTAGGCAGACGTTCAGCAAAGAATAGAGTTTGTTTCATAAAACAAGTTTCAAGCCTTTTAGCTTTGTAGTGATAGCTGTGGTATTCAGCTGACCACTGTGTTGTTTACATAAAATTAACAAAAAAGATAAGAACAAGAGAGAAGGCTAGACAGACATGAAAATAAGACATAGTAGTATTTTACAACTATCATGTGTGAGTTTGGGCAGACAGATATGAAAATAAGACATATTCCCTCCGTCCCGGTCAAACTGCACCGTTTACTTTTATGCGTAGATTAAGGAGTATTATTATTTTATGTAAAGTGGGTAGGTGTATTAGAGAGATGTAATGGGTAGTGGTGGGCCAGTAGTGGACCTTTTATACTAAAAGAGGAAAATGGTACAATTTGGACGAGACGCCCAATATAGTAAAATGGTGCTATTTGGGTGGGACGGAGAGAGCAGTATTTTACAACTATCATGTGTGAGTTTTTCATAGGCAATCCATCGAACACTTAATGGGCAATAATTTCGAATTTGTGATGTGGAAAACAAATGGCCCAGATAAAGCGGAAGTGTAACATTAAAAAGAAGAGTGAATTTCGAAGATGAACTCAAAGATCAATATACAAATATAGACATGGTTTGGTTAAAGAAGAGTATCTTTGTGGGAGGACAAAAATGAAAAAAGGGTGACTATTTGTACCCAAAATTATTAAATGAACCATAATAATTTATAAAATTAAAATATGATAATGTGAGAAGACTTAAATATCATTTTATAAATAATAAAATAAAATAAATTATAATTAAATTTCTAAATGCACCCCAATCAGATTTCTAAATGTACCTCATTGTTATAATCACTAAATCACGATCAACCCAAAACCCTAACCCTTCTGCATCAGCGTAGTATCATGAAACAAGCAAAAATTGAGAATGATGATAATTCGGAACAAGCAATAATCGTAAAGTAGGAGCATAATCATGATGAGGGCGATGAACTCAGTATATATTTTTGAAATTAAGTTTAGGATTTAGGATTCTTCGTAGCCAATTAATAAGAACATGCTGAATCATTTAATTGATAGCCCGATATAGTATAGTGTTCGACGACAACAGTCTAATACTTAAATCTATTCGACATTGAACAGTTGGGTGTCGTTTTCTCACTGTTCGCTTCTTGTAAGCGAACATATTTACTTGTGTTAAGTTGTATTGATCAAACACCCTATTTTCTTTTCTTTCTTTCTTTATTCCTTTTTTTTCTTTCTTGCAGCAATAACTCGTGAACACATGGAAGGTGGACACGCAAGAAATTAAAATTAATTAAATTAATTAAAAGAATGAATTATGTAATATTGAAATTATGGAAGGAGATTTTATTTTTGATTATAATGATTAATAGATAAGGATTAATGCCAATATAATATATCTTTCATGTTTCTTCTCTCTCATTTCCTTTCGCTTCTGATCAGTCGCTACAGATTCCGCAGAACACACCAGTCACCGTTCCAACTTTTTCTTTTTCTTTTTTTTCTTTTTTATATAATTTTGTGACTAATTAGTTTTTCTTTATTTTGGGCATAATTAATAAAAAGGATAGGATTGTATTTTTATGGGGGTGTATTTAGTATTTTAAATATGAACTTTTAATTTTAGTGGGGTACATTTAGTAATTGGGCTTCATTTAACAATTTTGGGGGTGCAAATAGCCGTCCCCAATGAAAAAACTTAGAATATATGAAGGGGAGTATATATGTGTATATATATATATATATATATATATATATATATATATATATATATATATATATATATATATATATATATATATATATTCTAATATAAAAGGCCCAGTCCGCCTATTTGATCTCGTAAACTGCGGATTGCCCACATGAGTCTCCTAACTCTGATAGCTGGTCCCTAGCTGCAGGTAGAAGGAGAGAGTAGTTGGGTTCTGTATTCTATTTAGTGCTTTTAGCGCGAAGTAGACAAAATATTCTTCCTTTAGAACCACTTCTCATCTATGGCTCATTTGGATCACTTACTCTTTTGCTAACATATTTATTAGCTTTTTTTAAATCCAATATTTTCAAATGCTTCAAATGTAGATTTAATCTATTGTTGATGGTAAGATTAAAGATCAGTTATGGTTCTATACATTTCATCACATTAATAATGAGAAGAGTTATGTTATTCAATTAATACTAACTAACTTTTAGCCGGCCGCGCGTTGCGCGGACAGGAAAATTTTTGAAATATTTTTATATATAATTTTCTTTTTTTATAAGGTTAATAGAATTTTCTTGGAATGCGAGGAATATTTTTTTTATACCCGAACATGCTTTTTTTGTATGTTGTAATTTTTTAGAACCTATCAACGTATGTTTCTTTTTTTGTATGTAGCACGGGCAGGAATTTTGTTAAATTTTTTTATCTAAACTTGAACCGTGCTTGGTCTGTGTAGGGATGACAACGGGTAGGATTTCCACTTATTTTGGGGTAGTCGTATTCATATCCGATTTAAAAACAATAATCCGTACTCGTTCCATTTAAAAAAATTATTATGGTCCCCGTACCCGTTTAATATTAATTTATTTTATATATATATTTATTTTTCGTTGTTTAAATAAATATAATAATTATTATTACATTATTATTAATTAAATATAAAATAAAACATAATATAAATTTTATTAATTTAAATAAATATTTAATAAATATGATTAAATAAAACTTATAACTATTAATTAAATATGTAAAATATCTCATAATATATAAATTATATAATATATGGGATTTTTTATAATTACCCGTACTCGTCCCAAACCCGTTTATAACTACTCATATCCTTCCCATTAGGGTATCCGCAAATACATGTCTCATTGTCATCCCTAGCTCTGTGCTTTGTTTTTTACTCTTATTTATAGTCATTGCGTATGATACTATTAAAAATATATTATGATACATGTACACATCCTAAACCGGCTAATCAATACCCGTTTATTTTGTAGTAATTTATATATATTTTTTAAATTTATATTTTAATAAAAGTAATACTATTATTAATTAAATATAAATATAATAATTTGATAAATATAATTAAAAAAACTAATAACTATTAATTAAGAATTGATATTGAATTAATATAAAATATTTCTTTATATATAACTTATACAGTACAGTAAATATATAAAATTTTACATAATAATGTATTAAAAAGACCCGCAAACACCAATGCATATATTTGTATATCCTATATACTATTAATTTTTTTAAATTTTAACTATTTGTATATGTCTAAAAAACGTTCTAAACAACTCATACCATTTTCAATTAGGGATGTCAACGGGTAGGGTACCCATTTATTTTGGAGTACTCATACTCGTATTTGATTAAAAAACAACTATCGTACCCATACTCATCCCATTTAAAAAATTTATTATGGTACCCGGACTCATCCCATACTCATTTATCAATACTCGCGGGTACCCGTGCATTGAAATAAGTGAGTATTAAGATATGTAATGGGTTGTTTAATTTTAGGGGAAATATGGAACATTACAATCCAATTATGCGATTGTAAAATTTTAATAACTGGATAATCAGAAAACATTTAGTCATATTTTTATAAAAAAAAATTATACATACATAAATGAAAATTTGATTATGATACATACATAAATGAAAAATAATACATACATAAATGGTGAAGATGAATTCTTAAATAATAAAGGATTATGATTAAATTAAAAGGTTTCCAAAAGAGGTATATATGTTCATCAATTAAAATAGACAATTAAAAAAAAATAAAACCCTAAAACCCCAAACCCTTAAATCCTAAACTCTAAATCCCTAAACCCTAAACCAGGCTGAGATTATTGAGTCCAATTTTAGCAAAATCATTTTGTTGAATAAAAATGTCAAGGGATGGTTAATGGTGAAGATGAATTTTTAAATAGTAAAGGATTATGATTAAATTAAAAGGTTTCAAAAAGAGGTAAAATTAAAAAGGGGGGGAAATTGAGTCCATGTACTTAAAATTTGTTGAATAAAAATATATAAATAAATTAGAAAATGAGGCACTTAAAATTTGTTGAATTTAGAAAATGAGGTACTTAAAATTTGTTGAATAAAAATGTCAAGGGATGGTTAATGGTGAAGATGAATTCTTAAATAATAAAGGATTAGGATTAAATTAAAAGGTTTCCAAAAGAGGTAAAATAAAAAAATGGGGGAAAATTTGTAAAAGGTTTCCAAAAGAGGTAAAATTAAAAAAGGGGGAAAAATTGAGTCCAGGTACTTAAAATTTATTGAATAAAAATATATAAATAAATTAGAAAAGGTGAGTCCAATTTTAGCAAAATCATTTTGCTCAAAGGATGGCTAATGGTGAAGATGAATTCGTAAATGATAAAGGTTTAGGATTAAATTAAAAGGTTTCTAAAAAAGATAAAATTAGAAAAGGGGGAAAAACCCTAAGAGATTTGTTCCTAAACCCTAAAGGAGGCACTTAAATTTTTAAATGACAATTAAAAAATATAAATAAATTAGAAAATGAGGTACTTAAAATTTGTTGAATAAAAGTGTATAAATAAATTAGAAAAGGAGGTACTTAAAATTTGTGGAATAAAAATGTCAAGAGAGGGTTAATGGTGAAGATGAATTCTTAAATAATAAAGGATTAGGATTAAATTAAAAAGTTTCCAAAAGAGGTATATATGTTCATCAATTAAAATAGACAATTAAAAAAATAAAATCCTAAAACCTTAAACCCTAAACCCTTAAATCCTAAATCCTAAATCCCTAAACCCTAAACCAGGCTGAGATTATTGAGTCTAATTTTAGCAAAATCATTTTATTGAATAAAAATGTCAAGGGATGGTTAGTGGTGAAGATGAATTTTAAATAATAAAGGATTAGGATTAAATTAAAAGGTTTCCAAAAGAGGTAAAATTAAAAAAGGGGGAAAAATTGAGTCCAGGTACTTAAAATTTGTTGAATAAAAATATATAAATAAATTAGAAAAGGAGGTACTTAAAATTTGTTGAATTTAGAAAAGGAGGCACTTAAAATTTGTTGAATAAAAATGTCAAGAGAGGGTTAATGGTGAAGATGAATTCTTAAATAATAAAGGATTATGATTAAATTAAAAGGTTTACAAAAGAGGTAAAATTAAAAAAGGGGGAAAAAATTGAGTCCAATTTTAGCAAAATCATTGGTTAATGGTGAAGATGAATTCTTAAATAATAAAGGATTAGGATTAAATTAAAATGTTTCCAAAAGAGGTATATATGTTCATCAATTAAAATAGACAATTAAAAAAATAAAACCCTAAAACCCTAAACCCTAAACTCTTAAATCCTAAACCCTAAATCCCTAAACCCTAAACCAGGCTGAGATTATTGAGTCAAATTTTAGCAAAATTATTTTATTGAATAAAAATGTCAAGGGATAGTTAATGGTGAAGATGAATTTTAAATAATAAAGGATTAGTATTAAATTAAAAGGTTTCCAAAAGAGGTAAAATTAAAAAGGGGGAAAAAATTGAGTCCAGGTACTTAAAATTTGTTGAATAAAAATATATAAATAAATTAGAAAATGATGTACTTAAAATTTGTTGAATTTAGAAAAGGAGACACTTAAAATTTGTTGAATAAAAATGTCAAGAGATGGTTAATTGTGAAGATGAATTCTTAAATAATAAAGGATTATGATTAAACTAAAAGGTTTCCAAAAGAGGTAAAATTAAAAAAGGGGGGAAAAATTGAGTCCAATTTTAGCAAAATCATTGGTTAATGGTGAAGATGAATTCTTAAATACTAATGGATTAGGATTAAATTAAAAGGTTTCCAAAAGAGGTATATATGTTCATCAATTAAAATAGACAATTAAAAAAAATAAAACCCTAAAACCCTAAACCCTTAAATCCCTAAACCCTAAACCAAACTGAGATTATTGAGTCCAATTTTAGCAAAATCATTTTGTTGAATAAAAATGTCAAGGGATGGTTAATGGTGAAGATGAATTTTTAAATAATAAAGGATTAGGATTAAATTAAAAGGTTCCCAAAAGAGGTAAAACTAAAAAAGGGGGGAAAATTGAGTCCAGGTACTTAAAATTTGTTGAATAAAAATATATAAATAAATTAGAAAATGAGGTACTTAAAATTTGTTGAATTTAGAAAAGGTGGTAAGTAAAATTTGTTGAATAAAAATGTCAAGGGATGGTTAATGGTGAAGATGAATTCTTAAATAATAAAGGATTAAAATTAAATTAAAAGGTTTCCAAAAGAGGTAAAATAAAAAATGGGGCAAAATTTGTAAAAGGTTTCCAAAAGAGGTAAAATTAAAAAAGGGGGGAAAAAGTTGAGTCAAGGTACTTAAAATTTGTTGAATAAAAATATATAAATAAATTAAAAAAGGTGAGTCCAATTTTAGCAAAATCATTTTGCTCAAGGGATGGCTAATGGTGAGGATGAATTCTTAAATAATAAAGGATTAGAATTAAATTAAAATGTTTCAAAAAAAAAAATTAGTAAAGGGGAAAACCTTAAGAGATTTGTTCCTAAATCCTAATGAGGCATTTAAAATTTTAAATGACAATTAAAAAATATAAATAAAAATATAAATAAATTAGAAAAGGAGCTACTTAAAATTTATTGAATAAAAATATATAAATAAATTAGAAAAGGAGGTACTTAAAATTTGTTGAATAAAAATGTCAAGGGATGATTAATGGTATATCAATATTTAAATCCTAAGAAAGAATGAAATTCTAGAGATTAAACTATAACTCAACCCGTGCATTTAGAATAATATATTTTTGTTATTTATAGTAAGTAATTTATTAACTACTGTAATACCATTAGTGCTATGAGTGTTTTTGTTTATCGTGGTTGTTTTATTTAATTAAATAATTAAATTTTATTAAAAAACTTCTTATTTGAGAACGATAATTATAAAAATATTAAGAGATTGAATTTTTTGAGATATATAATGTAAGAAATTGTAAGATTAATGATACTTGAAATAATTTGTAAGATTTTGCAGTCATGTAAGTTTTGAAAAGGTTATTAAAAATGACTTAGTTGAGAAACGAAAAAGTTATGGGAATCCAATTGATGCAAATAATTAAAATTAAAAAAAATTACTGGACCAAGGGAATGCAATTTTTTTAAGTACTCGTACACGTCCTTAATCCATTTAGAACTATCCATACCCATCCCAAGAATATATGTAATTAATTAAAGAAGAAAAATATTTGTCATTATTGTACCAAAAAATCAGAAGTAATAATGTGAAACGTTGGTTAAATTATGCAAATCAGAGCACATATGCACCCAGGTGCACTGAATATCAACTTAAAATAAATAGTATAATATAAATTTAATTATTATAAATAAATATTTAATAAATATGATTAAATAAAACTTATAACTATTAATCAAATATAAAAATATTTCATAATATTATATATATATATATATATATGTATATATATATAAATAATAAAAATGGGTACTTTTGATTTTTTTTACAACAATACTTAAAGGTGGTGGTTTTTTTTTTACAGTTTCTCAAAAGTGAGAATTAATTTGCAATATGAGTAAGGTTCGTGGTTTTTTTTGCAATTAATCTTGTTTTAAAATGTTGCAATGAAAATATAAAATCTCCTTCCAACAGTTTATCGCTCATGCTAACCTAACTGGAAAAAAAAAGTAACATGGTAGTCATTATGAATTTACAATCAAATAATCAAAAGATTAAAAAAAAATTATAAGTATTAAAAGTGCAAAGTTGAATAAGACAACATGTCCAATTTTTTCTTTCTTCCATTGAGATTGACAAAGTTGAATAAGCGATCTTCAAACACACACACACACACATGCAAGTAATGCTAATAAGAATGACATAACTATTCATGATTCATCTGAAATAATTGGATATTGTATTAGAATCTAAATTATAAGATTTTAAAGATAAATTAAAGTGATTGACTTATTAATTCACTTGAAATTTGACACGACTTATCTATAATAATGCATCAAATTGTAAATCCTAACTAAAAATCAAAATATAATAGAAATATATCATCAATATACAAAAAAATTGATAATACTTCAATGAGATATTAAGTGTACTGACTACTATCTATAGCCAATCAAAAAATAAAAGAATGCGGAATCAAATAAAATTATAAATAGCTCAATAGTGAAAAAAAAAGGAAATGAAGGAGATGTTGAAACCTTGAATCGTTTGGGAAAGAAGAAGACCGGGTCAGTTTTTATGAGCGCAATTCCTTAGGATGTCATGAAGCCGATGCACCCGTTGAACATCAGATCATAAACATCATAAATAAAACTGCACGACTTTCTCAAATGTAATCACATGACTCAATAAATCTTTTTTCGTTGCTTTGGATTTTGCCTATGAATAATCACTATAAACCTACAAAGGAAACAAAAAACCACAAACAATAAAGATAATGTAACTAAGGGCAAAATAGTAGAGAAATCAAATGGTCAAAGACAATTATAGCCCTTGTATTGACAAAATATGTACAACTGATAATTCAATGGTTTAGTTTATTTCAAAATCCATATAAATATCATTAATCCAAACCACCACAACTGGATTTGCTCAAATGGAATTCAAATTTATTCTCATGTACTTTAATCAAACTCAACTTTAGCTTTCTTGTCCATCATGAGATTAATGAAGTCAACTACCACAAACGGATTGCTAGATTGGAGTTCAATCCATCCTCTTAATCCAAACTCGACTGTAGCATACTTGTTCAATATCATATTAAAAAAGTCAGTTTGCTTTACTTAATAATTACCATACAAACACCTTAAACCAAACTCTACCAAAATTCATCACAGAACAAAGGATGTAAAAACCAACCTTGGAACCATCTTCCCGGACTCCAGCCAACACAGACATTCATAATCGTAAAGCCTCTCCCATTCAGCTCTAATAGATCTTTCAACTTTTCCCAAATATAGCACTTCTTACTTCTTAACTTAGCTAATCATCATAACAATAAGGAAATATAAAAAAAGAGAAATTACTACCAATAACAAATCCAATAAAAAACAAAAATTAAAGATTCTAGTGTTATTCATATACCTAAGGCAAGATAACTAACCATGAAAAAACAAAATAGCTCTTATGGATCATTTAATGCAGCTATCAGTTATCACATTGTTCCAACACACATAGGCGCACATTCCAAAATAATTTTAATATAGAAATTTATAAAAGTACTTTTTCAAAACTTCTGATTATTTCATAAGGTTAACGAAAAGATCAACCGGCATGCTCCAATTTGCCTCAGAAGTCAAAAAATTCATTACTGACCCGCCATCACCAAGAATAATGACTTTGAGAAACACCCGCAAGTAGATTCAATAGAGTCAATGATAAATCTGAAATATAACAATATTTTTAATTATTGCTACATATAGTCCCACTAAATAGAAAAGTCTTTCAGCTATGATGGTAACCTTTTGTTAGTCATCACACAATATATACAAACTTAAGAAATAAAAAACGATAAGTAGTCGCTTACTGCAATCAATTTCTAGATTTTAAGAGGCTTCAAGAGAAAATATCATTCTACCAGATTTTTCGAAAAAAGAGTATTGTCAAAGTAATACATACAACGGTACTTAGGAAATCATAGCCTAATTAGTATGTGGTCCCACTTCAAGAACAATAAAGTAGAGTAACATTTCAAGTAGAAGACAGAAAGAAAAAAAAAAGAAAAAAGAAACCATTGTATTAATTACGAAAAATAACAGTAAAATACTATGAACTTATCATAGTTCTTCGGCTAATTCATTGAGATACTTCAATATTTTGTAAGCAGGATTATAATTATGAAGTCTTTTCCACCCAAGACTTTCACAAATAGACTTAGTTCCATATAAATTAGAGCTAGATAAGTAATATATATGTAAACACATAATCAGTTTCTTTTTAATCACCACTAATAAGAAATGCTCATATAGTTGAAGCACAAACACATTCAAGAATGTGAATTAAGCAAACCACAAATCAATGTAACAATTGGACTTTATTTCAATTGTTTAATTAAAGTATTTAATTAATGTAATATTCTAACTACAGAAAACGTTAAACTCATCATCTTAGAGCAACAACAAACCAAAATCCCAATACAAAGTTTTTCTAGCTGTAATAAGATATTATTACAACAATATAAATACAAACCTGAATCTCGTGCATAGCATCTTCACCCAGAACTTGTTTGTTAGTGAGTGAAAGGAAATGAAGAAATATAAAAGTATATCATACCATATGACTGGATGCTTGGATTAAAAAAAAAAGAACCCCATGTTTTGATACTTGGGACATTTTATTACTGGGTTCTACAATATTTATCGTGAAAATAAGATATAAATAGCGCAGTAAAGTGAGAAGCAACAATCAAACATCATATTAAATTTTAAGTCACTAAACTATGTAAAACATTATCCCATGAAATAAAAGAGAATGAAAAAATATGTTACTGACCTAGCTAGTGGTCTTTATCCTCATTGATTAGTTTTATAAAGTTCCTCCAATCAATAAGCTCCCATTTTTCTAATGACTGCTCAATTCCCTAACTGGATCTAAAGGGTTGCTGCTTAGTTGTAGAGATTATAATCACTCAGGTGGTATAAAGCTAGAAAACTTTCTATTAAAATTCACACAAATAATGAATGCTAAAAAGACAAATCCTACACAAATTAAATTTACATTCAAGGTATAATTTTCAGAAACAATTGGTGAATCACACTGGTTCTTATACTAAGTTTGTTATTAAGATAAACTTAAAGCTTTTGTGTAGAGGTTGCCTCGCACCCAAAAAATAAATAAAAAATAGATGAAGGGAAACCATAGGAAAAAGGTGCATATGTCATGGGATTGATCACTGAAAAAGGAGCATATTTCATTTAGATGACTTCTATTTTATCCACAATCAAGATTGATGACATACTATGAAATTTACCTTTCAAGTCACAGTTAAAGAAAAAATCATCTTTTAGTGCTGATTTCCATCTTCGAGGTGAGCGTGCCTTCCTAAAAACGTACGATCATTAGAGGAGGATATACACACATAAACTGCCTACTTACTGTGCTTAATTTAGTAAAGAGCTAAAGGTAGGATATGTGGTTATCTTTTCCTTTATCTCACTACTGGGTTCAGTTAAAATGATAGGAATTATGGGGAGGCTGGTTTATGAGTGGAAACACAATAAAAATTGAGTACATCAAGGGATGAGTAGTTGCTAAAGAAACTGGCCAAATAAGTAAACATATATTACTACTGTTACCTTCAAGACACGTGGGGCAGACGTCCTCATATTCAGAATGTAATGGCAGGTTATTAGCCATCTGGTTGCCTACACACCAAAGAATCCACGCTCAAGAACACTATAAAATTTGCCCAAATATTTCTTCCTAGATTTATTCGGTCAGATAGATATAAAAGACGTGTGTAACATTACTTACATTTTGAAGAACCTCCGCAGCATCTCCAATGTTGCTAATAAATAAATACTCACGTACCAGCAATCATATATCGATTCAATGAGAGAAAATGAATAATCTATGAGTAAAAGCAAAAATTTCAGAGGACAGAGTTTGTCACATATGCAAATATGCTTAATTTTGAAAAGATAAATTTAAAAGAGAAAGAAAGAATGCCTAAATATATATATATATATATATATATATATATATATATATATATATATATATATATATATATATAGGAAATCACCTTGAAAATAAGATCCTTTTGAAATCACCCATGATTTGTTTCAAAGAAAACATATTTACCTTGTTTCATGAATAGTATTCGTACAATAGGAGAATTTAAAAAAAATCAAATAGTGAAGGCTGTAACAAAAGATTAAAATTTGAAAATTAGTCAGCAAACTTAACCTTGCAGAAAATACTTGTTCTAATAGCATCCAAAGAGAAGCAATATATATACACACATCATGATGCCGATTTTGTTAGGCTCTAAGCACAGGACAATCTGTTAAAGCCAATTAATTACAGATGAATATCACAAAGTAAAATAATCACAAAATGGACAATGAAAAACAGTTCATGCAACTACCTTTGGTGGCTTCTTTACTCCTTGAAAGAAATGTTTAAAATACGACAATCTACTTGTTAGTTGCTTGTCTACTTAAACCCTATCAAAAAGCTATAAAACAAACTACCAGCTTAGAGAATGCCATATACGGAAAATGGAATGAACTTAAAGGGAAGAATACTTACCATTCCGAGACAATACACCGCATCCTTCACTCTATTTCCTGAAAACATATAACTAATTTGAAAGTATGTCTTTGTGGTGCAGCGATTGCATCTAATGCATAATAAATTAGTTCTAAATACAAATCAAACACACACTGACATTAAATCATATAATTTGAAAGTTACCTCACAGTTTTCCACAGCAATGGAGGCAAATCACTGCTGCTTAACCACGATGGGGACAAAACACCAAGATTTATCACTACTAACAATGAAAATATGATAGTAATATTAATTGTAAAGAAATCATTTAAGCCAAAAAATGAAATTGTAAACCAATGTAATGCAAAGTATAAGATAAATGGTTAATTTACCAATCTAAAATAAATGACTATGTCAAGAATTAATAGCTATATCGATAAATTTGGTCACATAATCACATTACATCATAAAAAAAGGTTATTAAAAAAAGATCTCATTTACTTTTTTAGCATTACTTTCAGTCATGGAAAGTTATTGAATAAGCAATATGATTATCTATGAATAATAATGGATTGACCTTCCTATCTCATCTTAATTAAATGACTGTGCGAAGAATTAATAGCTATATCGATAAATGACTACCAATCTAAAATAAATGACTATGTGAAGAATTAATAGCTATATCGATAAATTTGGTCACATAATCACATTACATCATAAAAAAAGGTTATTAAAAAAAGATCTCATTTACTTTTTTAGCATTACTTTCAGTTATGGAAAGTTATTGAATAAGCAATATGATTATCTATGAATAATAATGGATTGACCTTCCTATCTCATCTTAATTAATTAGTTCAAATAATAGCAGCTAGCCATCTTTAACACACAGGAATTTTTGGAACTTGCCCAACCCTCTTCTCCCCAAAGTAAAGTTTCAAGTTTTCATTCTTATTGAGAAATTGAAACTTGAATAGACTCACAATACATACTATAAAAAAATAATTTGAACTGCCAAAAATGTATACCATTAACCACCAATAGACAAATTTCTTTAAAAAGAGTTGAACTTATATAAAAGAGACCAGAAAATAAAATTAACTAAACAATCCAAGAAAATGTAAAAATATCATGTCATTCATCAGCATGAGCTTACTGTGAAATATGTAATGCATGAGTGATAAATTAACCACTAAAACATGAGTATAGACATGAAAAAAAAACAACTGAACAATTCATCGAATATCAATAGACACTTGCCTTATTGAGTAAATGAATAGATCATATTAATGTATTCACCATGTCTAAAAGCTCTAAGCGGGATTATACAACGAATGTGAAATGCACCCATCCAAATGAACAATAAATTCACTTAAAAAAATAAATAAAACACACGAAATGCAATTGGACACCTCAAAATGCCAACTTTACATCTATTTAAATACAAAAAAAGCAAATGAAGGCGAACCTAAAAATCATTGCCCTCATCTCAAAATCAGTTTCAAGAATCGTTATTCTCCGTCTTCCATTCTTCCTCACCCTAAACGCTAACTTCATATTAATCTAATAAATCAAGAGAGACAATGTACAAAAAGAAAAAAAAATCCCAAAATCCAATTAATCACAAAAAAGAAGAAGAAGAAAACTACTGATATCAACATCAATTCATAATAAAATTCCGAATAAAAAATAATATTCATTCTTACCTATTTGCAATATATCCATCCTGCGATGATTTCCTCCAAACAAAACTTAAATTAGTCAAATAATCCTATAAGAAGAACGAAATGGAAAAAAACAAATCAGAATAACCAAGAATGAAATAAGGAATACCAAAGAATTCATGATGGCGACTGATCCACTAAGAGTGATGATATCTTTAATCGCCGTTCTAGAAGCCATTTGAAACCTAGATTGTGATTCTGAATCTGTAGTAAAATCAGCACAATCAAATAAACTTGCTTTTTTAATTGAAGGCGATAGTAAAAGCGGCAGCGGAGATACAATGGTGGAAGCAGTGATGAAATCAGATATGATAGCGGTGACAGCGGCTGAGATATGGACATTTCTCAGCAGTTGTGGGAGGAGTAGAAATGAAAATAAAAATGAAAATTAGGGTTTAAAATTAGTTTTGTTTAAAAGCTTTTGCTTAATTATATAAAGGTACTAAAATGTGTATAAATTACACAAAATGCACTGAATTTTTAAAGAAAAATGTCAAAGAATAATTAACGGTAGAGATCAGTTTATGAAAAATTAATGGCCAAGATTAAAATTGGATTTTGATCAAAATTAGTCAAAATTGAGCAAATCCATTTTGCTTTTATATTAGTATAGATAGATAGATAGATGTTCAGTTGCGTGAAAAAATTGTGAGATATTATTTAAGCCTTAATTTGCTTTTTTATTCATCTAATTCAGAACCTGTGAAAAAATTCCATATATTCTAGCAAAATCGAAGCCAACAAATTTACTTGTTGCTAAATGTTGTGGTTTCTGACTTTTATATTTCAATATCACGTTATTTTACAAGTTTTGTCACATTACTTCAGGAAATTCATACATTTATGAAAACTATTATTAAAATATTGTAAATAATAAATTAAAATAATTGATCATATAGGCTTGACTGCTACATTAGTAATCTCCCGTGCACATACAACACATTATGGAGTTATAAACATTATATTGATGAACCTCAGCACTATAATTTATGTATGTATGTTGTCAATATTTTTGTCTTTTTATGAGAATTTTGAAAGTTAATGACGTAAAAGAATTTGCTTCTTTTTGTATAGCTAGCAACAACTACTTTACACAAAAAAATTTAAAAATAAATATTACTCTATACATTGGTAAAAGCATGCAACCATGTCTTATCCCCACTTAATGTATTATCACTTCATGCAACCATGATCACTTTTACTTATTCACACGTACCCATAACATGTGGCAGCCAAAAAGAACACCATGCTAATTACTAAGCACCAACTCCTTTGACTATATATAGGTAATGCATACATGACCATATGTACTCACCTGTAGAGGCGGATCTAGTATAGGTTCATGGGGTACAACTGTACCCCCAAATTAGAATATATATATTATTTATATATAGGATTTATTACTATCCCATACAAGTTATACATTTATATTACTATTAGATACGATAAGGTGAAAATATTACTAACAGATACAATATATTAGGATGAGATACCCAATATATCCCTGAAATAAAATATAATCTCAATCAATTTCTTTTATTAATAATTTCAGTTCTCTATTTTTTTCTCTTTCCGTTAATCTCTTCTTCTCTCACCAAAATCTTTTATTTTCCTCCAAATATTCCATTTCTTCCAACAAATTTTACCGACGAGCTCTACATTCCTAGCGTGCCCTAGGTGAGACTTTTTTTCTAGCAGAGCCATTTTTTCGATTGATTCTACAACTCATATGTGAAATAGGGGCGCTATCCCTTGTAGAAGATTGCTGCGCGACGCTAGATCCATGGAGATTGTGCCTCTCCATTGAACCAACGATGTTTGCCCTTTGTCGCTTTGAGTCTTTTCCATGTTACAGAGGCCTGGTGTAGCAGATCATTTCAAGCAATTCGAAGTGGAGGCATCAAAGAAAGGTATTGCTTAAGAAAATTAAGAATGGAGGAGTTAGATTAAGAGTTTTCTTTGAAATGACTATGTTTGTTTGCTTCCCTGCTGCTTATGGTATTGGATTTTCTGCTTTGGTTTGTGTATTTGAATAAGATATTCAAAAATATTGTATTCAGAAACATTGCCCTGCTTCTTATCTTTGTTTTTTCTACTTTGGTTTGTGTATTCAAAATATTGTATTCAGAAATATTGCTGTACTTTTTATCTTTATTTTTTTCCTTTAGTTTGCGTATTCAATTTTTTTCTTTAGTTTGCAGTATTCAATCCATATATTTCACATGATATTTTGATTGGGTTTGAATACTAATACTCTTATCCCCATTCAAATTGTATTTTCCTGTTGTTAATACTCATCCCCATTCAAATTGTATTTTCATGTTGTTAATAGGTGTGGATATTCAATAATGAAAATAAATTACATGTGGGGTATTCAATAATGAAAATAAATTAAAAACAGTTGAAGCGTGAAGATTCGGGATTAAAATTTAAACACAACAATCTCCAACGTATTTCCTATTTTCATGGAGAGATTAATAAGTAAATTAATTTCTGAATATAATTAAACTTAAAATAGGTTTCCTGTTTTCATGGAGAGATTAATGAATAAATTAATTTTTGAATATAATTAAACTTAAAATAGGGTTAAAAATGGTATTTGATGAATTCAATTTGGATATTGTACCTGATAGTAATATAATTACATAGAATGTACCTATAAGTAATGGACCCATAAATATATTATTTACATAATGAAGTTTATTAATGTAGTTTATGTTTCTCTTAAAGGTTATACTACACTTTTTTTCATTTTAAATCTGATGTTTTCATTGATTCACTCTTTTATATTAATCTAATACATCAACTGTGAAAAGTTTCCATATATTTATATCATTCTAATAAAATCGAAGATAAAAAATTTACTTGTTTGCAAATGTTGTGGTTCCTGACTCTTGTATTTCGATATTATATTATTTTACAAGATTTGAATCATTTACTTTTGGAAATTTATACATTTATGAAAATCACATTTAAAACGTTGTAAACAATAAATTAAAATAATTAATCATGTAGACTTGAATGCTACAATAGTAATCTACCGTGCACATACATCACATTATGGAGTTATAAACATTATATTGATGAACCTCATCACTAAAATTTCTGTATGTATGTTGTCAATATTTTTTTATGAGAATTTTGAAAGCTAATGACGTTAAAGAATTTGCTTCTTGTTGTATAGATAGAAACAACTACTTTACACAAAAAATAAAAATAAATATTATTTTATACGTTGGCAAAAACATGCAACCATGTCTTATCCCCACATAATGTGTTGTCACTTCATGCAAGCATGATCATTTTTACTTATTCACACGTACCCATAACATGTTGCAGCAAAAAAGAACACCATGCTAATAACTAAGTACCAATTTCTTTGACTATAAAGAGGTAATGCATACATGACCATACGTACTCACCTGCAGAGGCGGATCCAGTATAGGTTCATGGGGGTACAACTATACCCCTAAATTAGACTAATTATAGTGTGTACCCGGGTGCACCCTAAGATAGGGTGCACCCATATATAAATATAACAAAAACATACTCCATCCGTCCCTGCGTAAGAGGGTCATTTGCTTTTTTGCACGTAGATTAAGAAATATTATTATTTAATGTATAGTGGGTAGTTGTATTAGTGGGAGTGTGAGTCCCATATTTTAATTGTATTAGAAGGGGTGTGTGGGTCCCATGTGTATAAAAAAGGAAAGAGGACTCTTTGGGTGGGACGACCAAAATGGAAAAATGGCCCTCTTAGCCTGGGACGGAGGGAGTATACAATTATGAGCAATAATGTATATAATTTAATTGTTATTTTTTAATAAAAATTGAGTGTAAAAAATATACAATTATTAAAAAAATATGTATACACTATTGAATAAAAAATTATACACATATGGATGTTAGTTTTTTTAATGAAAAACTTAGTGTAAAAAAAGTATACAATTATTACAAAATACGTATACAAAATAGAATAATATATATACAAAATAGAATAAAAAGTCATACACATATGGGTACACCCTTGCACCCGGGTACACCTAATATACACTTAAATATATATATATATATATATATATATATATATATATATATTTAGAGAGAGAGAGAGAGAGAATGTGTAGTCACTAATATGTATTGATAGCTTAGTGGTTGTTGTGTGGCCTACTGATAGGCCGTTTTCTCAACACACAATTAATCCTCAAGTATGAAGGATATCAACCTTAGTTTCCAAGGTGACCAAATTATATATCGAACCCAAGGGATGAATAAATATTAATTTAATTATATTCTAGTAAACTAAGACTATGTTGGAAATATAATGGTTGTGATTTATTAATAAAGTAACAAAAGTAATTTAAATGACAAGAAGAAGAGATAAGTGAGTTGTGATCAAGTAAGATAATAGGTAGTTCGTCATGTAATCCAGTTCCACTTATTAATTTATCTTTCATGTGACGGGTGTCCGACTCTGCCTTGTGGTTTATGGACGCATCACTAAACCATGCAAATTCACTCTATAGACACAAGTGAATATGCGTATGACACGTGTGAATATCCTCGGAGCAAGACGTATACTTTACCCCCCTTTCTAGGTATTATCATAATCAATTATTTCCCGTGCACTTAGTACTCTAACCCAATTTGATCTCCTTTTATAGGTACTATAAAATTATACTCTTTATCATACTTATTAACTCGAATATGATTCAATTAACAAGTATTCATATAAGATAGTTCTAATAAGACTTCAGAATCTCTTCACTTAGAATTATAACATAAAACCCTGCTCAGCAGTGAACGCACTCAACCAATAACCAAGTTATATATTCAGACTCTATACAACAATTATTGATGCACAAAATGACCGTGAGTATGGATTAAAAATGCGCAATCTTATATAAAATAAACCACAAGTAGAGTTGTACGGAGTTTACACACGAAAGACTAATTAACTCATTAAACCTTCATAACCCTAGAACTACCGAAGCAGCTCTAGCCTATGATTAATCTAAGAACAATCATGGTTAGTTGGACCAATCTTACTTGAATCTCCAGCGGAACCTCTGTCACAGCCACTCCGGATGATGGACGATCGACTCTCCTCTCAACTCTACGTCTCCTTGTTTTCTTGATTAAGTCGTCTCTATGATGCTACACAAGGCTTCTTTTATACTTGTAATCACATCTCCTGGGCTTGGAATGAGCTTTTTAGGTGATCACACGCATTGACGATGTAAAAATAGAGATATGGTAAGTTCCCGAAGCTCAATTCGACCTCAACAACAGGTCAAATTGACTCCTCCAAGTTGAATCACAGGTCGAATCGTCACACTGTAAGTCCCAGGTGCTCGATTCGACCAACTGCCCTGGTTGAATCGAAGTGACAAGTTTGAATCGGCATTTCTGCCAATCGATTCGACCTGATGCCCATGTCAAATTCCCCTATCGTGGTTGAATCTACCTTCTGCTCATGTTGTGCTGCCAATTTGACCTCGTGGTTGAATCTACCTTCTGCTCGTGTTGTGCTGCCAATTTGACTTGAAGGGCTGGTCGAATTGACCTCCTTCAGGTCGAATCGCACTCCTGCTTCGCCTAATCGGATGGCTTCGACTTTCTTTCTTCAGTTTTTAACACTTTCACTCCGATTTCCTTCGAAAAACCACTCAAATAGCTCCAACAACACCTGATTCATGCCTTTTCACAATATATATCGGTTTACAACCGATTTTAACTTTCAAACACTACATAATAGCACAAATCCAGGTGTAAGATTCATGAATTAACATACTCATCAAACCCCCAAACTTACATGTTGCTCGTTCCGAGGCAACGCAATCAAAACAAAGAGTCGTGTATAATTCACAAAGATCGCCAAGTACAACACATATTACACATGCAATTTTATCAATTAAAGACAAGTATTTCCTGCATCATATATATCATTCATGCAAAATATCACTCAATCATATTATCATTCGGAGTACTAAGTCATCAAGCTCACAAGATAAGTGTTTACTCTCTCACTCAAGTGCTAGTTGCACTTAACAGGTTAGTGTATACGCTCATACTCAATCCATACGCACGCGTAATCATAAGCTTGACAAGGGTCTCAAAAATCAACTCACAATCAACTCATTACTAGGATCACAAAGGACTTGTTTTTGGGTTATAATGTTGGCTCTTTGAAAAGTGTAGGAAAATTTAGATAAAGTGACTCAAACACTAGTAGAGAGTTAACTTGGAGGTGCTCACTTTCTTCATTCGGCTACATATTCTCCTCCAATTACTTCTCTTTCACTTGCAATTTTTGAATTTTCCTTTTCTTCCTTGCATCAACATCATTCTTCTTTTGATAACTCGGGTACCGGTTGTAGGCACTACCCTTTTTAAACAGCAATCTGTGTACCAGTTTCAGGCACTACCCCTAAACAAGATTTAACCATACACTTCTCTTACTTTACTCAACCACACTCTACCATCCTTCTTCCACTTGCAACACTTATTCACCTCAACTCTCTACCAATAGGGTATTTAAACAAAGCTCAAGTAAAGGTTAAATAAGGCTCTTTTATACGGTTTGCCAAAGAAAAAGCTTTAAAGGCTCAAACGGGGCTACCAAAGGCATATATCATCAATGGGAAGGTAAAATTTGGCTAAGTAACTCAAGTAATCAAGAATGGCCTAAGATCATGTCCTAGTAATTCACCAATTGTAAGTCTCACACAAGACTCCAAGCCAAGTTCTAGAATACGTTCATATGAATGATTCTCTCAAGAATAAATTATCATGATTAAGCATGATTAAAAGGCTCAAATCCTCATATAGGTAAATAGAATCCTAAGTACTCCTCATAGCACATAATCAAGATCAATTTCACAAGAATTCTGCATACTTATCAAATTATACATGCTCTCATCAACAAAAATTAACACATGAACATATGAATGCAAAAAATCCATGAACCCATAACAAATCAATCATACAAGTATCTCTACAATCCCATCTCATGCATCAATCTATCCTCACCTTCCACATCCAAGATCAAATATATCAATTTAATACATGCTACTCACGCAAGAACACACCCCAACCTGTAAAGAGAAAAAGAAGAATGGAGATGAGATGAATCAGAGAACACAAATACCTGCAGCTCTACTCCTCCGGAGCATCATCATCCTCACTCATCTCATCATACCTCCACTCCATAATCCGGTGCAGATCACCGATGTGTCTATCCAACAAGTCCACACGATCACTCAGCTTACCAACCCGCTCATTCATGGCATTGTATCGATCATTGAGCGTGGCGTAGTTGGCATTAGCGAGCGCAAGCTGTCTGTTGGTCTCCTGCTGATTTGCGCTGATCGTGGCCAGATGCTCGTTCAACAGGTGGAACTGCTCTTGTGTATAATCATCTGGACCTGCCTACTGCTGCTGTGGCACTGCCAGAATGGGACAAGGAACCCTCTCGTGCTGCTCTGGAATATCTATCTCATGGTGCTCCTCCTCATCTTCATGTGGCTGTTGTGGCGGTGGTTGCTGTGGCTGTGGCGGTGGCGGCCGAAACTCTCCTTGATCAACAATCCACTGCAGCTCCTCAACCATACCGGCTGCACATATCCGAGCCACTGTCCTCCAATCTTCTCTCGTCCAAATAGTAACAGACAAGGCAGTGTGTCCCAATGAGCTCATCAACCTGTTTCTCTCCTTATGAATGGTAGTCATGTCACTCATATCGAAGGAGAACATGAAATCGAAGGGCTTAGCTCCCCTCGTAAAGAACCAATCCCCGTCTCGAAAGTGAGAAAATCCTCCCCTCACACAAGAGAACATAACCAAATCAGGCTCTTCACGAACATGTGTGATGCCGGTGAAGTCCATGTGATAAAGCTCAGCCACGGTCGTGAGTAATCCTCCAATGTTCACTTTCTGAAACCCGTATACTCTAAACTGATTCAGCTGATAGATGAAATACGAACCCATATTGAACTTCACCCCATTCAACATGTACCATAGAGCGTATAGCTCTCCTCTAGACACACAGCTTCCCTCAGAACGGGCAAATAGTTTGTTGCTCAACACTATATCCATATACCGGAGCACAGGATTCTTGATCATCGAGGCACGAGCGCCCTGCATCTTAAAGTCTCCATCCTTCCCAGAAATCTCTCGTCAAAAAGTGTTGGCATTGAAGAATCCATTATCTATCCGAGCTATCTCTGTAGGAGTCTTAAACAACACGTTGAACTCCTCCGCAAACCATGTCCTCATCACTCCTCCGAGCTGAAAAGTACACTCATAAGGATACCCCATAGGATCCTTCTCCATTGTAATCGAGCACAGAACCTCAGCCGTCACATGGAAATATGTTGGCTTCTTCAGCTCTATAAAATGCCGGATCCCTACTTGATCAAACATCCATAACATATCATCCCGGATCCTCATTGTGATCATAGCCTCCTCATCTTGGTACCTTGTTCTAGCAATCTTTTCCGACACCTCAGCCTACTTCTCTTTAATCTCATCCCCCTCATTCATTTGGATTTTGAAGTTCGCAGGTAACCTCTCCTTTAGCCTCAATTTCTTCATCACATTATTGATAGGGGTTTTCTCAACACACAAATTAATCCTCAAGTATAAGGATATCAATTGTAGTCGCGAAGATGACCAAGTTACAATATTGAACCCACGGGACGGTTAAATATCAATTTCGTTATATTCTAGTGTACTTTAGACTATGTTTGGTAATTGTAAAGGTTTAAGGAATAATGACTTCTAATCGAAATAGCAAAAAGAAATAGTAAGAGTAGAGAAAAGTGAGTTGTGATCAAGAAGAATAGTAGGTAGTTCGTCGGGTCATCCAGTTCACTAGCAATTCGTATTTTCATGTGATGGTGTCCGACTCTACCCTGTGGTTTGTGGACGCATCACTAGACCATGCAAGTTTACTCTATAGACACAAGTAAATATGCGCTTGACACGTGTGAATAATCTCAGAGCAAGAGATATACTTCACCCCCTTTTCTAGGTACTATCATAATCAATTATCTTCTACGTCTAGAATCTAACCCGATTTGATATCCCTTTTTAGGTACTATAAATTTATACTCTTCATCCTATTCATCAACCCGAATTTAATTCAATCAATGAATATTCATATAAGACGGTTCTAATAAGACTTCGGAATCCCTTCACTTAGAATTATAACAATAAACCCTGCTCAGTAGTGAACGCACTCAACCAATAACCATGTTATGTATTTAGACTCTACACAGCGATCATTGATGCACAAAACGACTATGAGTATGGATTAAATATGCAATCTTATATAAAACAAACCACAGGTAGTGTTGTACGGAGTTTTACACACGAAATATGAATTACATCATGAAACTTTCATAACCCTAGAACTACCAAGGCGGTTCTAGCCCATGATTGATCTAGGAACAATCATGGTTAGATTGACCATTCTTACTTGAACCTTCAGCGAACCTCTGTCACAGCCCTCCGGATGGATCACCACCTCTACTCTTGTCTCTCTTATGATTGATGATCAAAAACTCTCTTTATTCTCTGTATGAACCTCCTTTTATACTTGTAATCACGTCTCTAGGGCTTGGAATGTCTTTCTAAGTGATCTCACGCATTTCGGCCTCGAAAATCCGGATAAGGTAAGTTCTCGCACGTAGGTTCGACCTCGTCAAATAGGTCGAATAACTGGCCACAGGTCGAACCCCAAGTCGAACCCCGCTACTGGAAGAATTCTGCACTGGTTCGACCTCTTGAACAGGTCGAACCTCTCAGGACTTGGTTGAACCCCAGGTCGAACCTCATCACTGGACAATTTCCGCTCCCGATTCGACCAACTGGCAAGTCGAACTCAAACGTCGTGGTCGAATCCTCTTTTCTGCGAACTGGTTCGACCATGGTTCGACCTGATGGACAGGTCGAACCACTTGAGTCGTGGTCGAACCTTCTTCTGTAAGCTCAGCAATGCTGGTTCGACCTGCTGGAGAGGTTGAACCCTCCTCCAACCAGGTCGAACCCTCCTATTTCTTGGGCGGTTCACATGGCTTCGACTCCGTCTCTTCGATTCTTGGCACTTTCACTCCGTTTTGCTAAGAAAACCACTCAAATAGCTCCACTAACACCTGATTCATGCTAATTCACAATATATATAGGTTTCCCACCTATTTCCACATCAAAACTCTCCAAAACTAGCACAAAACATAGTGCCAAACTTGTGAATTTACACACTCATCAATTATCCACACGAGTAGGCTTATCCTGCCTTTTCTTAGATCGAACCTCAACCTCCTTGCCCTTGTCTTTACATTGACCTGAAAACAATACTTCAATAACAACCAACAAGGAAGACAAACCAAGTAATTGACTAGCATAGCATCCAACTCTAACCAAACCAAATATGTTCAATTCACATCCAAACTCAATCCTTCTTTATATACCACGATTCCAGTACCAATCAAGCATAGTAATAATTCAATCATAACCATCAACAAGCATGCATCATCAATTCAAGTAATTTGATATGAACAAGCACAAGAACTACTCGAATTCAACAATTCTAACCCATATTCAACATGCTCATCGATCACACCCTCTAATCACCCAACAATTCACATAAAACTCAAGGTTCTAACATCAATTAAGCAATCAAATCGAACCAAACAAGTATTAACATGAAATTGTTCATCACATTCAACTATCACCATGAATTCTCAAATAAAACAAATTCAATCAACTTACCCATACCAAAATCAACATATAAAACATCAATTCTAGGGTAATTGAGTTGAGAAAACATACCTTTTATTCTTCCCATGGTTTAAAATCAAACAAGTAATGATCTCCTTTGAATCGTGTGGGTAAACCCTAGATTGCAACTAAATTCGCCTAAAAACGCAACGAATCGAAGAAATAGAGGGTGGAGTATAGTGTAATCGGTGCGAAAACATGAAGGATTGAAGCATTTAGGCACGAGTTCTTCGATTAGGGATGAATTTGGGTGGAGATGGTGTGCAAAAGTGGTCGAATAATTCAAAATCGGGAATAAAAACTCACTTACCTGGCCCAATTTGACCTTGCTTCGACCTGTTGAAGAAGTTGAATTGAATCCATCATGGTCGAATCGACCTTCCGGACAACTTTCTCCCTCGATTCGACTTGCTCCCCTTGTCGAATTGGAATGCCTCAGGTCGAATCCATACACTGTAAGATTCAGGTCCTCAATTCGACCTGAGCTGCTGGTCAAATTAAAACAGTCGTGGTCGAATTGGCTCACTGGAAGATTTCACGCTCCGATTCGACCTTGATTCGACCTAGGCCTCTGGTCGAATTGCAATGCCTCAGGTCGAATTGAGCTACTGGACAATTTTTGCCCCCTGATTTGACTTGAAAGCTTGGATTCGACCATGCCCCTTGGTCGAATTAGCTCATTGATGCTCCAAAATCGAGTTTTCTTAATCCCCTACATACTTCAAGCTTAACAAACGAACATAAGATACCAAAATATGGCATAACTTCATCAAGAATCAATGCTAAAACATAACATTCATGAGTAACTCCACAAACAACTCAAAACACGGAACAAAATACCACTAAATATTAGGCAAATTGCAAAAAATCGACATATAAAAACCGATTAAAGTTTTAAATATGCCACAAAAAATCAACTCCCCTAACAAACGTTATAAAGAAAAGATTATATTATCGGTGCTTATCGAGGTAAGTACATCACACCTCCCAAACTTAGTAGAAACAATAGTCGAAACTAAGTTTGTAAAGAGATGTAATTAACGATAAGTAAGCACTTCAAATATAAAAATTTCTTACTCACACAAATGAAATAAAGTAATAAAATGGGAGGAAAAGGCCCCTACAAGTGATCTTGTTTAACGTCGGAGAGTCACGACGGAACTAATCTAGGATAAGGTATCTTCAAAGACGATGCAAGCATCATCCGGTGACCTATAGTGTTTCAATCGATGCCCATTCGCCGCGATAATGTCCCCATCTTTGTCAATAAGCTCAAAACTCCCCCCTCCACAGGCTCTATGAATCATGAACAGTCCCGTCCATTTCGACTTTAATTTCCCCGCGAAAAGCTTCAAACGAGAGTTAAAAAGTAATACCTCATCACCTTGCTTGAACTCTTTGTATAAGATCTTAGAATCATGCCACTTCTTCATCCTTTCCTTGTAAATCTCAGAATTCTTGTACGCACGATTTCTAAACTCATCAAGTTGATTAATATGAGTTATCCTCAACTCCCTCACATCCTTAAGAGACAAGTTCAAGCTTCTCAAAGCCCAAAAAGCTTTGTGTTGGATCTCCACGGGTAAGTGGTACGGCTTCTCATAGACAATTTAGTACGGTGACTTATCCAACACCGTCTTAAACGCATCATCAAGCTTCATAGTCCAATCCTTTCTATTGGTTCCTACCACTTTCTCCAAGATTTACTTCACTTGATGGTTAGAGACCTCCGCTTGCCCATTCGCTTGAGGATGATAGGATGTAGTAACCCTATGCTTGACACTATATTCCTTAAGCACCTTCTCCAGAAGTTTATTGATGAAATGAGACCCTCCATCACTCACTAGTGCTCTAGGAACTCCATAGCGGGCAAAGATATGCTTCTTTAAGAAAGATATAACAGTCCTCGAATCATTCAAGCGAGTAGGAATGACTTCCACCCACTTAGAAACATAATCCACAGCTAAAAGAATATAGAGAAATCCATTAGACGGGGAAAAAGGCCCCATAAAATCGATCTCCCACACATCGAAGATTTCTATAACAATGCTCGGCTGAAGCGGCATATTGTCTCTCCTACTTATATTCCCCATCCGTTGACATCTATCGCAGGACGCCACATAGGTTTCACAATCTTTAAACAAAGTAGGCCAGTAGAGAGCGGATTGAAGTATCTTTGGCTGCTGTCTTTTGAGCTCCGAAGTGCCCCCCGTTAGGTTGTGCATGGCAAAACTCGAGAACACTCTCCATCTCTATCTCGGGCACACACCTACGGATGATAGAATCCGTGCATATTTTGTAAACAAACAGATCGTACCATATAAAAGTCTCAACATCCCTCTTGAATTTAGCAAGTTGATATCGGTTGAGATCTCTCGGAATTTCTCCCACGGCAATGTAATTGACAAAATCCGCATACCATGGATTCATCCCTTGTGCAGTAACCACACATGCTCGTTCAGCCCCTTCAACGAACACAGCCATAATCTTCTCATCTGGGAACATCTCCTCAATATAATCAAAAGAATCATCACAATGCTCCCTTGTCTCCTACCTTGATAAGTGATCAGCCAATACGTTCTCCGTACCTTTCTTATCTCGGATCTCCATGTCAAACTCTTGAAGTAGAAGAATCCATCTTATGATTCTTGGCTTTGTTTCCTTCTTCTCCATCAAGTACCGAATCGCAGAATGATCCGTGTGCACTATAGTCTTCATGCCAATCAAATACTGTCGAAACTTGTTGAATGCATACACCACAGTTAAAAACTCCTTTTCATTCACAGTGTAGTTCTTTTGTGCTGCATCAAAAGTTTTACTCGCATAGTAGATGGCGCAGAAATTCTTCTCCCTCAGCTGCCCTAGCACCACTCCAAGTGCTACATCACTTGCATCACACATAAGTACAAACGGCTGAGTCCAATCCAGTGTGATCAAGATAGGTGCAGTAGTAAGCGCCTCTTTCAAAACCTGAAAAGCTGTTAGACATGCATCATCAAAAACAAAATGAACATCCTTTTCAAGTAAATGAGACAAGGGTTTAGAGTATTTTGAGAAGTCTTTGATAAATCTTCGATAAAAACCAGCGTGTCCAAAGAAGGACCACACTCCTCTTTCATTGGTCGGTGGTGGAAGCTTCTCAATTGCCACCACTTTTGCTCTATCCACCGACAATCCCTTGGCAGAAACATCATGCCCAAGAACAATCCCATCTCTCACCGTGAAGTGGCACTTCTCCCAATTCAAGACAAGATTAGTTTCTTGACATCTCTTCAATACAGTAGCAAGGTTAGATAAACAAATATCAAAGGAGGAACCAAATACTGAAAAATCATCCATGAACACCTCTATGATCTTCTCTATCAACCCATCAAAAATAGCCATCATGCAGCGCTGAAAAGTAGCAGGTGCATTACACAATCCAAATGGCATATTTCTAAAAGTAATGGTCCCGTATGGGCAAGTAAACATAGTCTTTTCTTGATCCTCGGGAGCAATCATGATTTGATTATATCCCGAGTACCCATTCAAGAAATAATAGAACTCATACCCTGCGAGACGATCAAGCATTTGATCCATGAAAGAAAGAGGAAAGTGGTATTTGCATGTATTTTCATTCAGTTTCCTGTAATCAGTACACACACGCCATCCCGTTAGAATCCTAGTGGCTATTTTCTCTCCATCATCGGCTTTCATAATAGTCATGCCCCCCTTTTTAGCTACAACATGCAATGGACTTACATGGGGACTATCACTAATCGGATAAATAATTTCAGCATCCAACCACGTTAGGATTTGCTTCCTAATCACTTCTTGTATCGAGGGATTCACCCTCCGCTGATTTTGGATACTACACTTGGCCTTATCTAACAACCTTATTCTATACATGCAATATGAAGGATTAATACCTTTTAAATCATCAAGAGACCACCCAATCGCAGACTTGTACTTCCTAAGAACATCTAACAACTCCTCAAGTTGATCATCATCAAGGGAAGAAGATACTATTACCTGATAATTTTCATTGTCACCAAGAAAGGCATACTTCAAGTGTTTCGGTAATGGTTTCAGCTCATCTCTCTTCTCTTCCATCGGAGTGCTCTTTCTATCCAACATCAAGTACTTCCTAGTCCACTTCACTTCTTCAACCTTAGTTCTTTCCAATTCATACCTGTCATCACCAAAAGCAAGTAAGTTTCAAGATATTCAATACATACCTCATTGGAAAGATCGTCAAGCTCCATAGTGGGATAAGTAAGAGACTCCATCAAGCATGTCTCAAGAGGATCCTTAGACAGGATCAAAGACATATCTTCCTTTACAATCTCCTCCACCACATCAATACTATGACATTGTGACTCCATAGGCATCTTCATTGCTTTTTTAAGGTTAAATATGACCTCTTCTTTATCCATCCGCAACCTAAGCTCCCCCTTTTGAACATCAATCATGGCCCCAGCTGTAGCAAGGAAAGGTCTCCCCAAGATAAGAGGGATATTATCCTTGTCATCTTCCATCTCAAGCACAAGAAAATCCATAGGAAATACTAGTTTCTTCACTTTGACAAGAACGTCTTCAATGATACCTTTTGAAAATGTCATCGACCTGTCCGAAAATTGTAGAGCAACTGTTATAGGCGATAACTCCCCCAAACTAAGTCTTTGAAAGATAGACAATGGCATCAAATTGATGCTTGCCCCAAGATCGCACAAGGCTTGTCATGCCGGCCCTTTTCCAATCTCACACAAGATAGTGAAGCTTCACGGATCCTTCATCTTCTGTGGTAGCTTCCTTTGGATAATCGAGCTGCAATTTTCAGATAAGTTCACCGTCTCAACTCCGTTCAAGCTTCTCTTTTTCAACAATATATCCTTAAGGAATTGGGCATAGTACGACATCTCCAATATTGCCTCAGAGAAATGAATACTCAAGCTTATCTTATTGATGATATCTAAAAACTTCTTGAACTTCACTTCCAATCCCTTCTTAACCAGCTTATAAGGAAATGGTGGAGGTATCTTTATTTTGGGGACACCCCATTCATCACGCTCGGCCTTCTCTGCTTTATCCTTTTCGGCTCTCAATCTTTTGGCTCTTTCCTACTTCTTCTCTGCTATGATCTCAGTATTTTGCTCATTCGGAACCAATGGAGTAATGTTCACATCACGAGGAGTGTTCGGTGAAGAAACATGTGCAGTATGGGATGATTCGGCCTCAATTCGACCAGGTGCTCTGGTCGAATTGGGCACATAGTGGTCGAATTGAGCACCTGGAACACGATTCTCACCCTGTATCTCCGATTCGACCTGGATTCGACCAGAAGGTCTGGTCGAATTGAAGTCCCCCTGGTCGAATCGGCTCAATGTAAGATTTCTACCCTCCAATTTGACTTGAAGGCCTGGTCGAATTGAACTGCTACTGGTCGAATCGGGCTTCTGATAAAATAGAGTGCTCCTGAAGGGTGGATTTAACCTCAATTTGACCTGGCCCCCAGGTCAAATTGAATGAATTTTGGTCGAATCGAGGTGCTGGTGCTTCCAAATCACGTCTAGGCATCCAATTCGACCTTTCCTGTTGGATTCGACCTGAAGTATTGGTCGAATTGGGGTTGAATTAAGCCTTTAACGTGTCCAATTTCGAATCCGGCCTCATAGGTCCCTCGTACTGTGTTCCAGACCTCAATGTGATGGCTTTGCAGGACTTTAGATTCTCAATACTTTGCGACGGGAGCTTCCCTTTCTCAATAGTTCGAGTGAGCTTGTTAATACTTTCTGCCATCTTCCCCATCAACAATGTAAGGTCCTTCACTTGTGTAGTCAAATCCTTATGGTTTGCATCAATCTTCTTCTCTAACTTGGCCTCAAGACGATCTACTCTAGCATCATTTCTAGCTATGTACTTGTTCACCGTATCCTCGAAACCAGACTTTCCTTCTTCCACTTTCGCTCCAGGATCAACACCCGACGGAGATTGAATTACATTGTTAGGATTACTCCATGAAAACTCCAGCCTCCTAGGCTGTTGATAATTACCCGGGGGACCACGATTGTTGTAGTTCCCTTGATGATTCTGATTGCCTTGATTTTGATACCTCGTTCCTTGAATACTTTGGCCCATAGCATAGTTTACTTCTTCCACCTCCTCTTGGATCATTCCGTCATTCATAACTTCCTACTGCATGATTGGTACGCGCTGAGATATATTGCTGATTTGCTTTTGTTGGGACTCAAGTAGCTTGTTGATACTCGACAAGCTAGAGACGATCTCATCTTCTCTACTTGTTTTCACCATAGCATTTTCAACCTTAGCCACCTTTCCAAGGACGTAAGTGCCTCTCACTCTATCAGTTGGCCAATCTCTCGAGTTCATCAAAATATCTTCAAAAAGTTTCTCGGCCTCTACGAATGACTTAGTAAGCAATGCTCCATTAGAAGAAGCATCCAATAACATATGAGAATCACAGTCCAATTCACTGTAGAATATACTGATATATTGAGCTTTAGATAGCCCATGTTGTGGACACTTACGAAGCATGTCCTTGAATCTGTCCCAAGCTTTATGAAACTTCTCTCCACCACCTATAGCAAATTGGTTAATGTCTTGCTTCATCTTGAACACCTTCGAAGGTGGCATGTATCTTTCCAAGAACTTTAACTTCAATTGCTCCCAAGTAGTGCATTCAGCTGCATTGATAGTATCGTACCAATCTCTCGCCTTTTCAGTAAGCGAGAATTTAAACAAGAGGATCTTCCGAGCATCTTCATGTTCTCCTGTGTCTTTTTGAGTACTTGCATAGCCCAAGAACTTGTTTAGATGCTGCTGTGGATCCTCGAAAGTCCCTCTTGAAAAGGAGTTCCTCTCTATCATGCTAATAAGAATAGGGTGAAGATTGAAGTCCGTATTAGCCCCATTGCTCCTAGAAGCCCAGAGTGTCCAGCCCTGTTATTCTTAAAGACTTCACGGATGGCTAGATTATCCAGATTCGCTGCCATGTTGACTGTCTCTGTTTCCAAATTCAATTCGGTTGCAGCTTCAATCGTTTGTGAAATCTACATGTCAACTTCCACTCCAAGGTTAAGAGCTTCAGTTGGATCTATGTTCTTATTCTTACTCTTCTTCTTCTTCTTCTTCTTCTTCTTCTTCTTCTTCTTCTTCTTCTTCTTCTTCCTCGATGATGCTCCGATCTTAGGATTATATGGTTCTAATTCACATTTCTTTGATCTTGTAAGCATACACCTGAAAAGAATAAAAGTTAGAACAGCAAAACAAGAATTAAAATGGTCCTAATAAAACTAGAAATAATAAAAATATATTTTAAGCCGTCCCCGGCAACGCGCAAGAAACTTGATAGGCATTTTCTCAACACACAATTAATCCTCAAGTATGAAGGATATCAATCGTAGTTTCGAAGGTGACCAAGTTATATATCAAACCCAAGGGATGGATAAATATCAATTTAATTATATTCTAGTAAACTAAGACTATGTTGGAAATATAATGGTTGTGATTTTGTAATAAAGTAACAAAAGTAATTTAAATGACAAGAAGAAGAGATAAGTGAGTTGTGATCAAGTAAGATAGTAGGTAGTTCGTCAGGTAATCCAGTTCCACTTATTAATTTATCTTTCATGTGACGGTTTCCGACTCTGCCTTGTGGTTTATGGACGCATCACTAAACCATGTAAATTCACTCTATAGACACAAGTGAATATGCGCATGACACGTGTGAATATCCTCGCAGCAAGACATATACTTTACCCCTATTTCTAGGTACTATCATAATCAATTATTTCCCGTGCACTTAGTACTCTAACCCAATTTGATCTCCCTTTATAGGTACTATAAAGTTATACTCTTTATCCTACTTATTAACCCGAATATGATTCAATTAACAAGTATTCATATAAGATAGTTCTAATAAGACTTCGGAATCCCTTCACTTAGAATTATAACATAAAACCCTGCTCAGCAGTGAACGCACTCAACCAATAACCAAGTTAAGTATTCAGACTCTACATAACAATTATTGATGCACAAAACGACCGTGCGTATGGATTAAAAATGCACAATCTCATATAAAATAAACCACAAGTAGTGTTGTACGGAGTTTACACATGAAAGACTAATTAACTCATAAAACTTTTATAACTCTATAACTACCGAAGCGACTTTAGCCCATGATTGATCTAAGAACAATCATGGTTAGTTGGACCAATCTTACTTGAATCTCCAGCGGAACCTCTGTCACAGCCCCTCCGAATGATGGACGATCAACTCTCCTCTCAACTCTACGTCTCCTTGTCTTTTTAATCAAGTCATCTCTATGATGTTGCAAAAGCCTTCTTTTATACTTGTAATCATATTTTCTGGGCTTGGAATGGGCTTTTTAGGTGATCACACGCATTGAAGGTGTAAAAATACGGATATGATAAGTTCCCGAAGCTCAATTCGACCTCAACAAATGGTCGAATTGACTCATCCAAGTCGAATCACAAGTCGAATCGGTACACTGTAAGTCCCAGATGCTCGATTCGACTAACTGCCCTGGTTAAATCGAAGTGACGAGGTTGAATCGGTATTTTCGCCAATTGATTTGACCTCGATTCAACCTGATGCCCAGGTCGAATTCCTCTGTCGTGGTCGAATCCACCTTCTGCTCATGTTATGCTGCCAATTCGACCTGAAGGGCTGGTCGAATTGACCTCCTTCAGGTCGAATCGCACTCCTGCTTCGCCCAATCAGATGGCTTCAACTTCCTTTCTTCCGTTTTCAACACTTCCACTCCAATTTCCTTTGAAAAACCACTCAAATAGCTCCAACAATACCTGATTCATGCCTTTTCACAATATATATCAGTTTACAATCGATTTCAACCTTCGAACACTCCATAATAGCATAAATCCAGGCATAAGATTCGTGAATTAACACACTCATCACCTACACGAAGAGAAGGGTCAAGGGTTTGATTCTTGATTATTTCATTTACCTTATTAAACTATTTTTTATTATAATTTATATACATTATTTTTATAATGAAATTTATGTTTCTCTTAAATGTTATACTACACTTTTTTTTCTATTTTAAACCTGATGTTTTCATTGATTAACTCTTTTATATTCATCTAATCTAGCAACTATGAAAAGTTTTTGTATTTATATCATTCTAACAAAATCGAAGCAAAAAAATTTACTTGTTACCAAATGTTGTGGTTCCTAACTCTTATATTCCGATATCATGTTATTTTACAAGGTTTGACACATTTACTTCTTGAAATTTGTACACTAATGAATACCACTATTAAAATGTTGTAAATAATAAATTAAAATAATTGATCATGTAGGCTCGACTGCTACAATAGTAATCTCCCGTGCACATACAGCACATTATGGAGTTATAAACATTACATTGATGAACCTCAGCACTAGAATTTATCTATGTATATTGTCAATATTTTTATATTTTTATAAGAATTTGGAAAGTTAATGACGTAAAAGAATTTGCTTCTTTTTGTATAGCTAGCAATAACTACTTTACACAAAAAAAATAAATATTACTCTATACGTTGGCAAAAGTATGCAATCATGTCTTATCCCCACTTAATGTGTTGTCACTTCATGCAACCATGATAACTTTTAATTATTCACACATACCCATAACATGTGGCAGCCAAAAAGAACATCATGCTAATGACTAAACACCAATTCCTTTGACTATAAAGAGATAATACATACATGACCATACGTACTCACCTGTAGAGGCCAATCTAATATAGGTTCATGGGGGTACAGAAAATAACACACACACATACACATACACACACACACACACACACACACATATATATATATATATATATATATATATATATATATATATATATATATATATATATATATATATATATATATATATATATATATATATAAAGTAATATGTACTGATAGCTTAGTGGTTGTGGTGTTGCCGTAGAGAAGAGTCAAGTGTTTGATTCTTAATCATTTCATTTGCCTTATAAACCCATTTTTTTTACTTTTTATATATTATTTTTATATGAAATTTATGTCTCTCTTAAAGGTTATACTACACCTTTTTTTTATACCTGATGTTTTCATTGATTCACTCTTTTATATTCATCTAATTCAGCAACTACGAAAAGTTTACGTATTTATATTATTCTAACAAATTCGAAGTAAAAAAATTTACTTATTGCCAAATGTTGTGGTTCCTGACTCTTATATTTCGATATCATTTACTTCTGAAAATTCATACATTTATGAAAAACACAATTAAAATGTTGTAAACAATAAATTAAATTAATTGATCATGTAGGCTTGACTGCTACAATAGTAATCTCCCGTGCACATGCAGCATGCTATAGAGTTATAAACATTATATTGATGAACCTCAATACTAGAATTTATGTATGTATGTTGTCAATATTTTTGTCTTTTTATGAAAATTTTGAAAGGTAATGACGTAAAAGAATTTGTTTCTTGTTGTATAGCTAACAACAACTACTTTACATTAAAAAAAATAAAAATAAATATTACTCTATACGTTGGCAAAAGCATGCAACCATGTCTTATCCCCACTTAATGTGTTGTCACTTCATGCAACCATGATAACTTTTAATTATTCACACATACCCATAACATGTGGCAGCCAAAAAGAACATTATGTTAATGACTAAACACTAATTCCTTTGACTATAAAGAGGTAATACATACATGACCATGCGTACTCATCTGTAGAGGTGGATCCAGATAGGTTCATGGGGGTACAGTTGTACCCCCAAATTAGCAAATAACATATATATATATATATATATATATATATATATATATATATATATATAGGAAGTTGTCACTAATATGTACTGACGGCTTAGTGATTGTAGTGTTGCCTACACGTAAAGAAGGGTCAAGGGTTTGATTCTTGTTTATTTCATTTGCCTTTATTAACCCATTTTTTATTATAATTTATATATCTTGTTTTTATAAAGAAGTTTATGTTTTTTTTTAAATGTTATACTACACATTTTTTTTCATTTTAAACATGATGTTTTCATTGATTCACTCTTTTATATTCATCTAAATCATCAACTGTGAAAAGTTTCAGTATTTATATAGTACTAACAAAATAAGTTTCAATATTTATATCATTCTAACAAAATCAAAAATTTACTTTTTGCCAAATGTTGCGGTTCCTGAATCTTATATTTCGATATCATGTGTATTTTTCAATGTTTGACACATTTACTTCTGAAATTCATACATTTATGAAAATCACTATTAAAATATTGTAAAAAATAAATTAAAAAAATTGATCATGTAGGCTTGACTGCTACAATAGTAATCTCTCGTGCACATACAACACATTATGGAGTTATAAACATTATATAGATGAACCTCAACACTAGAATTTATGTATGTATGTTGTCAATATATTTTTTAATGAGAATTTTGAAAGCTAATGACGTTAAAGAATTTGCTTCTTGTTGTATAGCTAGCAACAACTACTTTACATAAAAAAAAAATATTACTCTGCAAAAGCCTGCAACCATGTCTTATTCCCACTTAATGTGTTGTCACTTTATGCAACCATGATCACTTTTACTTATTCACACGTATCCATAACATGTGGCAGCTAAAAAGAATACTATGCTAAAGACTAAGCAACAACACCTTTGATTATAAAGAGATAATACATACTTGACTATACGTACTCACATACAGAGGCAGATCCCGTATAGGTTCATGGGGTACAATTATACCTCCAAATTAGAAGATAATATATATATAGGAAGTAGTCAGTAATATGTACTGATAGCTTAGTGGTTTTGATGTTGCCTACACGTAGAGATGGGTCAAGGCTTTGATTCTTGATTATTTCATTTGCTTTATTAACCCTTTTTTATTATTTATTTATATATATTATTTTTATAATGAAGTTTATGTTTCTCTTAAAGGTTATACTACACTTTTTGTTTCATTTTAAACATGATGTTTTCATTGATTCACTCTTTTATATTCATCTAATCCAGCAACTGTGAAAAGTTTTCGTATTTATATCATTCTAACAAAATCGAAGACAAAAGATTTATGTGTTGCCAAATGTTGTAGTTCTTGACTCTTATATTTCGATATCATGTTATTTTACAAGGTTTGACACATTTACTTTTGGAAATTCATACATTTATGAAAACCACTATTAAAATATTGTAAACAATAAATTAAAATAATTGATCATATAGGCTTGACTGCTATAATAGTAATCTCTCGTGCACATACAACACATTATGAAGTTATAAACATTATATTGATGAACCTCAACACTAGAATTTATGTATGTATGTTGTCAATATTTTTGTCTTGTTATGAGAATTTTGAAAGGTAATGACGTTAAAGAATTTGCTTCTTGTTGTATAGCTAGCAAAAACTACTTTACACAAAAAATTAAAAATAAATATTACTCTATACGTTGGCGAAAGCATGCTACCATGTGTTATCCCCACTTAATGTGTTGTCACTTAATGCAACTATGATCACTTTTACTTATTCACACGTACCCATAACATGTGGTAGCCAGAAAGAACACCATGCTAATGACTAAGCACCAACTCCTTTGACTATAATTAGATAATGCATACATGATCATACATACTCACCTGTAGAGGCAGATCCAGTATAGATTCATGGGGTACAGCTGTATCCCCAAATTAGAAAATAATATATATATACTTAGAAAGTAGTCACTAATATGTACTGATAACTTAGTGGTTGTGGTGTTGCCTACACCTAGAGAATGGTCAAGGGTTTGATTCTTTATTATTTCATTAATTTGCCTTATTAACCTTTTTTTTATTACTAGTTTTTATAGACGTGCGTTGCACGTTGCATGCACGTCATACTTTGTAGTTTATTTTACGATTCTTTTTTTTTATATTCTATTTAAGTAAATCATCTATTTATTAATTTAGTAAAACCTCTTTAATACAATATGTTTTGTCTGACTATGTTTATTCGATAAGTCTTGCGTGAGACTGTCTCACTTGAGACAATTTTACACTTTTCTAAATTATTATCACTTTCGCTATAAAATATTATCAATTTTCATTTATAAATTATACTATAAATTATTTATGCAATAGAATTATCACTTTTCATTAATTGATCTGAGTATCACTTTTTATTATATAAATTATCACTTTTTTTTTAATCTCATGTAACCTCTTACGTGATACATTCTTACGCAAGTGTTTGCCATATTCATCTGATGTATTATTAACTGATAAATTATTAAATAAATAAATTATTGTATGTTTTTTTTGTCATTAGTTTCTTAATTATGTACTATTGTGAATATTTGGTTTTGCTCTTTTAGTGGGTTTTTTTTAAATAAGTATCATTCATATCTTTTCTTAAATCTTTTTACATGTATACAATATTTTTTTAATAAAAATCCTTCACTTTACTATACTAATTATACAACTATGATCATGTCATACTTTATTAAAAAGTTTCATATAGGCGAATTGTCTGATTCATTTGAAAAAAATTACTCCCTCCGTCCCGAATAAGTTGATATATTTTTTTTGACACGAAAATTAAAGAGTATAATAATTTAATGTAAAGTAAAGTAAAGTGAAGTGAGAGAAATAATATTTAATGTGTAGTGGGTAGTTATATTAGAGGTGATATGTGGGGTCATGAGAATAGATTAATTGTTTGTGTAGGTCTCATGTATTAAAAAGGAAATGTGTCAACTTTAGTGGGACAAACCAAAAAAGAAAATATGTTAACATCTATGGGACGGAGGTAGGATATAAAATTTTAAATGATATTTTTTTCAAATTCGTCTAAAATATATTACTTTTGTAGATAATTTTACGTTAATAGTTATGAAATTTTAAAATGAGAATTTAGAGTAATTTTTAATGGGCAAAGTCTACTG
Organism: Pogostemon cablin; assembly: GCA_023678885.1. Lineage (NCBI taxonomy): Eukaryota > Viridiplantae > Streptophyta > Magnoliopsida > Lamiales > Lamiaceae > Pogostemon > Pogostemon cablin. The sequence continues at coordinate 21,116,457 of CM042997.1, read as the reverse complement.
TACAAAGTTTTTACATTCAATCGGGTCAAACTCAAACCCATGACCCGAATATTTATATTAATTTGGCAATTTATGGTGTGCATCCGGGTGCACCTAATGATAGGGTGCACCCATATACAAATACAAACAAAAACATATATAATTAAGAGTAAAAATGTATACAATTTAATTGTTAATTTTTTTAATGAAAAATTGTATATAATATTCAATAAAATGTTATACACATATGAATGTTAATTTTTTTAATAAAAAATTAATGTAAAAAAGTATACAATTATTACAAAATACGTATATAAAATAGAATAATATGTATACAAAATATAATAAAAATGTATACGTGCACACTTGCACCCGGTGCACCCAATATACACTATTAATTTCAACCCAAATGGATCATTTTAGTCCCCAATTCACTTCATCCACCATTCTCCCTCCACCTCTTTTTTCTCTCTCTACTTTTTCACACGCTGTTTCACTCATCTTGTCTCCCCCTCTTTCCTTCTCTCTCAGATTTCTCTCTCTATCTTCTCTCACGATTTGCAGCTGAAGAAGGATTGACGATTTTATCTTTTGTGAAGATGGCCCGATACCAACAACCACACCAATTTCATCTCTCTTTCCTCCTTTTTTATTTATTATTTTTGGAAATTTAGGGATCGATCGACAACCGCACCAAGAGTATGACGCCAACGCCGTTGGATGACGAAGGAAATATAGATTTTAGAGTCTATATGTAAAGATAGGTTTGTAATCCCAATCAATCCAAAATTTATACGCCCTAATTCTTCTTCTTAGTTTTAGATCTTATATCTATTTATGTCATGATTCTGCTTTTTTAGTTTTCAAATTTAGTTTTGAAAAAAATAATTGAGATTATACTTTTGGGAGGATTACTGCTAGGTACACAAAAAAACCCTAAATTACTATGAGATACAAACATACAAAAGTATTACTACTAGGTACAAAAATATATAGTGATATTCCAATATTACTCCTATTAATGTGCTGCACATAAATATTGTGTGCAGCAAAAGTTCATGTGCAGCAAAGTGTGTGCAGCAAAAAAATGTGGTAGTCCGGCGGCGGCAATTTTTCGGCGACCAGTTTTTTTTTTCTTTTTTTTTTTGGACGAACAGTTTTTTCGGCGACCGGCTGCCGGAGCTCCGGCGGTGGCGGCGCGGCAGCTTTCCGGCGACCATTTTTTTTTTTTTTTTCTGGCGAACAGCCGCCGGAGCTCCGCCGGCGGCGGCGGCGGTCCGGCAGCGGCAGCGGTGGTCCGGTGGTGGGTGGAGGTTGGGGTTAGTGTTTTAAAGGTATATGGGTTTAGGGGTATATTTGGTATTTTACTTTAATATTTTGTATTAAATAATAATTATTTTAAATCAATGTATCTAGTAGTAATTAGGGGTACAAAGTGTGTACCTATCAGTAATTATTTCTATACTTTTTTATGATTATTATTTTAATTTTGTAGATTAGAATTGTGATTATGGTTCTTAAATTTAAAGATTTGATGCGTTGAGATTCGGTTGTTTACTTGTATTTGATTTTATTCTTTATTTCAGTGTTTCTACATCCAGTATGAAGATTGAACATACTGTTTCAGTAATATATAAAGATTTGAAGATGTTAGAGTTTGAGAAAGTATATTTTTTTTCAACAATCAGAGAGAATTGATGGATGATTACACAGCTTTGAGTTTTGCATACTGTATTGATTTTAATTTATTAATGTATCATTTATTCAATATAAATGTATTATTTTTTATTCTTAAATGTATTATCAACTGATTTTAATTTATAAATTATTAGTGTATCATTAATTTATATTGAATAAATGTATTATTTTTTAGTATTAAATGTATTATTGACAAATCTCTTTTATGTTTATGTATACTTTTTAAACATAAAATGTACTCTCTCCGTCCATCTCATAATCATAAAATATACTCTCTCCGTCCATTTCAATGATTACATATTTGGACGTCCCATTTCAATGTTTATGTTTTCTTTTTTGTAATATGAGACTCACCTAAAACAATTAATATATCATCATGGGCCCCACATCCAACACTAAAACACCTACCACTTTATATTAAATATTACTCCTATATCTTTCCACTTACTATCTATTAAAATATTATACTCCTCCTTAATCAACGTGCAAAAAACAAACGTAAACATTAAAACGGGACGAAAGGAGTATATTTTTTATTGAACAAGTGTATAAAGTTATATATTAAATAGTTGGGGGTGTTTGAAGGATAATTTGGCTGCAATAGATTAACAGTGTCACCATTCTCGTAACGAAAATTGTGTGGGAAAAATTGTTAAATTTAGTTTGTGTTAATACTCAAAGTGTGTACTCCCTCCGTCCCAATAAGTATTTCACGTATTGATGTACGCAAAGTTTAAGAAAATTTTGTATTTTTATGTATAAAGTAAGAAAGAGAATATATATTTTAGTAGAGTTTAAGAAAATTTTGTATTTTTATGTATAAAGTAAGAAAGAGAATATATATTTTAGTTGATTTAATGAAAAAATTGTGTAAAATTATTAGTAGATGTGAAAAAGTAAGTAAAAGTAAGTATTATATTGAGATGTGTGTAAAAAGTGAGTATTGTTATAACGTATTTTTTACCAAATTTAGTAAAAGTAAAATGTGAAATACTTTGAGGGACGGATGAAAAAGGAAAGTGTGAAATATTTCAGGGGACGATGGGATAAGTTTTATTGAATAATTGAATAATATTTTATTACTAAATGTATATTTATTAAATTTTGTATATAAATTTTAAAATTAAATTACACAAAAGATTAGTAAAGTATGCTGGTTTTGGTGAGAGAAAATAGCTGATTTGGAGAGAGAAAAAGTACACTAGCACACAAAGAGAAAAAGAAAGGAATAAGTGAAGAGAGAGCGAAAATTGAGGTTAACAGCTGTAGAGAGAGAAGAGAGAATTAGCGAGGGAGCGGTGGTGAGAAAAGTGAGAAACGAAGTCAACAATAATAATTTTAATTTATATACGGATCCGAGTTCACAAATGGGTTAATTTTTAACCCAACTGTTAACGTACATATAGTTACGTTAGACCAACTCTTTTTAATTTTATTTGCCTTGATATAATGTGAAGTATTTCATTATGAGTTAGTCTCTTGTGAGACGGGTTATTGGTGAGACGGATGTGAGACGGGTCAACCCGTCACTAAATTATGCTTATTTGTGCTTAAAGTGCGCTTATTTGTGGTTAAAGTATGTCGATAATAAATCAAATTATAACACACTAACATCATACTTTAATACATAATCCAACATATTTTAAAAAACATACATTAACAACCATTAAACATACTTTATTTAAATAATCGAGATACTTTAACACGTCTCACAAACCGTCTCATGAAAGTAGCGTCTCACAAGAGACTTTGTCATTGGGGTTTTCAAATATATCACGACCTTTTATTTTTGTCACTTCAATACATGATTTATTTAATATTTTCAATTCTATCACGAACTTTTATTTTTGTCAATTTAATACGCAATTTATTTATTATTTTCAATTCTATTATATTTTTTATTTTTTGCAATTTGACACACCACTTTTTTTTTCAATTCATTTAAATTCATAATAATAATTATTATTAATTTTATTATTATTATTATTATTATTATTATTATTATTATAATAAAAGTAGAACTATATACTTATTAATTAATGAAATTAATACTCCATTCTTTAAAAAAAATTAAATTGGTTACTAATTAAATTCCTTTGTTATAAAATCCTTATTTTCAATAAATAATTTTATTTATATTATATTGTTATTAGAGTTTTGAATTTACTATATAATAATAGTGATAAGTTTGAATATGAAAAAAAATAATAATAAAATTTTATTTGTTGTGGTTAAAAATAATTTTACATAAAGGTCGACCAACTAAGATAATTTTCTATTACATGTTAATTTACTATAATAACAGAAAAAATCTTATGAAATAAGTGATCGACTTGTTTGTTTTAATTAATTTTTAAATATCTTTTTAATAATAATAATAATAATGAATTGAATTGAAAATATAAAATAAGTGGGGTATGAACTTGCAAAAATAAAACTTGTGATAGAATTAAAATATTAAATAGATCGTATATTGAATTGACAAAAATAAAAGGTCGTGATAAAATTGAAAATATTAAATAGATTGTATATTGAATTGACAAAAATAAAAGATCGTGATAGATTTGAAAATCCCTAATAAGATAGTGAATTTTTAGGAATCAATCCAAAGATTAAAAGGGTGTATTAAAGTTAATTTAATAAATTTTAATGAAGGAGTGGAAAGACATAATCAATACAAAATTAGTTAGATGGAATATAAATGTACAACATTATATATTAAAGTAGTTTATTAAGAATATGAAGAGTCATTGTTAACATAAATTTAATATTAATAATATTAGATGTCAAGTATATATTAATATAATGTAAATATTAAATATTTTCATATGTCATTAATGGGAGAATGTTAAGATGTTATAAAGAGAAATGAGTGAAGATAGAGTTAGAAAAAAATGTTTCTCAGTGCTATTAATTTTTAATATATTATTATGATTGCAATTATGATATGATATGTATATAAAAAGTAATGATCACATGTAGTTCTACATTAATAATTTATTATTAAAAAACAAGAAAAAAAACTTAAAAGTTTATGTTGTGATAACAAAAACAGAAAAACCAAAATGTAAGCATATTTTATTATTTTTATTAAATCCATCTTTTAACCAGTAGAAATCTTATAAATAATAATAATGTTTATTAAAAAAGAAATACTACATTTACGTACTGGTACAGAAAATTGCTAGATTACGATAGATAGAAGTGAAAAACTTCAACAAGTTAATTCCCCGTAATAATTAAGGGGACAACTATTTGCACCTCGAAAGCTAGATTACGATAGATAGAAGTGAAAAACTTCAACAAGTTAATTCCCCGTAATAATTAAGGGGACAACTATTTGCACCTCGAAAATATTAGATGTATTCCATTTACTTAATATACCTCAATATTTTATTGTTACATTACATGTATAAATATTACTAAATACACCCCAATTAAAGATCATTATACCCTCTTTCTTTATCATTATTTTTTAATTAAAAATAAATTAAAATCTATCTTAATCTTCAAAGCAAATGAAGCCATCTCCACTTCTGCCGAGTACTCATACCAGCTGCTTCAGTGGTGTACCATCTCCACTTTTCAAAGATGCTGCAATCAAATTATCATAACCATGCCGAAGGTGCGTTCTCCGATCAGTCCCTCGAATTTCGACAGCCAGTCGTCCTCGTCGCTCAACATTTTCTCATTGTTCTTTATATTTTACTTATCCCTCTTCTGATCAACTCGATGAAGGTCGAAAATCTGTTGATGGCTGTCAGAAATCTATCGTCTGTTTCAGCTGAGTATGCATTGCTTCCGTCGTCGCCAAACCTATACAACTGTAGAAATTTGTCCTCCGAAATCGGTGACTTCCTTGCCGGATTCCGCCACAGATTGGCTAAGCAAGCCCAGATGTAACCGTTGGATGTTGAAAGATGATAAGTAAATCAAGGATAGTCTTTAGTTTGAGCGAAATTCCAGAGCTTTTGAATTTCATACTTTTGAGAATATGACTTTAGTTGTGGGGAAATTAAGAGGTAACCAGATCTTGAAATGTTCAATTGATTCCAGAAAATATCAAGCAATCCCGATGAATCTTTGACTGGAGGGGATTTTCTCTCTTCAAAACAATACTTTATTTTTTGATTAGTTTTAATTATATAATTTTACCAGAATATTTATGTCTTATCATAAGGATATTTTAGTCCTTCAAATAAATGAGTACGTTAAGTAGTTTCGAGGGTGGGAATAGCTATCCCCAATGATTAATCATATATATATAGTGGATCAAATAGTATAGAATTTGAAATAAATAATACATTTTTTATAATGGTGGATCATACTGCACTTCGTAGTTAATTTCACTTAATTGGATACTTGAATAGTATCCAATGGGGAAAATATTAGACAACACAAAATCAGAAAATCGCCTACAATTTACCCATTCTTTTAATCTATATTAAAAAAAAAATTAAGTTGATACATATACAAATCTTACATAGAATCAAATTTCTCTTCGCGTTCTTTTAGAAATCTAAGCAGTCTTAAAAAAACCTAACCACAAATTATATATCATCTTATAACCATTACTACTCTTAAAATAATGTCGTTGTCTCCTCTTTTGATGTCGCATTCGTCTCTGCATCTTTGCCCTCTCATCTAACCAAGTATTCGAAAAGTTTCCATTGTCGTCGTGGATCCGTTCGCCTCCAACGCTTAAATTGCTACTGCAAGCCACTCTATATTTTATAGTGTTTGATTTTCTCATCATATTAATTACTCATTAAATGGCTTTATGAATTCATTGCATATATTCATATTAATAATTAATTAAGTGACTCAAAGAGACTAAATGAATACAAATAGTCTTACATGCATAATAAATAATTTATTTAAAATAGTTTAAATTTAAAGATGTAATTAAGAAAATTAGGTGGGTATAAAATGAAAAAACATGTTAACCATGAGACTAGATACTTTTAATATATTATGATTATGATTTATATATATTGTTTGTATAATGAAATTTATGTTTCTCTTAAATATTATACTACACCCTTTTTTTTTCATTTTAAACCCGATGTTTTCATATATATATATATTATTAATATTCATGTTTTATAAAAAAAATTTCATTCGTTTGTTACTTAAATTATTAATTGCAATATAAATTTACAGTGAATTCATTGTTATTTTTCTAAATATATTATAAATTCCTAATAATAAAGTTTTAAATTGCTTTTTAAAAATAAAAATTAGATGGTATCAACAATAATTGTAATTTTTTCATTTTAATGTCGTACCTCCAAGATTTTTTTCCTAGATTCACCCCTGCTCACCTGTAACCTCATAAACTCCCTCTACTCAAACCTCTTTATATTCTACCAACATAAATGGATACCAACTCATATGGATGTTCCAGATGCAGTCAGTGTCTATACAATGAGTACTTCAAACAAGAGATTGAAGAACTTTAAAAAAATTCTTCGACATCCAGAATTGGTCATTACCTTTCAACGTCTACTCCACACCGACCCAAGGCTTCCTCTTTTGGCTGAATTTGCTGCAGCAGTGGAAAGAGAGATCAACGCTCCCCTCCAGGCCCCACATCAGGTTAAATAGTTTTATGCTTTCTTTTGTACATACACCTTTTCGATTATGCTACGCCTGTCTATAAATTAATACGTATAAATAATTATCTGTTTATACCTTCATATCTTCGAATCACAAACGTACCTCATAAATTACCTTTTAGCCCGAGTACATACCTTACGAAAGTAAGATACTTTACACTAGTTCTAAGGCCAGTCACCCTATTTGGTCCCGTAAACCGTCGGTCGCCCATATTTTCTTTTTTTACTAACACAGCGCACTAGCACATTTTTCGCGATCTTTCTTCCACGTGTGCAATTTTTTTTATTGTAAGCGGTGCGAATTTCTCCGTTCTTTCTCATCATTTCTCTTAGATCCACCGCACTGTTAGATTGTATACTAAAAGTCTAACTTTTTGTATGATCAATGTTTTACAATTTATTTGAAATGAGAATCATATGATCAAACATTTTTGCATATTATAATTTATTTATATGTTTGTGCAAAAGTCCATTTACTTTATACTGTAGATAATATGTTGTGCGACAACACGCGTAAGATCATATTATCGGTTTTCTTATAAAGTATAAACAGATGCTCACAATCGAGATAGATGTGGACTATCTATCGGGATGATTGTATTGTGATTTGGTATTAGTTTGTCTTGACTATAAAATCACATTTGTATAATTTGTGTGTATTGAGAAGAACCGCCTGAGATAGTTCGACTTATATTGACTATATATAAGAACTTGATCTCTGTTATTATTGATGTTCGTACTCTTAATCCCTATACAATAACCTCGACACTTAAAGCAATATGTATTACTTTGATTCATCAATGGGTGAGATTTACATGTAATTAAATCAACAAACTCGGTGAGTTGGGAAGTAGTGTTGTCTCTATGGTGTCCTGTTGCTTGTAGAAGGAATCCGTGTCCTATTAAAATAGGTTGATGATGTCCCCCTTGAGGAGCTCATTAGGATTATCATATAAATCTTGCAAGTGGATTAATTCCGGCATGATAATAAGGTTGAGTGGTACTACTCTTGGATGAGATATTAATTAATGGAGTTATCAGTAATTTAATTAATTAATGGGCATTGTATATCTTAAACATGGGGAGATTGTCGGGCTCATAATAAGAAGGAGCCCATAACATAATTATGGGATTAGAGCGGCAGTGCAGTAATAATATTTTAGTAGACTATATTATTATTATTGGATTTAAGTATAAGTTTTGGGCTAAACTTGAATACTTAAGCCCAATGGAGGCGCTACTCTAATTTCTCCTCCTAGTCCCTATTGTAGCCCATATATAAGTCATCTCAGCTGTCCGAGAACCCTAGAATTCACGCCTAACACTGTGAGAAGGGAAAGGGAACAGCAGATTGAGAAGATCTTGAAGATCGTCGCCCACATGACTTCAAGATTGGACTTGGGAATACATCAGAAGATCAAGAGGTTGTTTTCTGCAGTTGTTCATCTTCAAGATACCCTGGTGAAAGGTAATACGTTTCTAATTTATTGCTTTCACTGATTTAAAAATTCATGGAACCCTAACGGTTCACGTTAACTAAATGATCGAACGCCAATAATTGGTATCAGAGCTTCGGTTTTGTGGCTAAGCGTGACACATTAGGCTAGGGTTTATTTGCTTTATGTGATTTATTTTTTGAATAGAATCACATGCATGAATTAGGATTTCTGGAATTATTGTATTATCCCTGTATACCCTATATCTCGTCTGCAAACCTGTTCGGTGATGGTATCGACAAAACTTGTGGTGAAAGTCACGCCTGGAAGTGACGATAAACACACAATGATGTCGGGCGTGTCACTCATTTACGGGCTGCTGATGGGCGATAGGCGCCCGAAAGAAAGCAGGGTGCAGTGTGAACCACTGGGCAGAACACACGATGCGATGCTTGGTGAAGCACCCGACGGCATGCAGAAATAGGGCGATACGCACGATTGTGAGAGACTAGACGTGGAATTGAGCAAGCAGATGAGTGCATGACCGGGCGACGAGCGTGGCATCGTGCGTGGCATCGAGCATGGTGTCTGGAAGCCGGGCAGAGCACCCGGTGGCGTGCTCGGAGGGGCGCCGGTAGTGTGCGTGTTGGCATGCGAGAAATCTGATAGAGCATCCGGTAGTGCACTCGATGTGGCACACGGAATTCGGCATGTGGCAGACTCGGTAATGCACGATTGCTGGCATTAAGCAGACTGACGTGATTCATTGGCAGTGCGACCGATATCCACTGTTAGCACTAATGCTGACAGTGGACGGCGCGAGTGGCGATGGCGGTGGTGATCGATGACAGTCTTCATGGTGGCGGCGACAACATCCGACGGATTCTGATTGACGGCAGCTTGTGACGATGAATGTCTTAGGACACAAGTTATCCTGGTTGTTGCACAAGTCATCCTGGTTGTTGCATAAGTCATTAGTTTAATCGCTAGAGTATTGGATAAGTCGTTCTATTTAGTGATTTATTTCCTTATATATAACTGCCATAATTGATTTAAATGTCTATTATTGTTATATATATGAATGCATGTTCTATTTGATTTACTGCTATTAATAGAAGCATACTAGGTTGCGTATTATATTTGAATATTATATGCATGTAAAAACCCTCGATGTTAAATAACTCAGTGGGAGAGGGGATTGATAATAAATTCCCGCGGTCTCCATTATTGGTTTGTAAGTGATGTGAGTAAACTTACGCGTTGGCAATAGGGTCCACATCGAATGAGTTTACTCACGGATCACTAGTACAAACTTCTTTAAGATGATTGTAGGAAGTTATTCGAGCACGTCTGTACTTCTCCATCTGTAAGGCACATAAGCTTGGGCGGCGGATTTGGGATCAAATAATGGTGTACACTTATGTGCAAATAATAAGTATCCTCCCATCGGAGTCACTGATGTTATTTGCATGGCTAAGGAGGAACCTACTATTAATTATTTTGTCATGAAGTTAGATTGACGAATGAAATTAATGGGTAAAACCTTCTCTTATAAATGTTCGGGTTTATATACGTCCACACTATAGTAGCATGCAGACTCACGGTGTTTGAGATATTGGTAATTTTATTTTATATTGTTTTGAGGAAATCAATATAAATTGATAAATTCGAAGTGTTTGATCTATTTATTTATTTATTTATGATTCTCAATATTTTCAAATGGCACTCAACTCACTTTCTGTTATACTTAAAGAACACAAACTTACTGGCACAAATTATGTTGACTAGAAACGAAACATGGATATTGTTTTAACTGATGAAGATTATATATTTGTACTAACTGAGGAATGTCCTACAGAACCTACTAATGACTCTACTGAAGAGGAAAGAGCTGCTTATAATAGTGATTAGCCATTTTGTATTAGGGATGACCAACTTGTTGGCGTTCGATCATTTGGTTAACGTGAACCGTTAGCATACCATGCATTTCTAACACAGCGGAAGCAATAAATCATAGAAACGATTACCGTTCACCAGGGTATGTTGATGAAGATTAATTCTCGCAGGCAGCCTGCGCAGTCCCACGAGAATGGCCATAACTTCCTCGTTTGATATCGGAATTGAGTGATCGTTATATTCAGACGATCCTCTCTTCGATAGCTTTCCGTTAGTATATTGATCATCAAATTCTGAGTACTGTACGAATTTATACAAATTTTGCAAGGTCGCAGACTGCAGCAACAAACTACCTTCTGATCTTCTGCTGTATGTCCCAAGTCCGATCTCGACGTCGTGTGGGCGACGATCTACGAGACCTCCTCAATCTGCTCTCAACCCTCATCACACGTGAATAATCAATTAGATTAGGGTTCCAGATAAGTTGAGGTGACTTATATACATGGGCTACAGCAGGGACCAGGAGGAGAAATTGGGTTGGGCCTCCATTGGGCTTAAGTATCCAAGCTTAGCCCAAAGCTTATACTTAAGTCCAATAATAATAATATATTCCACTAAAATATTATTATTGCACTACCGTACCAATCCCAAAATTACATTTTGGGCTCCTTATTATGAGTCCATTAGTCTCCCCATGTTTAAGATATACAATGTCCATTAATTAATTAAGTTGCTGACAACCCAATTAATTAATATCTCATCCAAGAGTAGTACCACTCAACCTCATTATCATGCCGGAATAAATTCCACCTGCAGGGTTTACATGATAATCCTTATGAGCTCCTCAAGGGGACATCATCAACCTATGACGGACACGGATTCCTTCTACAATCAACAGCACACCATAGAGACAGCACTACTTCCCAACTCATCGAGTTTGTTGATTTAATTACATGTAAATCTCACCCATTGATGAATCAAAGAAATACATACTGCCCTACGTGTCGAGGTTATTGTATAGGGATTAAGAGCACGAACTTCCATAATAACTGAGATCAAGTTCTCCTATAAGTCAGTATAAGTCGAACGATCTCAAGCGGTCCTGCTCAATACACATAAGTGCACTAATGTGATTCTATAGCCAAGACAAGCTAATACCAAACCACACTACAACCATCCCGATAGAGAGTCCCCGTCTATCTCGGTTGTGAGCATCAATTTATACTTTATAAGGAAACCGATAATATGATCTTCCGCATGTTGTCGCACAACATATTATCTACAGTATAAAGTAAGTGGACTATTGCATCGAACATATAAATAAATTATAAGATGCAATCATTTGATCATATGATTCTCATTTCAAATTAATTGTTACAATATTGTTCATACAAAAAGCTAGACTTTTAGTATACAATCCAACAATCTCCCACTTATACTAAAAGACTATGCTGTCATGTCTTCTGCCATACATCTAATTTCCACTCCCACTACACGATCATCAAAAGCTCTCGCCTTAAGGTCCTTGTAAATGGATTCACTAGGTTATCATCCGATGCAATCTAGGTGACAACAACCTTTCCCTCATCATATGATTTCTCGTAACAGGTGGTACTCGCGCTCCATGTGTTTAATTTCCTTATGGGCTCGTGATTCCTTCAAGTTTGCAACTGCACCAATATCATCAATATAAATTGTGATATCCTTGGGCAAACTTAGAAACACTTCGAAGTCCATCTTGAAGTTTCTAGAGTCATACAGATACTTTGGCTGCCTCATAGGCTCCAATTTATCATCTTTCCATGATGGAGTCCGGAGTCTGAAATATATTTCTATATAACACTCCTCCACATTATGACTCAACTTCCTAAAATTAAACGCATAACCTTTGAGGTGGATTTACTGCCGTCCCTATCTGATTTGAAAAATCTGAATCTATATAACCCATAAGAATCAGTGAATCTGTTCGGTAAGCCCACATATAGTTTCTAGTCCTTTTCAGGTACATAAGTATATGTCTTACCACAGTTCAACATTCTTATTTTGGGTTACCTTGATACCCACTGTTCATGCCATCGGCAAAACAGATATCCAATCTCGTGCATAGCATTCCTTAGATTAAGCTTTCTCATTTGCCGAAGCATAAGGAACCGCTTTCATCTTCTTTATCTACTTTTGTGTCACAAGACACATTCACTTAGATAAATTCACATGCTAAACGAGTAAGGATCGTATCATTATATGAAACTTGAGATAAGCATAACATCCTTTCTTGTGATCCGTATTACCGTGATCAAAAGGATATTTTTGCTCTTCTTAAGTCCTTCATCTCATACCGCTTTATCAACCATACCCATACGCCCGACAATACTCTTTCATTGTCTCCAATGAGCAAGATACTATCTACGTATAGTACAAGAAATACCACCACGTTTCCATCACTCTTTTCAATACACAAGACCCATCCGATCATTGATTAGATCCATGTCACTGGATTACCTCATCAAAACAGATGTTTCATGATCTTGAAGCTTATTTTAGTCCATTAATGGACACTTTTAAGCTCACTATCACAATGCTCTTAGCTCTTTGCAATGAATCACTCTGGTTGCTTCACATAGATGTTTTCCTTAAGACTTCCAATCAGGAAAGCTGTCTCGACATCTATTTGCTATCCCTCATATTTCATATGAGTAGCAACAAATAAAAGAGTCTGGATCAACTTAGGCATAGCTACCGGTGAACAGGTTTTCTCATAATCGAACCCTTTCTTTCTGAGTATACCTTTTCGCAACAAGCTTACTTCCAAGGTTTTCACCTTATTCTATGATCCTCTTTTATTTTTGCATGCCCGCTTCCAATGGCTTTTACACCATTTAGCGGTTCAACAAGCATCCAGACCTAATTTAAAATCCATCGATTCTATTTTAATATTCATTGCACTTACTAAGATTTCGCATTTTAATTTTGTAGTGCAACGTCGTATCCCTGGGATAATACCATGTTTACTAGGGATCAAGTCTTACGACTTTCCCAAAACATGTATCTCACGGGTTGTCGAATAATCCTCCCACTGCGACAAGGCACTATATGTAATTGTGTATCAGACGTGACACGCATTGCAGTTTACCTTGTGGTATATCCTCTTGTACACTTGGTACTTATACTTTGTGTTTTCTTCTCACTACCTTTAGAACAACTCATACATGGGTTTGTGATTTATTACATAGTCCCTTTCCAAAAATCTAGTGTTTGTGTTAACAATCACCCTTCGATCTTTTAGACTAAATAAATCACCTTCATTTTTATAGCATATCCCACAAACAGACAAACATTCAAATGAATTACTGTTTCTAGGGCTTATCCATAAAATGAATTAAGTAATTTCAAATAATTCATCATCTATCTAATCATTACCATAAGAGTCTTATTCCTTCTATCCACCACACCATTCAGCTGGGGCATGCCCGGTGTAGACCACTTGAGATTTAATCTCAACCTCTGATTAATAGTTCTTAATTATCCTAAGAAGTACTCATAATGACGATTAAATCGTCATTATTTGATATAGTTTCCATGATGCTTTACTGTACCAACCTTGTAATTCTTGAATAAATCAAAAAATTTAGACATGCAGTGCATCAAATAAATATATCGGTATCTAGAATAATCTTCGATTATTCATAACCACCTCTCGCCTAGATAATATTAGGCCCGCTTGAATCAGAATGAACCAATTCCAACATATATATCTTTGGCTCTACACCCCTTTACCTTGAAAAGGTAATTAATCATTTTTACTTCCAAGTAAGACTCGCAAGTCCGATAGTTTCCACTTCAGATAAACCTTACGGTCCATCTGCTATCAACTTTTGAGTCCTACTCAAGTAAAATGATCTAATCTTAGACGCCAAATGCATGTTTAGTTCATCTCCGAAGGTTACTTTCTCTTACTAAGATCAGAAGATGCATTATTAATTACTATTTGTTGCATCTGTGGAATATACATGATTTAAGAGTATACAAATTGTCCATCAACGTACCATAACAGATTACAACTCTATCCTTCATTATAATGACCATGTCATTTAAATAAAATGGAGTATCCATCTATTAATGCATACAAATCGAAATCAAATTCTTTCTATGAAAACGTAAGTAAAGACAATTTTACAAAATCAAATGTTTATTCATATCGTAAGATAAATAAACAACTCCCACTGCAATAGCCACTAGTCTTGTAGTTTTACCCATGTCATAACAATCTTATCCTCACTTAGTAATGAACATTCAGTGATTCCAGTATCTACACACTTCGTGTCAGTAGATGCCATCACTAATCATGTTTAAACAACTAGTAAGTAAGATTCTATCCTTGTTCACTCCTTTTATGAAATTGAATTTCCTTTAACACATGTTTTGTCAGAAGTTTCCCACCATATACAACCTCTTGTAATTCATGAGAAACTTACTCAAAACATCTAGGCAATTATGAAGAATAAAATTGACTTAGGTTTCCCCTTCAACTTCTATTCCATGTATTTCCAATTTATTCATCAAATTCAATCATGACCTACCGCCTTTTAAATTACTCAAGTATCCGAAGAGTTACATGAGACCATCATATTTCTATGAACCTCTCATCTCTTCACTAGAGACTTTAATAGGCATCATGAGACGTCCTTTGTAATAACACACATGTATTTTCTTAAGCAGTAAAATTCAAAACCAAGATTCTTTTCTAATCATCTAATTTGGACAAGTAAATATAATTTCTTTTAGTTAATAATAAGTGAGATAAAACCATTTGAAAATCAGAGAATCACAAATAAATATACCGATCAAAACTTCGAATTTTATCCTTTTATATTGATTCTCTCAAAACAATATAAAAATAAAATTCACCGACATCTCAAGCACCGTGAGTCTGCAAGCCACGATAGTGTGGACGTTTACAAACCCGAACATTTACAAGAGAAGGTTTTACCCATTAATTTCATTTGTCAACCTAACTTTATGACAAAATAATTAATAGTCGGTTCCTCTTTAGCCATGCAAATAAAAGCAGTGACTCCGATGGGGAGGATACTTATTATTTACACCTAAGTGTACACCATTATTTGACTCCAAGTCCGCGGCCCAAGCTTATGAGCCTTACAGATGGAGAAGTACACACGCGCTCGGATAACTTCCTACAGTCATCAATTATAAGTATGTACAGTGATCCGCACATGAACTCATCCGATAGGGAGGAAGGTCTATGCCAACGCGCAAGTTCATATGCATCACATTACAAACATAATTATTTAAAGAAGTCTGTCCCAGCAATCCATGAATAAACTCATCCGATGGGGAGGAAGGCTCTAATGCCGACGCGAAAATTTATTCACATTGCTAACAAACCAATAATGGAGGCCGCGAAAATTTTTACCAATCCCCTCTCCCACTTAGTTATTCAACGCCGAGGGTTTTTACATGCATATAATATTTAAAAATAAAATACGCAACCTAGCATGCTCATACTTCCAAATATATAACAATAATTGACCAATAAAACAATTATAGCAGTTATATATAAGGAAATAAATTGCCAAAAATAAGTTGACTTGATCAACACTCCAACATACATGCATATAATATACCAAATATAATACGCAATCTAGCATGCTTCTATTTAAGGCAATAAATCATAGAGAATCATGCATACATATATAACAATAATCAATTAATAAATCAATTATAACAGTTATATAACAGCGAATTCGATTGTTCACCACCAATCACGAATGCGGACAACTGCGATGGGGATCGACCTCCCCGCATCTTGCTCCACCACTCTGGCATCCTGCCCGATCATATTGTGAAGACTCACGCGGAACCTGATGCAGACCAGTCAAACTTGATGCAAACCCGCTCGAACCTGGTGCAGAGTCGATCAAACCTGATGCAGACCAATCGAACCTGATGTGAATCCGCTCAAACCTGGTACAGCATTGATCGAACCTGATGCAGATCAATCGAACCTGATGCAAATCCGCTCGAACCTGGTGCAGTATCGATCGAACCTGATGCAGACCAATCGAACCTGATGCAAATCCGTTCGAACCTGGTGCAGCATCGATCGAACTTGATGCAGACCAATCGAACCTGATGCAAATCCGTTCGAACCTGGTGCAGCATCGATCGAACCTGATGCAGACCAATCGAACCTGATGCAAATCTGCTCGAACCTGGTGCAGCATCGATCGAACCTGATGCAGACCAATTGAACCTGATGCAAATCCGCTCGAACCTGGTGTAGCATAGATCGAACCTGATGCAGACCAATCGAACCTGATGAAAATCTGCTCAAACCTGGTGCAGCATCGATCGAACCTGATGCAAATCCGCTCGTCCAAGGGCCTACTTGCACGGAACCAAGTTCAGCCCAGCGCGTAACCTCAAACTACACCAACTGTCGTTCAGGGTTCGCAACTTTAGGAATCTGGGAATCCAATCTTCACCGTCCAAAATCTACGCCTGTGAGTTTTAAACATGCTGTCCAAATTACAGATCGATCCAACGGTTAGATTGTGAGAAACAGCTCTTTTCCCTCGACTGCGCAGAACAGAATTGCCCAAAAAATTGCTTCTATTTTCGGCGTATTCCCGACAATGCAAAGCTCCAAATCCAATCTTCACCGTTCAGAATGTATATCCACAAAATCTGAACGTGCTGACCAAAATTCAGCCTGATCCGACGGTTGAAACTCTGGTTATTGCCTCTGCAATATCACTGCGCTGGATTTTCTCTCAATTTCTTCTTTCCATGTGAAATTGACGAACAGTTTTCGTCGAATCCTCTCACACACAACCATCAACGAACAGATATGATATAGGGTATATTTCACATAAGGATATTCATGGTTTGCGCAGTAAAACCAAAACCCTAAACATGCGATCCTAATTTCGAAAAATTAACCACATAAACCCTAGTCTAACGTGTCACGCTTCACCACGAAACCGAAGCTCTGATACCAATTGTTGGCGTTCGATCGTTTGTTTAACGTGAACCATTAGCATACCATGCGTTTCTAACACAGCGGAAGTAATAAATCATAGAAACGATTACCGTTCACCAGGGTATGTTGATGAAGATTAATTCTCGCAGGCAGCCTGCGCAGTCCCACGAGAATGGCCATAACTTCCTCGTCTGATATCGGAATTGAGTGATCTTTACGTTCAGACGATTCTATCTTCGACGGCTTTCTTTCAGTATATTGATTATCAAATTTTGAGCACTGTACGAATTTATACAAATTTCGCAAGGTCGCGGACAGCAGCAGCAAACTACCTTCTGATCTTCTGTTGTATGTCCCAAGTCCGATCTCGACGTCGTGTGGGCGACGATCTACGAGACCTCCTCAATCTGCTCTCAAACCTCATCACACGTGAATAATCAATTAGATTAGGGTTCCAGATAAGTTGAGGTGACTTATATACATGGGATACAGCAGGGACCAGGAGGAGAAATTGGGTTGGGCCTCCATTGGGCTTAAGTATCCAAGCTTAGCCCAAAGCTTATACTTAAGTCCAATAATAATAATATATTCCACTAAAATATTATTATTGCACTACCGTACCAATCCCAAAATTACGTTTTGGGCTCCTTCTTATTATGAGTCCATTAGTCTCCCCATATTTAAGATATACAATGTCCATTAATTAATTAAGTTACTGACAACCCAATTAATTAATATCTCATCCAAGAGTAGTACCACTCAACCTCATTATCATGCCGGAATAAATTCCACCTGCAGGGTTTATATGATAATCCTTATGAGCTCCTCAAGGGGACATCATCAACCTATGACGGACACGGATTCCTTCTACAATCAACAGCACACCATAGAGACAGCACTACTTCCCAACTCATCGAGTTTGTTGATTTAATTACATGTAAATCTCACCCATTGATGAATCAAAGAAATACATACTGCCCTACGTGTCGAGGTTATTGTATAGGGATTAAGAGCACGAACTTCCATAATAACTGAGATCAAGTTCTCCTATAAGTCAGTATAAGTCGAATGATCTCAAGCGGTCCTGCTTAATACACATAAGTGCACTAATGTGATTCTATAGCCAAGACAAGCTAATACCAAACCACACTACAACCATCCCGATAGAGAGTCCCCGTCTATCTCGGTTGTGAGCATCAGTTTATACTTTATAAGGAAACCGATAATATGATCTTCCGCGTGTTGTCGCACAACATATTATCTACAGTATAAAGTAAGTGGACTGTTGCGTCGAACATATAAATAAATTATAAGATGCAATCATTTGATCATATGATTCTCATTTCAAATTAATTGTTACAATATTGTTCATACAAAAAGCTAGACTTTTAGTATACAATCCAACACAACTAAAATAATTTATCAAACTACAGGGAGGTTGGCGCTAGAGTTTAAGCGATATCACACTTATCATAATTTTATAGAGACTAATCATCGAGTAGGATTGTTGAACAAGTATTAAAATGACACAAATCAAGTAAATAAAGTATGATCAAACAATTAAAATGAAGTAATGTAAAGTTGTTTTCCAAATTAGCAAAAGTGGGATTAACAACAATTAAGTAGTGGGAAATCTTAGGATACATGTATTAAACTCATATAAATCAAGGGTATGGATTAAGGGCCAACTCTAAATTCACCTAAGCTCATTCTCAAGATGAATATGATATTAATCTCAATTAGCACAAAGGTTGGTTCTCATTCAAATAATTTCAACTAGGTACTAAGCTTGAAATAAGAATCCCTTCACACAATTAATCAATCTCTCGATCAAACCAACCGTATGTCCTATCAAAGAGTCCTAAACTCTAAAGGATTTCTCAATCTCTTTACAATTTATAATGCACATGAAGTGTTTGATGAAATGATTCATTCAAATGTCCTAATCACATAATTGATTTCTCAATCTAATCATATATTTAGAGCATCTAAACACACAAATCATCAAAAACCTCAAGATATAAAGCATCAATGATAGGAAATCAATTAACCCAATCAACATATGAATTTAAATACATAGATCTCAAAATTTAACTACAAACTTTCATGTTGCTAATCCCACAAGGGAGATTAGCCTACAATCTTCATAAGATCCTTAACATAGACATTAAAAACCTTACAAATCATGGTAAACTGGAGGATTAACACAAAATTGAGATGAAAACTCCCTTGAATTGGCTCCAATTGAATCTCCTTCCTTCCTTTGGTGATCACCCACTCTTCCTTGCTTCTTCGCTTGATTTGGATGGTAGAATTTATGGAGAGATGATATAGAATCAAAGTATGGATGAAGGGGATGAAGAATATGATGTAAAATCGAAGAATTGTTGTGTGAGGTGTGTGAGCAGCTGAAATTTTGTGTATATCTTTTCAAAGGTTGAATGGATGGGTATTATACTCATTGGGGGCCTTCTAGAAGAAATATGATTTTTTTACTGATCAGGCACCTACAAGACTCGTGTGCTGCAACACGCCTCAAGTCGTGTCAGGATTTCTGGATCAATGCAAACTTACGACTGCACACGAGTCGTGTGCCGCAACACGGTCAAGTGATGGTCGTGTTGTGCGTTCTAATGTTGTCGCACGGCCATCTCTTACAGGCTCATTTGCAGTACACGGCTCGTGTAGCACGACACGACTCGTGTACTTGAAACGGCTGGCCGTGTTCTTGCTACCCTATTTTCTTCTTCCTTCTTTCGTCTCCCTTCTCCATTTTCGCTCCGATTTCACCTGTTTTACATACGATTAAGTTCATTCACACTCAATTTCATAAAAACACATAACTCCACCAAATAGCACATATATACGAATAAAAATATACGAAAACACACATAAAAAGATACTAAAATTTAGGTGAAAATATCACTCATCAAATAGGTGGACCAAAGCTGATAGGATGGCTAAGTGCTATATATTGGCTTCAATGTTAAGTGTGCTTCAACATCATCAAGCTATGAACACTGCCTATGATATGATGCAGAATCTTAGGGAACTTTTCGGGCACCAGAGTCGTCCTGCTAGGTCGGAGGGCATGGCTATGCTGATGAACACCAAAATGGCTTAGGGCACTCCTATAAGGGAACATGTTCTTAGAATGATGGGCCAACTCAATGAGTTGGAGGTCCTTGGAGCTGAAATCGATGGGAAAACCTAAGTCGATATCATACTCCAAAGCTTGCCTAGGAGTTTTGAGCAGTTTCGTCTTAACTAACGTATGAACAAACGTTTATACACATTGTCAGAGCTTCTGACAGAACTTGTGGTAGTGGAAGGGTTGTTTTGTCGTGCTCCTCAAGCTCATGTTGCTGAAAATGCTGCTTATCCTAGGCCGAGAGGCGGTAGGAATAAGAAAAGCAAGAAAATTCAGCATCGGTGAATCAAGTGAAGGCAAAGAGTGGTGCGGTCAAGAAGCCTAAAGGCAAGTGCTTCAAATGCAAGTAGCTGGGACATTACAAGGCAGACTGTCCTCTTCTGAAGGGGAACATGAATGGTAAGTCTTTTATACTAGTTGTTGAATCGTGTTTAGTGGCTGCATCTGCTGACACTTGGTGTGTAGATACGAAAGCCACTGACCATGTCTGCAATTCTTTGCAGGGGTTCCACCAAACCCGACAGTTTAGTGATGGGGAGATTACCATACACATGAGAAATGCTGCAAGGGTAGCGGCTATTGCAGTGAGAGACGTCTATTTATTTTTTAATAAGAATAAAACTTTTATTTTGAGGAATTGTCTTTATGTACCTCATTTTAGAAAGAATTTAATTTCGGTTTCTAAATTGTTTATGGATGGATATTTAGTTTCTTTTAATGACAAGGTTGTTTTAAGGAAGAATGGAATTTTTATCTGTGATGGTGCATTGATAGATAATTTGTATACTCTTAAACCAATTTCTCCCATGGTGCAATAAATTGAATTGAATGATACATCTACTAATAAGAGAAAAGAACCTTAAAAAATGAATCAAACATATCTTTGGCATCTAAGATTAGGTCATATTAACTTGAGTAAGATTCAAAGGTTGATAGCTGATGGACATCTGAGTTCATTAGTAGTGGAAATTATCCAACTTGCTGATGCGCGTTTTTTTGCATGCAAAATTAATCCTCAAGTATTAAGGATATCAGTTGCAGCATAAACAAGCGACCAAGTGAAATATCGAACCCAAAGGACGACGTATTATCAATTTAATTATTTACTAAATTAATTAAGACGAAAGGCAATACTATGCCAAAACTATGGAAAGACAACGGGGAATCCCCGTTGTCGTAGCCCCTCCAGCTCCGTTGTTAACCCGACAGTTGTTAAAGCTCTAAACTTTTAACAACAGTGATTGAACCATTATTGTAGCATATCTTTAACAATGGGGAATCCCCATTGTCGTAGCTCTAAAATTCCGTTGTTAAAACTGATGTTGGTCACAAAAATACGTTTTAACAATGGTAAATCCTAGTTGTCGTAGTCCTGAAGCTCCGTTGTCAATCCGAGAGTTGTTAAAGGTCACACTTTTAACAACGGTGATCGAACCGTTGTCGTAACTACTTTTTCACAACGGGGTATCCCCGTTGTTGTTAGTAAATTCTCTGTTGTTGTATCTAACTACGACAACGGGGATTCTCCGTTGTCGTAGCCCTCAATGCTCCGTTGTCAACTCGATAGTCGTTAAAGGTTCTATATTTTTTAACAACGGTGTCTGAACCGTTGTTGTAGCTCATCTTTAACAACGGTGAATACCCGTTGTCGTAGGCAATTGCCCCGTTGTTGTTTTGTTAGTTGTTAAAACAAGCGACTTTTAACAACGGATAATCTCCGTTGTCGTAGATATTTAAGCTTTCTATTTTTTATTTTTTATTTATTTTCACCAGCTCAAAAAATTAATAAAAAATACGAAAACACAATATATTATAAAAAAATTTAGGGTTAATTACATGAAAAATCCTAACCTTTTCGTCAATTTCATATTAATCCAAACTTTTGAATATTTACAAATAAATACCCAACCTTTAACATGTATTGTAATTCAAACCATCGGGCAGCAAGAGGCTGCCCGGGTGCTGACATGTCTCTTTTTCTATTTCCACATGTCATTAATAATAAAAACAAAACGTACAGTTGTCATTTTAAAAATGAATGAAGTTTCCACCTGTCAATGACTTGTCATTATTTCAAAATGAGTCAAATTTTGAAAATGTATGCATATACTATATTAATAAATATAGCTAAATTATTTGTAAGTTCAGACTTGAAAAAAAAAATTAAATAAATAAATTAATTAATTAAAAATTCATTTTTTTTTCATTTTTTCTGTTCATCTTCTCCGTTCATCAAACTGTTCATTTCTCCATCCATCTTCTTCGTTGTTGCTACCGTAATTCAGCGCCGCACGCCGCTGTCATTATTCGTCCATTTGCAAACAACCGCCTTTGCCTCGCGAACGCCGTTATTTGAGCCCCAACGCGATCTATCCACCGTCGACCGCCACACCACCAGCGACCGGCGGCACCACTTCTAGATTCGCTACTGTCCGTCGACCGCCGCCAAAGTCGCGAACTCCACCAGTTGGAAATCCCCATCACCATCCGCAAAAAACTCAAGGAATCAGTTTAGTCCATCTCTACCGAAATATGTATTCTATTCAACGGAAAATTTATTTCATCTTTTCCGGATTTCGAATACTACCAAATCCAAATCAAAATCATTAATCCTAAACTATTCAAGAACTCAGATCTCGAATCTGTATTTTTTTTCCTTTCACATAATTATGCGTATTAATTCCCAAAAAAAATGTATAAACAAACAAATTTTTTAAAACTAGCCATTTTTTCCAGATCTATCAAAATTGCGATGGTATAAAATCCACATTCTTAATTCTAATGTGGTGGGGTTTGAACCCATCATCCCCTGAAATTGAGAATCCCAATCATCTGCCGACCGAAGATCTCTTCGTCGGGCCCAGTTCGGGCCAAGAAGAACCAGGGTAGGAGAAATGGTGATCCGATGAAACCAGGGTAGGGAAAATTGTTATTGATAGGTGGCAGCTTGACTCATTTTTTAAATGGCAACTGTATTTTTTTATTTATTATTAATGACAGGTGGAAATAAAAAAAGAGACATGTCAGCATCCGAGCAGCGAGACGTTGCCGGTGGTTCAAATTACAATAAGGACTAAAGGTTGGATACTTATTTGTAAATATCCAAAAATTTAGACTAATTTAAATTTACAAAAAGGTTAGGACTTTTCGTATAATTAACCCAAAAATTTATCATCAATCCAAAGCATCATTACACCGTTGCTTATCATACAAAAACATAATATTTCTTTAAACCGTTGCTTATCATACAAAAACATAATATTTCTTTAATAGGTGTTAGACGAAATACAGAGCCTCTAGGAGATATATAGTTGCCCATAGTTATTGTCCTCAGCAGACTTGTAGAAAGGAGATATTCTTCTTGGGGCAGCAATATCAATTTGGAGGATACTAGAAGATAAACCACACAGCTCTAAATGCACATGATGCCACCAACAAAGTGTCATTGAAATGCTCAATAGCAAGAGGCATAACCTGCAGAACAGAATGGAAAATTAGTAGCATTACCAGATGGAAACAACACAGTTTATTTGAGTTTTTAAAATCCAGCTTCATATTGAATCTTTAACCAGCCAAAGTTATCATGGGAACATTATGAGCTTGTTTGCCCTGCTTGATAAGTGGTAATGCACACTCTATCCTCATTATTTACAAGTTTGTTTTGGTGAATAAAGTTACTACAATTAAGCAAGTTATTTTATTTTAAATTTATTCAAATATAGAATAATTGAGACTTAATTAATAGTTAGTTTCCTTCTTTTTACTTAAATAACTTTCAGATCTCTCCTACTTTGCAGCATTCTTGGTGTTTCTGTTGTTATAAACAAAGCCTACAATCATATGCAATCACATTTTCTTTATCATCCAAAATCTATATTTGGATACACATTAATTCTTAAGAGGGTAGCACATAGGTTTTTAATATAGCACATCCTAACGATACTCCCTTAGATTTTGTGCAAGGCTTTCATATAATTATGTAGTCATATCTATTCTGCGTGTACTTTTATATGCATCACAAAAGAAAAAACAAACAGGTCTTGATCTTCTAGTTCCTCCATAAGCAAAACTTCTAAAGGTGGTATGTATAGTTACTAGAGAAATCACAAATTTGCCTTCATCAATCACCAAGATCAAAAGTTCATGTAACTTTGACGATTTAAAATCACCAATAAAATGCACATACGCATTAACCTTTTGAAAGGGACCCTCGAATAGAAAAATAAGGCCAAGTAGAAAACTGCAGAATATTTACCTATCCTAAAACAACAATCAGTCCGAGTTATACAATTATTTACAAATATGTAACTACACAACTACAAACACGCAAGCAATCATATCTAAGAAGAAACGTTTTGCGACACAGTTTTAATAACGAATCTTAAGTTAAATCCAAAGCAGAGACAAAACAAAGTTCCCACTTCAGAAAGACAACTGAAGCTCTTATTATTTATCATAAGGCAATCCATACAATGATAAAGGAAAACAGACAGAAGTAACATGGAAATGGACCATTTGGTAGTCATGAAATGAATCCATTATAGTATTAATAGACATATTTTGTGTTTACTAATTGAGTTCATCACAAACTAATCATGGTGTCACACTATCTATAATGAAAAAACGTACAGTAGAACACAGTTGGTTTTAGGAGCAGAATTAACACTTACAGATGAGAGAAGAGACTCTTCATTCTCAGTTATTGGTGCAAGAAGGATTTTTACATCTGATTGGACATTTTTTTGACCGCTTGACAGAGTTTCAAGGTGTCTCTGATGCTCATTATCAGACTTCAATTTATGGACCCTTGCTGAAAGGACATGCTTTAAAGCAGGTAATGCACGCCGGCCCACGATGCAAATGATGTTCAAGTCCAACATTGGCTCCCTGAAACAGACCAAACAACTTATGAAACAGGTAACAAAAGAGGGGATATAACCCGTATGATTAAAGAAAACTTGCGCAACAGATTCATAACTTCATTTCATAATTACAGTTTTAATTACCGAGAAAAGACAAAATATTATTTCAGATTTTGGAACCTGAAACTTTCACAAGGAAATGTGTATTTTCCAAGACAAATTGAATCTTTCACCATCTGTGAATTTTCTTGAAGTTTAAAATATAAAAAGGCATGACATGTTGTGACAAATAGGTTCTTATCTCAACAAACCTAGCTAACACGTGTCAATTAATCAAATATCTCTATTAAGAAGGCAACATAAAATGAAATTACTAGATATGGAAGAAGTAAAGTTAGTGCCTGATAATGATAATGCTTAATAGTTGCATGCTCGAAAAGCTCAAGACTTGTTGTAAGCCAATATAGATTCACCCCTTGGGACATAAAAATCCAGAATCCCCTTTAATATCTTTTGACAATCATCATATAGTGTCAAAAAGAACTATAGAGCAAAGAGAATCATTCTTAGTTTTCAAACTCAAAACACAGTGACGCGGATTTTTTTAAAAAAAAAATTGAGATTTAAGTGGCAATAATTTGGGCACATTATACCTTAATAAATGGGCATCTTCCTCACAGTTCCTTTCTAATCTTTGATAATCTCACATACGACACAAATTTGAGTAAGTAATTGATTGGTATATAATGAATTCCAAAAATTGTACAGATTTTTTGCAAGAACAAATAGGAAATATTTATAAGTACCTCTACAATGTTGAACAGCCTGCTCAAGTTACTGAATTTATCCACTGTTCTGTCACAATTTCAAGAACTTCATTTTAAGATCAATTTATCTCCAAGTTCTAAATTTTAAAAAAAAATCTAGAAAAGTAATTTAAATCTAAATTACTTATCATGGACAATCTAAATCACTTATCACAGAAGAGGGGAGCCAAATATCTAGCGCAAGTAAGGAACAAGTAAGAATAGAGCTTGCAATAGACAATTCAAGAGTGATAATCAGTTAACTTATATGGGTTGGTTTCGATTTTCTTTTCAATGAAGCAACAGTATGTTACCCCAATATTACTATCGTTTCATATCACATGTAGTTCATGTAACACTTAAACATCAAATAAGAAAGATACCTTCTTTATCATGTCTTCCTTGAGAAGCATCTCTAGACAAAAGCAATCTAATAATATCAGAAAATCCTTTATACGCAGCCCTGTTCAGAAGCAAGAGGGATTAAAGGCATGTAAAATTTCTAAGAACAAAGATCACCATTAACAAGAAAAGCAAAAAAAAAAAACTCAAAACTAGCATATCGAACTTGAAGCCTCTCATTTTCTTAAAAGTTTCAAGAAATGAAAAGAAAAAAACCAAAATCTTCAAAAATTAAAAATATGAGATGTGGATTTTTGTAGGCAGATGATTCAGAATTGGTCTTTTTTGGCTTATATGAAGGTAACAATAACACTTGCAACTAATTCCCTCCATTATTGGATAAAAATACTTTCAGCTAGTCAATTTTGGACTCTATCTCCACTGACATATTAATGAAGAGGAGTAGGTTATGCGTGAGATGAGACCTGATGAGTTATTAACAACCCATTGAATATACAAGAGATAAGGTTCACATTCTAGGGTTCCTAATGAATAGAAGTGAGGGGTGACGTGAGTGTTTAGTAGAAAGTTGGATTGATGTGGATAGTGATTGGGAATTAGGTATATGAAAGTGGAGCAGGTTTTTTATTGAATAGGAAAGAGAGTAATATTATTGGTTTTCTTGATTGTTACATGTTTGACACACCACTTACCCTCCTATTTATAAACAAGTGAGTGGTTGGTCCACCGTTACTAATTATCCCATAAACAACTGTGTGGATTGTCTACACTCGGTGTATTGCCTAATTGTACACAATATAGGCCATGCTGACCCTGAATTCTTCATTTTCATACTTACAAAATAAAACATACAGCAAATAGGTAGTGCTTGCTAAGCAAGCAATAAATAAAAGTATAAAAGAGAAGGATAAGCATACGTTACACGCGCATCATTCAACTTATTGTTGTTCTCCTGAAATCTCCTTCAGTTTTTCCTTCAACTCACCATTCTGCAAGAGTAACAACAGTGTCAGAGCTCTTGAACTATAGAAGAAGACTACGGAGATGCAAGTGAAATTAAGAAACCTGATGCATGCATGTTAAAAATAATATCAGATTCTCCAACAAACAACCCCGTTGATGAATATTTGAGGGGATGTTGACCAGTGGCTGCAATAAACTCGTAGTTACAGCTCAGAACAATATGCAAACATTCTAGGTTTCGTTATATGCAAGTTTTTACTTGAGCGTGAAAGCATAGACGTGCCTATTGCACTACTCCATTAAGTTATGTGAAAATCATGTCTATTGTAATTGGTCATTTATTCTAACATCCCATGACTAATCATTGCAAAAGTTTATCTCAGAATTAGACAAACTATTTAGACGGTACATTGACATTTGTTCAAATAAATACTTGTGAAATTGTGCAAAGGAAATTCCTAGAGCAATAACAAGACAGAAAAACAAAGCAAACCTAACATATACTTTAAATTTGAGAAGTATTCATGCTTGATGGATTTAGTAATGTCACGAAGAAGGTTTGTTCGACATCTAGCATCCAACAATAAGTAAATTGCAGCTAGAGAAGTTCCCAAGCAGAATAGAGGTGTGCAGCTCCACCTCATGCGCTTTTCTTCTAGCCTCTTCAATATTAGTGTTTTGCACCCTCTAAAATATGTCGCAAAGCTATGTATTAACTTGTCTTACATACATATAATTCTTTACAAATTAGTAATTTAATTCTAAGAAATGTATTTTTACACTATACAACTAATAAATAGTAAACGATATCAAATTACTATCATTAGTGACAAATATATATTAAGCATTTTTATTGTTCAAGCCTTCTAGGTGCATGTTTTGGTGCACCTTGGGTGGTCGGGCACGAGGAAACCCTTTACACCTGCAACAACTATATTAAAAGCACAGTAGATAAGGTATAATAACCCTTACAGCAGGTACATATATTTTCCTTCGTAGTTTAGGTTTTCAATAAAATATACTAAGAATTCTCTATTTAATTTCGTATCCTTTATGCTGCCAACTGTTCACACTTCACATCAATTACACATTTGCAGCTGTTCTTCACTTACTCTTAAACATTCTAGGAAGCAAGTTACCTGAAAGTTTTTACAGCATTCTAATATATTTCTTGCACTCAGAGAAACACCTGTGAGAACCACATTAATAAACAAACTAGAGTAAAAAGTGTGAAAATTTAAAACATCTATGTATAAACCTTTGACCAATAACATTTAAAGCAGCTTATCCTAGAATACAAAAGAAGCCAACATCAACACATGTAAGTCAAGCTCAAAAGTCCTCCCACTGTCAGACAGACAATAATCCAACTTAAAATGAATACTTCAGTTGAATGAAATAATTTGTAAAAAAACAAGCGTGAAAATTCGCAGGGGGGAAAACCTTGAGAACCTTGAGCTTTACACTCACCTAAACGACTCCAAAGGTGAAAAAGGAAGCCCTAGCCACTTGCGAATTTAGAAGTGAGATTAATTATGAATCCAGATAGATAGATAGATAGAGAGAGAGAGAGAGAGAGAGAGAGAGAGAGAGAGAGAGAGAGAGAGAGAGAGAGAGAGAGAGAGAAGAAGAAGGTACCATAGCAAAGCTGCTCATGCCTTTAAATGTTATGGTTCTTACTTCAGAAATAACCCAATTGAAGAGCAAAAAACACCATTAGGAAATAGAACTTCTCCCTAATTGCACAATGAAAAACTATACCCAGCACATTAATACACAAAAAAGAAATTCAAAAGCCCCCAAAAATTTTGGGGATACACACATCGCATTCAATTGAGAGAACGGAGATGCTGCTCTAAGAATAGGACCGGAGCGACTATGGGGATTAACGGTGGACGATGGAAGCACCGTTAATATCGCTGCTGCAAGAAGGAAACCCATCGCGGTTTCGTTTAGGGTAGGAGATCAGGTTCGGCGGATGGATTTCACGGTAGGAGAGGTTCTCAAGATGAATTTTACGGCAGGTGAGGTTCCCGCCGGATGAATTTCACGGCACAGATGAGTTCTCACCGGATGAATTTGGTTGCGATCGATGATGTAGGGCAGAGAGAATCCATATATAATTTGCTAAGTATTCTATTTATATGAATTATTTTTTCAGAATTAAAAATAATAAAAATTTTAAATAAAATGGTTAGAGTTGGATTGACAACGGAGTTATAACAACGGAACGCAATTCTCCATTGTCAATGAGCGCGCCATCCCATGAATAGCGACGGGGTTTAATTATTGTTGTATTTCACACCTATAACAATGGGTTTTAAAATCTCCATTGTCTTTTCAGCGTGGTCTTTCCACAGTTTTGACATAGATAAGAGTTGTGGAATAAATTATCAACTAAAATACTAAAATTAAATAACAAATAAAATAAAATAGCACTAGAAGAATACGAAAGTGGATCAAGTAGGAGTTAGGGTAATCCAGTTTTACTACTTAACTTCCCCCTCAAGTGCATGCCGACTCTGCCTTGTGGACTATGGACGCATCACTAAACCATGCAAATTTACACTATAGACACAAGTAAATATGCGTGTAACACGTGTGAATAACCTTGGAGTAAGAGACGTAATTTCACTCCCTTTTCTAGGTACTATCAGTATCAATTATTTCCCATGTCTGGAACCTAACCCGTTATAATCTCCCTTTTATAGGTACTATAAAATTACCCTCTTTATCCTGCTTACTAACCCGAATTCAATTCAATTAATAAATATTTATATATGATAGTTCTAATGAAGCTTCAGAGTCCCCTCACTTAGAATCATAACATGAAATCCTGTTCAGCGGTGAACGCACTCAATCTACAACCAAGATATATATTCAAACTCTATATACAGATTGAATATGCACAAAACGACCGTGAATATGTATTAAGAAAGCACAATCATATATAAAATCAATCCACAAGTAGTGTTGTATGGAGGACACACAAGAGAGTTTAATTAATTTATAAAACCTTCAAAACCCTAGATCTACCAAATCGGTTCTAACCCATGATGTTGCGAAGAACAATCATGGGGTTGGATAGATCCTACCCATATGTCTGGAAAATACAAGATAAATTAAGAAATAAATAAAACCCTAGATGTGGGAGTCGTCGCATCCTTCTCCGTCTTGAATCCTCCTCTTGGTTCTCCTCTTGATTCCACAGACGCATCTTCAAAGTGATGGATGGATGGATGAAAGGATGTGGATGATGGTTGGGGGGTGATTACCCCTTGTGGGGTGTAGGATGATTGTGTTGTTCTCCAATATGAATAATGATATGATCTGCATCTCCTTTTATACTTGTAAGCTCTCCTTATGGACCTTGGATGGGCTTTTTCTTGAAAAATACGAAAATACACGCTACTGGAGTTAGGATTCCATGTCTCCACTCGACCAGAATGGTCTTGGTCGAGCAGAATTGGCTTTGGTCGAGCAGAGGTCGAGCGGCATACCTGTTTGCGGATTCGAAAATTTCATGCCGCTCGACCGTCGCTCGTCCAAAATGTATTGGTCGAGCAGACTTTCTTCAGGTCGAGCCGGGTTGCGCAGTCTGACCGTTTCGCGCATAACTTTCACATCCGAATCTCGATTTGAGTGATTCATGCGTTCACGCAATCCACTCTTCCTTGGCTTTCTATCCATATAAAGAACTCTCAGAAAATCCAATATTTGAATGTATAACAAGTCATGCAAAATGGCACAGTCTTGCTGAGTAGAAACAGCTTGCGTGACGTCACCATTTTGATCATAACTTTCTCGTTTGGACTTCGATTGAGGTGTTCCTTATGCCAAAATGATTCTCTCTTCTGTGGGATTCCAACCATATATCACACTTCTAGTTTAGAGCTCCACATAAATACAAAAAAATGACACAGGTTGGGCATGTGTTTTTCAGCATTCCTACACAAGTTGCACCTTTTTCTCCAACTTTGCACTTTTGATCCTTTTTCCACCTAAAACACAATAAAACACCTTAAGTGCACATTTTTCTCACATATATCAAATATAAGACACTTGTGCTAATATATGACAATAATTCCTATAAAAAAGGTGTTAAATTGGATACTGAAACACGCTTATTTTTACTCTCATCAATCTCCCAAACTTACCCGTTGCTCGTCCCGATGTAACAAAATAAAAATAAAGAGAAAAAGAGTAAGAAAATTAGCAGGGAAATAAGGACTATAACCAATACCACCTTCAAAAATACAATTGTTCTCAACTTAGGTCATGTAACTCTCATTACATGTAATAATTAATTCATAGCATACTAGATAAGACAAACACCACCAATTCAAATGCTCCATTCACATATTCTCACGGGAAGTATATATCACTCACACTCAAGTGTAAAAGATGTACACTTATGGATTAAGGTGTTTACGCTCATATTCAATTCAAGCGCATGCATAACCATAAGCTTGCCAAAAGTCTCAAACTCCCCACCAACAAAAGTATGATTCAACAATGGGATAAAAAAGACTTTTCTTTTGGATGTAATGTTGGTTCTTTGGTTAAGGTAGAAAATATATATGGATAAGTGACTCAAAACTCGGATCAATCAAGTGTGCATTCCATCATGATCTTTCATTCTTCTTATTCACTTCAATTAAACACAACATCCTACTCAACTCTTTTACTTTCCTTTTTCTTTCTAGCACAATATTTTTTTCCTTCTTTTTTTTTTTCTCTCGAGGTACCAGTTTCGGGCACTACCTCGCACATCCTCCATAGGATACTAGATTTAAGCACTACCCTGGGGTGTTTGATTCCATAGAGTACTAGATTTAAGCACTACTCCATGATTTTTCTTCAATGCATTTTCAAGCTCAATTACTGCGTCAACACCAATTTCATTCCTTCCCAAACTGTTATCAAACTCCATCAGCACACTTTGAAAATCCATTAATTCTCTTCTAGAAGGACAATCAGGCTAAAAAAATTCAGATGCTCAAAGTGGTTATTTCTCGTAAGTTGCCAAAGAATGAGGTTTTTAGGCTCAACGGGGCTAACTGCATATAAACATCATTCGGTAGGGAATTATTTGGTTAAGTGACTCATAAATTCAAGGATGGCCTAAAATCATCTCCCATCATCTAACACACATGTAGTTTCAAGCAAGACAAGAGGCAAGTTCTGGAATACACACACAAGAACGATACTCACCAGAAAAGAAAATATCATGTGATTATGTATCATGATCAATGAGGCTCAATATCTTACATGAGTTTTTAACAAGTAACTGAGCACGTTTCATGGTAAGTAATATCCCACAAGTACACATAGAACTTCATATCACAATATAATTCAAGTACACTTCCTTCATCAATTTCAAGAGTATATGAATTTTAGGCACAATTTAAAATATAAGCTCATATGTATCACTAAAACCAAAAACTTAATCCTTCCACTCCTACTAATTAACAGCACACATAAAAATTAGAATAAGGAAATGAGGGCACCTGATTTTTCTTCAAAACAATCACGAGCTCCTCGAGTTGTTCAACTCGGTCAGGTCAAAGCCTCAGTGTAGAATTCATCTTGTCATTCTTTTACCTTTTCTATCATCAAAGCTCAAGCACACCTCATCATCATAGATTCATCAATAATAATATAGGAGAACTATAAGAAAAACTCAATTGACTATTTAATCGACTCCACACACTAGAAACGCCAACAAACACACTAAACATTAGGTAAGTTGCAAAAAATCGACATACTAATACTGGTTAAAATATTAATATGCCACAAAAATCAACCCCCTAACAAACAAACAACCAACGAAAGGAAAAATTATACTTTTGGTGCTCATAAGACGAGGTAAGTACATTATACCCCCAAAACTTAGTAAAAATGCAAGTCGAAACTAAATTTGAAAAGAGATGTAATTGCTGAAACGTAAGCACCTCAAATATAATAACTCCCCACTCACACAAAAGAAATTATAAAGTAATAAAACGGAAGGGACAAGCCCCCAACATGTGCTCATATTTCACATCGAAGAGTCACGACGGAATACCGCTTTTTGAACTACTTGATCGGATGACGGTCTTCTCTCATCCTCACCTTCAAGTACTTTCTTTCCCTTTTCTTGTCTACACTCAGCACCTCACCTTTCTTAGTCACAAAAATATGATCTTTGGAATTACATTCCTCCCATGGCTGTCTAGACACCTCCCTGTCAATCTTCTACTCAAATTCAGAATTATCTATCCTGTTAAAATCAAGATTAAACAAGTTAGAAACCACATCTATGCTCTCGCATGATTGAGTCTCCATGGGCATCTTCATTGTTTTATCAAGAGAGAAAACCACATCTTCATTATCAATCTGCAGTCTAAGCTTTTCTTCATGAACATTCTGAACATCAGGTATAGTATTCTGCACAAAAACCGGAGCCGAACGACACTGCTCGACCTGAGTGGTCTGGTCGAGCGAGGTGAAAATGGTCGAGCAGGGTACCTATAATTTGGTTCTGGATATTCAGATCCACAGATGTCTGCTCGACCTAGATGGTTTGGTCGAGCGGATGCTTTGTGGTCGAGCGGAGACCCTGTAATCTGATTTTGATTGTTCTGCTCCACAGGTGGCTGCTCGACTGTCGCTCGACCAATGGGATTGGTCGAGCTGTGGTCGAGCGAAAGCTCTCTATCTCCATTTTTGCCTACCGGCAACATTAGACCTTCGTACTGCGTTCCTGACCTCAATGTGATAGTTTTGCACTCTTTCGGGTTCATTATGCCTTTAGACGGGAATATTCTTTTCTCTAATATTTGTGTCAATTGATTCACATTCCCGGCCATCTGCCCCATTATAAAGGTAAGGTCCTTCAACTTCTTAGATAAATCTGCATGATTAGCATTCATACTCGCTTCAATGTGGTCAACCCTTGCATCATTCATTGCCATGTATCGATTGAGGGTATCTTCAACACTCTTCACTTTTTGTTGCTGGATACTAAGCTCCCTTTGTGTCAACTCTGTAATCTACTTCTGCTGAGATTCTAGTAGCTTGTTGATATTAGCTAAACTAGAGACGATCTCATCTTTGCTATTTGGCTTCTCCACTTGATGTTCAACCTGCGCTACCTTGCTAAGTACATATGATCCTCTATCTCTCTCTATAGTCTAGTCACCTGAATTCATAGAGATGTCTTCAAATAACTTTTCTGCTTCTATTGCTATTTTAGATAATAGTGCTCCACCTGATGATGCATCAATAAGAATACGCGACTCACAATTCAATCTATAGTAGAAGATACTTATGTACTGAGCCTTAGACATCCCTTGCTGTAGATACCTCCTGAGCATGTCTTTAAACCTATCCCAAGCCTCATGGAATTTTTCACCCTGATTAATAACAAATTGGGTGATTTCTTGCCTCATTCTTAAGATCCTTGAGGGTGGCATGTATTTCTCCAAGAACTTCTGCTGCAGTTGGTCCCATGTAGTGCAGCCTGTGGCATCAAGAGTCTCATACCAAGGTTCTGCCTTATCAATTAAAGAGAACTTGAATAGGACGATCCGCCTAGCATTATCATTAGCTCCAGCACCCTTTTGAGTGATTGCATAACCAAGGAATCTTTTGAGGTGCTGATATGGATCTTCAAATTGACCTCAAGAAAAGGGATTCTTTTCTACCATGTTAATAAGAGCGGGATATATCTCAAAATCATCATCTTCCCCCATTGCTCCTATCAACCCCATATTTCCAATTCCATTGTACTTGAAAATATCATGTATGTCAACATTATCCGGATTCTGCCTTGCTCCGGCCATATTTAGCTTAGTGTGTTATTCCTTCCTTTCCTTCCTCTCATTTTCCTAGTGCACAAGTACCTCAGAAAAATTCAAGGTTAAATAGAAATAAATAATCACAAATAAAAGTCTTAATCAACTAGAAATAATAAACTAATAATAACAACCGTTCCCGGCAGCGGCGCCAAAAACTTGATGCGCGTTTTCTTTGCACGCAAAATTAATCCCCATGTATTAAGGATATCAGTTGCAACTTAAGCAAGCGACCAAGTGAAATATCGAACCCAAAGAATGGCGTATTATCATTTTATTATTTACTAAATTAATTAAGATGAAAGGCAATAAGAGTTGTGGAATTAATAATCAACTAAAATACTAAAATTAAATAACAAATAAAATAAAATAGCACTAGAAGAATACGAAAGTGGAACAAGTAGGAGAATAGGTAGCTCTAGGGTAATCCAGTTTTACTACTTAACTTCCCTCTCAAGTGCAGGCCGACTCTACCTTGTGGACTATGGACGCATCACTAAACCATGCAAATTTACTCTATAGACACAAGTAAATATGCGTGTAACACGTGTGAATAACCTTGGAGCAAGAGACGCAATTTCACCCCCTTTCTAGGTACTATTAGTATCAATTATTTTCCACGTCTAGAACCTAACCCGATATGATCTCCCTTTATAGGTACTATAAAATTACCCTCTTTATCCTGCTTACTAACCCGAATTCAATTCAATTAATAAACATTCATATATGATAGTTCTAATGAAGCTTCGGAGTCCCCTCACTTAGAATCATAATATGAAATCATGTTTAACGGTGAACGCACTCAATCTACAACCAAGATATATATTCAAACTCTATATACCGATTGAAGATACAAAAAATGACCGTTTATATGGATTAAGAAAGCACAATCATATATAAAATCAATCTACAAGTAGTGTTGTACGGAGGACACACAAGAGAGTTTAATTAATTAATAAAACCTTCAAAACCCTAGATCTACCAAAACGGTTCTAGCCCATGATGTTGCGAAGAATAATCATGGGGGTTGGATAGATCTTACCCATATATCTGAAAAATACAAGATAAATCAAGAAATGAATAAAACCTTAGATGCGGGAGTCGTTGTGTCCTTCTCCATCTTAAATCCTCCTCTTGGTTCTCCTCTTGATTCCACAGATAAATCTTCAAAGTGATGGATAGATGGAGGAAAGGATATGAATGATGGTTGGGGGGTGATCCCCCTTGTAGGGTGTAGGATGATTGTGTTATTCTCCAATAGGAATAATGATGTGATCTGCATCCCATTTTATACTTGTAAGCTCTTCTTATGGACATTGGATGAGCTTTTTCTTGGAAAACATGAAAATACACGCTACTGAAGGTACGGAATTACCAAAAATAGGATTCTGTGTCTCCACTTGACCAGAATGGTCTTGGTCGAGCGGAATTGGCTTTGGTCGAGCAGAGGTCAAGCGGCATACCTGTTCGTGGATCAAAAAATTTCATGCCGCTCGATCGACCAAAAAATTTCATGCCGCTCGGAATGGTCTTGGTCGAGCGAAATTGGCTTTGGTCGAGCGAACTTTCTTCAGGTCGAGTGGGGTTGTGCAGTCTGACCGTTTCGAGCATAACTTCCACATCCAAATCCCGATTTGAGTGATTCTTATGCTCACACGATCCACTCTTCCTTGGTTTTCTATCCATATAAAGAACTCTCAGAAACTTCAACATTTGTATGTATAACAAGTCATGCAAAGTGGCACAGTTGTGCTGAGTAGAAACAGCTTGCGCGACGTCACAATTTTGATCATAACTTTCTCGTTTGGACTTCGATTGAGGTGTTCCTTACGCCAAAACGATCCTCTCTTCTATGGATTTCAAACTATATATAACACTTCCAGTTTAGAACTCCACAAGAATACAGAAAATTTACACAAGTTGGATGTGCGTTTTTCATCATTCCTACACAAGTTGCACCTTTTTCTCCAACTTTGCACTTTTGATCATTTTACCACCTAAAATACAATAAAACACTTCAAGTGAACCTTTTTCTCACATATATCAAATATAAGACACTTGTGCTAATATATGACAACAATTCCTATAAAAAAGGTGTTAAATTGGACACTAAAACACGCTTATTTTCACTCTCATCACTTGCGAATCCTGCTTGGAAGGTAAGATGATCAAAAGACCTTTTAAGGCAAAGGAGTATAGAGCCAAGTGTAAGCAGTTAAAATTTATGGTCCAATTAAATAGCGACACGTGGATTTTCTGGATTAAATATCAATTATTAATTTATTTTGGAATTTAAATAAATAAATTCCTAATAAAATAAATTAATAAATAATTGATAATTAATTTGAGCCCAACAAATTAAATGGGCTTGATCCAAGTCAAACAAGCCCATATAAATTAAATCAGACCCAAGTCAAATAGGCCTGATTATGGTCCAAGAAAGCAGGAGCCTAAGCCCGTAGAATAGGCCCAAAAGTGGCCTGGACCTCCATTCTCACGATGAGATTAGCAACAATCATGGCATAGATAATAAAGTAATCATGCAATTAATTATAATTTATCATGGACATAGTATAGGAGCGATCACTAATTCCACCTAAACTCTCTCTCGAGATGGATAGGATGTAAACCCTCAACAAGGCTTCCAAAAGCGCATAGGATCGAGACCAAAATGAACACCTCCCAATAGGTACTAATTACTCTACGAGTTTCCTAATTAGGTACTAAATTATAGGCAATATTTCCTTTTAAGATACTATGAATTCACTAATGGTTTTGGTCCCCCCATCTAATCAACCAATCTCTCGATCAAGCTAATCAAATATTCTGTCAAAGGATTCTAAATCTAGAAGGATATCTCTATCTCATTCTAAATTAATGCACATGAAGTTTATGATGAAATAATTCAATGAACTATCCTAAACACATAA
Source organism: Pogostemon cablin (assembly GCA_023678885.1). Lineage (NCBI taxonomy): Eukaryota > Viridiplantae > Streptophyta > Magnoliopsida > Lamiales > Lamiaceae > Pogostemon > Pogostemon cablin. The sequence goes on along the minus strand of CM042997.1, from coordinate 21,077,917 downwards.
TTGATTTCTCAATCTAATCACTTGCCCATGACAATTAATCACACATATCATCATATACATCAAGCAATCAACATTCAATGATAGAAATACACAAAGTCCATTCAAGATTAAAATCAAATTGCATAAAAACTATATTATCCAACACCAATCATGGAGCTAATCTCACAAAGGAGATTAGCCTATCATAGTCTTAGAGAAAACAAAATAGACAATTGAATCTACAAATTCCATGATCAAACTATAAAGAAGTTCACAAAAATTAGAATTAGATTCCCCCTTTGAAGTCCTTCAATAGAGATCTCCTTCTTCTTCTTGCAATTTTCACTCTCCCTTGCTTCCTTGATAACTTGGATGGTGGATTTGATGGAGGAGATCAAGTGTGGATGGATGGATGAAAAATTGATGAAGATGATGGTGTAAAATAGAGGAAATGGTGTGTGATCTAGGTGTATGAGTGAAACCCTTCGAAAATTATTATCAAATATTAAAGTATTGGGTATTTATACCCCTTGGGAAGTTTCTAGAAGGATTCTGATATTTTTCTGATCCTGCAGCAATACGGCTCGTGTGCTGCAACACGGTCACAGGGTGGCCGCGTAGGCGTTTTGGATGTCGAAATACGGCCAAGGCTCACAGGGCCGTGTTGTGCAACACGGCCGGCCGTGTTGGTCAACCCCCTATTTTATAATTTTGTTTTGGCTCGTTTTCCCTTGTTTCAATTTTAAATTGAGATCCACTTTTTTCTACATCTTTCTTTTCGCGTCTAGGATCTATTTTTGCCTGAAAATTATACGTTTAAGCTCATTATCACACATTTCCATAAAAACACAAAACACAACCAAAATACATATAAATACGAATAAAATAAAATGAAAATACATATAAAAAGACACTAAAATCTAGGTAAAAATATCACTCATCACACCCCCAAACTTAAAGTGTTATGCGTCCCCGAACAATGAAAATGATAAACCAAGGGGAGAGAGATTTTCACCTAAAAAAGACTAAACGAACATAAGCAATAACACATCAATAATAATAAGAACCACAAATTATGCTAAGTCATCCTACAACATTAAACTCATAATATGAAAAATTAACAAGTTCAATCAAAAAAGAATAAAGTGTAATATAGTCCCTTTTTAGTCCAAGCCTCACATAAATTATCAATTTCACTCAACACTCTATGAAGGTAAGGTAAATCAACACTTATTAACCGATTGGCTCGACTTGCTATAAGCTTGCTCGTGGACAATCAATGATCAAAAAGGTCTTTAATTAGAATGTAATGATAGACTCTTTGGTATGGTAGGAAGATTTGGGTAAAAGTGACTAAACACGTGTAAGTAATCAAAAAGGTAGCTACTTTCTTCCATTCTTCCACTTTTCTTTCTTCCATTCTTATGCTTTGAAACTTTTAAGCACTAATCATCACTTCTCTTTTGATTTTCAACTATTTTTGATTGTATGCTCCCTTCTTTTAATTTTTAGTTTCTTGAGCATCTTTGTTTCTTCGCTATTCTTCTTATTTTTAAGGTTGCATATGCACTCTTGCTTGTGTCCTTTTCATCTTTTTTCTTGTTTGCTTACCATTTTCTTTTCTTCTTTTGCTATCTCATCACACTTTTTTAGCTACCATTTCCTCGATCACTCACACAAAAGGTATATACATAAGGCTCATGTGGGAAATCAAGGCTTGTAATGTGCTAAATTCACAAGAAATAGGCTTATAGGCTCAAGGTGATTGACTAGGAATAATGTTCATGGTAAGAAAATATATGGCAATGACTATAAATAACAAGGATGGCCTAAGGTCATATCACTAATCTCCACAAATAGGGCTCATTCCTATAGTCCTTGAACAAGTTCTAGCTTATCAATGCTCAATCGATCCACTCATGAAGAAATAACCATGTATGCACGGTTGAGGCTCAAATGCTCACAAGCTTATGCTCGGACCTTAAGGAACTTATTACACCACATTCATCTCAAAATTGAACAAGTTAAATAAAACATGTCACAATTTGAAAGTGTAGAGATTCTTAATCATAACTTGTCATTACTCACATTCAAAAATGACTCACACATCCCAAAAATAAACCACCAAACAACCCTAAACAAAAATAAGAAAACACCCAAAACATAAAATAAAGACACAACAAACAAGAAACAACTAAAAACACATAACATGCAAAAATAAAAATTACCATCATTAATAATAAAGCACACATTCTATATCATCCATGATCAAGTAAGCTCACAAAAATCCCCATCTTTGATTGAAAATAGAAATCCTAAATTAAAAAAGTAAACCTCCCACAAACATACAAATGAAGTAACATGCTAATCACATCAATCCAAATCAAAATCAAATCAAATTATGCTAAGCACATAGAAGTGATGAAGTGTAAAGTGAATTCCCTGAATAGGCATTTGGTAGTGGAAGTTGTTGGCACGACATCCGGATTGAATGCACAACGAATCTTGACTTGATCTCCGGGCTCAATTCATGCTTCCACTACACTTCATTTATGCTAAACAACTCATCAAAACCATTAGCTCAACAATTACACTAAAAATATAGACTAATATGCACTTCAACACAACCAAACGGACCAAAATCAAACCAAAACTCATGAAAAAATGTTAAAATTAGTCCAAAATACGAAAAGTATATGCCTTCAAGACAAAGTATGTCACACCACGCCATATCCCCCCAAACTTAAATTGAAACAAGAGTTTCGAGTTAATTTTGCAAAAAGTAGTGTGACGTACTTACACACTTCAAATCAAGCACCCTTTGTATCTTCAACACCCATCTTCCTCACGAGCACAATCAACCTACATGCCAAAAAATTGCAAAAAAAATCAAATCCACAATCCTTATTGAAAGCACGAAATAAAATAATAAAGATAATGATGGGTTGCCTCCCATATAGCGCTAAGTTTAACGTCTTCAAGCCGGATGATAGTCTTTAGCACATGGTGGTCTTGAATAGTCCTTAGGCACTATCATAGGTTTCTTCTTGAAGTAGTGCCTTGTGCTCTCTCGTTCAACCACAATAACATTTCCTTTCTTGTTAAATAACTCAAGCAATTGTTCTCTGAAGGCGTTCTTCACAAGGAATGACCCTTTCCACTTGTTCCACTTTTTCCATGGGGCTTTATATGCATTTTGAACTTTAACCACACCCCCTGGTAAGAATTCGAGCATTAACAAGTGTTGTTGACCTCTTGTAACCTTTTTTTTACAATCACCAAATAAATTTTTATCAATAAAATCATGGAAGTTCTTAAGAGAATTTAAAATTTCAATAGAATGAGAAGGTTTTGGCTTATGGGGAGTAGAATCCATGATCTTAGTTTCCGGAGGCTTCTTTTCTTTCGTAAGGGCATGTATCTCTTCTTGTTTTTGAATCTTGATTTTCTCTACCAGCTCTTCAAGAGACTCAACAAATCTATCGAATTCCCCCTTCAACTCTTCTTTCAACTATTTGGCTTTCACCCACTTTGGAACTCTTTCTCTCTTTTCCTTATAACCTCATCAACCCCCAAACTAGCCTATTTTCTATCCTTAATGACCATGCATTCACTCTTTGTTTCGGAGGTAGAAGACTTGTTTTTCTCTTCTTGAAGTCTCTCCATGGTGGACACAATTTGACTTACTTGGTGTTCCAATCAATTCAACTTAGCATTGAATGCTACCATTATATTCATCATCATTTCACACAAGTTTCCAATTCTATCAATCCATGCTTGATTAGACTTCCTCCCCACTTCTAAGCGATCCATAACCATTTCAAACAACTTTTCTCCAAGCATCACTATGTGGTCATTTTGGGTGGAATAAGAGGTGTTGGATTCTTGAAAATTTCCCCATAGTTGTGGTTGATTTCCTTATTGATCTCGAGAAAACTTTCCTTGAAAAATATCATCCACACCTTGAGGGTATACTTGTTGATGCATTTGATGAGGAACTCTAAAATTCTCATAACCTTGTTGGAATTGCATATCTTGTACTTCGTATTCCGGTTGCAAGTTTGGCTCAAAATTGGCATTTAAAATCCTTGAAATTTTCTCTCATCTCCTTGTGTGTTCATCATGGGATGAACGCTTCTATTCACCATATTCCGAATAATATCCATATAGCTCATATTTTTTGGCTTGCTCATTTTCTTCTTCCTTCTCAAGGTATGCACCTACAAGAGTAAGAAAAATTTGAACAAAATTTTCTAAAACAAATATAAGATGCAAAAATTAAAAAAAATATCCTTATTAAGACCACTCTAAATAATCCTTCGTCAAACTACTAGCGACCGTTATCTCCCCGGCAACGGCGCCATTTGATTGATCGTTTGTAGTTGGGATGACCAATTAAAAAATTTATCAAACCACAGGGAGAAACGTGCTAGAGTTTAAGTGATCTCAAGTTTATCATGATTTTATAAGGACGACAGAATGGGATGGAGGATAAGCGTGCAAATGAACGCACTTAAACTAATGCAAGAAATAAGATAAAAACAAAGATAAATGATGGGTTCCAAATGATGCAAGGATGAGATTAGCAACAATCATGGCATAGATAATAAAATAATCATGTAATTAATTATAATCTATCATGGATATAGCATAGGAGCGATCACTAATTCCACTCTCTCGAGATGATAGGATGTAAACCCTCAACAAGGCTCCCAAAAGCACATAGGATCGAGACCGAAATGAATACCTCTCAATAGGTACTAATTACTCTACGAGTTCCCTAATTAGGTACTAAATCATAGGCAATATTCCCTTTTAAGGTACAATGAATTCACTAATGATTTTGGTCCCCTCATCTAATCAATCAATCTCTCGATCAAGCTAATCAAATGTTCTATCAAAGGGTTCTAAATCTAGAAGAATATCTCTATCTCATTCTAAATTAATGCACATGAAGTGTATGATGAAATGATTCAATGAACTATCCTAAACACATAATTGATTTCTCAATCTAATCACATGCCCATGACAATTAATCACACATATCATCATGTACATCAAGCAATCAACATTCAATGATAGAAATACACAAAGCCCATTCAAGATTAAAAACAAATTGCATAAAAACTAAATTATCCAACACCAATCATGGAGCTAATCTCACAAAGGAGATTAGCCTATCATAGTCTTAGAGAAAACAAAATAGACAATTGAATCTACAAATTCCATGATCAAACTATAATGAAGTTCACAAAAATTAGAATTAGATTCCCCCTTTGAAGTCCTTCAATGGAGACCTCCTTCTTCTTCTTGCAATCTTCACTCTCCCTTGCTTCCTTGATCACTTGGATGGTGGATTTGATGGAGGAGATCAAGTGTGGATGGATGGAAGAAAAATGGATGAAGATGATGGTGTAAAATGGAAGAAATGGTATTGGGAAGCTTCTAGAAGGATTCTGATATTTTTCTAATCCTGCAACAACACCGCCACAGGGTGGCCGTGTAGGCGTATGTCGGAACACGGCCAAGGCTTACAGGGCCTTGTTGCGCAACACGGCTCATGTGCTACAACACGGCCGGCCGTGTTGGTACAATCCCTTATTTTTACAATTTCATTTCGGCTCGTTCTCCCTCGTTTCAACTTTGAATTGAGATATATTTTTTTCTACGTCTTTCTTTTCGCGTATAGGATCTATTTTTGCCTGAAAATCATATGTTTAAGCTCATTATCTCACATTTCCATAAAAACACAAAACACAACCAAAATACACATAAATACGAATAAAATAAAACGAAAACACATATAAAGACACTAAAATCTAGGTAAAAATATCACTTATTAATCACCGTAAGAGTGAACTCTTTCAATGTAGTGAGGTATCTAGCATTTGAAGTAATAGCTTGATCAAAGAGAGTAAAGTTATCCAATTGAAGCCTCAAAGGAGTCCATGTTATAATAATTCTCCCTCTATTACAGTGTTCAAAATTATGAGAATAATTCCATCCTAGAATGACCTTTCTTACAATATCATCAACCTTACAAGCAACAAGTTTCGATTCCACTAATCCTGCTAGGGCAACATCATGATTGAGCATAATTTTTTTAAGTGCGTTGTGGGTTGGCGTGCACCCCATTCCACGTACATTCCATATAAGAAAACTTATGATGAGTATTCGGAGGAAAGAAGCCCCTCCTCCATCACCTTTTTGCTTATCCAATCTCCATTGTCTTGTAACCTTCCAATACTTTCATCATTAACTCCTACTGATTTTTCTTTCTTGAAATTTCTCCCTGTGGAAGCAGTAGAATCACCACTATTGAATATGGGTACCCAGGATGATTTTTCTTTCAGTGTACCTCTAACAAAAGAAGACGGAGCGAAGAAACTCCCTTGTTGGATAAGGGTGTGATCTGGAACCAATTTTGGCTGGTGTATTCTTGGTCACTCGCCACTTGTTCACCTGATGGTGGAGGTGGGGGCCGAACTGGTGGAGGGACTGGAGGTTGTTCAGGGTGGTTCTGTTGATGTTGTTGTTGTGGGGTTCCATTCTACTACTGCCTCCATGTTCCATTCACTTGAGTTCTTTTCTGGTTGCGGGTTCGATTCCGATTCCTTTTCCAATGAGCATTTTGAAAGGATTGTTCTTTCATCATATCGTGCTACCCATCCTCTGCAACATTCTTATGTCTGCAATCTTCTTATGTTTGAAATCTTGGGTTAGGTGTCCTAAGATGTTGCAATTCATGCAAAATTTTGGGAAGAACTCGTAAATAACCCTTTGTTTAAATCCTCCATTAGCTGTCTTAATCCAAATATCTTTCTTCATCTCTTTGGATGCGTCAACATCAACTAGGATACGAGCATATGAGACTCGCTGTTTGTTATAGTAATCCATCATCGTTGGTTGACCAATAGCAGAGATGATCTAACTAAGTTTATCGGGAGCCCAATATTTAAGAAGAAGTGAGGGCAGTTGAATCCAGACTAGAACCGTAGATATACCTGATTCATCGAATTGGAAGTCTTCAAGCATTTTTTAAGCGTCAAATACCTTAAGTTCTCATCATATGGGCTATTCTGCAAAACTGACTGAACTGCATCCTCATTGTTCAATTTGAATATCAGCCAAGCACTATCATGAGTGAAGATAGTAACCTCCACTCCCCATTGATTGGTAATCTCTTTTACTGCTTGAAATCTCGAAATCTGACCAGTAAAGTAACCTATAAGAGTGTAGCTCCACTCGTCGTCAGAATCATCAGGGGGATTTCAACCACCCCTGGTTCTTTTGGGGTATGCATTGAAGGCTGAATTTGGGATTGATGCGTCGGTTATGAAAGTTGGGATCATTGCTAGAAAGAGGAGGGGAATTGTGTGAGGAGTTATACGAGTTCTGGTTGGAAGGGTTATGGAGGGGGATTCAGAGGATAGGAAGGAGCGGGGGGTATTCAGAGGGGCGAAGGTGGCGGGAGGAGGAGGATGAATAGGGGCAGAGGAGGGGTGAGAGGGGATGAGGGTAGATGGCCGGAGGATGAGGGGGAGGTGGTGAGAAGAGGAGGCTCCTGGATCGAGGTTGGATGAAGGTTTGAAGCAGGAGTAGGGGTTGAAGGGGGTGAGGGCAACAAGCCTTTTTCTGGTAGGAAAGGTCGCCGGAGCTGACATGGTTGAAGCGGGAGCCACTACAAGAAAATTACCGAATTCCAATGGTGAAAAATCGTTGTAATATGCAAAAATACCATTGAAATTCATGATTCCAACAGATATTCCAATAAATTATCTCTGTTGGAAAAGTTGCAGTTGGAATGTCATTTTTCCAATAGCATTTCCAACGATTTCAAAACTCCAGCGGTGAATCCAACGATATTTTTTTGTTAATTTTTTTTTTATCTAAAAGTGATTCAAATATTTTTTCAATGAAATTTTTCTTTTGGAATTACTATTGGAATAAATACTAATGATCTTCACCTTCGTTGGAACACAATTCGGCGATTGACCTCAGAAGCAGCGGCGCTATTTTCGGCGACTGTAGGGGAGGCAGCGCAGCTTCCAAATCGTAAACCTTCATCGGAGTGTCTTCTATTTCCTCCATCATTGCCATTAAAGCACCTCTTTGAGCTTCAAACATATCATCACTTAAGTATTCCTCAACAGCTGAAACCGGAGAAAGACCTAGGATTGACATGTGGGTGTTGGTGGTGCACTCCATGGGAGATAACAGAGATGTAGAAGGAAATCCTTTAATCTTCAAATTATATTTTTTTTGCTACATCTTTTGCTTCCTTTTCTACTAGAAGAAGAGGAAGGAGAATATCTAGCTCTCCTAGTCTTCATAATCACCTAGGAGGGAGCAGGAAACAAGGTTGATGGAGACTACCAAAAGGTAGTCAGCTCACTGATTTCCTTCAACCTTGTTGGGGAAGAAGATGAACAGTGGAAGTAGAGAGAGGCTAGAGCACAAGTTCTAGAGAGAGAAAGTTTTATTTTTTGGTTTAGGATTTTAGGGTTTAGGTTTTAGGGTTTAGGGTTTTAGGTTATTTTATTATATATATTTTTATTATATTAAATTTATTATCTATATTATTCTTTGGGTTTGGAGTTTAATATACCACTTGGAACATATTTTTTTATCATATTTATCTATATTTATTTATATATTTTTTAGTATACACTTTTGAGCATTTTTTTAACATTACCACATTTAGGTAGTCTTTAAGTTTTAAGGTATAGGGTTTATTGAAATTGGTAAATTTATTAGGGTTTAAGGTTTATGGTTTTAGGGTTTTATTTTATTATATTATATATATTTTATTGTATTAAATTTATTATCTATATTTTTTTTAGGTTAGTATTCCACTTGGTACATATTTTTTAGCATATTTATCTATATTTATCTAAATCTTTTTAATATACATCTTTGAGCATATTTTGTATGTTTTTATAACATTACCACATTTAGTTAGCCTTTAGGGTTTAGGTTTTAGGGTTTAAGGTTTTATATTATTTTATTATATATATTTTTATTATATTAAATTTATTATCTGTATTATTCTTTGGGTTTGAGGTTTAATATACCACTTGGTACACATTTTTTAGCATATTTATCTAATTTTTTTAATATACATCTTTGAGCATATTTTGTGTGTGTGTGTGTGTTTTTTTTAACATTTACCACATTTAGTTAGTCTAAGGGTTTAGGGTTTGAGGATTTTGGTTTTAGAGTTTAGGGTTTTATTTTAATTTATTTTATTATATATATTTTTTATTATATTAAATTTATTATCTATATTTTTCTTTGGGTTTGGGGTTTAATATACCACTTGGTACACATTAAAAAATAAAATGTTTAACAATGAAATTTTTATATAAATTACCAACAGATTTTTTAGCAACGGATTACTAGCGGAATTATTTTCTAACAGAATTGATTTTTTGTTGCTAAAAATTTACCAACCACCACTTTACCAACGGAAATATATCAATGAATTATTTTGCTAATCCGTTGGTAAATCAATTTAACAATGGAAAGATTTTTACTAAAGGAATATTCCGTTGATAAAAAATAGTTTTTTTAGTGAAGATCATCTTTTATTAATCAATCAATTATAACTTATCGGTTAATCAATTGATATTCTTTCCATAACTTATAGACATTTTATTATCATAAATACTTATGTCGAATCGAATCAAAATAAAAAATATATTTGATTGGATATTTTATCTAATTGTTAGATGTTACTAAAGTAATACTCCCTTCGTCCCAAATTCAAGTTCACATTTACTGTAGATACGGAGTTTAAGAGACTTACTTTTGAGGGTAGTATGGTATTTTTGGGTAATAAATAAATGATAAAGTATGTTATGTGTGTTAAAAAGGTGATGACAAATTTGAAATTAAAGTATGTTAGAGGGATATTAGTTTATTACTTTTTCCTTTTATGGAAGTGTGAAATTGAATTTGGGACGGACAAAAACGAAAAGTGTGAAGTTGAAGTTGGGACGGAGGGAGTAATTTATTTTATTAATCGATCAGTCATTAAATCGTATACAAATCAATATCAATTTATCAAGCTGATAATCAGTTAATCAAAATTACATGTTTAACAAATTTACCTTTTATTAATCAATCAACTAATCAATTATATTTGCACGAGAAAGGAGGATATGTATGTTTATCTTAATATTAATTGTGTGAATAATTTGATTTTAATAATCATATTAAATGCATATTACTAATTATACTATTACTGATATAGTTAAAGATAACATATACTCAGAACGTTATTATTTGTCTATACTGAACAAAATTCTATCAATCACAGGTATAAATAAATATGATTAAATTTTCCATTATTATTCTTTCAATTACTTACACATATTTTATCGTGTATATATAGACTACCTCAGTTGGATGTTCCTCACTACCATCACTAGCAACATTTTATATACTTTCATAAAATTCCCTTCATTGGTTCATCTATTTTTTTAAAAAATGGCTTCAAGATATATATACTCTCATCAGGGATTTGGTTGTCAACCAAACTAATCTTTGCATGAAGATGAGGTGTATCGTCTGTATGAAGGTAAAAAAAAAGTTACAGAGGTTCTACAAACATCTAAACCTTTTTCCATGACTCAGAGGTATAGCATCTCCAATTGTTTAATATTAATCCTGATTAAAATTTATTTTAATTTACCTCTCCAATTGTTTAATGTTAATCCTGATTAAAATTTATTTTAATTTCGTATATGTTTTTTTTTTTTATGTAGGGTGATCATATTCAAATTACCATTATGAGTAATCATGCTTCAAAATTCAAAACTAAATTGAATGAGGGTTGTCTCTATGAGATTCGTAAGTTTTGTATGAGTGTTAACACTGACCCATGGAAAATAGCACCATGCACCCACAAGATTTATTAAATCCCGGACACAACCATGATCGAGTTATTTGATGAGTCTATTCCAATTAATGTCTTCAATTTAGTGGATATTGGAGATATTATTTCAGGCAAAATAACTGATTAGATTACTCTAATAGGTATTAATTTTAAAATATCTTATTTTGAATGTTTCAAGTGCAAGATATAATAGTTAAAATACTTAATGTAATAATACAAATTTTGCTGTATATTTTAGATGTCATTGGTGAATTGATGATATTATAAAAAGAGAAAAATAAAAGAGTACAGATGAGAAATTGAAAGTATGATCCAAAAGTGATCATTGAAAGAGCATTGAAAGTATGATCCAAAAGTGATCATTGAAAGAGCCAAACAGGTGGCTTTAAAAAGAGGACCAAAACAGGTGGTCTCGTAAAAGAAAACTATTAGCCCTACTCATATAGTTGTATCTATGTAATCTGTATCGTAGGGGCTGTAGAAAGGAAGGCAACATCATGTTTATAGCGTAGGAGGAACAACATATGAGCTTTCAAAACATCCTTTTTATCAATCAATAAAAATCTGCAAAGCAGAAGCAGTATATAGGCCCCAAAAATTCAAATAATCATCATCAAACCACGAGTGCCTTTAACAACAATAGATGTGCGGCAAGCAACATCATACCAACCAATAACTAATAAGATGCACCAATATCAGTAGTAGACACAAACCAAGCATCATAAAGCATACAAAAATCCCTGAAACTGTATGGTTTCAGAGAATAGAAATAGCCTTGCTTAAGACATAAATCATGCAAATCAACCAATTCCAAGGCTAATGAAACTGGGATAAAAACTCCCGGTTGCAAGTATTACTCAAGTCCGGGAGGGATAATCCTCGGAGTCGGATGAAACCTGCAGATGGCCATAAGAGGATGGACTGGAAGGTTCGCACAGGGCGAAAGTCAAAAAAGAAGTAGCCAATGGATTGAAATCTATAGAAGATGCAGCATAGGGAATAATAACAACCTGGCGTTCTTGTTTCTTGACTTGCCGTCGGCTGGTAGATGGAAGCCACAAGACCATGGCAAGAGTTTAACCTGCAGAGATAAGCTGTCGAACCAGAGTGATAGATGCAAGATGTTATGGCTATGAGTGATAGATTGTCCGATGTGCCTGATGTTTTGATACTACAAATGTTCAGGCCCAAGAGATATGAACGTCAATTATTTAAATAATAAGTTTTTCTTAGTATTTAAATATATCAAAATATCATAATCATAATTCTTTTCTTAACATAGAAATCAACTCTCTTACCATATATTCAGTCCGTCAAAAATTGTTTCGTCCCCTGAATGTCAGGAGATAATTTATTTTAAAGAAAGGTGATAATATCTCTCATGTCATTTAACACATGAAATCATTATATCATGTTTTGAAACTTTTGTCAATATTGAATAGGTTAATTTGAGTTGGAAAATATACCAAAGACACAGAATCAATTATGACTCTTAGTAATTACTCCAATAGCATCGAAAGTGGCAACGCAACCAACCCAAATCCCCTATTCCACTTTGGTATTCCACTCCCTATTTCATAACTTCTTTCCTATTAAAAAACTATACCCTAGTTAATGACCATTAAACCCCTGGGGCATGGGGTGAAAATTTGACCATTGATTACGACACATGTCAAAAATCTAATTAGTGCAATAGTAGATGAAACACATAATGGAATAGGTGATCCCATTTGCAACGTAACTCTCCTTACCATGGATGAATTTCTGACTAAGAAACAAGTAAATTGTACTATTTCGAATCTCTCTTATTTTATTAAATTTTAATTATCACTTTTTTATTTTCAAAATATTTTCAAGTAGAACTGTTCACAAAAATGGAATCGAACTCGATAACAGGTGTGTTATTCCTCACAACAGGAAATTACTTGTGAAATATGGTGCACACATAAATGTTGAGTGGTGCAATCATACCCGTTTGATCAAGTATCTTTTCAAGCATGTGAACCAGGGAAATGATAGAATTTTCACAACATTCAGCAAAAGTACGGACCCTAAAGGAGATTCTAATGAAGTGGATGAAATAAGGATGTTTTACGATTGCAAATACATATCTGCAATTGAGGCAGCATGGAGAATTTTTGGATATGAAATATAATACCGTTATTCTCCGATTGAGAGATTGAGTTTTCTTTTAGAAGGTGAGCAGAATGTTATATTCGATGGATCAGATCCTCTGCTTGATGTTCATGTAAATAAGGCATCAGTCAAATAGAGCATTTTTCTTGCATGGTTCGAATCAAACAAAAAATATCCTGAGGCAAGGGAACTAACTTATGCAGAATTAACGATGTACTTTACGCACAAAATAGATAAAAGAGAGTGGGTTAAAAGAAAAAGAGGCACATCTGTTGGTAGAATTAACTACGTTCCAACAGGAGCTGGAGAATCTATTTATTTCAGGATATTGCTTAATGTTGTCAAAGGTCCAACGTGCTATAAAAATTTAAAGCACTACAATGGTGAAATACTTGACTCCTATAAGGAGGCTTGTTATGCAAGAGGATTAATCGATGAAGACAAAGAATATGTGGACTGTTTTGAATAAGCAAGTCGTACATCAACGGCCTGTTCGCTTAGACAACTATTCGTCACTCTTTTCATGTCTGGATCTGTAAATAGTCCAGAAGATTTATTTGAGAGTTGCTGGAAATATTTATCCGACGACATTCTATATAATCAAAGACTGATTATGAACTTTCCAGGTGCATATATACGTCTTTCGTAAGTTTTATTATGCAAATTTATTTAACCATTAAATGTTACAAAAATTGCAATTTATATTGTTTGGGACTGAAATTTCTGAACATATCAATCATAACGGTGTACATGTTGGTCGTATGTGTGAATTCAAGTTGATATTATAAGATGAACTTAAATTTAATTTCATTGTTATGTAGTTAGTATTGTTTGTAATTTAATGAGTTAAATTCATTTTTTGCCCGAGAAATTTCGATTTTTGCCCCTAAAAAAGATAAGTGGTTCAATTTTGCCCTATAACTAACGAATTCCATCAATTTTGCCCAATTTTCGCCGAAAAATAAGAATCTCGCCGGAATCCGCCACGTCATGCTTCAATTTGGGGATTTCCGGCTGGTCAATCCGACTTGGCAATTTTGACTTTTTTTTAGCCAATGAATCCGCCACATCATATCCTATAAAATAATTTTATTTATTTTTTTAATTTTCCACATCATCTATACATTAATATTACAATTTAAATCATAAAATAAATTTGAATACAATTATAATTAAAAAAAAACTAAATTGGTAGCCAACTCAACTTTGAACTCCTAATATCTAAAAATATTTTATTATTTTTAATTATCTAAAAGTATTTAATAACATAAAAAAAATTAAAATATACATTAAAGAGCAGAAAAATAAAATTAAAATCACTCATACAATTATAATTTCTTTAAATATGATCTTACAAAAAACAAAAAATATTAATTAAAAAAAACTAAGAACACTAATTGCCACCAGCCACCATCTCCATCCCGACGAGCAACGCCACCACCATCTCCAACCACAGTCGACGAGCAACGCCACCAACCATCATCTCGAACCACTGCCGACAAGCTCTTCTTTGACAGAAGGAAACCATACCAAATGAAAATTCAAAATTCCCAAATCAAAATACAAGATTCCAGTTTAGCCATTTACACCAGGTTCCCTCCTATATCCTCTCCCTTTACGTAAAGAATAATGACTCACAAAAATGAAACTTTTGCAGCAAATTTCAGGTCATTCTAACGTAAATATGGTAGGAAATTAAGGGGACGGTAAAAGCCCCCAAAGAATTAGAGGCAAGGACGAGATTGGAATTGAAATTTGAAAACCTGAGAGAGAGATGGTTTAGGGCTCAGAAATACAACATTCCAAATTAAAAAATATATAAACAGCAAACGGATCCCACCACCGGCGATAAGGGAAAAGATCGAGGATGCTCATCGCTTAGCATCTGAATCTGGCGATGGAGGCTCCTCCGGAGATCACGCACCGCCGACAGAAAGTCCGTGGAAGGCTGGAACCCAGATCTGCCCTCGTCGTCCTACCCTTCTTCTTCTTCGTCGCGATCTGCCACATCTTTTTGCCAGATTCTACGGCGGAGCTATTCTCTCTCTCCTCTCTCTACGGTGGCGGAAGGCACCGGAGACCAGTTGACTCCGTCTATGAGTCACCGATTGATACCGTGGCTCGGCGAGCGGCGGCTTCAACACAGCATGCACGGCCGCCCGGTAGCCCACGACGACAAGCATCAAAACTGAAGTTCACCGTCTTCTTCAATTTGTGGATCTGCTTCCGTTTTTTATTTTTTATTTTTTTTGTTGCTTTTTTAATTTTGGTTTTCTGAAATTCAGTTTATATGTTTTTTTATTTATTTAATATTTTCATTTTAAATTTTAATTTCTGATTTAATTTATGTTTATTATTATATGATGTGGAAAATAAAATAAAAATAAAAAATTGTGGCATATGAGGTGGCGAATTCATTGGCTCACATCCAGTCAAAATTGCCACGTAGGTAAGACCAATCGGAAACTCAAGCCTCATGTGCGGCTGACGTGAGGTTTTCCGGCGAAATTCGCATTTTTCGGCGAAAATGGGCAAAAATTGATGAAATTCGTTAATTATAGGGCAAAATTGAATCACTTATCTTTTTTAGGGCAAAAATCAAAATTTTTATTAGTTATAGGGCAAAAAATGAATTTAACTCGTAATTTAATACTCCCTCCGTCCATCCTCAAAGTATCCATTTATCTTTTGCACGTGGATTAAGGAGTATTATTATTTTAGGTGTAGTAGGCAGTTGTATTAGCGGAAGGTGTGGGTCCCATATTTTATTTATATTAGTTGGGGTGTGGGTCCCATAATCCAAAAAGGGAAATTGATAGATTAAGGATGGATGGTCCAAAATAATAAAATTAATAGATTGACAGTGAACGGAGGGAGTATTAGATTTAACAATGTAGTCTCAACTTGAAAACTTCAAATTCTTTGTTGCACTCTAAATTATGCATGTATAAATTCTAAAAAATTTTATTTGAAGTTAGTTTTGTAATTATATATTCACTTTTTTATTAATTGGTAATAACCCAGATCAATTATCTAAGTTTTGAAATACATACAAGTTGCTCCAGATGTAAGGCTTCCTAAAACACTAGATTCATTATTAGTTGAGGTTGTGGATAAAAGAGTAAATTTTTCTACTTTTGGTAATGATTACCAGATCATATTGTTCTATGATCAAGAGAAATACAACTAATATTAATACAATCACCCATTTAACCAGATGAATTATGGAGTGGTTGTCGTTTAAAACTAAAAAATTACAATCCTTATATATATATGATGTTTGTTTATTTTTTTGGAACATGCTAATTCTGAAAAAATTAATAAAGACTATCCTAAACCTTAATGATAACATTTTCAAGTTTTTAAAACACTATAATCAGGATAATTAGACTAGACAGAAAAAGCTTTGTTTAATTCATTGCATTATGTGTATAAAATAAAGATCTCCACTAGACAAAATATTATATTTATGTGCATTAATCTAAATAATTAACATCCTGCTATATTACAGAACTGAAGACTTATCACGACGTGGATATTTTTTTTATTATATATTGAATATTTGAAATATTTAATCCACGCAATTTTCAAGTAAAGCAAATATGTTTATCACCATGATTCGTATCATTATTTACTTAATACTCATGTTTTGATTTATAGATTTGAGAATGACCGAGGATGAGATAATGGATGCCACGCTATTGGGAGATAGACAAGCTTCTTAAAGTAACGGGAAAATGCCTGGCAGACTATGAAGGTATGCCCGTGCCAAATTTCGATAAGGAGATTCATTTCCAGAATAGCATGTTGATGACTAAAATGAACTACAGCAGGCTTGAAATGAGGAACGAACATCTAAATCCAATGGAAATGTTGACGGATGAACAGCGAATAGTATATGATACTATATCAGAATCCCTATCGTCGCCTCATGGCTCTGTTTTTTCTTTTTGTTTATGGATATGGAGGCATAGGGTAAACATTTCTATGGAAAACTTTGTCTGCGGCTGTTCGGTCGAGGGGAGAGATTGTCCGGAATGTTGCATCGAGCGGTATATTATCTCTTCTTCTTCCAGGAGGTAGAATGACCCATTATAGATTAGCAATACCAATAAATATTCATGAAGATTCCACTTGCAATGTTAAACAAGGAAGCCACCTTGCAGAACTAATGTCAAGGTATAAGTTGATTATTTAGAACGAAGCACCTATGGTCAACAGGTATTGTATGGAGGCACTAGATCGAATAATAAGAGATATAATGCAGATTTTAGATCCTCATCTAGGTGATCTTCCTTTCGGTAGAAAAAAAGTTGTTTTTGGTGGGGATTCCATCAGATTCTACCAGTCATACCGAAGGGTTCCAGACAGATTATTGTTGGAGCAACTCTAAACCCATCTTATCTTTGGGAAGAAATAAAAGTTCTCAAGCTTACAAAGAATATGAGGCTCATGAAAATGCCGTTGAGCTCTGAAACGAATGAGTTAAAGAATTTTGTAGCATGGGTGGCTGACATTAATGGTGATGGTAGAGTAGGGTGTCCCACAAGTTATGGAACTGATGTACAGATACCTAACGATATCCTACTTACATACGATGAAGATGTTATTGGTTCCATTGTGAATAGCATGTACCCCAATTTTATGGATGTCATGAATAATCTGAGTTTTTTGCAGCAGAGGGCAATTCTTGCTCCCACTCTGGATATTGTTGATTCGGTAAACAATTACATGATAGGAATGAACGGTAACGCATTGAGAACTCATCTAAGTTCTGATTCAACATGTAAATCTGATGCAAATGTTGATATACTTGCGGATGTTCACACACCAGAATTCCTAAATACGCTGAAGTGTTCCGGGGTACCAAATCACGCCCTAAACATAAAGGTTGGAACACCAATAATGTTTCTTCGTAACATTGACCACTCCAGGGTTTATGCAATGGAACTAGATATGAAACTTAAAATCCTCAAGAGAGATTCTACTAGGTTTCCAAGCCATTAGGATTCTTCCTCTAGGATCTAAGTTACAGTTGTGGGAGAAAGACCAATCACCGAAGGTGTTGTTGACTATCTTCTCCAACTTCTCTTTCTTCACTCTCAATTCCAACAAACCTGCCACTACTACATCTTTGTCTTGCATCACCTTGAGCAACGCATTGTGGGTTGTGGTGCTGCTCAACCCACGAACGTTCCATGAGAGCACACTCATGATGACTGTGCTTCTGATGACTATGTGTCATCGGAGTCAAGTCTATGGTTACTCGAGTCCTTGGGGAACTTGCATGCTTCCTTTCCTTTCATCTTCTTGTTCCATTCGCTGTCCTTTATTATAATTGCAGGATCACTAAACGAGCGCTTGATTGCATATCATTTTCTCCGGAGTCCTCAATATGTTCTTTTTGTTGATAACATCGGCTGTTGCAACGGGGGTGGTTCTCTTAATGCTCCATCTCAACTTTCTCGATGACTTTCGTTGATTTCCTTGGCATTGTAGCTGCCTTACTCTTGAGACGTAGGAGCTTTGCCAACCGGATCAACAAACCTTACCCTAGGGCTAGCAGAGTAGAGAGTGGAGAGAGCATTTTAGATAGAGTAATTTTTCATATTAGTAAAAAGTAATTTTGATAAACGAGTGTGCATGGAGAATCCGATTGGCTCAAGTATTTTCCTGTTAAAAATACTTAATTTGTGTGTATATGAGGGCACAATTTAGAATATATACAACCAATTTTTTTTTATTTTTTTTTCATATCAAATTGGAGTATTAGTTTAATTTCAATTATGTATTTTTTTATAGATAGATGCATTACTTTTCATATAAAACTATACCATTAATTTTGCTTATAAAAATTGGGTTGGTACTTACTATGCATTTTGGTAACAGATTGCATTAATTTTAAACTAATAATTTATTGTATTAATTTTATATTATATATATATATATATATTAATAAATGTATTTTGGATTGAAGGTGCGTGAACATTATAAATACGTGAATAAAAATGATATTTCACCTAGTTATTTTGATCAGTTTACTAAAAATAATTAATATGTATATAAAACTAGGTATCAGCTACGATATACAGTACCAAAACGTTACTGATTTATATAAAAATAGAAAATTCAATACTTCATAACAAGTCAAGTCAATTCCATAACGGTATGATTTTTTAATAATTTAGTAGAGATCAGTACTAGTTTGATTGTATTTGGATTATGACGGTTCGATCTATACAATTCGGTAGAATGAATTTACCATACGTATGCATTTACAAAAGGCGCACTCTCTTAGGTGGGCCCATTTAAATTATGTTTATTATATGGTTAAAGTAGGCTTATTTGTAAGGCTAATTATAGTGTGCATCCGGGTGCACCATATCTTATACAAATATACACAAAAATATATATAATTAAGAACAAAAATGTATACAATTTAATTGTTAGTTTTTTTAATGAAAAATTGAGTGTAAAAAATATACAATTATTAAAAAATGTGTACACTATTGAATAAAAAGTTATACACATATACATGTTAGTTTTTTAATAAAAAATTTAGTATGAAAAAAATATATAATTATTACAAAACACGTATACAAAATAGAATAACATGTACACAAAATAGAATAAAAAATCATACACATATGGGTGCACCCTTGCACCGGGTGCACCCAATATACACTCTATTTGTAATCATACTTTAATTCTCCATCAATCATATTTTAAAGAAATATATTTTAACTACCAATAAATATATTTAAATTATAATCAATATCATTTTCACCTAGGTTTAGTAGTGTTCCAGATCAGAACCTTGAACTCGCCATGTGAAAGGGCGAGTTTGGAACTCGCCTCGAATAGTTGCCACAAACTAGCCACAAGTGACGAAGCTCAACACGAGTGCGTGCCATTTTTGCCAGCTATCCAGATATTCCATAAACTTCCCCCATTTTGATACTTAACCTCCCTCTCTTATTCAAAATACTTCCCTAATTTTCACACACACTAGAATGCATTTCTCTCACACACTTTTCTATAATTTTGTATATCTTCAATCCCATTCTTTTCCTCCATTTTCCCACCAAATTCTACCAATTTTCACTCAATCATTCACCCATCCATCATTTAAGGGTAGCATCAAAGAAGAAAAGCAATTGCAAGAGAAGGGAAGACCAATCTCAAAAGAGATTGAGGGAGAAATATTCTCATATTTTGTAATTTCATTTGTTGAGAGTATACTATAAATTCATGTAATGATTTTTGTGTTCTTTCCATGGATTTGGTAGTGGTCTAGTCTCCTTGGTGAGACTAGCAACATGATAGGTTGACTTATGGTGTAGGAATCTAGTGAATTTGGTCCTTTTATAATATTAATAAATATAAATATACTTGGATTTTATAGTTAAGTGCCATATATTATTTGATATTTGTATATATTTGGAGAATTGATACTTTGGTGGAATTTTTGTGATTTTCAGGTAAAATTTGATTCCATAAGTGAAGAGAAAGATGTAGAAAAAACGGCGTTCAATTTTAAATTGAAATGAGAGAGAACAAACCAAAACAAAATTACTGAAAAATGGTTGAACTCACCCAAAGTTCCGCACTCGCCCAAAGCTCATGCCACAAACTTGACCAGAGTTCCATCCTGAACCTACAAAAGGGTGAGTTCTGCACTCGTCTCGAGTTCATGCCACAAACTCGCCCAGAGTACTGAACTCAAGGTGAGTTTTGTCAAAAAATGCCAACTGTCCAAAAAATCGAGAAACTTCCCCAAATTGGCTATTTAACCTCCTTCATCTATTTCAAAATGCAGTTTTCATTTCAAGATCGAAACACACACTTCCACACCATAATTTTCTCACACTTTCTCCTATATTCCATTTCTCCATACATTCCATCCATAATTCTCCCTCAAATCTACTAAATTTCTCCATCATCCATTCCAATTAATCAAGTAGCTAGACATTGTAGTGTTGAAAATTTCAAGAGAAGAAAGAGATTTAAGTGAAGAAATAAAAGGGAATTGATCGGCGTGAAATTTATCTAAACTTTTGGACTTAATTGCATGAATATATGTGGGGTTATTTGGCTTTAATTTAATAATGAAGCATGATTTTAATGAAAATACTATTAATTACTTGATTACTTATAGAGAGGTATTTTTGTTAATTTTTGCCGAAATAGGGTGATTTTGATAAAATAGATTCTTCAAGTGAAGAGGAAGATGTGAAAAAAAACGGAGCTCGATTTAGAGTTAAAACGAGCGAGAACGGGTTAAAGGAAAATTGCTAAAAATTCAAAAAATTCTATCCTTGTCCCAAGTCCTAAAGTATCCCACATTAGAAACTCTCTCAAGATCCCACTCACTCTACAACTATAAATCTCCTTTGGAAGCCTCACACCATTCTTCCATCCATTAAATTCAATTAAATTGAATCTTTTAAGATTCAATAGTTGAGAGTGCTTTTAAGTAAGACCTCCATAGTTGTGATCCCTCCCCCTTTCGGGGTGAGGGATCCGTAGTTTTAAATATTTTTCTAGATTAGTTTTAAATATTTTTTTAAATTAAGAATTTATTATTTTCCAAGAAGGTGGGGACACTAAGGAAATGATGATTCTCATGATGTAAAAACTTCATTAAGATGAAATCTAATCCTACTTATTATCTTTCTATTTTCTATGTTTTGGTGGTTGATTGAAGGCATGATTATTGGTTAAATTATGAAAATATCTTGATTGAATTTTCGGCTTTGATTAGATTTTATTTATGAAATTCGTATGCCTTGTAATAATATGAGATTTATGCCTTTGGTATTAGTGTATAGTGATTAGGTTTTGTATTGTGTATCGGCATGTCTTGTCGTTGTTTTACCCTTAGTTGCTTTGCATGTATAAGGGGAGCCTAGCCAAGGAGTCTTATGCTTAGAACAATGCAAATGAACACTAGGGAGATCACTTAGGCCTGAATTAAACTAGTGAAGGGAACCCCATCCATACGAACATAGTACCTTGAAGAAAATTGTAAGTAGGATCGATCTTAGGAACTTTTTAGGGGTTGTGAAAATAATCTATATCCTATTCACCATGATCATTGGGAATAGGTGGAAATCGTGATCGCCCTTACCATGATTTGCTAAAAATGGAAAACAATTAAAGATGTTGGATGATTGATTATATGAGAGCATCATGAAAACTAACATGTCATTAAAAATCCAAAAATATTGTAAATAGATTTATTTTTCCATGCATTTTATTTTCTTTTGCTTTTAAACCTCCTTTTCGGTCGTCCCTAACTAATCACGATGCTATACCTAAAGTTCATGAATTCTAAATTCCCTAATTGGGTTCGATATTTTGTTGCTTGGTCACCCCGACTATTAACGACTAATTAAATGACATCGTTGCCAGGGAATTTAGTTGTATTTGTGACTTTGGATTTGTTGAGTGGTGATGAGTAATATTTTCACCTAAATTTAGTGTCTTTTTATGTGTGTTTTCCTATTATTTTATCCGTATTTGTGTACTATTTTGGTGGTATTTTGTGTTTTTTATGGAAATGTGTGATAATGAGTTTAAATATATGATTTTCAGGTTAAAAAGAGATTCTAGACGTGAAAAGAAAGATGTGGGAAAAAGCAGATCTCAATTCAGAGTTGAAACGAGAGAGAACGAGCCAAAACAAAAGAAAAAAAGGGGTTGCACCAACACGGCCGGCCGTGTTCCGAACACAGCCCTGTAAGGGGTGGCCGTGTTTGAGAACCCAAAGCACATACACGACCACCCCGTGACCGTGTTATAGCACACGAGCCATGTTGCGCAATATGACCCTGTAAGCCTTGACCATACTCCGTCATCTGAAACGCCAACACCGCCACTCTGTGGGCATGATGCAGCACACGACTCGTGTTGCTGAAAAATCAGTAAAAAAATCAAAATCCTTCTAGAAACTTCCTAAGGGGTATAAATACCCAATACTTCAATATTTGAGGGGAGATCCGAAATTCAGAGCCTACACACACACATCACACACCATTTCCTCCATTTTACACCATCATCTTCATCCATTCTTCATCCATACCATCTACCTTCATCACACCATCCAATCCATCATTCAAGTAGTTAGAGAAGTAAGGGGGAGTGGAGATTGCAAGAAGAGGAAGAGAAGCACCATTGAAGCTATTCAAGGGAGTTTTAATTCTAATTTTTGTAGATTTCTTTGTAGTTTATTCATGTGTTTTGGAGATACAATTATCTATGTTGTTTTCTTTGAGACTATGAGAGGCTAATCTCCTCTGTGAGATTAACAATATGAATTGTGTTGGATAATTTTGGGTATTTTGCAATTGAATAATTATGTTGATTGGGTTTATTAATTTTCTATCATTGATGCTTGAGATCTTGAGGTTTTTGATGATTTGTGTATTTAGTTGCTCTAAATACATGATTAGATTGAGAAATCAATTATGTGCTTAGGATAATTAAGTGAATCATTCCATCAAACACTTCATGTGAATTATAAATTGTAAAGAGATTGAGAAATCCTTTAAGATTTAGAACCCTTTGATAGAACATTCGATTAGTTAGATCGAGAGGTCAATTGATTGTGTAAGGGGGACTCTCCAACTGAACTTAGTACCTAGTTGGAATTGTTTGATTGAGAACCAACCTTAGAGCTATTTTGAGACCTTATTAAGGATCTACATCCTATCCATCTCGAGAAGGAGTTTAGGTTGATTCGTGTTGGCCCTTAGTTATTAACCCATAACACATATGAATTCATTACATGATATCTAGATTTTCCATGCTTTAAGTATTGCTATTCTCATTCTCTATCTACTTGGCTCATTCATCCATCTTCCATTCATCTATCCCATTGTTTATCTTGTCATTTAATTATTTAATTGTCATTTCTTGATTAATCCTATCCCTTTATGATCATCTCTATAAAACTATGACAAACACGAGATTGTTTAAACCCAGTACCTTCCTCCCTGTGGTTTGATAAATTCTTTAATTAGTCATCCCGACTATAAATGGATAATCAAGTGGTTAAGATAGGAACATTTTATTTGCTTTGCTTTGTTTTTCGTTTTATGGTTGTGTTTGTAGGGACTAAAGCATGGAGCCATGGTATTGGCCTTGAAGAGCAAATGAGTGGTGCAAATTGAGGTAACGAACATCTTCTCAATTCAAATTCGACTTTGTCTAATTTAAGTTTGGGTGTATGTCGTCTTCATTACTTTACTTTTCTATGGTTGAATTATAAAATTGCATCCATGAACTCCTACTTGAGCATATTGCACCGGCGCACGTATAAGTCCTTACTTTTTTCTTTAGCACATATTTTCTCTTTTTTTTGTTGTTTTCATTTTTTCGTGCTTTTCTTGCTTTATTTTATTTTCAATAAGAAGGAAATCTTTTTTAGCTCTCTTGTGCTTCATTGTGAAGAATTTTGAGGCTATGATGTTTGGTTGGAACTTGTGATTTGATGGATTTTTGTTTGTGTACTTGTTGACCTATGGTTTATACTTGTTTTGAGTTGTCTTTCACTACTATAAGCCCATGAGCTTTTGAGCCTTAGAATCATGAAATCAAATGGTTTTTTCTTTCTTGTGTGAGCATCATTCTTTTATGTACATTCTAGAACTTGCCATCTTGTCTTCTTGAAACTACACGTGTGTGAAGATTGTTGGAAATGATTTAAGGCCATCTTTATTTTGACAAGTCACTTAACCAAATTAATCTTACCAAATGAAATCATATCGTAGTTTGCCCTTTTGAGCTTATTATCCTTATTTCTTTGGCAACCTACAAATTTAGCCATTTTTATCCATATTTTATATCCTAATCACCTTTGTCGATTAGTAGAGGATTAATGGGGGATGAAATGGTTGAATTGAACTTACAAGAGAGTTTGGAAAGAGAGAAATGGTGAAAGTGCAAGAAAAGAGGGAGAAAAGATGAATTAAGAAAAAAATGGAGGTTGAGAAAAAAATTGAGTAAAGCTTGTATAAAAGAAGCATAAAGAAGCTATACTGGAAAAATGGAAAGAGAGCCCTTGGGGAAAAGAGAGAAAAAACTCAATCGTGTAAAGAGAAAAAAAGGATTTCTAGTGTGTTGGGTGGATTATTACATTTTTCATGAGGTGAAAATGAGAATAAAAGAGAGGATGAGAGTTGAAGTGATCAATCAACTTAAATTCTCCACTAGTCTTGAGCTTACATTTCCTAAATATTTTCCTACCCAATACCAAAGAGCCTACATTACAACATCATATAAAGACCTTTTTTTATTCAATAATTAACACACATACAAGTGGTGGAGAGCGTAGACTTTTTGCAAGCTTATGGCAATGACATGCATGAGATTTGATTTATGAGAGTAAACACTTCTCCCATACACCTCCTGAATGTGAGAGTGAAAACAAAATCTAGAGAGGAGTAGTGAAGGTCTCACTTGCTTGCATATTTCCTAAGCTTAACTTGTATGCATTTTAATTGATGCCTTGTCTCTTGTATTGGTTGAATTGAAATGGCTATTAAATGACTCAATGCTCATTGATATCTTGATTCAACTCTAGGTGAATTTTCCTTCTCGTTTTTTCTTTTCTTTTGTTGCTTGAGGACGAGCAACACTTTAAGTTTGAAGGGTTTGATCGGCGTGAAATTCACCTAGAATTTTGGGCTTAATTGCATGAATTTATGTGGAGTTATTTGGCTTTAATTCAATAATGAAGCATGATTTTAATGAAAATACTATTAATTTGCTTGATTACTTGGACAGAGGTATTTTTGTTAATTTTTGCAGAAATAGGGTGATTTTGATAAAATGGATTCTACAAGTGAAGAGGAAGGTGTGGGAGAAAACGGAGCTTGATTTGGAGTTAAAACGAGCGAGAACGGGCCAAAGAAAAATTGCTAAAAATTCTAAAAATTATATCCTTGTCCCAAGTGCAAAAGTATCTCACATTGGAAACTCTCTCAAGATCCCACTCACCCTACAACTATAAATACCCTTCCTTTGGAAGCCTCACACCATTCCTCCATCCATTAAATTCAATTAAATTGAATCTTTTCAAGATTCAATAGTTGAGAGGGCTTTTAAGTATGACCTCCATAGTTGAGATCCCTCCCCCTTTTGGGGTGAGGGAACCGTAGTTTTAAATATTTTCTAGATTAGTTTTAAATATTTTTCTAAATTAGGAATTTATTATTTTCCAAGAAGGTGGGGACACCAAGGAAAGGATGATTCTCATGATGTAAAAATTTCATTAAGATGAAATCTAATCCTACTTATTATCTTTCTATTTTCTATGTTTTGGTGGTTGATTGAAGGCATGATTATTGATTAAATTATGAAAATGCCTTGATTGAATTTTCGGCTTTGATTAGGTTTTATTTATGAAATTTGCATGCCTTGTAATAATATGAGATTTATGTCTTTGGTATTAGTGTATAGTGATTAGGTTGTGTATTGTGTATCGGCATATCTTATCGTTGTTTTACCCTTAGTTGCTTTGCATGATTATAATATGTGAGTTTCTTCTATTTATTACATGAGGGTTTAATATAAGGGGAGTCTAGCCATGGAGTCCTTATGTTTAGAATAACATAAATAAATACTAGGGAGATCACTTAGGCCTGAGGATTAAACTAGTGAAGGGAACCCCATGCATACGAACATAGTACCTTGAATAGAATTATAAGTATGATCGATCTTAGGAACTTTTTAGGAATTGTGAAAACAACCTACATCCTATTCACCATGGCCATTGGGGATAGGTGGAAATCGTGATCGCCCTTACCATGATTTGCTTAAAAATGGAAAACAATTAAAGATGTTGGATGATTGATTATATGAGTGCATCATGAAAACTACCATGTCATTGAAAATCCAAAAATATTGTAACTAGATTTATTTTTCCATGCATTTTTTTCTTTTGCTTTTAATCCTCCTTTTCGGTCGTCCTTAACTAATCACGATACTATACCTAAAGGCCATGAATCCTAAATTCCCTTGGGTTATATATTTTGTTGCTTGGTCACCCCAACTATTAACGACCAATCAGGAAGCTCATTTCTAATTTTGTAATTAGTTCATTCATATAATATTGTAGAATAATATTTTTTGTGATACTTGAAACCATGTTTAGTTAATATCCTTTGTATGATTAACAATTATGATTGGTGTAGGTTGATTTAGATTATTATGCAATTTAATTCTAATGTTTAATGGACTTTGTGTAATTTCTATTATGGATATTGAATTGTTTAATTTCTATACTTGATTTGTGTGGTCGATTATCCATTTCATGTGATTAGAATATGAATTTAATTATGTGTTTCGAATGTTGATTGAATCATTTCATCATATAAGTTATGTGTATTAGTATTAGGTGAGTTAGTGATGACCACATGATTTATATGATAAGACATTAGTGTGATTGACTTGTGAAGGTAATTGATCTAGTGATGGGGACCACCAATAGGAGCACAGTACCTTAATGGAAATTATGAGTATTTGAGACATTTCTTAAGAGCCATTCAGGGACTCATTAGTAATTAATTCACATCCTATTCACCTTATGAAAGAGTTTAGGTGGAAATAATGAATGCCCTTATTTAATTGCCTATGACATGTTAGAATTGGTTGGAGTTAAAAGTTTTTTTGTCCCATAACAATTGAAAACTTTAGATTATGTCCTAAAAAAAGATATTTGTATCGATTTTGTCCCATAACTATTAGTTTTGTTTCAATTTTCCCCAATTTTCGCCGAAACTCTAGATTTTCGCCGGAAATTGGTCACATGCACTGCACGTGACATATTAATTTGGGAGAATCTGGCGAGAGAGGGTGACCTGAAAATTGGGCCAATAGAACTGCCACGTCACCAAATTAATAAAAAATTAAAAAAAACTGACTCAGCACCACCACTGCAGACTCAATCTCTACCACCGCAGACTCACCACACACCATGACTATCACCACCACCACCACCGCAGACTCAATCTCCACCAGCAAACCAATATTCAATCACCATCACCGCTGACTTAATCTCCACCACACCGTGACTATCCACCATCGCTCGGTGCTGCCCCTACCATCATTATCCACCATCGGAGATCCGAGTAAACCAGCGACGCCGCCTCCACCATCGGAGATCCAAGAAAATCAGTGACGCTGCCTCCATTATCACCACACAAAACCAAAAAATTTTACGGCGTTGCCATCGCACTAGACCCCCTTCTGCGAATGACGACGGCGACGACTCTGATACCGAAACACTCGACGAACTCTCAAAAGGATCGGGACTTCTGCTCTTTTCTCTGAAACCATCACTTCATGCAGTCCAACACGACCTCCGCTAGCGGCATCTGTTAAGGCTTCTTGGAGTTTTCCGATGCTGCCATCTGTCGAATTTTTAGCCCTCTTGATCTTCCCAAAAACTTGAGAAATAAATTATTTTTCCCATCACGATTGACTCCAGAAATTCCGATAGTGCATTTTCCAGTGTTTTCTTACCCTCCCACGAAGTGCTATTGCCAAAGAAGCTCTGGGTCAGGCTGCTCTGATTTCTCGGCGCGCGATACTCTTTAGGACATTTCTGCAAATTATTCATTCGATGAATAGCCATATTGAAATAGTGATCGGATGATTATTTTTATTTTCCAAAAATGTTAAGATATTAGGTGTTTAGATGAGTCAGCATTTATAATTTTTAAATTAAATTAAATAAAATTGGAATTTATTTATTTATTTTTATTAAATAAAATGTGATGTGGCAGATTCATTGGTCAAATTTTATTTGGATTGCCAACTCAGCAAACCTCGCCGGATTTCCCCAAATTAAACAGTCACGTGCATTGCACATGATGATTTTTCGGCAAAAAATTAGATTTTCGGCGAAAATTGGGCAAAATTGAAAGTAAATTCATAGTTATGGGATAAAATCGATACAAATATCTTTTTTGGGACAAAATCTAAAGTTTTCAATAGTTATGGGACAAAAAAAAAACTTTTAACTCGAAGGATCCATTTACTTTGATAGGTAGGGTTAAGGTTTCTTAACCTTTAGTAAAGGTCATATGAGGGTTGAGTCAATTTTTAACACAATGGTTAATGTTGGAGTCTATTTTTTACATTGAAGGTGTGTTTTTAAAATTTTACTATATTACCCTTATTTAAATATATTAAGAAATATGTATATTTTTTGAAAGTTATTCTGCGGCTCTGCCCATCTACTGCAAGAAGCTGGAATCACAATCCATCGGTGTTCGCTGGAATCACCTTGTTCAAATCCACCTCTCCTACAGCGGTCGAGCTGAAGCTGCTATCGAGAAATTTATGAGATAAGTAACGCGTGACGAGCTTTTCATCGGTCGGGTGAAATCGGAATCCGGGTGGCAGTTTGATTCTTTGCAAATCTTGTTTGATGCTATGTGGAGTTTATCCTAACTTCTGATAATGATGATCTGTAGTATAATAAAAACTCTACTTAAAAGGTGGAAAATCAAGGTAATTTTTAAGAATTTTTGAAAGATTCCACAATGAGAGAGAGAGAGGGCGGCTTTTAAACAATTTTTTGAGGGGGGAAGGGGTTCTAACAGAGAGAACTTAATGAACTTTTGACTAGTCAACATTACATCTGCGTTTTCCCTTCCCGAATCTCAACGCCGTGAACACCTTCGCACTCCTCCCTCAGTGACTCGTCTTTTCTCTGGTCAACAACTCTAATCCCAGCTCATCCTTGATGAATCTGTACAGTGGATACGATCTGCATCTGCAATTTTATTGCTCACCATCGGATTTTCACCCTCCACAGCCATTCTTGCACTCTCCACCTCTTTCAGCAGAAGGGCCTTCAGCTCTTCCTCGAATAAGTCGATCTTTTGAGAGAAAGACGTGTGATGAGTGTGTAAATTCACTAGTTTTGAGCTCGAATTCGTGTACTTATGGTATGATAAATAATTGTAATTCGATGTGAATCGATATATATGGTGGAAAGTCACGAATTAGGTGTCTACAAGACTATTTGAGTTAATTTTCGAAGGAAAACGAGTTGGAAGTGATCGGATCCGGAAAGAGAAAGAAACAGGCATGCGATTCGACCAAGCAGGGGTCAGATTCAACCAAGAAGGAGGGAGTTCGACCAGCAACTGAGATAGAAAAGTGCCGTTCAACTACGACAGGCGAGTTCGACCAAACCACTTGGTCGAATCGTGGTCGAACTCGAAGCCTAAATAGAAGCAGTACTGATTTGACCAGAAAGTATCCGGTTCGACTAGGACTCTGGTCGAATCTGGAATCAGAGGCTGAGTTACAGGCAGATTTGACCTGGAGTTCGACCTGCCTGGGAGAGTTCGACCAATCTGTTTGGTCGAATTGATGTATGAAAACTTATCAAATTTGTATTTTTACACCTTCAGTGCATGTGTTCTCTCAAAAAGTCCATCCAAAGCCTGTAAGGAGAGTTTACAAGTATAAAAGAGGAGCTTTCGCTGGAGAAAAGATCATTCATTCGTCATCCGTCCTTCACCAAGTCCTACCATTATCCGAAGGAATCGTGAGGAGAGGTTCATCTGGCGAGTCAAGTAAGATCATACCAACTAGCCATGATTATTCCTAGATCAATCATGGGCTAGAACCGCTCCGGTAGTTCTAGGGTTATGAAAGTTTTATGTGTTAATTGAATTTCCATGTGTAAACTCCGTACAACACTACTTGTGGTTTATTCTATATAAGATTGTGCCTTTTTAATTCATACTCACAGTCGTTTTATGCATCTTTAACTGTTATGTAGAGTCTGAATACATCTCTTGATTATTGATTGAGTGCGTTAACCGCTGAGCAGGATTGCATGTTATAATTTTAAGTGAAGGGATTCCGAAGTTTTATTAGAACTATCTTATATAGATACTTGTTAACTGAATCGTATTTGGGTTAATAAGTAGGATGAAGAGTATAACTTTATAGTACCTTAAAAGGGAGACCAAATTGGGTTAGAGTACTAAATGCATCGGAAATAATTGATTATGATAGTACCTAGAAAAGGGGATAAAGTATACATCTTGCTCCAAGGATATTCACACGTGTCATATGCTTGCTTATTTGTGTCTATAGAGTACACTTGCATGGTTTAATGATGCGTCCATAAACTACAAGGCAGAGTCGGACATCAACACATGGAAAGAAAATTAACGAGTAAAACTGGATGACCTGAAGAACTACTATATTACTTACTTGATCGCACCCTACTTTTCTTGATTGTTTGCTTATTTACTTTGCTATTATTACTTATATGTTATTTAGTTTCATAACAAAATTAAAACCAATTTGCCACATAATCTTAGTTAATTAGAGTATAATTGAATTGATAATTATCCGTCTCTTGTGTACGATAAACACTTGGTCACCTATAGAAACTACAATTGATATCTTTATACTTGAGGATTAATTTTGTGTATTGAGAAAACGCCCATCAACATGCTGACGATCTTCTCGCTATCGCTATTCTTCAAGTCATGCTCCACTAGTACTTGTCAGAGTTTCTACTTAAAGGGTAGGTGGCGATGCAGGGGGTAAGAGGTAGGTGGGACGACAGGACCCTAATATCCTGTGAATGGTGATTTCGTTGATTTTTTTTTTATGTTGTAATAGATGGGCAAAATGATAATTTCATGTGTTAAACCCGAGGGTTAAGAATTAACCCCTGAGATTTTAAGGTTTGGGTTACACATTGTTCAGCATCCATTCAGACCGGGCCCAAAAAGCCCGAAGGTTACCCCTCAATTGTAACCCTCAAAGTAAATGATACTTAACTAGGGTTCAACGGAGGATAACCCTCGTTAACCCTCAATGTAAACACAACCAAATTGGTTGCATGAACTCTAGATTTTCCATGTCATGATTATACTAATTTCATTCTTGCATAATTTGGAATTTATTTTTCCATCCATTCATCATATCCTTTATCTTTTACATGCTTTTTTTCTTGTATTTCTTTACTTGTTATTTGTTCTTGTACCTCTCAATATTGTGTTAGTCCTTATAAAATCATAACAAATATGAGCTCACTTAAACACTTAATTGCTTGATTTTTCGTGAACTCGATATTTAAATTGGTTGCCCATGGCTACTACGATAAGAGTAAACTTGCTCCTTAATTCGCGTTAGAGAAAATAATGATCAAGGACTTCTAGATTTATGGATTTGTATGACTTATTGAATTAATTTTTGATATTTTTCATCTCAATTTCTACTTTTCATAAATACTATTATGAGTTGTGTGATTGATTTTACCCTTTCATGTGATTAGAATGACCATTGAGATGATAAGGTGGTTAATTAAATCATCTTATTTTAGGTTTATACATCTTAGTGTGAGGAGAGTTTAGCCAAAACCTTCTCATACTTAATACACTTGAGGTAGAACACTAGATAGATTAATCTAGCCAAATAGTCAACCTAGTGAGGGGAATTAAGCCAATATGATCATAGTACCCATAAAGGGAACTTAGAATTAAGATATGACCTTTTAAGGGATTTCTTAGTTCTAGAAGCATCTATTGAAAATTGAGAGTATTGCATATAATCCAAGGAGCTGTTTACAGCTTATCATGAGTTCATATCATTTTCACCTTTGTCATAGGGATC
Organism: Pogostemon cablin; assembly: GCA_023678885.1. NCBI lineage: Eukaryota > Viridiplantae > Streptophyta > Magnoliopsida > Lamiales > Lamiaceae > Pogostemon > Pogostemon cablin. The sequence continues at coordinate 21,045,243 of CM042997.1, read as the reverse complement.
GACTGTGTGTGTTTAGTGATTGCCTCAATGTCTTGATTAATTAGAAAAATAATTGCATATCATAAATCTTGAATTACCCTTAACCATAATGTTGTTAGCCTTAATATATTCCTTATATTGATTTGCATCCATATTCCCCTACATATTATAATTATTGAACTTTTTTTATTTATTTATTAACTATTTTTAACATTGAACTTGTTTACTTGTTTAATTCTTGTTACTTTGAGTAGGTTATTTTACTAGATTTACTTGTTACCTTCCATACCAATTTTCCATCACTCTTATAAAGAATGACTAAGTATGATTTCGGCCATACTTAGAATTAACATCTCCCGTAAATTTGATATTTAACTTGGTAATCTAAAACTAATACGATAGAGTACACTTACTTTAATCGTATAAAGAAAAAATATATTTTGACTATCAATAAGCATATTTAATATATATAATAATCATACTTTAACATTTACTGTCTCATTAGATTTTGTCTTACAAAGACACCTAAATTATTAATTTTTAATGTTTATTTTTACAATAATATGTAAATGTTGATTTAATATTATAATTAGTGATTTTGTAACTACATTTAAAATAACTTAAAATATTAAATATAAATATATTTTAAGATTTATTTAACATATCTTATATAGCTAATAGTACTATTTACAAATATTTATCATAATTAAACAAATAAAATAAGGCAATTGTGTGAGATCGTCTCATTTAAGTCTTTAGTAAAACGATATCACACTAAACTTGTACATTATTTTATTATGACAATATCAAACTAATTGAAAAGTATGTTAAAGTTTTTTTTTCTTAAATTTTGTAACTACTGCAAATATGTATGAATTTCATGAGGAAGTAATAATCATCTTAATAAATAAAAAATAATAATTTAATTAGTATTTAAAAAATAACTCTAATAAAATATAAAGTCATTGATTAATAATGGGAATTTAAGAGTTTAATTAGTTAGGATTTTAAAATTTAATAATTCGGAAAAAAATGTTTATAAGACTGTTTTTTGAGACGGAATTGATAATATTTTAACAAAATTTTATATATAATTGATGAATAATAATAACCGTTCAAATGAATTATTTCATTATCAACAATTTGTATATTGTAGTATAAAAGAAGAGAGCTAATTCTACCTTATTTAAGATAGAACTTGTTGTCCCCCTAACTAATTAGCTTGTGGTCACCTTTCAATTAACCCTAAACTTTATGGGTAAAATATATTATGAACTATAAGAGTAAAATTACAATTATATTCTTAGAGTTAATCCTAAATTCGATGATTTTTATTTTGAGTGTAAATAAGAATAGAAAGTTAGATTTAGAATAAGATGGATTTAATTGTAAATCCAACAAAATAGTAATAATTTATGTTTGATTTTAGGATTTAAATAGTACTATTAGATGAGTGATGAGTGTTAGAGTAGAATCAATAATGGCAAAAACTTGTGTGCACCCGGGCGCACGGGGCACACGCTGCCCCGTGCGCCTTTAAAATTTTGTATTAAATTGTATATCCTTTAATATAAAGATGTATATCCTTTATTTTCTGAAAAAAATAAAAAATATTAATGAAAAATATATACCTTTTAGAATAAAATGGTGTACTCTTATTAATTAAAGTGTATACTCTTTAGAAAAAATAATGTACATTTACCCATAATACTAAATTCTAAAGGCGCACGGTGTGTCTACGGGAGCGCGCAAGCCCCACTCATCAATAATTACACGATTTCATGATTATAAATTAAGAGTATTCTTTTTTTTTTTTAAAAGGAAAATACTAACGAGCAAATAATCATTAATTAAAAAAATCAAAATCTTAATTACATTGAATTAGAATTAGGCGTTGATTTTGGGCACTTTTTCTGCATTTTTATGGGAATGCAAAAGATATTTTTGTTACCAATAAACTTAAAATCTCACGATGAGGTCTTAGAAGATGCTTCAACTCTTTCAATTATTTTGAGTTCCCTAACTTTGTGATGCCCAACTTTTTCATGTTAATTGGAATTTAATTTGTCAAACAAATTAAGTCCATATTAGTTATAATGATGATTATGTATAAAGATTAATTATGGGGAGTTTCACTTTCTAAAAGCATATAATTACCATCAATGAATTGACTAGGTCACGAATGTTGGATGACAGACCATATATAGGAATCCCAAAACTAACCCATTCTTTTATCATTTTTATTTATTTATAATTAGTTAATTATCATTAGTGGTAGTATTTAATTATAATTACCAGTGAAAAGTCTCGACGTTTAAACTAATGACATGATTTTACTGTCTATTAAAAAAAAAATCGACAATACGTATGAGTTATGACCCATCGCCAAATATCTTGTAATTAAAATTTTCTCAAAATGTATATGGTGAAAAGTCTCGAGGTTTGATTTTTTTACTGTCTATAATAATAATAACAATAATAATAATAATAATAACTATTCAATGCACACTGTTGCGTGTGTATCTATAAGTGTATTAAGTTAAACAATAACGACAATATGAATTATTCTACACAACTAGTAATATTACATAATAATAAATTTTATAATACGAAGAGTTGTTATATTGTACAAATTGTATATTATACAATAAACCCATATTCGTAAATGGGTCGACTATATAAGTTTGAAACCCGAAGCTGACGCCACTATTCCAAATTTCTCTCCTCCTCTCTGATTCTTCATCTCGTCTGCGTAAGAATAACGTTTTTCGCTATTGACGATTTGCAATCCCACTGCCGACGATTTGCACCATGCCACCGCTGATTCCCTCTCCTCCGCCGTAGGTTCCAACTCCGAGAGCAACGACGAACATCGATCCGACGTTATCGAAGAAGAGAACCAGAAGATCAGCCGAAGATTTCCTCTCCCCCGCCGCGGAAACCGGATCCGGTGTGCTGTGGTTCGAAGAGTGTTTGCCTATTTTTTAGCACTCACAAGCAAGAATACTCGATCGTTGTAGTAGTATATCCCAAGAAAAATTATCAATCCACAAAGGAGTTATGTTCGGACTAGCAAAATACGTGAGCTCATGTTCATGTCGTTTTTGTAAAGATAATCGGGGGGTTTTGAGATGATTAACAACTAAAGCAAGGAGAAAGTAAATAAGAATAGCGAATAGGAGAAATGACAAGTAAAGAAAATGGGTGCTAAAGTTCAAGTATGGAAAAACATGGGATTAGAAACATCCAAGCACACTCGATTCATATTATCATGCAAAAGGAATTCAACTCAATTGATGTAGACTAAGGGTGATCACAATTGTATCCTAAGCTCCCTTTCGGGTTACAAAGGTTGTTGATCCATTTTAGACTCCCAAAAGCACTTAAGATCAAAGCCCAACATTAACCCCTTCCATCTAGGTACTAGTTAGATTAAACTCTCATTTTTTGTGTACTAAGGCCAACGAATGGATTGGTTCCCCTCATTGAATTCAAATATCCTTTCGGTCAAACCCAAACTCAATGTCTATTCATGCCTTCCTAATACTATAGAGGGTCGTTTCCATCTCACTCCAAGCAATACATACATGAACATCATGATAGCATTTAATTACCACAAATAATCCATTGATCAACAATCCATTAAACCAATAAACATTCATGAATAACAAACCATGCCATCACAACATCAAGACAATTAAACTCCATGAATAGAAATCAACATCAATTAAACCAAAAACCAATTTAATCCACATGACAATATAAATCTAATATGCTCTTCATGCTCCTAATCCCACTAGAGGGATTAACCTATCATGATAAAAGTATCAAAACAAATAAATGATTCATTACAAATACCCATAGTCTTAAATCTAAAGAAATATAAAATGAATGGATTCTTCCCTAAGTTGCCCGTGTTGAATGACTATGTGTCGCCGCACGGCCACCTCTTACAGGGCCGTGTTGGCTACACGGCCCGTGTTGGTGCTGGCTCCTGTTTATCTTCACTGTTTTGGCTCGTTCTCCCTCGTTTCAACTCCGAATTGAGATCCGCTTTTTCCTACATCTTCCTTATCATGTTTAGCATCCAATAAAAAGTGAAAATCTTAAGTTTAAGCTCATTCACATACATTTCAATAAAAACACAAAACACAACCAAATAACACATAAAATACGGATAAAATAATACGAAAACACATATAAAAAGACACTAAAATCTAGGTGAAAATAGCTCTAATCAAAGAGACCGCTGTTCTGAGTCGAATTGCCAGAAGATAATCAAACAATGATTATCAATGTTCAATTTAATAAAATTATGTGCTCAATTCATACGTTACCATATAAAATTAGGTCTAAATTCGATAATAATTCATTGTATTTGCAAAATGAGGATAAAACTAATAAACTTTATTTTTAGTCAAATGTCATAATAAAATTTCTTTCTAGTTTCTTGCGAGTGTTGAAAGAAAGTATACAGTATTACTTTCTTGTTTATAATGAAGCCATGAAACTTCAGTTGGCTCTGGAAATCAATTATACAGAAAGAATATATATACTTAAAAACTGTATACAGTTTGAAGAAAATCATTATACATTACTGCCTCCTATTAAGTACAACATTCATAATTATACTAACGCATTTCATATATTTTTAATGTGTTTTGGTAAAGGATATCTGAATCCATGAATCATTCTGAGACAAGTACAATAAATGTATTTGATACATTTACACAAGAATCAACAGGTACAATCACTCATATATGTGATTTCCTGTATTATTGAATTATTTCATTTGATAAATAATGCACTTCCATTTATACAGGTCCTATTCAACCATTACGATATCCCTGTGAACATGATGTATATGATTTTTTATTTCTCTTTGAGGGGATAGTAGTCAAGTTGTCAACGAAGAAAATACAACAATATTCACAAATGAAGGCACACTGAATATTTTCATATATTCTGGATAATGTAATTGTTAATGACATGACAGATTTACCTATATTATTTATACAAACTGTATAGCAGCTTTCACTTAATTGTACTACTTATATAATGTATTGTCATTATCAATATTTAATTTATATGCAGATCATACTCCTGGACTGTGTACAGGTGATAATTAAGAAATAAATGAAATTGAAGATATTAGTGGTTCATTGATTGAAGTTCAGAGGAAAACTTTGGATGAAATATACAAGTTATATTGTGATCATGCTAGAAAGATATGATTTAGTGTGCGTAAAGACAATACAACAAGATCTATTAAGGGTGTGACTGGAAAAACATATGTTTGTTCCAGTTCTGGGAAAAAAAGGTCTCGCAGTGAAGAAATGAGCAGAATAAGGCAAACTAATATAACAAGAACAAATTGTAAGGCATTTTTGAAGGTATACTTAAATAAGTTAGGGAATTTTGAGATTGTAGTGCATGAGATGTCATACAATCATACACTAACTAGAGAAGAGTGGAATCATTTACATCGTTCACAAAGACACATCATAGTAGAAAAAGTAGAAAATATAATAAATATGGTATCTTCGGGTATTGGTGCTACAGATTCATATAGGTTTATGGTGCATAACGCCGGAGGGAAAGAATACCTAGGGCATACCATGAAAGATCACAATAATTTTGTGAATACATGGAAAGCAAATAGAATTGAAGGGGGTGATGCAAAAATGGTAATAGAATTACTTGCAAAACAGGAAGAAGAGGAGGAAAACTTTTATTATAAGGTAATGGTTGATGATGATGGAAGATTTTCTTATTTGTATTGGAGAGATACAATGATGAAGGAAGATTTTGATATACATGGAGATGTAGTTTTCTTTGATACTACATATAGAACTAACAAGTACAATTTGATTTGTTCTCCATTTGTTGGTTTAAATAACCACAAAAAAATGTGATGTTTGCTTGTGCATTCCTCAATGATGAAAGAAGTGAGACATTTGAGTAGTTATTTGATGTTCAAAAGATCAATGGAAGGAAAATGTCCAATCTCCATTTTTACAGACCAAGATCAAGCCATAACAAAGGCAATACAAAAGGTAATACTCATACTTTTACAATTTCTTTCATATTTTCAATCATTCTTATTGTCTTAGATGTTACAAGGTACACTGTATATTTTATCCTGTATATGAACAGGTACATCTTTATAGGAAAACATATACAACAAGATGAGAAATAAAATACAGAAAGGGTAGAAAAAAAATTCCCTGCAAAATTAACTCTGAATTGTATACATTCTTTGTGCATGTTTTCCCAACTACTAGGACAGCTTATGCATATGGCACATTCAACAAAATGCCATTAGTAAATTTGGGGAGCTGAAAGATAACATTGAATTTAAAGAGTTATTTAAGAAATATTTAACTGGATGCATAAATGATCAGTAGTTTTAAGAGAGCTGGACAAAAATGGTGATAACCTACAGACTTGAAAATAATGATTGGTTTCAGAGGTTATACAATTTAAAAGATAGATGGAGTAATGCATTGAGTAAGAATTTTTTTCTCAGCTGGCACGAAATCTTCACAAAGGAGTAAGAGTACAAATCATGCAATTAGTTTTCATGCCAAGAAAAGCACAAGCTTAATTGAATTTTACTGTAAGTTTTTCAATAAAATTACATACATATTTTCTATTAAACTGAGAAATACACTATATTTACCTCATTACTATTTAAGCTGATTTACTGATTTCATTACAGATTTATATAGAGAAAGTACATAAAAATATTCTATCACATTCACATAATATGTTGCTGACTTCTACTGTGAGCTGTTTTGAATTGTTATACTTATAATTTAAATTCATTATCAATCTTTATTTTTTAGGGATTTTTAAAGAAACAGTATAAGGACGGAGGAGAAATGAACAGTTACTTGAATTCAAGTGTGCACACTATATTCCAGAATCAAATCTTCCAATGTGTGGTATATTGAAACATGCATCTGAGGTATACACAATAAGCATCTTTAGAGATTTTGAGAAAGATTTTAGAAACTGCATTATGGCACGTTCAACTGAAATTGATTCTGTAGACACAACTCGTATTTACAGTGTGCTCTCTATTGATAATGATGGTAGAACCTACACAGTTATTTTTTATGGTTATATGAAACTAATACAATGTAGTTGTAAGAACTTTGAGGAACGTGGATTATTGTGCTATCGTGCTTTAAGAGTATTGCACATAAATTCTATAGAGCATATCCCAGATTGTTACATAAAACAAAGTTGGACAAAATTGGCAAAATCTGAGATTTGGGACAAGTTCAAAGAGAGCAAAAACAAGAAAGGGAATACTATACCTTGGAGGCACAAAGCATCTAGAAGGTATTACAACTTCTTATTAAAGTGTGAAGACAACAAAGAAGCAAGGAAAATTGTTGATCAAGGTTATGAAAGAGATTCTTCAGGTGTTGATCAATTGCTAAATTTATTAAATACTTCAACACGGGCAGAGCAATTAGATTCAGTGAATGTTGTATTGGATCCAAAAGCTGCAAACACTAAAGGTAGAAAAAAAAGGATAAAGGGTCATTTTGAGAGACCTAAGAAAAAACAGCTGAATTCAGATTTGGTAAAAGAATTTGGAACAAAAACTCCAAGTGTTCATTTGTTTTAATAATGTATTTTTCTTTTTTTTAATATGGATAAGTTGTGCAAAACTTTAAATGTCTTCATTTGAATAACATGATACTAATTTTTGAGATATTTTTTTCTTCCAGTTTTAATTATACAATATGGCATATGCACTTTATAAAAGTTGCAGGTGAACAAATTGATCATTACCAGGAAATAAAGGAGAATAAATATTTCAGGTGATACAATACAATATTACATAATTCAATATTGTATTGTGTATATATATGCATTAAAATATGATGAATCATTCATGTTCTTTTACAAAAATACACAATGCTCATGGATTATATTAGGTGTTTATGGATATTATTGGGTGCATAGGTGACAATAAAGAGGTAAATCTATTACTTTTGTGAAAAAAATGATTCATTTGTAAAACTTAAACAATATGTTGTATAATATAATATATTTATATATTATATGCTATACACTAAAAAAATATGGTGAAACATTCATGTTCATCTATAAAAAAACACAATGCTCATGGATTATATTAGATGTTTACGAATATAATTGGGTGCATAGGTGAAAATAACAAGGTAAAGGAGTTAATTACACTATAAATATATTTATTTAATAAAATGTATACTGTTCACTGTAAAATATAGTACATTTCTATGTTATATGTCATACACTGAAAATTTTAAAAAATAAATACACATTTTTATTATAAAATGATAATAATATAATAATAACTATTACTACAATTGCTCATTAAATATAATACAATTTTGTTTACACAAAGTACAATGTCTTATAATAAATAATTACACATTTCATATTATTTAAAAATAAAGTCTAACTATAAAGAATAATTTTTTTGAGAAATTTATGAAAAATATAAAATAAAAATACTGATTTTCATCCTATTTACACAATATAAACTGTTCAAATAAATCCTATACAATAAATACATATTTCTTATACACTAATACATATATATTTATACATTTTAACTAATATTGCAAAATTGAGTTACAAAAACCTAAAAAAAATCTTTAAAAAACTATACAAGTTCATGTATAAACTAGTACAGTTTACTTTTAAACACTATATACTAACGTAAAAATATTTAAATAAACATACAACCTAATTATAACAAAAATATTTAAACATTGTAACAAATAATCAGTGTCACATGTAAACTATGATAGGCATAACACCTATCAATCACTACTACAAAACTGTGAATAGATATCACTGCATAGATATCATTTAATTGCAAAACTGATATCTATATGTTCAGTAACCAATATCTATTCTACAACCGATATCTATAGTATTAAGAATATTTTAATAAATGTCGGTTATTACCGACCGATATCTTTTAATGATATCTATTTATCCTATACATATCAGTTACGTTAACCGATATTTTTTGCTGATATTAATTTAATTTAATTTTTAATTAATTATTATTAAAATAATAAAAATAAAAAAACGTGTCATCCCCAGTTAAATCGTGATTTCAAAATCAATTAAAAATGGTGTTCTGACTTCTGACCATTATTCATCTGCAAAATTTTGTTCTTCAACCTAAATTCCAATTTTATGAACCCTAAAAATCTCTCGACACCACCAACACCGAACTCCGTCGCCCACACCCACCACTTGCACCCATCACCCCCTTGCTCCGTCTGCTTTCAGGTAGATAGCTCGTGTTGCCCGCTCTCGTCGACCACTCGTGCCGCTGCTCTCGTCCACCATGGATAACGCCTCGCGTGCCCTAATCGCTGCCGACCATAGCTTCAACAACCGTGTCATCGGCGATGAAGCAACCACAACAGAAGATGAACCTGACAAAGAGTTATTTGATGCGGAGTCATGGGAAACCCTAACCAAGAGCTTCAAAGAGGTCGATTCCCTGCTCGAGTACAATCGTCGCTTGATTGAAAATGTGAACGATAACCACTGCTCAAAAATACCCCAAAATTTGGTCAGAAATATCGATCTGATCTGTGAGATTAATGATGAACAGTACGGTATGCTTCTATTCTTTCTTTAAAGCTGTTTGACATCTCTTAATTTTTATTTACTTATTTACTTCTTTTTTCTTCTGAACATGGAGAAGAACCTTAAGGTTCTTGAAGAAATTGCTGATTCTTGCTGATAGTAATTAATTAAGAGAATATTTTCGATAAGAATACCAGGTAATCTTTTTGAATTTCCTCCGTTCTAAATTTACTTCGAATTTTGGTATACTTGTAGAGATTCACTCCATTTTTTTGGCTGATTAACAGTATAATATAACGTATTGTAACAAAATATTTCAATGAGGATGTTACTAGTGATCTATGGAATTCGCTACCTTGTATTAGCTCCAATGGACTAAAGTTGCATTTCTTAACTAACTTACTTTCTTTTGGAACAACATATTATGAGCTTGGTCTAACTTTTTCTTTTGCAGTAACTTTTTCAGTCTATGGTCTTGATGCGTTCGAAGAGCTTGTTACTATAGTCTGTTAACTATGCCTAATAAGTACAATTTTGAGTTTCATGAAACAAGATTCCTTGTGAGACATATGTTTATGTTATTTCCTTGGATACATATATAATTTATATGCTTTTTATCTTAGAATTTAAGGTGTTCTGTTCCAGGCTGAAGCACTTGTTGATAAAAATCAGTGTGATCGTTAGAGTCATCATGAGAAGGAAGAGAAACGTATAGGACTCTCTCACAGTTAAAAAAATACAAAGAATTCATCTTTTCAGAGACTCGCAGAAATAATAGATAGTGACATAAAGCATTGGTCCATGGGGAAAGAAGGCAATTTACGTGCCTTGTTGTCCTCGCTGAGACAGGTTGATTTCTTCTATCAAATATGTTTATGTCAAATATGGATATTTATACTTGCATTTTTCCACAGTGAAATTTAATTTTTTTTTTCAGTTCTGCTTTCGTTCACCTGGCAACTTTACATGCATTCTATTGCTTACATTTTGCTTGGCTTGCAAAAGGGGTGCTAGCTGGAGTCAAAGTTGTTGCTGTTACTTTTTTTGCCTACACCATGCCTATTTTATGTATATATATTCCATCTTTTCTGAATTATTTCTTGTTCCTCTATGATTTTGAACCAGCTATTGCTTGTCTAGAAATATGTTTCCTTGTTCAAATAGAGTTTTCCTCGAAGGGTTTTGATTTAAAAAGAGTGTGTGATTACTTTGATTTATTATTTCTGTGAAATATGTGCTTTCTTATCTAATTTTCTTTTGATCGGGTTTGAGTAAAATGGATTTGCTAGGTAGATTTGGGATGAGTATGGGGTGGAGTTGTTGCTTGACATCAATTTATAAATGCAACACATGTATACGATGTGATGTTTACAGTATATCATGACTACCCCAGAAACAATAGAATCAAAGGTGTATAATAATGGCATAATTTTGTTTCATCTTTTATCTATTAGTTGATTTTGTGAGTATTCTGTTCCAATTAAACATTCAAGTCAATATGTAATTTTATCTTGATAAATCAACCACAAATATTTGTTGTTCCAATTACATTATTTTTTGTGCTGAGTTATTTTTTGTGTATTATAATCAAATTTGGCAGAACACACCATGCCAATCACGAGGTAATTCTCCACGGCTGCAGGTATAATAAGTTTTCTTGTTTGTGTTTTCAATTGTTCCTTTTTTGACTATTGTGTTTCGCTGCATACAATAAATATTTCAGATGCCAACAACTTAACATATTGAAAGGACATTCAAATACTATTGGCATAGAACTCTTATATTATAGTTTCATTTATAGAACTCTTATGTTGATAATCATGTTAATGTTTAGAGAAATTTCTCTAGTGTGTTTACATAGAATTTTGTATTTATTCTTGTTGGGGCATGCTTCATTTTACATTTGTGATTTTTCTGAACTTATAATCGGATGGTTGTTATATATGTAGTTTTTTATGAAATTATGTTTTGTGATTTAGTTTTGTTATTGATTATGAGGCCTAGCTTAGCAGCTTGTTGTTGCACCCTTCTTTTTTATTATTTTGTTCATTCATTGTCTTTAAAATTGAAATTATAGATGCTTTGCACTGTTTGAAATTTGAAATTATCTTTGCACTGCTATTGAAATTATCTTTGCACTGTTATTGAAATTATCTTGTCTCTTTGTTCATTGTCAGTTCGTTCATTGGCTTTACACTGTTATTGAAATTATCTTGATTCTTAAAATTTTATATAAAATTTGAAGCTAAGTTAGAGGGATGTGCAGGTCTACTGATGAGACCTCTTTGAACTTTTCCCTACTGCATTTGGGGCAATTCATAAAGCTATCTCAATTTAAAAATTATTTTCTGAAATGAAGTTGCTATAGAAATTAGTGCTTGAAATAGAGCAGGGCGAATTGAGATAGCTTTTAGGATCTCTGTGCAAAGCTAAATTTTTTAATTATCTTTTCACATGGTACTTAATTTTCCTACCTTAATTTATGATTATTCTTAATTTTTCTACCTCAAAATTATGATTATTTTGATAATTTTTAGATAGCTTTTCGAAAGACTATTAATCCGTCAATCTGACAATTACATTTCATGATATGTAGTTGGGTGCATTTTCAGATGCATACCTTTAGGTCATGGCACCACTAGGTGCACTTTCAAGCATCATCATACTACCTCTTGTGCTTTCCTTATGCAGACTTGTGCTTTCTTTCCTTCTATCATTCAATGTTTTAAATCAACTTTATTGTACATTTACTACTTTTTTTATGATTTGGTTTTTGAGTTGTGAATTTCTCTAAATGCTGCAGATATGTAGAGCAAGCTGCGACGTAAAGAATTTTATCAATCAAAAAGGTTTCCATCATGTTTTAAAGTTGGGATATGACTTTTCCATGCAACATTTATATGTTTTTTTTTTAACTTTCTTTCATTATTAATCAAGTATTTTGAATATTGGAATGTTTGACATTGAATTTGGATACTTCTCAAATATGGATATTTAGTTGATGAATGAAATATTATCGAAATGGATGCATTATTTGAAATTCTATTTAAATTAGAATATTATATTGTATAAATAAATAAAACAGGTTAGTATGAATCGATATATACAATACGCATTATGGAAGAAAAATATCAGTGAATAGCCGATATCTATTCTACCTTATATTTAATATCATCTCTATTTATATCGGTGAATTTTCAAATAGATATCAGTCATTAATCGATATCTATATTATACAACAATATCGATTTTTCAGTGATATCTATTCATTAATATATTAAATATCAGGTTAATTAATATCGGTGTTTGCTTCATAGATATCAGTTAATAATCGATATCTATAATAGACATAGATATCGATTTTTCTCTGATATCTATTATTCAATACATTTAATATCAAACTTTATTAATATCATTTTTTTCTTCATAGATATCGGTTAATAATCGATATTTATAACAGACATAGATATCGGTAAAATAACTGATATATATTTAACATACCTATAATATCACTTCCATTTATAACGGCTGAATATCTGAATAGATATCGATTAGTAACCGATATCTATTCACAGTTTTGTAGTAGTGAATGTTTAAAACCTGTTATTTAAAACTAATGCAAATATATAAAAACAAAAAATATTCTATAAATTCCAATAATCAAATGGCTATCCCATTTTCCATGCCATGCATCACATACTAATAAAAACAAAGTGCATAACATCCAAATACTAACCATAAAAAATTTAAAGCTAACATCGTCTGGAACTGTCAAACCAAATACCAACAACAAACATTTAAAACTAACATTGTCTAAAAATGCCAAAATGACCACTGTATCTCCTTACAAATCATGTATCTTGAGACAAAAGAATCATCTTCTACTTCTTACCATCTTTCGTACCAACCACAACTCTTTTTCCCAAATCATTTTCATTCAATTGTTCCAATAACTTAGCAGTTGCCTTCTTCTTCTCCTCAAGATTTTTCAACGATTTATCCTTCTTTTTCTCTGCTACACCTCAACACAGAAGGTTTTGAATCATAAAAGCCCAATGCTGCATCAATTACAATGCTGCATCATGTACACCCCGCAATCATTATCTCTACGGTCTCCTTGCCATTTGAACAACACCTCCTCAAACACATAGTTTGAAATCTCACCAGCTCTAGGATGGTTCTTTGAACTCAAATATTGAGTCATCACTTTCACCTAAACAAATACAAATAAATAATAATAATACATCATAAACCTAATATATTCACATATAACAAATTAATTAAATTATGGAAATACTTATTTGCACTTTTGTTGCCTCCAAAATATACTCTTTTTCCTCCGGCTCCGCATACTTCCGATTATTAAGATAATGAACTTTACAATCATTGAAATTAATTGCAACAGCGGTAAAATAATTTTTTAAAACAAATGGTATGAAAACCTACATATATAATAAAAATTAAATCAATATTATAACATATACAATATTAACTTAAATATAATATAATACAAAATATTTGTGATAGCTTTACTAAATGTTGATCTATAAACATATCTCCAGTCTCTGATAACTATTGATTCCACCCAATAGTAAGTTTCTCAGAAAGATCTTTATAATTAACTTTATCATTAAAATACTGCCTCAACAAGACCTAAAATAGAATATAACATTAATAAGTTAATAAAACAAAAAAATTATTAATATATAAAAATACTTACACTATGCTCCGAGTTAAAGATGAATCGGGAAAGGTTGTCATCAACAGGTGGGCTGATGTTTACACAAGGACACCATGCATGAATAACAAATTGAAGAATCTGCATGTTCGGTAGCATCGAAAGAATGTCTGATTTCTCAAAGTATAGGTAAACACCATGACGATAATATCTTTTCCTAATAAGAAATTAAACATAATAATATAAGTTAATGGAAAACAACAAAAATTTAAAATCAATTTATGTAAAATTTCAAATCAGTTTAAACTCATACACATATACTTACACTGTATGTTCTCTCTCAACATCATTGAATGCGAAATCATGCACCTCAATTTGCAGCCTCCCCAACTTTGATAATAACTTTTTGTGCTTAAGCACAAACTTGGACAAGTACCCAACCTCCTTCGTTATCTTTCAAAACCTATGTATTGCATCTTCACCAATATTTTTAATCCTATTTTCAACTATATGTACAACATCATCAATTTCTCCAACAGCAACCACACCAACCTCAGCCTCAAAATCATCTGCCAGATTAACCTCATACAAAAAATCTTGTGCTATTGAGTTTGGTGATTCATCCTCATTAATCAAACGGAAAGAGGGATTATCATCAATAATCCTTTGTGTGAGCAGAAGGCTTCTCGACACATCATCAACATACTTATGGAGTCTTTCATCCATAACAAAATTTTGATATTCACTTAGTGATGGAGAAGAGCTTGTACCATCTCCATTCATCTTAGATGCCATTTTTTGAACTTTTTTAATCTTTTCAAGTTTGTTGATGTATTTCCTCATTAATTTAGTTGTTTTCCTCTTCATCTCCATCAGCAACAACTCAATATCCTAACATAAAAAGGTATAATACTCATTAGTTTATGAAAACAAAACAGTACACACTATATATTTCAAAACTATACACTAAAATAATATTAGTTATACAGCAATATAAAATATAATTTAAGCTAAGAATCTAATACCTCTTGTGACATGTCAATACAAATATCAGTTTGGGATGTAAACTTTATAGAATCTTTAATTTTTATACGACCATTATGAGTTAAAGGAAAATCGTCATCCATAAGCTTTCCAAGTCCGTAAAACCCATCTTCTTCGTCTTCTTTACAGCGCAGTGACAAATTCTTATCTATCCAGTATTTTACTAGAGGAATTGACCTAGGTACACAAACACCTTTCCACACAAACCTCTGCAAATAAACCAACTGCAGCAACAATAAACAACCCCAATATTTGTGGTACCTTCATCTTATACACTGTAATACTGTGACACAAATCAGACAATACATGCTCGCACCAATCAAAACATGAGATCCTATCAACATCTTCTAAAGACCTAAACACACCAGTACGAAGTAATCGATTGGGTTCAGGTGTAAGAAAAGAAGACAAACAGTACACCACAAATATCCTCTTAAAATCATCGCCCCCATCAGCCAACTAATTGAATAACAACTCACGCAATTCACGTAAATGAAAACAAGGCTTGATACCATAAGTTTCCTGAAGCCTTCTCAACAACTCTGAATTTTCAGACCTTGAATACACAAGAACTGGATTACTAATATTTCTTGGAATGCTGAACATGTCATAAACATCATCTGCAGGCAATTGCATACTCCTAAAACTGTCCAAAACCAGAACCTTTGTAGCTGGATTAAACTTATCAACTAACCACTGCAACATATCAATGTTTGACATGTACTTCAACTGTCTTTCAAATAACCCACCAAAGCCTATACATATAACAGTAGCCTTTTGATTTTCAGATAAGCGCTGAAAAACTTTAAGCAACCCATGGGTTTTACACTGACTTGTAATACCTCTGCAAAATAGAAGAAATAAAATATAACAATTAATATTTATTACAAAAACACACTATAAAGAACACAATAAAGAACTAACATTTGTAATAATAAGCATAGTTATATAAACAGAAGGTTATATAAACAAAAGTCAGTAATACCAAAACATAGACACTATAAAGGAATAAGAAATAAATTTATTTCTAACAACGTATATAGTTATAGTTGTATAACTTATGACCCTATAATGTACACATGATAACACATAAATGAATATCTTCAAAAAGCATAGCAAACATCACATATCCAACAATAACAAGGCATCCCATTTTAGAATTAATTACACCACTTTTTCACAAAAAAACTATAGCATAAACACAACAAAAGAACTATTATATCACCTATTCAATAAAAACTCAGAAATACCAAAACATAGATACTATAAAGGAAAAAGAAATTCTGTCAAAAAAAAAGAAAAAAGAAATATAAGTATTTCTAACAACATATACAGTTATAGTTGTATAACTTATGACCCTATAATGTACACATGACAACATATTATTGTACACAATTCCTAATATATATTTTGATCTCATGACTTAAGAGGCTTAGCACTCAGGTTCGTATGTATAACTAGCATTTAAATTGTTGCCCCTTTGACCTACTTTAACTTCTAATCTAATATGATTACATGAGTTTTTATATGCAAATGATTTTTTATATGCAATTTATTCATCATAACAAATTAATTGCAAACTGAAAAATGCAATGCAAAAAATGCAATCAATAATATGTTTACATATTTTTGAAAATATACACTAACAACCTATAAACAATACAGTAACAATATTAAACAACATAAGCATAAAAAAAATATCATAACATAGGTACAGTATTCAACCAGGACATCTACTTCTAAATAGTGTATATATTTACAAATGAGTAAAATTAAGACATAAAAAATAACATAATAACAACTTTATATAATCAACAAACATGAACATATAAAAAAGAAATTGTAATAATTAGACAATAATTTTAAAAAATAAAATTAACAACCTTGGTTTAATCTTTACCATAGCATCATCTTGAAAATTTTCTTCATCGGGATCATTACTAGAAACAGATGGTTTCTTCGTTTGAGCAGCATGCTTCATCGGGGCACCTTTCTTCGTCAAGCCAGCCTTCTTGGAAGAGACAGGTTTCTTTAGAAGAGAAGGTTGCTTCAATGAAGTCTTTCCACGAGGGCTTCTCCTTGGAGGATCAGATGAACGACTTGTAGTCTGAGATTGATTTCTCTTTTTCTTTGAAGAACCTTGACCCAGTGAATCAACAGTAGTAGCCTTTCTTTTACTAGACACAACTACCACATCTGGAACTGCATCAGGAACTTCAACTACTTCTTCATTAGGAGCTTCAAATTCTTCATTAAGAGCATCAACCTCTTCATTAGGAGCTTCAACTTCTTCATCAGGAGCTTCAACCTCTTCATCAGAAGCTGAAGCTTTGACATCTTCTTCAACACGTTCCTGTCTCAAAATAGGAAGCTCTCCAATGGAACGAACAGCCTATTCCTCCAGCTCAATAGTACGTCTTTGGGCCATATTTCGAGCACGGGCACGAGCACCCCTTCCCCTCCTAAAGGCACACAGTTTTTTTCTCATGATTATATTTAAAAAAGTAACACTGAAACAAAAAAAATTAGAATGTATACAATAAAATATAAAACACAAGAGTCAACAAACATAACTTGAATTTATTGAATATTGCGTATACACTAGACTCCACAGTTTAAATATATTGTGCAGTAAATTTTACTAATCCACATTAACATTTATCTTCCATATATGAATCCTTTCAAGCTTTATCCTGATAATGAAACATAAGAAAGTAAAAGAAAATGTGGGTACAACATCCAGATGTGATTATAAAATACAATATGTACACAAAGACATGGCGAAAATGAATGGCAGTGCTTTAGTTTCCTACTAGGACTAGTATTCTACAGTATATTTTGAAATATACTGTAACTCCTATGAAGCCCTGAACTTTAATCATAGGTAACCGAAATATATTCCAAACGTATGCAAGAATATCTTATATCTCAAATAATTCTTGGACTATATATCTTGTGAACCCTTTTTAACATCCCAAGAAACACTAAGTATTTACAAATTGAAATCTTCACAAAGAATCAAGTATGTTGTGAACTTATCTTTAGAATTTTCACTACCCGTATATGTACACAAAACATACTTTGTACAGTAATGGACAGAGTATGAATATAAACAAAATGTTCTACAAATATGAAATTCATGTGCCCATTAAACTAGATAAACTTTTAATTTTTAAACTAAGGAAAATATGAAAATATTAAAATAAATCAAAATGTTCGCATCAAACATACACATGTAAACATCAACAATAAAAAAAAGGAAAATCCACTTTTAATCCGAATTTTTATAATTTCGAGTAGATGTTAACGGATCTAAATACCAATAAAAAAATGAAATCAAGAGAAAGAAAAAAAATGGTAGAAGAAACGAAAACCTTTGGTATAAACCCTAGACAACAAGAACCGAAATCACACCTAAGAATAGATATAAAAACCTAAGAATCATAAAGACAACAACGATACTTTGGGTAGAAATCGCCGAGAAATCGCGAGGAAAGTGAGAGAGATTTTACAGACGACAAAGAAAAACCCTAACTCACTGAATTCACACCGTGCGAGGAAGAGGAAAACACCAATGTCCGATGTGCGAGGAAGATCGATATCCGACGCGAAATGAACAGCTTAGAAAATTGCGAGGAAGATTGATGAACAGCTTGAAATCGAGACGAGAGAGAAGAGATATTTTTACAAAGAGAAAATGTAGAACGGCTGTAAAAATATAAATTGGCTGTGAAATCCTAATAGCCCATGGGTAAATTAGATATATATACCCGGGTCGATGGGTTAAAATTGACCCAATTGTACCTTAACACTTAGGTACATTAGACTTTGTCTTTTACGAAAATATATGTATTATTCACAAACGAACTTATCAAAATAAATGCTAGTAAACGTACCTTTAATAGATAAGTATAAGAACTATCTAATTCAAAAAAGATAAAATATATGTTATTCATTAAATCCATTCAAAATTTAATTATACATTCCTGAATACTTCACGGAAAACATAATTCATACAAATATTTCCCTTGCTGCCCTTACCGGACTCTATTAAAATCTTCAATCCCTTCTTGCTAGTGGACCTGAAAACAGCAACGTACAGCTGACCGTGACTGAAAATGGACCTCTTCAAACACTATAAAAAATTGTCGGATTACCGATGGAAAATTTTCATCGGTAGTACTTGGAAAAACCATCGGTAATGATTTTTACCGACAGATTACCGACGAAAATTGATCAGTCACTAAAACCATGATCGGTAATTCATTACTTACGGAAATTTAAATCCATCGGTAATTATCAACGAATTTTCTATCGGTAGTCATGCAAATAAAATTCGTCGAAAACCAAAACATAGCGACGGAATTTCCGATGGAATTATTCCGTCGCTAATTATTGACGAAAAAATCCATCGGTAAATATAAAATATGGTGTCATATAACACTTATATTAGTGATGGATTTTTCGACGGAATAAGTTACCGACAAAAAAATCCGTCGGTAAAATGCTGAAAGTGAGATTTAACGACGAATTTTTCCGTCGCTAAAGTATTTTTTTATTTTGTAATATATATTTTTAAAGTAATATTAATACCTGATAAATAAACAAAAATTGTCATTAAATAAACCTACAAAACACAACGTAATATAAAATCTCCAGAATTTCAAATAAAGACCCAAATTCATCACAAAATATCAAATCCTACTAAATCCTATGTACATAATATCTGATTATATTAAACATTGAGTAAAACTAGATTGGCTACTTGTACTTCCTTCGCCCAAATTTCCAATACCGAAGATCGCTTTGTCATAATCATCTGCAATATAATAAACACTGTAGTGAGGGGGAGCTTGGAGCATCATCAGGTTTGTGATCATATAAAAGTCATGCATAACACTAAATTTAGCTAATACTCGGGTTCTAGTAGTATAGTCAACTTCTAAATTTTACATGATAACATAAATGTTGGAAATTCTATGCTAAATTACTATTAAAAAAACAGAAGTGATAGTCGTTAACATGCCTAGGAACGATGAGCAAGGAATGAACATTAGAATCAGCTCCCATATCAAGTTAAAAAAATTATGCGATAGGTTAAGCAGATAAATGCAATTATAAAAAACTATTAATATTTCACTAACAATTAACATATATGTGTAACGGTAAACATCTTCTGGAGATTTAATCCCCACATAAGCAATCATTCTTAAGCCCCATAATATGCAGAAAGACGGTAAAAAGCATTTGGATTAAATTCTCATACCAAATTTATAATCAATCGGTTTACAACTGCAAAAAGAATGAGTTCCTAAAGCGTTACGAAAATCATTCAGTATTATCTCCTATTGTCAATAACGGATTAGAATTCGTGTATGCGAATGATAAAACTCTCTCTTCACTCCCACCTATTCCTTCCTTTTCACTAAAAAATATAATATCTAACGACATTTTAATTTGATTATGAGCTTTAAATATAAATTAGACATTAATTATGAACCATTATATATATATATATATATATATATATACATATATATATCTATCTAATGATTTATTCATAGACAATTAGTTGAACATGTTTTTAAAATTAAATTACTGATTTATTTGTAAAAGTAATTTTATTATACTAGTATTATAAATGTTTTAAATTTATATTTAACTAAGTTGTAGGAATTGCTTGTTGTTTTCTAATTAATTATTAGAGAGAAGGCTATAGTTTATGGGGTGTTAAATTCCTGCTAGTTTATTTAACTTTAGTTATTTATAAGAGAACAATTATTATCTCCTCATCTATTTATCTTTAGTTATTTATAAGAGAACAATTATTAAAGTCAGTAGATCATGAGTTTTAAATATAAATTAGACATTAGATAAGGAGAAGCTAAAGCAGATTTTGGACCATTCATAGAAATGAAGTATAATGACCCCATAAGCTCCCCCCACCCTACCCCACAATCAAATAAACTAGAAAATGCTTAATTCAGAAACTTCAAGGAAATCAAAAACCACTCTTTTTCAAGTGGGATTTTTCTTATTTATTAAAACTGGGAACTTAGAAGCTACTACTGAGAATGTAGAATAGAAAATAAGCACCCCACCAACTTTCTTGATTTGTGGCCTATTTCAGCATAAATGAAAATCCCACCAATAAAAAAAGACCTATTTAACCCAAATTCCACATCAAGATTTCAAAATCAGCCAAATGGGATTTCACATTCATCAAATAAAAAGATAAAATTTTACCATTCAGTAACATATCTTATACTTGAATTGGGACGAAAAGACCTCTTCCCTGATATGCTTGGCTTCAGTTCAGCAATAGTAATAACATCCATTTTCTCAGAAAATTACAGCTTTTTTTGAGGAAGTTGCTGTAAGAAAAATAGAATAGAAACCAGTACTAAGAAGAATTGATGATGTAAGAAAACTAGCCCCTTAAAGGTGTAACCAAACAGAGAAGGGGTGGCATGGCTCATTACACACCCAATGTGTGTGTGATTTCTTGAAGAGAAATAAGTGAAAAGGAAAGAATAAGATGGGAGTGAGGAGAGAGTTTTATCATTCACATAAACAAAACTCATAAAAGATTAAAGATTATGTAATCTAAAACACCCAATGTTACGAAATCCATTCAGTAATTTTATATGCTCACTATCAACTACGACACACTTTTTTTTCCAATTCTTCCAGCTGAACTTCCGTACCATTTTAGTGAGCTGCTTATCCTGCCAAAATACATTAGTGCTTATAACTGATTTTACACCAAGCGTCCAACTATAATAAGCACAATACTTCAATTTAAAATTGGAAATTATTTAAGATATGGTAACAGAGAACTATTCAAAATTATCTATATTCAACAAGAACAAAAAAAGATATTATAGATGAAGAACGAGGCACACAAATGATCTTTTTAAATATAAACATGAATGCATGAATGCCTAATGCTATGACTAATAGAGAAACTTGTTCTCAGCCTATGATATTTTTAGGTTAAACTTTTTAAGTTTCCATAAAGTCAATAAAGCACATGGGATAGGTAATTTTACCCAGAATTAGAGAAAGATCTCAGAGTGAATCCTAAGAAGGAACTATATAAAGCTCACAATACTTCATTGCGGAGAGGAAGATAACTCAGGTAGATTTACTTTTAAAGATAAGTAATGAAGGATCTATCATGAGTAAAAACATGAATCCTTTACAAAAAAATTACCAAAAAGATAAGTAATGAAGTCCCCAATATGCATCAGCTGTCTCAACTTACTGCTGCAGTAAAGATTTTCAATCACAAATATATGAAAATAATAATAATAATAATGAAGTAGTGTACAAGAAAGAAACTAGTCTGAATTAATGATGGTGAACCACTATGGATAACATCCAAAATCTTTTGTATTTACCCATTTCCTTTTACGTAACTATTTCCCATTTTCCAAATAGATTTGGGAAAGGGGAGGTGAGCTTGGCGACTAGGGTTTCTAATTAATCCGCCACTATTGATTTCTATTTTCAAAATTAAAATAATACTCCCTCCGTCCGCTTCTAAGGTATCCATTTCACTATTCCTGGTGTCCACTTCAAAGGTATCAATTTTCTCTATTTAGTAAAAAAAGTACACAATATGACACACCACTTTCCTCTAATACAACTACCCACTTTACCTATAATAATAATACTCCTTAATCCATGTGCTAAAAGCAAATAAAGACCTTAGAACTGTCCACGTGCAAAAAGCAAATGGATACCTTAGAACCGGACAGATGGAGTAATTATTAAAGAAAATTTTACTCACATATTAAATTTGTCCATGGATTCTGTAAGCTTTCTCCACATTTTCACTGGATTCCTACACTGATCCTCATTGCCTGCTGTTCAACGAGAACGACTCAGAGGAGATGCTTCTATACGGCGTTCTCGCGGATGAGCAACTAGCAGCGGGCGAAACGGGTGCTCGCTGGAGGAAAATAAGAAGGTTGGTAGAGGGGGTGAGGAAACATTATGGGGAAAATACGCGTGGAGATACGCAAGTCGATGAGAAACTGCGTTAGGATGTGACTGGGGACGTGCAACACGGTGGAAGAGGTGGCATTCTCCATACGCGGCACGGAGGCGGTGCTGAAATTGCCGTTGGAGATGGTGTGGCGGTCGCTGAGGAAGATAGGGCACGGTGGCATAGCAGAGGAGGAGTGAAATTGTTGGCTAGGGTTGTGTTATCGGGAGAGAGATGAGTAATTTTGGGGATTTTAGAGTATGCAGTGTATCTGTTTACAATTAATTGAGAATTTCCTAATAAAATTTTTATAAATTTACCGACGAATTAATCCGTCAGTAAATTAAAGATGGAAATCTTTTTTTTTAAATAAAATTTTATATATTTACGATGGATTTAATCTGTCGGTAAATTAAAGTCATAAATTATTTTATTTTAAAATAAAATTTTATATATTTACCGACGAACTTAATCCGTCAGTAAATTAAAGACATAAATTATTTTATTTTTAAATAAAATTTTATATATTTACCGACAAATTAAATATGTCGATAAATTAAAGAAATAAAATATTTTATTTTTGAATAATATTTTATATATTTACCGACGGATATCCGACGGTAAATTAAAGACTAAAATTATTTTATTTTTAAATAATTTTTTCATTTAGCAACGAAAACCCGTTGTCGCTAATTTTTCGGGATGTAATCCCTCTAAAATAATGATGGAAATAGTGACAGAAATAATTCCATCGCAAAAAACCGTCTGAAATTTTTTTATAAATTTTTAAAAATAAATCATATTAAATCAATAAAATGTCGATAATTCGTCGGTAAACCGTTGGTAAATCCGTCAGTAATCCAATAGTTTCTTGTAGTGCATGAACAAGTTGTAACAGCTTCGGCTACTTGTTTAACCTCTATAAGAAAGTTCATTATCTCGTTTGTCTATGCCTCTCATTGGTATATTGTTTGAAGAAACCTCTGGTCCTATCTAGAACAAATTTTTCATGAGATAATGTTGCTGTGGATTATTTTGGGTGATTTTAATACAACGTTAGCCCAGGGAGAAAGATCAACAAATAGTGCAAATAATGGAATGCAAGAATTTGTAGATACATGTGCAGTTTTGGGACTCCAAGATACTCTATCGCGAGGCTGCTTTTTTACTTGGTCGAATGGTTCACACTAGAGTAAATTGGATAGAGTAATGAGCTGTCAGCTGTGGAGAAGCAAGGGTTGGATCCAAGAAACTAAATTCCTTCCCCAAGGAACAACACCGGACCACTGCCCATCAATAACCTCCTTAATCCCGAATCATTCCTGGAAACCAAAACATTCAGATTCTTAAATTTGTGGGCAACACATAATAGCTTCAAAGAGTTGTTATGGAATGAATGGAAGAAACCGGTTAAAGGCACCAAACAGTTTGTACTCGCCCAAAAGCTCAAAACACTTAAGTCGATACTCAGATATCTGAACAAAAATAATTTCATGCATATATCAGAAAGAGTATTGAGAGGGAGAAAAGAGATTGAGGAATTGCAGTCACTGTATGACTGACTTGCAGCATACTGACAAATGGGTGGATATGAAAAGAAAATTGGAGGAGGTACAATCTCTTGAAATTTTTGAAACCAAATTTATTCAACAGATTCTGTGAAAAAAGTTTATAAATACTCAGGATCAAAGAACTGGGTATTTCCACTCAATGATCAAGAGCAATAGCAAGAGAAACTACATCAGTGCAGTCTTTGACGAGCAAGGTCCGACCAAGAGCAATTCCAAAATGGTAGACAAAATATTAGAATATTACACAGAGCTATATAGGAAGGAAGGGAATACAACTGGACAGGTAGATCCGCAAGTAGTAAACATGGGACCGAGATTGACAAATGAAGCAAAAAGGAAAATGGAGAGTGAAGTAATAGAAGACGAAATAAACAAAGCGATAAAGAGCATTGACAGAAATAAGGCGCTAGGACCGGATGGATACACATCAGGATTCTTTAATGATGTATGGGACACAATTGGTCAGGATGTTATAAGAGCAATTAAAGAATTCTTTGATAAAGGAAAAATGCTGAAGCAACTAAATGTGACCTTTGTGTCACTAATTCCGAAAAAGAGCTTTCAACCATCCCCGGGAGACTTCAGACCCATCTCGTGATGCAATACAGTCTACAAAATCATCTCAAAGATCATTGCCAACAGGCTAAAGGATATCCTCCCCAGTATCATTGATAAAGCACAATTGGGATTTGTGAAAAGAAGAAAGATGAGGGACAACATCATGTTAGCTGAAGAACCTTTTCTTAAATATGGATGCAAAGCCAAAAACATCTCACCAAGACTGGCACTGAAGGTGGACATCAAGAAAGCATATGATACTGTAAATTGGGAGTTCCTACTAAAGTTACTCCCAGTGTATTTCCACAGCCACCTTTTCCTTGGTCATCAATGGAGTTCCAGAAGGTTTATTCAAAGGGAAGCGAGAACTCAGGCAGAGAGATCCCATATCCTCACTTCTATTTGTCGTCTGCATGGAATACCTGTCCAGACTCATTAAAAAGGAACACCAAATGGGAATCTCAGATACCATTTCAAATTCTGTGCGAGGAACAAAGGACTGTTGGTAAATGCTGAGAAATCTAACATGTATGCAATGGGAATTCTGAGAGATACACTCACCAGTATCAGGACACTCCTACCTTTCCAGTTAGCAGAGCTTCCATTCAAATACCTAGGCATTTCAGTAATAGTAAGAGGCAGTCGGCATCCCACTTCGACCCACTTATGAAAGCAGTCACAGAGTACATCACAGCTTGGTCTTCCAAAGTTTTGTCCTTTGCGGGAAGATTGGAAGTCATCTCTTCGGGAGTCTATGGTATTCTCACGGCCAAAGCATTCCTGTAGTGCTGACTAACTGTCTGGAGATAATCCTGAGACACTTTCTTTGGGGATCTAAGTACAACTTAGTAGGTTGGACGGACGTCACACAGCCAAAAATCAATGGAGGATTGGGGTTAAAAGACCTTAGTAAATAGAACAAGGCCATACTATCTGCAGCAATGTGGGATATCTATAAGAAAGAAGACTCTCTGTGGATAAAATGGATTCAGTCAGTCTACCTGAAATAGACTCAACTAGAGACGTATGCCCCGAGCCCCTACGCCTCACACTGCTGGAGATCACTTCTAAAAGTTAGAGATATCATACTACGAGGAACAGCAGAGGGAGAAGAAACCACACAATGGAAGATGAGGATGATTAAGCGTGTCCATAATAGCAGATATAGAAGTGGGAAGATGTACACACTGATGTGTGAGGAAACAATGAACCAACGATCATTTGTGTTCAAAAATATCTGGCATAAAGAAATCATGAAAAAGCAAAGCTTCAGGCTTTGGTTACTCCATAAGCAGAGGCTACTAACGAAGGACAGAATGTAGGGTGATATAGAAGATAGAGAATATGGATTTTGTGTAGGGAACTTAGAAACCCAAAAACACCTATTTTTTTAGTGTCCCTATACAGACATGATATGGAAAAGAATCAAGGACCGAATAGGGTGGAGGAGGAAGCCAAAATCAGTAGCGGATGCACTTCGACACATTTTTAGAGATACATCGAAGGACAACAAAGAAAGGAAGCTCCTACTGACCACCTTGGCAGTAGTCATCAACCAAATATGGATGGAAAGAAACAGGCAGTTGTTTGGAGAACAACTTAGAGCAAACACAGATGTAGTAGAAAAATGGAATACCTCATAGTCTATCAATTCTTGAACTTCAAGAATGGAAACGACTGAGTAGAGTGCCTAGATAGATAGATGGTTGTTATTTTTCTTTGACTAGCAGATGCGCAAGCATTATGTAACCGATGGGATCTGAAATATTTCAGAAAAATTACTCTTTAAATAGATGAATTATTACTCTGAAAATTATTGCTTCTAAAATTCTGATATGTTATGACTTTTTATATTCTTGTCAAGATTTGAAATATTTTTTATTAGAAAAGTAATATTTTATCTCTTTAAAGTTTAAAGAATAATTTTTTTATACTAAATTTTTTTATTTTTGTTTTTAAAATTAAGTATATGATGATCAATCGAGCTCACAGAAAATTCAAATTTCTTACTGTAATTCTTGTGTGAGACCATTTTATATGAGATAGTTTCATATAATTCTTTGCCAAATTTTTAATATTGTAATCAAAATATCCAAATGAGAGAGATATTGAGATAGAGTGGAACGTGATAATTAGGCTCTAGAATCACAAAAATCACTAAGAACTAATTAGATAAAATGAGGTTAATTTATATAGTTAATTAATAATTGAATATCTAGAGGAGATAGATTAATTTGGGTGTGATTCAAAATTAGTAAAACATACATGCATGTAATTAGGGTGAATATCAAAACATTGGGTTAAGTTTCTATTCCAAATTTTGATGGTTACTTTAGAAGTTCTAAATCATTTAATTGTCTATCTTAACACACTCATAGTGGACATGTGGAGTGGATGGTGAGATTTTCATATCGTTCTTCACAAATAAAGGCCCTTTATATCAAGAATGAAATGATAGAATTTGACATATGCAATCATAAATATGGCACCCTTTTTCAAACCACTCTTTGTTATTTTCTCTAATTATTCCTTTTGCTATTTTTTATTTTTTAATTTTTTTTTGGGTGTGGGTGGTGGGGAGTGGGGTAGCCTTTGCAAACACTGACTCTAGACTAAAGAGATAGTTTCAGAGGGGTGGTTATGTTTTGATCCCTATTGAATTGTTGTATCTTAATTAACTTTTTTATCACAAAAGTTAAGCCTATTTTTAGAGTCATCTTCACAATTAGTTATGGTTCCCAACCCCCAAGATTTTGGACTCATTCTTTGTATAAATAAACTATAATCCCTTGTAATTATTTATCTCGCGTCTTGGATTCTTGCATAGGAATTCCCAATTTAAAGATAGCAAATAATTGAGTGAGATTAAATTTTTTATTTTATTTTATAATAACTATCACTATTTAATAAATATTCTTCGGTGATGTTATTACTTTTTATTTATACTGTGAATTTTCATTTGCACAATAAATTATTCATAAAATAATTAATAGAACGGTTATCGTTTTTCATCGCTTATATATTAGTTTTATTTAAAAAAAAAATTTTACATAATAATTGTCGTGAAATATTCTAACACGGGTGGTTTTCGTTACAAAATATACAATACTCCCTTCTTCTTTTCTTAAATAATATATAATCTTTCTAGATATTCAAGAGATAATATAATCTTTCTATATATAAGTATAATGTATCATGATATGTGATTTAGATAGACATGACATTTTTTAGAAGGTAAATTATAGTATAGAACAATTTCATGTATTGAAACTTTTTTTCTTATTTTATCAAATAATAATGTGGTTTGTATATAGCCTATTTAGCCTTTAGGGATTAATATTTACAATTATGGAGTGGTTTACATGGAATTAATATTAGACAATGTGCTTAAGAAAATTATTAAAATAAAATAGTTTGTACACTAATTGCATTTATATAATTACCTTTTATGCTTGTTAATAAAAAGTAAGGACAAAGTCTCTTGTGAGACGCTACCTTCATGAGACGGTTTGTGAGACGTGTTAAAGTATGTCGATTATTTAAATAAAGTATGTTAAATAGTTGTTAATGTATGTTTTTTAAAGTATGTTGGATTATGTATTAAAGTATGATGTTAGTGTGTTATAATTTGATTTATTATCTACATACTTTAACCACAAATAAGCACACTTTAGTGACGGGTTGACCCGTCTCACATCCGTCTCACCAATAACCCGTCTCACAAGAGACTAACTCAAAAGTAAGAACTAACAGGATGAAACCGTATATCTTTTGAAACTAATAAAAAGTTAAATGAATTTTCTGCTCACACCTCCATATTCATATGTCCAAGTTTTGTTAATTTATAACATAATAATTCGATGTGAATTAAACACTCTCTTAAATATAATATTAAGTTTAAGGTATAATTATAAGACAAAGACTTGTGTGAGATTATCTCATGGAAGAAACTTCCGTGAGGTTTCCGTGAGATGGATAAAAATGATACTCCCCTCTGTCCCAAGCAAAGGTCCCCATTTACTTTTTGCACGTATATTAAGGAGAATTATTATTTTATATGTAGTGGGTAGTTGATTGTATTAGTAGTGAATGATGGGCCATATGTAGGGGTGTGCGGATCGGGATTCGATACGGATTTTTTAAAAGCCGTATTGAAATTCGGATTGGATTTTTAAAAAAAAATAATCCGATATTGAATCCGTAAAGAAAAATTCGATATTGAATCCATACCGAAATTCGGTTTGGTTCGGAATGAATTTTCGGAAAAACGAATTTTGACGGCACGGAGCGAATCGAAGATAATATTATATACTCCCTTTGTCCAATTTCAATCTTTACATATTTCCAATTTTGGCATTTATTTCCATTTTTAGTAAATGGGACCCACACAAATTAATTATTTCTCTCTCCATTGGCCCACACATTACACTAATACACCTACCAACTTCACATTAAAATATTATTTCTCTCACCTCATTACACATTAAAATACTACAATTCTTAATCTACGTGCAAAAAGAAAATGTAAAGTTTAAAACAGGTTGGAGGGAGTAAATATTTTTTAAATAAAATATAATAATACTTTAAAAATAAGAAAAGACTTCTGTAATATAAGAAGAGATAATATTTTAATAAAAAATTATAATCGAATTGATGAAAAGTGAAAGTGGTGCATTGCATTATTTCATAAACAATTCATATTATAAATAAAGAATGATAAACTTTTAATGAAAAGTGATAATATATTTAATAAGAATTGATAATTATTTAAAAAATGTAAAATAGTTTACCTAAGATGACCTCATGTGTTGCCCTAAAAAATAATAGTACTAAGATAAAGAAAATTAATAATTTTAGATTTTTTTTAAACCTTAAATTTAAGGTGTATTTCAATTAAAGTCTATCTAACAATATTTTAGACATAAATATGGATTATCATTTAATTTTTACATTTTATCTTCAATAAATAAATATAAAATATAATAATTATTTATTAAATTTATGACTGGATTTAGACTTTAGAGATACAATTTATTTTATTCATTATGTTCTCTAAAATAATACTTTGAACTTTGAACATATTATTTTATTTATTTCCTATATTTTTAGAAATTTATTTTACTTTATAAAATATATATTTTGTAATATACAGTAAAAAAATAAATATTTAGAGCATTAGATATATTTTTAAATTATTATTTGTAAGTATATTATAAATAATTTTAATTTATTAATTATGATTACATTATAACTAGTAGAGTAAAATTAGTTAATTCATGACATATAAAGAATAAACTATAAATAATACTCCCTCTGTCCATCCTCAATGTATCCATTTATTTTTTGCACGTGGATTAAACAGTATTATTATTTGGAAGAATTACTACTAGGTACAAAAAAAACCCTTAATTACTATGAGATACAAACATATAAAAATATTACTACTAACTACAAAAATATATAGTGATATTCCAATATTACCCCTACAATATACTGCACATAAATGTTGTGTGCAGCAAAAGTTCATGTGTAGCAAATGTGTGCAGTAACAAAAGTGTGTGCAGTAAAAAAAGTGTTCAGCAAAAAAGTGTAGTGGTCCGGCGAAGCTCCGGCGGCGGCGGTCCGGCAGTTTTCAACGGCCGGCCGGCGATCCGGCGGTGGTCTGGCGGCGGCAGTCCGGCGGTGGGTGGGGATTTAGGATTTGTAGTTTAAAAGTGTATGGATTTAGGGTTATATTTGTTATTTTACTTTAATATTTTGTATGTGATAGTAATTATTTTAAATCAATGTATCTAATATAATTAGGGTTACAAAGTGTGTACCTATGAGTAATTAATCCTTATTATTTTTGTATAGTGGGTAGTTGTATTAGTGGAGTGTGTGAGTCCCATATTTTAATTGTATTAGTGTGTGGGTGAGTCCTATGTGTCTAAAATTCGAAATAGATAGATTAAAAGTGGACAGCCCAAAATGGTAAAATAGATAGATTGACAGTGGATGGAGGGAGTAAGATAAATATATTATATATAATTTTAATGCATAATTTAAATTTGCTTTTTCGGTACGGTTCGCTTCGATTATATCCAATATTCGGTATGGGAAAAGGAAAAAAATCCAATTCCGTACCAAATGAAAATTCGGTTCGGTTCGGTTCGAAAAAAGTCAAAAAGTCAACGATTTTTTTCAGTTCGGGATTAATTCGGTACGATTTCGGTTAAATTCAATATCCGTGCACACCCCTAGCTATATGTGATGGCCCTTTACTAAAATGAAAAAATGAGGACCTTTGAGTGATACACCCAATATAATAAAATGAAGACCTTTCGATGGGATGGAAGAGTACTTAAATAATTGGCCATATGTATGGCCCTTACACAAGTCTTTCTCGGGTAGTATTTATTTTAGTGGGCGTAATGTAACCATTTATACGGACAAACTAATACTCCCTCCGTCCCGGGTATTTTTATCCGTTTGTACGGGCACGGAGATTAAGACGTTTTATTTTTTTAATATATAATGTAAGAGAAAGTAGGGATAAATTAGTAATTTAAAAAGAAAAAGTGAATAAAGTTATTGGGAATGATGAATAAAGTGTAAAAAAGTAATTAAAGTTGTTGGGATTGTAAAAAGTATGTAATAAAATATTATGTATTTTTGCCAAAAATAGAATGGGTAAAAATACGTGGGACACCCCAAATGAAAAGTGGGTAAAAATACGTGGGACGGATGGAGTATTTTTTTTTTAATTAGAGGAGGAATAATGTTTAAATCATGAACGGCTATAGTTATATAAACGTAATTAATTTCTCCCTTGAGTAAAAGAACTTTAATTTTTATTTTTGCAAAAAGTGATCAGATAAATTAAGTTAACAAAAATTAAATTAATAAAATCAAAAAGTAGATTATCGTCAATATTTATTTATTTATTTATTCCTAAAAAAACGTGTTTAATTTCTCATTTTTGTGCAATATTTATTTATAGTTAAAAATAAAAATTAATCATGTTGACTTATGGGTGGAAGGGAGGTGATAACTTAACATGCTTACCCGAGTAGTTTTCAAACCCTAATGATGTTGTCGTCCACTTAATTAATTACCCCTCACTTTTACGTCACTTATACTATTAATCACAACAATATTTTTCCAACCACCATATTCAATTTTCAAAAACCACCTCGCTCCCTTACGCATTTTGCTTCAACTAAAGAAATATATATATATATATATATATATATATATATATATATATATATATATATATATATATATATATATATATATACTTCCTCCGTCCCGTTACAATATTTACGTTTGTTTTATGCACGTTGATGAAGGAGTATAATATTTTAATAGATAGTGGGTGAAAAGATATACTTCCTCCGTCCCGAAAAACTTTTCACGTTTACTGTTTCACGTTGTTTAAGAAAATTTGCACATTTTGACCTACTTTATTGACTTTGGAGGGTATTGTAGTATTTTTAGGTAATTAAAAAGTATAAAGTAATGATATGTGTGTGAAAAATGAGTGGCAAATTTGAAATTAAAGTAACTTTTGAGGTTGTTGGATAAAGTGTTTCCTTTTTTGGGGGTGAAAGGTTTTGTGGGACAAACAAATGAAAAAAGTGGGAAAAATATTATGGGACGGAGGGAGTAATATTTAATGTAAAGTGGGTAGGTGTATTAGTGTTAGATGATATATCTATTATTTTAGGTGGGTCCCATATTCCAAAAAGAAAAACGTAAAATTGAAATGAGACGTGCAAAATATAAACATACACATTGAAACGGGACGGAGGGAGTATATATTAATGAAAAAAAAATTTGTGAGATAGATCGTGAAACATGTTAAAGTATAATTGCTTTATAAGTAAAATATACTTGTATTTAAAGTATATATGCTTTTCTTAAAGTATGATAAATTATATATTAAAATATAATTTTAAAATGATATAATATGATTCACTATTAAAAAAATATATTTTACTTATATAATAAAAATATTTTAATAACGAATTCGTATCACAAGAGAGTATCTCTATATATAAAACTTTATAAATCAATGAGATGATAAATTCATAGTGACTAGGTACTTGGAGAATAAATACGTACAATTTGAGGTATGATAGAAATAGTGCAAAAATGTGTTATTCTTTGTAAAGTTGTGGAGTAAGTAAGAGTTGGAAATCTAGCGGTAGCTGAGTGTAAATTTTCTATTTCAAATGGTATTTCATCTGATATTTCAACAATGCTGCATGGAAATTTTAAAAGCATTCTAATGATGTTGTTGGAGCACATGAAATAGGCAGTGCCAAGAGAGCAATATGTAAGAGTGAAATACTCCATCCGTCCCAAAGATATTGACACACTTTCCTTTTTGGGTTGTCCCACAGAAATTGACATATTTCCTTTTTAAGAACATGGGACCCACACAAAAATAATTTATTTATTTACATGGACCCACACACCCATCACACTCACCACTAATACAACTACCCACTACACATTAAATATTATTTCTCTCACTTCACTTTATATTAAATTATTATACTCCTTAATCTCCGTGCCCAAAAAAAATGTGTCAATACTTCCGGGACGGAGGGAGTAGTAGATTTATAGAGTACAGTAGAATTGGGCAAGATAGTGCGGATTTAAGTCAGGGTTATGCAAGACTAAGACGACAAACACTTGTATAAGGGTTTACGGTGTAAATCCTGTGATCTCCTTCCAATCCTATTATATCCATACTCGACTAAGAGAGGCCTTGGACGGATCAATTGAATTACAACCGGAGTGTTTTGATTGATTAATTGATGGATCGAAAGAGTTGGTTCAATGATCCTTTGTTTGAAGGATGATTGTTGCAACTTTGGGTCAAACTAAGTCATTCCTTAATATGAAAATTATTATGGGCTCTTCAATTGAGAGGT
The DNA here is from genome assembly GCA_023678885.1 of Pogostemon cablin. Taxonomy (NCBI): domain Eukaryota; kingdom Viridiplantae; phylum Streptophyta; class Magnoliopsida; order Lamiales; family Lamiaceae; genus Pogostemon; species Pogostemon cablin. The sequence goes on along the minus strand of CM042997.1, from coordinate 21,010,878 downwards.
GTTATAAAGAATTTATTGACACTACTCATACAACAAATATGTACTTTATTATTATAATTTTGGTCTTATAGGGTAATCTAATTTTAGTTTTGGTTCTAACAATTTTTTTAGTCCTAAAAATTGTAGTTTTAATTGATGTCGTTAATTTTTGAATGAAAATAGTTTAATGTTCTTATTCACTATTAATTTTTTTTTTTTAGGATTTAATGGATTCCATCCAAATTTTTGGGAAAAAGAATGATTAAAAACAAAAAATAAAATGAAACTGCTAAAGTAGAATTTTCCAATAGTTATACATCCAAAACTGAACAATGTTTACTTAAAGCAATATGATAGGTTTTTTTTTTTTTTTTTATGAACTTCATGAAATGTATGAATTATTAAGGACTAAGGACTCTGTAAAATAGAGTAAAAATATTAAGAGCAAGTATAACGATATATTTACTTTTTATTTTAATTATTCATTACATTTCATTGAAGATAATTACTAATTTTTATTTATTTTATAAATGTTTATGGACGAATTTACTTCAAGATTATTAATTTTTATTAAAATATTACATCTTTTCATTAAATTTATTCAGTGGCCATTCCCCATTCATCTCAAGCCTAATAAAAGAAAGAAAATATCTATGATGTTCCTATATGTATATCTAGATATCCATGGGCATCTGCTGGATATTATGATCTAAAAAATTTGGTCCTAAAATACATTTTTAGGAAATAAATGCTCTTAAAAAAAAAAGTTCAGGACATAATCATTACAGGTATGAATTCCACTTTTCAATTATGTCTTATATCTTTTTGATTTCTATATTAGATATAATTAGCCTTTGAAAATTATTGGACTAATCAAACATTTGTAAAATTTATCATATACATTTTGTACTTTAGCTTAATTAACTATGGGGAGAATATATGTATGCCGAGCAAGCATGAGATTATATCATATTATTATTTAAAATATTATCACTCTTTTCTTAAAATTGGTTATCAATTTTCAATATAAATAGGTAAAGTATTTTTTGAGTACGGAATTTACATTACACCTAAATGGTTTTTTTTTTTTTAAAGAAAAATTTTTATTGCAAAGGATAGGAGTTTTACCCAAATAAGTTTGCATATGACAAGAGACCACATAAAATCTCACACCTAAATGGTTTATATTCTATTTTACCTTTTAGAGTTTAAGGTTTAATATTTATTTATTGAAATTTAAAATATTTAAAGATATAATATTTGTGTTTTCAATCTATAAATAAGGAGGATTAACCATAAATCTTGATTTATATAATTCAAGCTCATAAAAATATTAGTATATACTCCATTTTTTATTAAAAAATATTATTATCTTTCATTTATACTCCCTCCGTCTACCTGTAAGGATGTCATTTACTTTTTACATGTGGATTGAAAAGTATTATTATTTAATGTGTAGTGAGTAAATTTTATTAATAGAGTGTATGAGTTTTATATTTTAATTGTATTAGTGAAGTGTGAGGGTCTCATTTGTCTAAAAATGAAAATTAAATACTTTGGGGCGCATGTCCAAACGCCAAAATGAAACCATTGCTGGTGGACGGATGGAGTATTACGGATTGTTCTTAAAACAGTTCATTTGAACTGCATCATTTATCATCAATTAAGTACCACTATTTATTAGAATATTATCACTTCTTTATTCATCTTGTGTAACTCATTTTGTGAGACGATATCACACAATTTTTTCTCGTATATTTCTGCGAATTTGTTCATAATCTATATTTCTCTATGAGAAATCATGTTTTATAGTAATAATTAATACCTCAATTAACACCCAAGAGTTTGAGGCTTCAGAAAGTTTTCTTCCAGTGTTTCACGCGATTTTGCCTTTCTATCCAAGTGATAATTATTTTTCAACTTTTTACAATAAAATTATTTCATATCATTGAAATTATGAGAGAAATTTATATGAAAAAAAATGTCACGCTAACAGATAATTGGACCAATTAGATATGTAAAAATGAGTTAAGCTAACCAATATTAACCACCACAACCTACCATTTGCTAGGTTAGATTATTTATGAGGCTGGAAATTTTGGGCGAGTTATTTACGAGACGAAAAATGAATTAATTTTGAATTAATTAATGGTATAATAACAAATTGTTAGCGTGTCAAACTAGTTTTGATATTTTTATATATATTGTTTTTAATTTGAATCTAAATAAAATTCTAACTATTTGAAATTGAAATATATATATATATATATATATATATATATATATATATATATATATATATATATATATATATATATATATAATATTCAGATTTATATGTGGTGGGTTGTTAATTAGTAAAAAATTAAGAGTATTTGAGATATAAACCTCCACGGGGCAAATTATATACGAGTAGGGGTGGCAATTCGTGTTAACGGGTTGGGTTTCGTGTCGACACGATAGTGACACGACACGATAAGGGCAAACCCGAACACGACACGATAAGGATTCGTTCCAACACGACACGAACACAAAAAATAACGGGTTGACACGACACGACACGATAACAACACGATAAGAAAATAAAAAATAAATAATAAATAAAAAAATACTAATTAAAATAAATAAAATTTTAAATTAATATATTTTAAAATTATTATTAAATATTTTTATTATATATTTTTATAATTTTATATTTATATTGGGTTGTTAACAGGTTATTAGGTTGTTAACGGGTTAATGGGTCATCTGTTAATATTAATCGTGTTTAACGGGTTGACACGAACCCGACACGAACACGACACGAAATTTTCGTGTCCTTATTGGGTTGACACGATAATGACACGAACCCAATAAGATCAAACACTAACCCGCAATTATCGTATCGTGCTCGTGTCGTGCTATCGTGTCGTGTCGGGAATTGTCACCCCTATATACGAGTCATATAAAAACTGATCATCTGAGAAGCGAGTCATTCTTTAGGCAGGCTAGGGGTTGTGTGGGCTAGATCGCAAAATTAAGCTGATATATTTAAAATTATTTTGTTGAATTTTAAAAGTTAATTGATCTATTTCAAAATTTTGGAATGGTGTGAACTAATTTCTAAAACAAGACGAATTTGAAGAATAAAATATTTATTTTCTTGTCACGTGAAATTACCTGCTAGGTGATTTACTTTAGCAGTTAAATAGACAAAATTGTCGAATTTTAAAAAATTAATAAAGCAAATTCAAAAACTCCAAAAAAAAAAGAAAATATGTTATACGTGATAATTTTAAATAGGGCAGTATGAGATTATCTCAAGATGTGACCGTTTTACGTGTTTTTAAATTATTATTATTTTTTATTAAAAACGTTATAATTTTTCATTTGAAATGTTATAATTTTTTATTTATATTACAAATTCTTCATAAAATAATTCATTGCAACATATAAATTTTAATTAATTTGAATATTATTTATTAAAATATTATATTTTTATTATTTTTTGAAACTCTTCCCATGAAATGGTTTAACAAAATTGTTTGCCTTTTAAATACAAAAGCAAAAAAAGGTTGTTAACACTTAACATAGACGCAAATTAAAATTTTTGAAATATATATCATACATAAAAGCTAGTTTCTTGTGATTTGGGTGTCTGGTGAACTTTGCTTAATTATAATTTAAATAAACCGTAGATTAGTGTGAGATCATTTCGTGGTAAAATAATTTTGTGTTTTTTAATTAATTATTATTTTTTTATTAAAGATATTACTTTTTTTTAACTGTTATCATTATTTATTTATATACTATAAATTGTTTATAATACTATTATTATTTTTTATCAATTGAATTACTTTTTATTATAAAAATTAGTGCCAATTATCAAAAATATCTAAAATGGAAAGACAAAAATCATTGTCACCCATCAAATAATTTATATAGCATCAATAACCAATTATCAATTTTCGGACCAAAATATCTCCACCATCTCGGAATACTATGTCGGGATTCTGACACCGATTCCGACATCATCGGTTGTCCGATTCGATGTCGAAACTCCGACATAGCATTTCGACAAGGTGGGGGTATTTCATTGGATGTCGGAATCGGTGTCGGAACCCCGAAATAGCATTCCGACAGGATGGGGGTATTTTAGTCTAAAAATAGACAATTGGATATAGATGTTATACAAATTATTTGATGGGTGACAATAATTTCCAATATTTAAAATTGGTTGTTTGGGCATACCTCCCTAAAAATTATCACTTATTACTTCTTATTCCTCTTGCGAAAATCATTCCATGAAACGATATCATAAAAGTTTTTGTCAATTTAAAAGATGATTATATACCTTCAAATATTTTAAAGGACGGCATTATTGCCACCCGAACCTTTACTAAGAGCACCCGAATCCTAAAAAAAGAAATAATCCTTTTATACCCCTCCTAAAACTATATTCATACTAACTCCAATCAACTTTGCTAAGCTCATTCCACATCTTTATATATAATAAAACACACTTTAAAAGTAAAAATTGAATCAATTTTTAATCTATATAATTGATTTTGATTACTAAACCTTTTTTAATCTCATCCGTTTATTATATTATTCAATCTCATCCATTCATCACAATTATGATATTAGATTTTGGCATTAATTTTTTTATCATAATAATGATACCTTATTTAATTTAAAATGGTGTCTTATTTAAAATGATTCCTTATATGTATGCTTAATATTATTTTTCATTAAATATAATACATAACTACTACTAATTTTAATTATTTCAAATTATTATGTTAATTATTCCTAAACAATTTGAATTAATTTTTTCAAATTATGTTAATTATTCCTAAACTATTTAAATTAATTTTTAATTATATGGTTTAGGGTTTAGGGTAATATTTTTTAATTATTATAATAACTTATAAAATTAATTTAAATACATTAATATTGATTTAGGGTTTAGGGATATGGTTTTAAGGTTTAGGATTTATTGTAATATTATTCAATTATTATTATAATAACTTATAAAATTAGGGTTTAGGTCATATTTTTGTAATAGAATTATATTATATTTATTTTATATTTAATCAGTAATAGTATAAGTTCATTTAAAATATATACTTTGTTATTACAGATCCAAAAAATACACCAATATCAACTCACTGATCTCCGGTTGGCACACCTATGTGGAATATCTCTCCACTTGCAGAAACAATCTTAAATAACTGATTGTCAGATTCGTGAAAGAAGTGAAGTCACAATGGAAAATAAATGTGCATATTCATTCTCCCCAATAAAGTTAAATCAATTTCCTCTGTATTGTTCCTTAAAAATCATAATCCTTTCCTCCTGAGAACTCAATAGCCCATCCATGTTTGTTTTTCTAATGTACCGAGTGTTCTTCTTTCTTTCTTTTTTTTGTTTTCGGTGTGCTTAGTAATAATGTGGGATGAGTTAGTATGAATGTAAGTTTAGGAGGGGAATAAAAAGAATTTCACTATAATTTTTGGCAAAAACTTGTGTGCACCCGGGCGCACGGGCACACTCCATGCGCATTTAGAATTTTGTGTTAAATTGTATACCTTTTATTTTCTGAAGAAAAATAAAAAATATTAATAAAAAGTGTACCCTTATTAATTAAAGTGTATACCTTCTAGAACAAAATAATGTACCCTTACCCATAATACTAAATTTTAAAGGCGCACGGTGCCTCCAGAGACACGCAGGACCAACTCATAATTTTTTTTAGATTAGGTGTTAATACTAAATTCTAAAAGCGCACGGTGCCTCCAGAGACATGCAAGACCAACTCATAATTATTTTTAGATTAGGTGTTATTAATAAAGATTCGGGTGGCAATAGGGCTGCCCTATTTTAAATTTTAAGAAATATGGAGTAATATTTTTCCTACACAAAAATACAAGATCTATGCGATCTCACTACAAAAAAGTTGTTCGACAGTGACGGACTTTTGTGACGGAAAATTTGCCGTCACAATTGTGACGGACTTTATGACGGCATTTTGAAAATAGTGACGGCTAATAGTTGACCTTTTAAAATTTCGTCATTTTCAATATTTGTGACGGCATTTGTGACGGAAAAATTTGTGACGGACTTTTTTCCATCACAAAAATATTTTATTTATTTATTTTTTAATTAGTGACGGAAAAGGGGCTCATTTGTGACGGACTTTGTCCGTCACAAACTTTGTGACGGAATTTGTGACGAACTTTGTCCGTCACAAACTTTGTGACGGACTATGTCCGTCACAAATTACAATTTTAAAAAAAATCAAAATAATTATAAGAACATAGTTACTTCTTTTTTAAAAAAAATTATTATTTTTTAATATTTATTGTGAATTTATTTAAACTTAAATAATTGAATATATTGTGTTGTACATAGTAATATTTATTTTAAAATCTTTGCCAAATAATAAAAATATATGATTAAAAATATGATTGACTTAATTATCTATTTCCAATTAAAAAAATATATTTAAAGGTGCTATTTAATTTGAAGATGTACATGAATAATAATATTAATAAATTGGATATATTTTATTGATTATTTCCTTAATCAATCAAAAAGATATGATTAAAGGTGATTTTAATTTATTATGTGATTTAATATATACATGATGATAATAATAATAATAAATAAATAAAATTAGAAAGATTATATATATAATATTAAAAAAAAATAAAAAACATACGAAATTTAATCACGTTGCGACACCTCATATTTTTAAAAAGTTATTTGTAACAGAGTATTCATTATTAGTATATATATATATATATATATATATATATATATATATATATATATATATATATATATATATATATATAAAGGAAAGTTGATGATTGAATTTAAAAAAAAAAGATAGTGTATTTAATTGATAAAAACAAAGTATATATTGTGATTGAATTAAGAAAAATATAATGATGATGTATTTTCTTATAAGAGAATTAAATTGAAAATTTATAAGAATGTTAATTATTTTAATGCAAATTAACCTATTTTTCATCTATAAATAAATAATATATTTAGATATTATTTATAGATTGAGAATTTAAAATTTATAAGGATTTTTTAATTTAATTAAGAAAATTTAATATTTCTATTAAATAAATAATAAAATTAATTAATTAATATTTTAATAATGATTAGTCATATTAATATGTATTATATTAATCAATATTACCACCATATTTATTTTGAAAGTTGGTTGATGTTATTTTAATACAAATTAATTGAATATATACAATATTTATTAAAGATTAACACTAAACACATCTAGCCAAATTGGCTCAACACTTGCTCACAAGCACCTTGCTTGGCACCAACCCAGGTTCAAACCCGGTTGGGAGCAAATCTACATAATTAATTCTAAAGGAGGTATAAGGGGTAAAAATGTAATAAAATACAAATGGGCTACCGGTAGCCGGTTCGGTTGAGTGCTACCAAGCACTCACATGAGCAACAAGGTTCGATTCTTGCCTAATTAATTTTTTTTAGAATTTTAAGTTTGTGACGGAAAATTCCGTCACAAAATCCGTCACAAATGAAATCCGTCACAAAAGTCCGTCACAAATATTGGTTAAAAGAAACCGTCACTAATGATTTCCGTCACAAAATCCGTCACTAATTGTGACGGGACCGTCACAAACACTTTGTGACGCATGTTCGGGTGACGGGCGCTTTCCCGTCACAAAGTCCGTCAGTCCGTCACAAAGTCCGTCACTGTCGGGCAGTTTTTTTGTAGTGTCTTACCCGAAATTGGCGGATTTGTCAAGATTCAACTCTGCAGTCTTCCTTATATGGAACGTTTTGGAACCTTAATTTCCTAATATGATTGTTTCTGGTTTGTTAAATTAGGTTTAGTTTTTTAAAATTTAACCTCTAAAATATTTTACTTGAACTCTATAAATCATCATCCCACCAAATTACCATATACTTCGGTAATTAATTTTTTTTCTTCTCTCTCCATATAACTTCTTTTCTCTCAGTTTATTTCTCCTACATAAACTAATACTTATATGGGTATATATAATTATCCATCTCTTACACTTGATTTTAACATAAATTTCAATGACAAAGATTTGTGTAAGACCGTCTCGTCTCGAATAATTTCTATGGGACAGATAAGAAATAATAATCTTTATCACCAAAAGTGATCCATAATTGATGAAAAGTAATAATGTTAGTTGTGAACTATTTACCATGTGTTTGTTTTCGATTTTAAAAACTATGTTTTAATTTTCAAAATACGCACATAAGTTTTAAAACCACTCATATATACAAACAAATCTTATTAATTCATAATTCAACCACTTATTATACATTTTCTCTCCCCAATTAATACCATTTTTATCTTTCTCTCATCTTTTCTCTTACATTAGTTAATACACTTATACACATATATCACTACACAATATTTAATTGATTCGATGTAAAATTAAAATTTACTCTACCAAAAATTTAAAACAAAGACATATAACTATTCAATGATTTTCAAACAATACATAATCCTTGAACAAACATAACCCGTCTTTCAAAATCTCAAATAAATCTTCCAAAATCTCTTAATCAATGATTTTCAAACAACACATAAACCAAACCTAACAACAACTACAATCTTTCAAAATCCCAAATAAATCTTCCCAAATAAATCTCTTAATCATTTCAATTAAGAAAGATATTAGTGTACAATAAGTGTATGATGCACCCTTTTGAAAATAAAAACTCTATAGAATATATTGAGGATAATTCTTTAAAATACACCTAATTACACTCTTTGTATTAAAAAGTAATTTTCATTATTTTAAAGAGAAATCCGTCATTGTGTTAAAAACTAATTCAGTTTCCATCGTAAAATTGATTCTAACTGTATTTTGTGATTTTAATTAATCTATCTATTAGTTTGTAAAGAACTCATGAACAAAGATGTCATCCTTTATCATATTTCCATTCAGCAAATATTGTTATATTTTATTAATTAGAATGTTTTCGCAAATATTTTTATATTTTATTAATGAGGGTATTTCACAATTATTATTACATTTTATCTTTTAGTAAATGGAACCAGTACAAAATAATTAAATATGTTTATGGAGCTCACACACAATACTAATAGAACTACTTACTGCATTAATATTATATTTATCAATCTATTATACATTAAATTACATCATTTCTTAATCTCTATGCAAATAGTAAATGTAAAAGTAATTGTGGGATGGGGAAGTATATATTATATTATCTCTATTCACTCCAAATGAATCCATTTGCTTTTTTACACGGATTAAGAAATATTATTATTTATATATATAATAATGGGTAATTGTATTAGTGGGTGTGTGGACCCTACATTTTATTATATTAACAGGTGTGTGCAGGTTTTATATGTGTAAAAAGAGAAATGAATCCTCTGAGAACGGACGCCAAAAAAATTTTATTTGGGATGGAGGGAATAAAATTATAAAGCTATCTTAATTTTCAATTTTTATTCATGAGAGTGGATTGAATACATGACTAAATATTTCTCAATTCTTGATATGGGTAAGAAAATAATTAAAATATTGAATACTATTTTTATTTAAAATAAAAATGAGTAAAATATAAGATATTTCTATTTCTCTAAAAGTGAGGTAATTTGGCGTGGATAGAGTAATAACTTCCCCAATTCTCCAATCATAAAACCCACACTTTTTTAATCATAAAATATGGTCCCTTTTCTTACATTAATATTATATTTTTCACTTTGAAATATTCTCCCTTTTCTTACATTAATATTATATTTAAAATTTGATTTGTTCTACGTTAACATTTACATTTTTTTTATTAAGTTTGGCTCACACAAAACAATTAATTATTTTATATATGGTTTATATACAATATTAATACAACTATTCACTTTATATTAATTTTTTTTCACTTTGCTACAATTTAAAATATTATATATTTGTTAATTTATATGTAAAAGGCAAATATAAACGTTAAAAATCAAACATAAACATTTAAATTATGGGTGGGTCTTGCGTGAGACCGTCTCACGTGAGACAATTTTTAATTTTTTAAAATAGTTATCGTTATAAAACGTTATCACTTTCTCTATAAAATATTATCACTTTTTTATTTATACTATAAATTGTTCATGAAATAATATTATCACTTTTCATTAATATATTATCACTTTCCTGTAAAAAAATTATCACTCCTTATCCGTCTCACGTAAGTTTTTACGAAAACAGTCCCACAAAAGTTTTTGGGTTAAATTATTGGTTAATCCAATTTTATTACATACAATTATGCGGGAGTAGTTTTGGAAATTAGAGTTTAAATGATAAGGGTAGGTAAGCAAAGGTTCAGCTTTTTCAGGCACGGCGATGCATGTGGGTCCCACGAGTGGGGCCAGTGACCATCACGCGAGCCAAGCATGGATGGACACGTGTTAGGAGAACATGAGAAAAGGACATAGACTTGGTTTTGTTGTGGGTATGAAGGGGGACAAAAGAATTAATGGGCCCCACTATTTCCCTTAATGGCTCACTTCCTCAATGAAGAGCACACCACTCACTATTCCTTCTTTAACTACTCTCTCTCCATTCCTACAAATTTCACCTTTTCAACACATTTTGTGTTTAAAATTTATTTGTTTTCAAAAATTATTAATAAGGGTAAATTATTTTTTTTATTCATTAACTTTCTCCAATTTTAAAATTGATCTATTAAATTTACAAAATTCAACAATATAATTAATCCTTTAATAAAGTAAGTTTACTTTTAATCAAATTAATATACTCCCTCCATCAGCTTCTAAAGTATTCATTTTATTATTTTTGGCGTCCGCTTCAAAGTTATCCATTTTTCCTATTAGTAAAAAAGTACACAATATGACTCACCACTTCCCTCTAATACAACTACCCACTTTACATATAATAATAATACTCCTTAATTCACGTGCAAAAAGCAAATGGATACCTTAGAATTTGAGGAGGGTGTATAATAAACAGATGATAAATAGGTAATAAATTATTAATTGATGTTGAAAGAGATGAAAGCATGGAGAAAGAGATTGAATATTAATATTAGTAGAGTAAAGAATATATAAGAGAAGTGGATTTATTGAAATTAATTTTATAGTTACATGTAGATTAATCTTTTAAATTAAATATGGGTTTTAAAAATCAAAATTTTTTTTATAAAATTCATAATAAGTATATCCTTAAGTAATTAATGTAAAATTATTTTTATTGATAAAATGAACTATAAGTTGAATTGTGGATGTAAAATGATGGTTTTTTTTATATAAATAAAGAGAGACTCTCTTATGAGATGGATGTGAGACGGACCGATTCATTACTACTTATTGTATAGATAAAGTATGGTTATTTATAGTTAAATTATATTAATAATAAAACATATTATTACGCACTAAAATCGTACTTTAATGCATAATTCAGCATACTTTAGAAAATATATTTTAACAACAATTAAACATACTTTATCTATACAGTAAATATACTTTAGTGATGGGTCGAGCCGTCTCACAAAAAACTTTGTCATAAATAAAATAGGAAAAGATTTGGGTGAGACCGTCTCATGAATCCACTTATATGAGACGGATCACCCATTAACCCATTAATTATGTTTTTAAGGGCCCTGTTTGGTTGTAGTCAAATTAAAAATTTGAAAATTTTAATTATAAAAGTAAATTAATTAGGTGTTATATATATATTATTAAAATTTTTATTAATTTAATTTATTTTTGTTATTTAAATATTATAAATTTATAAAATGTGATACTCAATGGATGAAAAGTAATAACAGTGCTGTGAACTATTACATGAATAATTTATATTATAAAAAAAGTGATAACATTTTAAAAGGAGAGTGATAATATCTTTAAATAAAAGTGATGACTAATTACAAAAGTGTATTTCAAGAACAATTTATATAATGAATAAAATGTGATAATATTTTTAATATAAAGTGATTCATAATCAAAGAAAAGTGATATCCGTCTAATTGAATTATTATTATTTCATGAATAATTCACCGGAACAATAAAAGTGATAATATTTTTAATAAAAAGTTATACATATAAAGAAAAAGTGATAACCGTTTAATTAAATTATTTTATGACAATTGTCAAATGAATAAAAAGTAAAAATAATTTTAATACATAAAGTGTGATATTTGATAAAGTGATAACAGAATAGTTCCACTATTTAATAATAATAATAATAATAAAATATTATAATACTCTCTCAGTCCCTTGGTAAGAGTCTCATTTGCTTTTGAACACGTGGATTATGGAGTATTATTATTTAATGTGTAGTGGGTATTTGTATTAGTGGGGGAGGGCCCATGTTTTAATTGTATTAGTGGATGTGGGTGGGTCTCATGTGTCCAAAAAAGAAAATGAAATTCTTTGGGTGAGACAACCAAAATGGTAAAATGAGACTCTTACGACGGAGGGAGTATTTATTAAAGTTGGAAAGGAATAAGTACTAATAAGTACACACTTTGTAACCCTAATTACTATAAGATACATTGATTTAAAATAATTACTCTCACATACAAAATATTAAAGTAAAATACCAAATATAACCCTAAACCCATACACTTTTAAACCACAAACCCTAAACCCTCACCCACCGCAGGACCGCCACCGTCAGAATTCTGCCAGACCGACGCCGACCGGTCGCCGGAGCTCCGTCGAACCGACGGCCAGCCGTCAGAATTCTGTAGGACCGACGTCGCCGGACCTCTGGCCGATCGCCAAAATTCTGCTGAAACTTTTCTTAAGTATACTATAACAAAAACTTTTCTTGCTGACGTATCGTCTCCAAAGCGCTCCAATGTGACGTGTAATTTTCTCAATTTTTTGAAATTTTTAATACTTTTTTAATATTTTCCTTATTTACTTTTAATTAACTTTCTTATTTAATATTTTTTTAAATAATATGTTTCTTATTTTTAATAATGATTAAATTTTTAATATTTTATTTATTTATTTGGATATCATTAATTAATTACTAAATCTTTTAATGCAATAAATTAATTAATATATAAAGGGAAAAAAGAATATTTTATATAATATTCTCTCTCACCCCACCTATAAATAAGACTTTTTGATTATTAATTCTAAATACACATCCGATTATCCAAGAGGAATAGGAGCTTTCTTCAAGTTCCTCTAGAGAATTGATTTATGAAAGTATAAAAATTTATTTCGATAGAGCGGATCAAGTAGAGATTCGATCTACCTCTAAAAAATCGAATCAAGTATTCTTCAAGAGGAAGAGAACTGACTTAAGTATTCTTTAACTGATTTATCTCTTAAGAATCGATTCTTCAAGAGGAAAAGAATCGATTCAAGTATTCTTGAATATAATTGCATTTTAATCGATTCTTCAAGAGGAAGAGAATCGATTCAAGTAATCTTGAATAGATTTACATCTTAAAAATTAATATTTCAAGAGTAAGAGGATCGATTCAAGTATTCTTGAATCGATTTACATCTTAAGAATAGATTCAAGTATTCTTTAAGAGTGCAAAATAGCTTTTTTTAATAGTGAAATTTATTAACGGAATTTAATTTGTTAGTAATTATTAACGGATTGTCAACAATAATTACAGTCATTTTTTAACAATTTAACACCAGCGAATTATACTATTATTTTACTAATGGATTACCAATTGAATTATAATGTATTGAAAACTAAATTATTAGCAATAGATTATCAATGAAAATATATATCAATGAAATTAAATTTTCGTTGCTAAAAATTTATCAACCACACTTTACTAATGGATTTTATTGTTAATCCATTTGTAATCCAATTTAACAATCTATTAAGATTTTTACCAACGAAATATACACGAATATTCTGTTGGTAAAAATACTTCATTCGTCACGTATTAAGGTTTACGTTTGATTTTTTGCACGTAGATTAAGAGATATAATATTTAAATGAGTATTGTGTTGAGAGATATAATATTTAATGTATGGTGGGTAGTTGTATTAGTGTTGTGTGTGTCCCATGTAGAATAATTAATTATTTTGTGTGGGTTCTACTTGACAGAAGGGAAATGTAAATCTTAATTTGGAACGTACCTGCTTGTTCATCTTTTTGCATGTGTCCCCAAGTGTAGGGAATCAATTATAACTAAGCGTGTGATCAAGTAAAAATATCGAACCCAGATGATAATTCTAGACTCACTATTTAATCTAATTATGACTACTCTAATTTAAGACAAATCTGGATATTTTAAGAGAATTAATTAATCTAAAGATACAGAAAATAATTACTAAAAATAATAAAATAACAAATAAAATAAAATAATAAAATAACAAATAAAATAAATATGGAAGTGTTCAAGAGAGAAGATAGATAACTCTAGGAAATTCAATTAAATTGGTCAAATCAAATCACTAGATAATTGGTTAGAATTCCTGCAGATTTGATAAAAGCAATCACTTAATTATGTTAAATCATTCTTTTAAAGTAAACTTAAAACATAAATCTGGTTTAAACCCTCAGATGCAGAAGAATAATTTATACCCCCTTTCTAGGTACTTCATGCAAAATTACATTAAAGGCTAGATCACTAGACTTCCCTTTATAGGTACTTAAGAACTAATTCACAATTCCCACTTAATAATATAAGAAACCAAATCCTCTAGAATGATAATTAATAGATATAATAAGTGTCTAATATTAATTATTCTAATGAATAAAGGTTATATGGTTAGATCCCCTTTACTCATCAATGACATATCATGAATGAGGGCAGACCATATAAGACAAAAATATAAGTCTTAATTCAAAGTGTTAATAAAAGAATAAGTATACTGCAGAAATCCATAACCTAGTCTAGATCATCAATTCAAACCAATTCAACCTTCAAACATAGCACTATCCAAGAAGTACTCCCATGGTGTTACAAGCAACACCCATGGTTAAGTATGAAAACAAACACATAGGTCTATAATTCAAAAGCTTGAAAGATAGAAAAATAAAAATCCTAGATGTGGCGTGATTCTCCGCTCTTTCTTCCGTGACTCTGAACCTTCTCGTTCTCCTTCTCAAGTAAGCAACACTGATAAACTCTCCAAAGATCTCCTTCTCAAGTAAGCAACACTGATGTACTCTCCGGGATGGGTGGATGGGATGATGAATCTTGATTTCAATATGGCAGCAGGGAAAGGGTATGAAAAAGTATAATAGTTGTGGAGAGTTATTATTTTGGGACTCTCAAGGCCTTCTTTTATAGTTGAGGGCTGGAAAATTTTGAATTCTACCTCAAAATAGGGTCTTTTCACGTCAAAAATACTAACGGGCCAAGAATGGACCGTCGGGTCGTGCCACTCGTCAGCAGATTGCGCGACCTCACGGTTTTGCTCATAACTTCTTCATCCTTTTTTCCTCAGATTTCTATACATATAAAGAATTCATAAAAAGTCCAACATGTGAAGGGCAAGAGTTGTGCAGGATCGGCACAGCTTGCGCAACCTCACCGTTTTGATAATATATTCTTTATCTTAGCTCCGATTGAGGTGTTTCTTGACCCAAAATGACCTTCTCTTCTGTGGCTTTCGAACCATATATCATATGACTAGTTTGGACTTCTACACAAATACAAAAAAATTATACAAATTGGACATGCGTTTTCAGCATTCTTTCACGATTTCACTCTTCATTTCAACTTTGTACTTTTAATCAGTTTTCCACCTAAAAACACGAAATAACCCCTCAAATACACCAATATCTTAAATATATGAAAATGAACCATCTAGTGATAAAATATGAACATAAATTCCGCAAAATTGTGTTAAATCGGACCCTAAAACATGCAGATTTTCATACTAAACAGTACCAAAATGAAAATTGTGAATTTTGACGCGGAACGAATGGGGTACTGTTTTTTTAGTGTAAGATGGAGTATTGTACGCTTGCACCCATATGTATATTAGTTTTTATACAATAGTGTATGATTATGTGTTTCTTAATATAGCACAACTTTTTCACATTTTAATTAAAAAAACTAATGAAAAATTCGTTAATAAAGTGTATAATTTTTTTATTAATAGTATATTTTTATTTACTAGTGTATAAGTTTTTTTTAATGTGGGTGTACGATATAATCGAGTGCATATGAGAATTTTTCATGATAGTTTACTTTAAAATGTATTTGTTTCAGTTGAAACATTATGAATATTAATGTAGATATTTATATTGGTTAAGAAAATTAACTTTTATAATTGTGAAAACTAAGAAGATTTTCAATATTAATGTAGATATTTGTATTGGTTAAGAAAATTAACTTTTTAATTGAAAAATCAAGAATATTTTGTTGTTAATTACGATTTTAATAATGGCGCCGGATATTCGTATTTCCAATGTTGAATATACCCAAATATATATATATATATATATATATATATATATATATATATATATATATATATATATATTAAAATTAATATTTTTTTTAATTTTGTATGTACTAAAGAATAATTAATAAATTAGAATTTATAAGAATTTGAAGAGTAATTATTTTTTATTTAGAAAAGTAATACTCCCTCCGTCCATTGTCAATCTATCCATTTTACCATTTTGGGTCATTCATCCTTAATCTATCCATTTTTCTTTTTGGACTATGAGACCCACACCCTCCACTAATACAACTACCTACTACACATAAAATAATAATACTCCTTAATCCACGTGCAAAAAGCAAATGGATACATTGAGGATGGACAGAGGGAGTAGTTTATATATCTAAAAATAATTTTTCATGTATTAAAGAGTAATAAGTGAAATAGGGTTTACACCTGTTTACACAAGTGTTTGCCATAACTTAAATATATTCTTATAAAATACATATTGTTAGACGGAAAATTATCACGTGCACTCGGGTGTACTGTGCACCCACTTTTAAAAACTTATACACTTATGCATAAAACCATATACACTAACGAATAAAAATATATACACTTTGTTAGTGAATTTTATGTTAATTTTTTTTTAATGAAAACTGAATGTAAAAAAACTATACAATTATTAAAAAAACATATATATGCTATTGAATATTTTTAGGGCCATAATCAAAAATGCCCTTTTTGAAATTTCTAACATTTTTTTTTTGCCCACCAATCCTAAAATTATCAAAAATGCCCACTTTCCATTTTTTATTCCATCAATACCTTTCACTTTATTTTTTTATTTTTTTCTGTTAATTTTTTCATTTTTAAAAAATAGGATTGATTTGAATTGAATTGAATTTTTTTGACTCAAATAGGTTTGCAATGGGACGATTACATTTCCTAAAATAGGGTTTAATATAATTGAAAAAAATGCTAATTATACTGTGCACTAGGGTGCACCCACCTTAAAAAATGTATACAAATATAAACAAAAACATATACAATTAAGAACAAAAATGTATACAATTTAATTGTTAGTTTTTTTAATGAAAATTTGAGTGTAAAAAAATATACAATTATTAAAAAAACATGTATACACTATTGAATAAAAAGTTATACACATATGGATGCTAGTTTTTTTAATGAAAAACTTAGTATGAAAAGAATATATTATAATTATTAAGAAACATGTATACAAAAATGGAGATGAATAGTTATTCAAAAAGGGGACGAATAGTTCAAAATGGAACCGAATAATTATTTGAAATGGGATCGAATAGTTGTTCAAATGGAAATGAATATTTATTCAAAAGGGGGTTGAATATAATTGTAAAAAGAAAATATATTAATTCGAAAATATATTTAATCCAATAAATAGAAATCAAGGGTATTATAGTCTTTATTTATAAAAAGTGGGCAGTTTTTATTATTTGGTAGGAGGTGGACAAATATGATTATTGAAATTTTAAAGTGGGCAGTTCTATACATTTTCACAAAATGTATACATATATAATGCACATGTATATCCGAATGTACATAATATCAACTCTTGTTAAACATATCCAAAACAATTAAACTTACATTATATACTCTTAAATATTAAATATACCCCATCATTACTAAACCTACACCTAAATATAAAGAAATTATTGGAAATCACAATTATCGGAAATCACTATCCTGATTCAGAATGTATGTCCACCATCCCAAAGACATACAATATTGAGTCTTCTAACATATATTCAATGAGTTTGATAATATTGAGTCTTCTGAAATATAAAGAAATTATTGGAAATCACAATTATTGGAAATCACTATCCTGATTCAGAATGTATGTCCACCATCCCAAAGACGATACAATATTGAGTCTTCTAACATATATTCAATGAGTTTGATAATATTGAGTCTTCTAACATACTCTCAATGAGTTTAAAATCAAAATAGTCCCATATTAATTTAATTTTTTCAAAATAATCCAACAACACTTAATTTCTCCGTAATGGTTTCATAATTTTTAAATTATCTCTAAAATGGTCCTTTTATTTAGAAATTTTCAATTTTTCTAATATGGGATGAGACTAAATCGATGCATTTACAAAATTATGAGACAAAATTGATAAACAATTACTGTTTTGAGACGAAATTGGAGCAAAATTGAAAGATTTGGGACGAAAATAAATGTCTTAGGGGGCGTTTGTTTGGTGGCTTTGGAGGGGTGGAATGGGAATGAGTTTAGAATTTAATGTTTGGTTGGATGGTTTAATTCCAATGAATAGTATTTCTATATCCAAAAAGTAAGGAATCCCCATACCTCACTAATTTGGATACTTTCACTATCATTCCTTACCAATAAAATGGAATTTCTATTTTTTTATTTTTCTATCTTATAAATATTTTTTTAATAATAAAAATATAATAATAATAATACTAAAACATTATTATTCTCAAATAAAAAAAAAATAAAAAAATTTGATTCCATTCCAAAAGAAATTTTAGGCAAACCAAACAAAATTAATGATATTGAGAGTGATTCATGTTATTAACTAAACATCAAAATTTTAGAAATCATACCCTTTACCATTCCTCATTGCTATCATTACCATTACCATTCCAATTCCTCTCAATTAACCAAACAGCCCCTTAATTATTTTGAATTTTTTTTGAAAAAAATAAATAAAAAGATACAGGATAATTTATGTTTTAAACTCTATATGGATCAATTACACAATATTGTTGTCTACGTAATAGAGTAGATCAGTAGTGCAGCTTATTTATTTATTTGCTTAATTTATAACAGGTAAATTAATAAGAGGGGTCAAATGTTCCACATAATTCGGCGAATGTAGGCTTCCGTGGTAGCCCACACGAGCGTGGATGTAAAGAACCAGAAAATGGATTAACAGATGGATGCAACCATGGAGTTTTATGGAATAAGTGATTTAATCATGGGTAGATCTTGCGTGAGACCGTCTCACGTGAGACCATTTTACAATTTTTAAAATAATTATCACTTTCGCTATAAAATGTTATCACTTTAATTCGCTATAAAAGATTATCACTTTTCATTTATGTTATAATTTGTTTATGAAATAGCATTTAACTTTTCATTAATTCATTATCACTTTTTGTTATAGAAATTATCACTTTTCGCACATTTCACGTAAGTCCTTATGTGATGAGACGGTCTCACACAAGTCTTTTCCTTTAACCATGAATAAATCTTTAAATAGAAGTTTAAATGTTTATTCTCTGAGACGGGTAGAAGACTCAATACTGTGTCGTCTTTGGGATAGGGGACATATATTTTAGATCAGCAAAAGGTTCTTGATTTTCCGCCTTTTTTTTAAATAATATTTAGATGTATGTTTAGTAATGATTGCGGTATATTTAAAAATATATAATTATTTAGGGTATACTAATATGTACTCCATTTTATAAGAATATTTAAATCATATTCTAATTAAAAATATTTTAATTTTAATTTTTTAGATATATTTAGCATTTTATGAATATTTTACCTCTTTTATATATTCTGTAAATAGGGTTTATGATGTAAATCTTGTAGTCAACTTTAATTTAAATCCTAGCAAATATAAGGTATAATAAGATTGAAAGAACAATCCTAATAATACATAAGATATAATAAAATTAAAATATTACAAATTTAACATCGTATATCTGGTTGACACGTGTGTTTTCAAAGAAGGTAACCAACCCCTCTGATATTGGCATTTCTATTTAATTGTTATATGATGTAAAAAGACAAAAAGAAAAAGAAGTCTCGAAACATAGGCAAAGTTGTGGTGGCGGCAAGAATTATGAAACACGATTAAAGGGGTAAGAAACCGATGAAGTAGCACTTTTACTTGTGGTCTGCATCCATAGACGTGTATGTATACATATGTAATTGTTTTCTTACAAGATCTATAATTACGAAAGACACGCCTTGTTGTCTTTTGTTTCGAATAATTGATTCTGTTTATCTTTTATATCTCTTATTTATAATTAGATCTGATCAATTGGTTGTTTGGATATTTATTAGTAATTAATTAAGATAAAGACTTGAAAGTTTTGTTTTAATAATGATCAAATGTTGACTATGGTAATTTGCATGCCTTTGGTGGAGAAAATAATAGGGGTATATTAAAATTTAAAATATTAACTTTCCGAGCTTGACTATGTTTTTTTTCCTAATGCATCCACTCTCACATTCTTATAAGAAAATCAAAATGCAAAATGTATGTGATTTTTATGCTTTTAATTCTTTTTGAACGTTGTTTTATAAGTTTGGAGCAGTTAGCTAAAATTAAATCAACTAATCAAAGCTGAAACTTGCTGGTGATGGCCATCGTTAGTGTTTTATTCAGCCAGCATTGGTCGAACATATACAATTACAAAGGGCACGGATCTAAATTCGTGTGTTCGGGCGCACAAGAAATTCACTCTAATTTAAACCCTATCAATTGCTTATTTAAAATTAAGCCCTAATATATAAGAAATTTAATTTTATATTATTACACTAAAGTTTATTTGAGCCAATTTCATTATTTTTTATTAATTATTACTTCACTTAGAAAATTATATTATTTTTCATTTATTTCATATTTATGAAATAATTTAATTTAAAAACTATTACTTTTAATCGATTAAGTATTACTTTTTACTGAAAATATTATAATCTCTTATTCATCTCACGATATCCTAAAATAATCTCACACAATTTTTTATCCTGATATTTATTTATAATTCGTATGATAAAGAACACATTTTCAAGATAAATTGAAAGAAAAATATTTTTTGAAACATTATAAAAATCATTAATTTTCATGTATATAAAGTGATATAATTGACTTGGAACAAAATCAAAAGTACCCAATTTTAAATTTAACACATTTTTTTTACTCACTCAAATAGAATACATTTTTTTTAACTCACTTTTATGGGGTTGTACCCAAAAAATACTCTTAATTCAATTGATTTTTAATTATTTTAGAAGAAAAAATAAATCTTTTGAAAAATAGGATTTAAAAAAAAGTGGTCAAATTTTCATAAAATAGGATGAATCGAGATTGAGTAGGAAGAAAAAAATATGAGCCTAATAGAAAAAAATCATGAGCTCGAATAGAAAAAAAAAGTTGAATAGAAAAAATATGGACCAAATAGATATGCATTGTATTTTCGTCGACGTATTTTAAAAACCCTAAAAACATAAGACGAAAAAGTAAAAATTTTGAGTTGAATAAACGAAATATAAAACGAATAGATAAAAAAATTAGTCGAATAGAGATCCTAAAAAAACTCAAAAAATAAAGATCGAATAAAGTAAAATTATTGGGACGAATACACAAAAATTAATTTGTTGGACAAAAAATTGAGTTGAATAATATATATATATATATATATATATATATATATATATATATATATATATATATATATATATATATATATATATATAATTATTCTTATTTTTTTAATTAAATAATCCATGTTATATAATATAACAACATTAATTATTGAGATTTTTTTCTTATAGCTAGATAATTTCTTTCATCAATGTAAAGAATTTACAAAAAATTATAACATTTGACTTTTGATAATGTAACGTATACTTAAATCATGTATAAAGTTAATATATATGTATATATATATATTCTAATTATTTGAAAGAATCTTGACTTTTATTTTTTTTAAATATTACTTTATAACATAATATAATTAAAAACTATTTATTACTACCTCTATTTCTCTAAAAAAGTGCAACCACATATTGGCAATTTTGTCTATTTACTGTATATTTATATAGTTGCTAGTATTTTATTTTTTTCATTGTATTTAAGTGGAATTATGATTAAAATATGTAACTCTTAGTAATAAATTCTTAATTTTACTGTTTGTCTAAAATAAATATCAATTATATATAAAAAAATCTCAATTTATTCTTTTTTTTTTCTATATATGATTTGATTTGAAACTAATTAATTTATTTATATCGAATGATTTATTTATTAATTACAGTTAATGATACTAAAATAAATAAAACATAATAAGTGTATAGGAAAAATAGACAAATAGTAAGACTATACGTGAACGAATCAAATGACAAAGGACTTTGCTATACTATAGTATTTAATATATATATGGATTATTTATGAAAAATAAGGTCAAATATTTTATAATTAATTAAAAAAATATTAAAATATTTTAAATATATATATATATAAAATATACGTAAGATTATAAATAATATTTAAATGGATTATTATTTTTTACTCATGATTATGGTTTAGTATTTCTTATAACTATATAATAATAATTCTATTTCCACTAATTGTTATTTTTAAGAAACTAATGTAATATATTATATAATATAAATAAAACTAATTTATATATAATATTCTTTTAAATATTCATAAATTTATAATGAATTTATCAATTTTATTTTTTATTTAATTTTATTAGTTTCAAATTATATAAACAACTAAAGAAAATAAATTTTATAATTCATATATCATAATTGAATATTAAGATATATGTAAATAAATAAATATTAATATATTAAATTTAAAAAATTTACAAATATTTACAAACTTAATTTTAATGTTATTTGAAATGAATTAATAATGATTTAACTTAAAGAACTTATGTTTTCGATTATATACATAAATTAATTTTTCAACCTCTTATTCTCTAGAGGTAATTTCAAGAGTCCTTGAATCGTCGATCATCTTTCACGTGAAGAATACTTGAATCAATGCTTTAAAAGTAAATCTTAAAAAATACTTGAATCGATTCTTAAGAGTTAATACTTGAATCGATTTTTTTCCTTTTGAAAATTGATTTTTAAGATGTAAATCAATTCAAGAATACTTGAATTGATCCTCTTACTCTTGAAAAATCGATTTTTAAGATGCAAATCTATTCAAGAATACTTGAATTGATTCTTTTCCTCTTGAAGAATCGATTCTTAATAGGTAAACCGATTCAAGAATACTTGAATCAGTTCTCTTCCTTTTGAAAAATAATTGAATCGATTTATTAGAGGTATATCGAATTTCTACTTGATTCGTTCTATCGAAATAAATTTTTATACTTTCATAAATCAATTCTCTAGAGAAACTTGAAGAAAACTCGTATTCCTCTTAGAGAATCGAATGTGTATTTAGAATGAATAACTAAAAAGTCTTATTTATAGATGGGGTGAAATAGAATATTATATGGAATATTCTTTTTTTACTTTATATATATATTATTTAATTTTATATTAATTAATTAATTTATTGTATTATAAGATTTAGTAATTAATTAATGATACCCAAATAAATAAATAAAATATTGAAAATTCAATCATTATTAAAAATAAGAAACACATTATTTAAAAAAAATATTAAATGAGAAAATTATTTAAAAGTAAATAATGTTTTATATATATATATATATATATATATATATATATAATATTAATTTATATATATTATTCTTTCAAATATTCATAAATTTATAATAAAATTATTAATTTTATTTTTTATTTAATTTTATTAATTTCAGATTATATAAACAACTAAAAAAATAAATTTTATAATTCAAGGCACTCTCTTGTGAGACGGGTTATTTGTAAGACGGGTGTGAGATGGGTTGACCCATCACTAAAGTTTGTTTATTGTATAAATAAATTATGCTTAATTGTAGTTAAAGTATATTAATAATAAATTATATTATAACATGCGAAAATCATACTTTAATGCATAATCAAACATACTATAGAAAACATACTTTAACAACCATTAAACATACTTTATCTATACAATAAACATAATTTAGTGATGGTCGACCCGTATCACAAATAATCCGTCTTACAAGAGACTTTATCTTATAATTCATATGTCATAATTGAATAAATACTAACTTTAAAAAATTAACAAAATATTTACCAACTCGATTTTAATGTTATTTGATATGAAACAATGATTTAACTTAAAGAACTTAAGCTATCGATTGTATAAAGAAATTAGTTTTTCAACCTCTTATTCTCTATAAGTAAATCGATTCCAGAGTACTTAAATCGTCGATCCTCTTTCACTTGAAAAATACTTGAATCAATACTTTATATGTAGATCTTAAAGAATACTTGAATCGATTCTTAAGAGAAAATACTTAAATTGATTTTTTTTCTCTTGAAGAATTGATTCTTAAGATATAAATCGATTTTAGAATACTTGAATCGATCCTATTACTCTTGAAAAATTAATTTTTAAGATGCAAATTTATTCAAGAATACTTGAATCAATTCTCTTCCTCTTGAAGAATCGATTCTTAAGATGTAAATCGATTAAAGAATACTTCAATCAATTCTATTCTTCTTGAAGAATACTCGAATCGATTTTTTAGAGGTAGATTGAATCTCTATTTGATTCTCTCTATCGAAATAAATTTTTATACTTTCATAAATCAATTCTCTAGAAGAACTTGAAGAAAGCTCCTCTTCCTCTTGGAGAATCGAATGCGTGTATTTAGAATGAATAACCAAAAAGTCTTATTTATAGGTGGGGTGAGAGAGAATATTTATGAATTATTATTTTTCACTTTATATATATATATATATATATATATATATATATATATATATATATATATATATATATATATATATATATATATATGTGTGTGTGTGTGTGTGTGTGTGTGTGTGTGTGTGTGTGTGAGAGAGAGAGAGAGAGATTGAATTTAATATTAATTGTAGTAATTAATTAATGATACCCAAATAAATAAATAAAATATTAAAAATTTAATTATTATTAAAAATAATAAACAAATTATTTAAAAAAGAAAATATTAAATAAGGAACTTAATTAAAAGTAAATAAGGAAAATATTATAAAAAATATTTAAAAATCCAAAAAATTGATAAAATTACACATCACGTTGGAGTGCTCTGGAGACGACACGTCAGCAAGAAAAGTTTCTGATATAGTATACTTAATATATATATATATATATATATATATATATATATATATATATATATATATATATATATATATATATATATATATATATATATATGATTATTTATGGAAAATAAGTCAAACATTATATAATTAATTAAAATAAAATTATTAAAATGTTTTAAATAGTTGCTATATAAAATACTAGCATGAAACTCACGTAATACGCAGGATCATTTAATTATTACTCTTATTTTTTATAATTGAATAATCAGTATCATATAATTATTCAAGATTAATTATTGAGATTTTCTTTATAGGTATACGACTTCTTTTATCAATATAAAGAATTGCTAACGATGTATATTTTCAATACAGGAACTGAAAGATATGTAAACTATCAATTAGGGACTCGAAAGATTTTTGCTATCAATTCAGGACCCAAAAGATATGAAATTATCAATACAGGACCTGAAACCATGAAATTTTAATGTATGTTTACCAATCTATGATTTTAGGTCCTGTATTGATAGTTTCATATCTTTCGGGTCCTGAATTGATAGCAAAAATCATTCAGGTCCTTTATTGATAGTTTACCTATCTTTCAGGTCCTGTATTGAAAAAACTCCTTGATAGATATGATGTATAGCTAAATCATATGTGAAAGTTAATATATACTAACTTTATTAATTTCTGTGACTTATGTAATTTTAATTGATTTTTATTATTTTCAATACATGTTAATGTGATTTAATTTATGTATAATATTTAATATTTTTTATTTATGATAAAAGTTAAGTATTTCTTAATAATTATATAATAGTAATTCTATTTCAATTAATTGGTTTTTAAAAAATAATTAATATGAAATATAAATAAAATTAAATTTATATATAATATATTTTTAAATATTTATAAATTTGTAATGAATTTATTATATTTAATTTTTTAACTATACTTTTTGGGTAAGTCTTGCGTGAGAACATCTCACGTGAGACCATTTTACACTTTTTAAAATAGCGATCACTTTCGCTACAAAATGTTATCACTTTTTATTTATACTTAAATGGTTCATGAAATAATATTATCATTTTTCATTAATTAAGTATCATTTTTCATAATAAATAAAACTTATCAATTTTTGTTCGTCTCATGTAAACCCTTACGTGAGACGGTCTCACACAAGTCTTTGCCTAATTTTTTAGGTTTCAAATTATATAAATAATAAGTATATTTTAAAATATTTATAAAATTATAATGTTTATATATATATATATATATATATATATATATATATATATATATATATATATATATATATATATATATATATATATATATATATATATAGTTAATTTTCTTAGTTTCATATTATATTAATAATTAAAGAAAATGAATTTTGTAATTCACATATCATAATTGAATAATTCAAATACATACAAATAATTAAATAAAATTAATATGCTAAAATTAATAAATCAATATTTTTTTAAAAAACTCGATTCCAATATCATTTGTCAACATCGAGTAATATATTAAAAAATATAATATAAAATAATTATTAAACTTAAATAACTTGAAGAAAGCTTTCGATTCTTTATATGAATCAGTCTTTTAACCTCTTATTCATCTTAAAAAAATACTTGAATCAATTATCTACTTGAAGAGGTAAATCGATTCTAAAATTACTTGAATGATCTACATGAATCAGTTTTTTAACATCTTATTCATCTTAAAGAATACATCTTAACAAATACTTTAATAGATTATCTATTTGAAGAGGTAAATCGATTTTAAAAATACTTGAATGATCTACATGAATCAGTTTATTAACCTCTTATTATTCATCTTAAAGAATTTAATCTCTTATTCATCTTAAAGAATATACACTTGAACCGATTATCTACTTGAAGAGATAAATCGATTTAAAAAAATACTTGAATCGATACTCTTATTCCTCTTCTTAAAGAATATTTGAGATTATATACTTGAAGAGGTAAACTGATTCCAAAAATACTTGAAT
Organism: Pogostemon cablin; assembly: GCA_023678885.1. Classification (NCBI taxonomy): domain Eukaryota; kingdom Viridiplantae; phylum Streptophyta; class Magnoliopsida; order Lamiales; family Lamiaceae; genus Pogostemon; species Pogostemon cablin. The sequence goes on along the minus strand of CM042997.1, from coordinate 20,983,503 downwards.
GATTCAAGAATACTTGAATTGATCGATTATTTTATTCCTCTTGAATGAATCGATCATCTTATTCATCTTGAAGAATACTTGAATTGATTCTTTTCATCTTGAAGAATACTTGAATTGATTCTTGTATTCATCTTGAAGAATACTTGAATTGATTCTTTAGAGGTGAATGAGATTCAATTATTTAGAAGTGAATCGAATCTCGCTCCATCAAAATAAACTTTTATACTTTTTATAAATCAATTATCTAGAGGAACTTGAAGAAAGCTTCTATTCCTCTAGAAAAATCGAATGTGTGTGTTTGGAATGAATAACCAAAAAGGCTTATTTATAGGTGGGGTGTGAGGGAATATTATATGGAATATTCTTTTTTCCCTTTATATATAATTTAAATTTATACTTATTAATTTATTTACAATAAAAGATTTAATAATAATTAAATAATGATACCAAAATAAATACAAATATTCAAAATTTAATTAGTCATCAATCAAATAAAAAAATAAAAAAAGAAATTTATTTTATGATAAATTAATGAGGTGCACATGTACGAAAAGATAAATATATTTTTAATTTATATTTTGATATATATTTTTAATTTGAATTTTTTTAAAATTATGCATATGTTTATTTTTATTTATTATTATCTCAAATAAATATAATTTTTATTTTTAATTAATATTTTATTCTTAATTTCTATAAATAATTTTTTTAATTTATTACCTATTTAAGATTAATTAGTAAAATAAGAAGGGAGGATTACTACTAGGTACACAAAAAAACCCTAAATTACTATGAGATACAAACATACAAAAGTATTACTACTAGGTACAAAAATATATAGTGATATTCCAATATTACCCCTATTAATGTGCTGCACATAAATATTGTGTGCAGCAAAGTGTGTGCAGCAAAAAAAGTGTGTGCAGGAAAAAAAAAGTGTGTGCAGGAAAAAAATGTGGTGGTCCGGCGGCGGCGGTCCGGCAGCTTTTCCGGCGGCGGCAGTTTTTCCGGCGACGAATTTTTTTTTTTCTTTTTTTTTTTGGACGAACAGTTTTTCCGGCGACCGGCTGCCGGAGCTCCGGCGGCGGCGGCGCGGCAGCTTTCCGGCGACCAGTTTTTTTTTTTTTTTTTTTTTTTTTCTTTTTTTTTTCTGACGAACAGATTTTCCGGCGACCGGCCGCCGGAGCTCCTTTGAATGAGACGTCCAATATAATAAAATGGAGACCTTTCAGTGGGACGGATGGAATATTTTAGTATATCATTCATCATTATCTAGTACTCCCTCCGTACTAGATAATATGGCCCACCACTTCCCTCTAATACAACAACTCACTTTACATATAATAATAATACTCCTTAATCCAAGTGTAAAAAAAAACAAACGGACACCTTAGAACCGGACGGAGGGAGTAAATCATATACTTCTCATGTTCACTCAAGGATAACCATTTTTTTTACATTAAGACATTATTATTTTATATAAAGTGGGTAGTGCTATTAGCAGTGAATGATGGACTATATATGAGGTCCTTTTATTAAAATTGAGAAATGTGTACATTTAGAATGGACATCCAAAATAATAAAATGAAAATCTTTAGAATGAATGTTTAGGATGAACGGAGAAAGTATAACTTAATTATATGATAATTATATTTTAATATTGCTCTGTTAGTTAGTCGCACAAGAAAATTTTATTATTATTATTATTAGCATAAACTCATTATTTATACTACTGTTTTTTTTTTTTATAAAATAGATCATTCGAAAAATGATCAATTATCAATTATGCTAACTAATGGAGTATTAATTTTTATTAAAATATTACTTCTTCTGTCCACTGTCAATTTATTCATTTTACTATTTTGGGTCGTCCACTCTTAATCTATCTAATTCTACTTTTAGATACATGAGACCCACTCACCCACTATACATTAAATAATAGTATTCCTTAATTCACGCGAAAAAAATGAATAGATTGGAAATGAACTGAGGGAATATCACATTTACTTAATATTGTACTTGGTGGTTTAAGACGAGAGAGAGAGAGTGACAGTAATAAATGAGAGAGAGTGTGTATAAGAAGATGGATTCTTGAACTGCGGAACTGTCATCTTCAAATTGGTCATCACTATTCAATAATTGTCCATGACAGGAAATCCTACTTATTTAATCTAACGACTTTTACTACTTTTGTCAGATTATTACCTACTATTCATTAAATCGCCTATTCCCTCCAAAAGAATATTTTTGCTTTTTTAACGCAAATTAAATAGTATTAATTCATTTAATATGTAGTGGGTAATTGTATTAGTGAGAGTGTGAACTCATATTTTAATTATATTACTCTTTCCGTCCCATATTCATCTTAACGTTTACTGTAAATACGAAGTTTAAGAAAAGTCACTTTTTGACTTACTTTTGGGATAGTATGGTAATTTTGGGTAATAAATAAATGATAAACTATGTTATGTGTGTTAAAAAGGTGGTGGCAAATTTGAAATTAAAGTGTTAGAGGGATATTATTTAGTTGTTTTTCCTTTTATAGAAGTGTGAAGTTGAATTTGAGATGAATCAAAATGGAAAGTGTGAAATTGAAGTTGGGATGGAGGGAGTAATATATATGTGTGGGTCTCATGTGTATAAAAAGGAAAGGAGACTCTTTCAGTGAGACACCAAAAATGAAAAAAAAATCTTCTTTGAAGGAGACGGAAGGAGTATATATGGAGTATATTTTTTTGGAGTTATAAAATTATTCAGTTACTCCGATATCTAAATATAATACTCCATCCGTACTATCTTTATGCTTATGTTTACTATTTGAATAGAAAATTTTTGTTTGTATGGAGATTTAGGAATATCGTATTTTAATGTATCGTGAGATGAGAGAAATAAAATTTTAATATAGTGAGTAGTTGTATTAGTATAGTGCCGTGGGTCCATGAAAATATTAAAATGTTTTGTGTTGAGCCTTTCTACTAAAAAATGAAATGCAACTTTAATTATACGACTCATTTTTTAGTAGTAACAATATCAGCGAGACGGAGGGAATATTTCCTAAACTCTTTTACGGAGAGCATTTATTTATGGGTCTAAATCATGTATGACACTTTGGTGTGATATTTCTTGTATCATTCTGTTGGACAATTAACACGTAGAAAGAGGAGGGCAATTATACCTAGGGGTGGGGAAAATATCAAAAACTCAGTATACCACGCTCGCCGTATCGAAAAATACAGAAAAATATCAAATTTTCAACATATCAAAAATTTTGGTACGATATGGTTTTCGTACTAATAATTTCAGTACGGTATCGGTATTATATATTAAATTTTTTTATATTTCGATATACTGATATTTTTTTTGGTATTTCACCGATACCGATATCGAAAATTTTAATATTTTTTTAATACGTAATTAATTATACATATACTATATTTAAGTATATTTTATACTATTATTAATATATTTAAATTTTATGTATGTAATTATGTATCAAATTTATTCATAAATATCTTTTAAATTTAAAATAAACTCGAATAAAAATATAATACATTTATAAATTAAAATATAATAACCAAAAAATTATTATCTAAAATATAAATATAAAAAAATGATGAATAAATTAGAATAGTTGTCATAAAAGTACTATAATATTTGAGATTAGAAAATTTAATTATTTAAAAATATTTTTATATTAATTTTATTTTTTTTATTAAAATTAAATACTTTATTTTTCGATATGGCTTGGTAAATCGGCATTTTTTGGTATGTCAAATTTTCGGTAAGAAACGATATGCCAAAGTTTCGGTATTAATTGGTATTTACCAAAAATTGATATAATTTAAATTTCGGTACGGTATCGGTATCCGATTTAATTTATTGAAATTTTGGTATTCGGTATTGGTATCGGTGTTGGTATGGATTTTTCTATATCGAAATTTCGATACGGTATCAGTTCGATATCGGTATTTTCGATATACCGATATTACCCACCCTAATTAAACCTATGTCAATGCTTAAACCCTTGGGCAAGGGATTGGATTTTTTCATCTCGCCACATGTCATTTTCTGAGATTATGTTACAGGAGATGCCACACCAACATGTCACAAGACATTCCGTACCTTTATTTATCCCCACACATTTGTGTGACAAATAAAAAATGATACATTTTTATAATGAAAACTAATTAGATTTTAAAAGAAAAGTGATAATATCTTTAATAAAAAATGATAATTAAGTACGAAAGGTTAAAATGATACGCATGAGTCGGTCATTTGAAAAAAAAACGCTTACTACTATATAAATTAAACTAATATTATATATATTTTATTTTATTTAATTTTTTTAAAAAATATCTTTAGAGCTATCTCTTTGGACCTAACACCCTTAATTAATGATATATAAATATATATTTTTTTGTCGTTTTGATAATACAAACTCTTCGAAATAAAATTCATAATATGGTTGAAGGATTTTTTAAATAAAAAAAGCTAAGGGATCTCGATCGTATCAAAATAAATATTAATATTATTGAGTTGGTTTCTTATGTTCCCATGTGTACAAAGTGGGTAAGGGTATAATATTTTGTTTTAAAAGATATACAATTTAATTAATAAAGATACACATTTTTGTTTTAAAGGATATACACTTTTATTTATTTATTTTATTTTTTTTAAGAAATAAAGGGTACACATCCTTATACTAAAGGATACACCATTTAATACTAAAGGGTATTTGAGTGTACGGTGAGTGCATGGTGGGCGCACGGTGTCCGGAGACACAAGTTTTTGCCTAGTTTATTTACTTTAAATATTGTGATAAGGTCGAAATAATTAAAGAACAATATTTATCATGTATTCATAATTCATGTGATCAAAGTGTAATGATCATGTGATCAAAGTACAATTAATTTAAGTAAATTGATAAGTTGGCATCCACATATGTAATGTGGAGTATTTCTGTACTACTTTAAGCCACATGTGTCTCTCCTTAATTATAATAAACATGGAGTCCACATTTTTCAGATTAAATTATTAGTTGCGCATTTTCACTACTTTCAAATTCACATTTCCGTATATTGTTCGTATTACACCTCTCTAAACCCACCCACCCCCTCAAAACAAATAAAAAAAAAATAATAATAAATAAAAAATATTGCAACAATCAATTATTCCAAAGATCATGTTAATTTAAAAATATCACTCTCGCTTAATATACATAATAAATTTTATGCTTATTAACTAAAAATATAATAATACCCTAAACAATATGTAAAGTTAGTAAAAAAAATAATATTTTTTTAAAATTAAGTATCAGTCGATGAAGATAACTAAGGGGCAGAAAGATTAATTAATTGAGTTAATCTCTTGTGAGACGGGTTATTGGTGAGACGGGTCAACCCGTCACTAAAGTATGCTTATTTGTGGTTAAAGTGCGCTTATTTGTGGTTAAAGTATGTCGATAATAAATCAAATTATAACACACTAACATTATACTTTAATACATAATCCAACATACTTTAAAAAACATACATTAACAACCATTAAACATACTTTATTTAAATAATCGACATACTTTAACACGTCTCACAAACCGTCTCATGAAAGTAGCGTCTCACAATAGACTTTGTCTAATTAATTATTACTAAAACCTAAAATGGGGTCTCACTCAGCGTCGCTTAAGATACTATTGTAGGATATATATGGTAAATGACAATTAAATTTATCAAGAAAGGAAGAAAAGTATTAATTAAGGGAAAATAATTATGGTATGAATAGGCAAGAGTTAATAAGAATTGCATGTTTACAGTAAGAAAATTTAAGAAGTTTTATTAAATTTAAACTTGAGAAAAAAGAAAATAAAAATAATAAAAATAATATAAAAATCAAACATAGCCACTACAAAAAAATAATTTTTTAGCAACAGAATTTACCAACGGAATTCAATCCGTTGGTAATTAACGACGGATTGACAACAAAAATGATATTTTATTTTAGTAACGGAATGCCAACGGATTTATTCTCTATTTTAGCAACGGAATCATTCCGTTGCTAATTAACAACGGATTAGCAATGGAATCATTATATAAATTACCAACGAATTTATTTACCAACAGAATTAAATTTTCATTGCTAAAAATTTACCATTACTTTACCAACGAATTCCGTTGCTAATCTGTTGGTATACCAATTTAACAATGGAATTAAGACTTTTACCAATAGAATATTCCGTTGCTAAAAAAACAGTTCTTTTGTAGTGAGCGTAAACTGAATTCTTAAAAACAATATTTCAATATTTATTTGTAGTCCTGTCTTGTGTAGAGGTTAAAGACATAAATAATCGATCTCCCTAAAGAAGAGGAAATATATGTTCATGGAATTCTATTGTGAGATAAACATTTGAGAGACCGGGTGTAAGGTAAACTCATTATTAAAATAGGGGCGGCTATTTGCACCCTCGAATCTATTAAATGAACCCCAAGTTCTAGATATACCCCGCTAAAATTAAAAGTTAAACATATAAATTACTAAGTACACCCCATTTAAGACTACTTTACCTTTTTAATTAATTAAACACTAATTACTAAAAACTAATTAATCAAAAAAAAGAAGAAAGAAACGCCGGTGAAGGAAAGAAGAGGTCGACGTTGCGACACCGTAGAAGAGAAAGGGTTGACGTACCGACTCCACAGAAGAGAAAAAAAGAGGGAAATTAGAACAACGTGAGCCAAGAGAAATGAAAAAGACGTATGCCTATAAATTCTAAAGCTGCAAACGTGGGTATTACTAGAATGTAGATGCATGCATTATCGCCGGAGATCTCAACATACTCCCCAAACTGCCCCCTTCGATTGCACTCCGCCTCCGTACAAATGCCCCACCGCCGCCGAACTCTTGACGAAGTGGAGGGAGTTTCTCAGCCCTTTCATGTTCCATGTTCTACTTTTACAGCAAACCTGCGAGCTATACACTGCAACTCATTACCTCTTTTCTTGCACTGTTATTTTAATTTTCTAACAATTTGACTGAATCACTGCCTAATAATAGGTGAACATTGTCCATGGAAAAACGCAGTGCTTGTTCGACGAGCATGTGTTGCTGCAACCGAACATATATGCTTGTTCGGTTGCAGCAACCGAACACTATATGCATAAAAAATCTTTAGGTGTTCGGTTGCTGCAACTAAATATATATGCTTGTTCATATGCTTGTTCGGTTGCAGCAACCGAACACCTTAAGATTTCTTATTCATATGGTGTTCGGTTGCTCCAACTGAATACTTTAAGATTTCTTATTCATATGCTTGTTCGATTGCTGCCACCGAACACCATATAAATAAGAAATCTTAATTTATATTTATAAAGGGATATTTACGTCTTAACAAATATGGATATTTTAGTCCTATAAAATTTTTGGGGTACATTTATTAAAATTAGGGGTGCCGGTGCAAATAGCCGCTTCCATTAAAATATACTACTAGTATTTTTACAAGTTCGTTGATAGTTAAAATATATTTATAATGAAATTATATTATCATATTATTTTATAAGTTTATTGATAGTTAAAATATATTTATAATTAATTATATTATAATAACACTTAGAATCAATATTCATTAATGCATGATTTAATATACTCTCTCCGTCTACTTCTAAGGGTCTATTTTACTATTTTTGGCGTCTGGTTCAAAGGTATCTATTTCCCCTATTTAGTAAAAAAGTACATAATATGACATACCACTTCCCTTCTAATACAACTACCCACTTTACATATAATAATAATACTCCTTAATCCACGTGCAAAAAACAAACGGACACCTTAGAACCGAACAGAGGGAGTACTTTAAAATTATACATTAATGCATTGTTCAAATAGAGACGACTAATTAATTTATTGTTTCTAATTTTCATCTCTAATCAAATTTTAGAGTTCTCATAAATAAACGGCTCGGATTTTCTGTGTCATTTGGTACATCATCTCCTGTTCCACACCGTTAGATGGACGACACGTAGGAGAGAGAAATTATACTATAAACCTTAGGGGTAATGGTTTGATTTATTTCCCCCTCTTACGTGTCAATCACTTAACGTGTGGTATAGAAGATAATGCAACTTTTGATTTTTTTAATTATATTTTCATTTAATATTTTAGGAAAATTAAAAAATTTCAATGAAATTTCAAACTTTTTTTTAATGTTTTATTCGTTTTTTGTTTTTCATTATTTTATAGATTTTAAAATATTTCATACAAATAAAGAATTTTTTAATGATACGATTTGACTATATATATTTAAAAATCATCAGAAAATAAATTTAAAAAAAAAACAAAATTTAAATTAATAATTTAAGATTAATTAATTAATATATTTAAAAGCATAGATATAGAATTTCACTCACTTATAGTTACATTCAATTACATTTATTTATAGACTTCAAATTCAACTGAATACCATGAAAATTAATTAAAAAGAAGTGAAATGTATATAATTTTATAAAATTTACTTTTAAGTTTTAACGATGGAATGTCAAACTCGTTAATAAAATTCATCATTAGGAGTGTCAATTTGGGCCGGACCCGCACGATTTTGACTCGACCTAGACCCGCCCCGAATTGAAAATGAGGCGGGTTGTCCCGGACTCATTTTGAAACGAATCGGGTATGAGTATTACTTTAGATCCGTGGGTACCCGACCTGCCCCGCCCCGTATTTAATATAAATATTATATTTTTTATTTTTATAATCATTTAAAATTATATACATTACTGGTGGGTGTCGAAACCAACAAATAATAAAACCTACTAAAATAACAACTAGAGATAGTGATAAGTAGGGTCGTTTCTACAGAGATTGGTAAAACAAGTTTATTCAACAAAAATAATTAAAACACGGATGGGGGATTTTGAGTTTTATACTTAAATCTAAAAATTGCAGAGGATTAAAACTAAAGTAAAATGAGGTGATTAAATGAAATAAAATATCTAGCCAAGATAATATTCGGAATGGTTCAACAAACACGATCACAGATGCAAATATAACTCTTTCACTTTACACCAAACTGGTTATAGTCGTTGGTACCACCTAACGACCTAATCTTTCCATACTTAGTCGATAATTAGGGTACCACCTCTAATTACTTCTCTAGCCTAATAAACAACCCTAGATACCATCGTAGGATTTAATTTATCGACTGCATTCAACCTAGAAAGACCCAATTCTAGCCAACAAACGCACATATAGGTTCATTTAGACTAGGTTGCATATCCACTATAGCAATAATGGAAAGTGAGATGCGGAATATTACGCTACTTGCCACTTGTATTAGAGACAACTAAAAAATTACGGATTTAACGTCCTAATTGGCCCATATCATTTTCAGGAATCGAATAAGTGATCAAGTTAGAAAATCCGCCAAATAATATAATTAAGAACATGGATTATGAAAATGATGTAACATGAAAGAGTATGAAGATTAGTTAGATCTCACATAATTGTGTTGAACCACGCTTCCAATTACCCGGCTAGACGAAGGATTTAGCAATCCATAAAGATACGTAGATAAAAGCTGAAAGTAATCTCCATTGGAGCCTTACAGAGTCTTCAACGTAAAAATAAAATACAGAATGATAATGAAGATTGGAGTTTTCGGGCGTTATCTCCTCTCCAAAACTTGAACTAAGCATTGTCCCCAATGCTTCAAAAGTAGATGCTCGAAAATAATTAAAGACCATAGAAAGTAAGAAACTTCCCTGAAATGAATGGACATCTACAAGCAACAGCTGATGCACGGCTCATTTTCGTGATGGAGTAACGATTTGACAGAGGAGGTTGGAAGTCATTGGTGCTTTGGACTTCTTCTGCAGTCGATTGAGTTGAGAGCTTGGTTCCATTAGAGACTACACCTGAAAATACTCGATTAAAAGCGCAAGTCGAATGAGAAGAATAATTGTGAAAGTGCCAATTGCAAATGTTGACAAACCCAAGTGAGGGTTCATCAATTTCAGAAATTAACAAGGGCATGACTCATATCGACTTCAAAAATTAGAGAGAAGAAACTGAAGGAGCAAGTTATCCAACTAGAAGGGCTTTTGACGGGGTGTATAAAAATGAAAAATGGGTTCTGATTTTTTTCTAGTGCTTTTTCAAAAATTTCGGAGATGGATTTGATATGTGAGAAGAGAGATCGGGAGTTTGCTTGCAAGATTTTGTGGAAAGAGGTTCAAGTATGGGAACATGTAAAAGGTGGAAAGGTGAGGTGGAATGAAATGGTTTAGTGAGCCAACAAAATATTAAAATAATAATATATATAATAAAAGAGAAAATAGAGCGGAACTAAGAAAACAGGGGAACAATAGGCAAAAGATACAGTGAGCGAAATTCTCCTTAGCCATGGTCACTGATAGGCTTTTTCTGCGCACTATAATTTAATTCTCAAGTGTAAGGATATCAATTGTAGCAGCAAGCGCCCAAGTTAAATTATCGATCCCACTGAGACAGCTAATTATTTATTTTACTCTTAATTACTAATTAATCAGAATTGAGTAACCAATTTCCAATGTTTGTAGTGAATTAATTATCTAAATTACTGAAAATATAAATAACTAAATTAATTAAAAGACAATAAAAATAAAAGCAAGTTTCTAATCAAGAGATAACGAACAGTTCTAAGGTATCAGGTAGAGACCAATTAATTTGGGTTATTAAACTTACGATTGTTCATTCATGCAGTTTCACTGAAAATACACCACATATCCCTGTTATCCCACCGAATATGATTCGATTCTAAGCTAACAGTATAATCTGATTTAAATCCTAAGATGCACAAATATTACCAAGCCTTATTCCTAGATACTAATCAAAGCAAGCAACAATACCTCCAGATGGTAAGCCTGACTAACAAGATATTTTCTGGAATTACTACAAGGTTCTATTCACTTCCTACTTGATTATCTAATTGCATTGTTCCACTAAATTAATCAAGTATTTGATTTACCAGTTCATGGAATTAAAGTGCTTATAGCGGAGCTACTCTAATCCCTAACAGATAGACAATACCAATCATGAACGCACACAAGCTAACACAATAATCCAAGCATTATAGCGGATGTCATGAATATATTATGAAGACGTTACGAAGCAGAAAAGCATGTCTTAATAAAATAAGTAAAATCAAAAGCTCAACTGCATAAAATCCCAATCTTTGGTCTAAATCCCCAAATCAATTAAATCAATCCATCAAACCCTAGAACTGTATAGGAAATTAGCCCATGAGGTCACAAGCAACACTCATGGCTAAGCAATTCATACCAAAAATCAAAGTAAAAGGAAGGAGAAGATAGGAATTATGAAACCCTAGTGTAGACGTAGTTTTTCGTTCCTTCTCCGTCTCTCCAATTGCCTGATTCTCCCTCAATTAGCACTTGGAACCCTCTTGAAAGTGGATGGATGGTGAAATCAGGTCGTCAATCTGATATGGAAGTGTTGGGGGTGTGAATTGATGATGGATTATCGATGGGTTCTCTCCAGTTTGGGTCTCGATCTCCCTAATTGTTTCTAGGACTGATGTAGGGCTTTTTCACGATCGAAACTGCTTCAGAATCGCGACTTGAGGGTATATATACGCTGCTGCATCGAACAGGCCCCGATTGGGCTCGATTTTGGGCCGCTCGGCACCTAGCTCGAGCCGAGCTGATGGCCGAGCGTCCCCCAAACCTGCCGAGCAGCATATGGGTGACACCTGGACGTCGTGTAAGCTCCGTGGGACACCAGCTCGGCAGCGTTTGGTCACGTGGAAGTGCCGCTCGCCACTCGCCGCTCGCTACCCGCCGAGCTGCAGAAACTGCACTGCGCGATCTCACCATTTTGAGCATAACTTATTCATACGGACTCCAAATTGAGTGATTTTTGTGCTCACGTGTTCCTTTCTTCCTTGGATTTCTATCCATATAAATAACTCTCAGAAAATCCAACATTTGAATATGTAAAAAGTTATGCAAAGTGGCTGCTCAGTACAGCATGTGCGACGTTAGCACTTTGATCATAACTTTCTCGTTTGGAATCCAATTGGGGTGTTCTTTATGTCAAAATGACCCTCTATTCTGTGGATTTCCAACCATATATCATATGATCAATTTGGACTTCTATAAGAATACAGAAAGTTGTACAACATGGACTGTATTTTTCAGCATTCCTTCTCACTTTCACTCCTCATTCCAACTTTGAACTTTTGATCATGTTTTACCCTTCAAAACTCAACAAAACACCTTAGTAGCATCTTAATTATGCAAGATATAAAAATCATGTCATTCTATAAAAAATCATGGCCACATTCTATCAAAAATGGTGTAATGTGAGACCTAAAATACGTGAAATTCCACTCTCAGCAAACCCCCAAACTTACCTGTTGCTCGTCCCGAGGCAACGACATATAAAACCAATAGAGTAATTGAGAGGAAATTTCACAACTTCACATCCAAGAAAATATAACAATTCAAAAATCATACTTCAAATACTAAGACAACCATCCATCTAAGAACATACAATTCAAATCAACTACTTCACTTTTTCGGAATGCTCATCCACCATTCTCACGGGTAGTATTTACGCTCATCGCTCAAGTGTGAGATATACACTTCAGGGTAAGGTGTTTACACTCAAAGTCAATTCAAACACACGCGTAACCATAAGCTTGGCAATCATCTCAACCCTCGACTAAATGAATAATTTCAACAATAGGATCACAAAGGTCTTGCATTAGGTTGTAATATTGGCTCTTTGGTAAAGGTAGGGAGTATATGGATAAGGTGACTCAATCACTAGTAGAGAATCAAAAAAGACTTACAGCTTTTCAACAAACAGCTTTACTTTCTTCTTTCTTCTTCATCGCTCTTCAATGCTTCTTGCAATTTGATTCCTCCTTCACTTTTGAACACCACATCCTTACTTGAAATTTTTTTCTTCTTCCCTCTTTTTTTTTTCTTTTTCAAATAAGGGTACCAGTTTCAGGCACTACCCTTTTCATGGGGTACCAGTTTAGGGCACTACCCCTTTATGCAACAATTTACCCACTCTCTTCAACAAATTTCATCACTTCCAACTTATTTCTCCTTATATACTTCATCACAAGACACCAACTTGATTCCTTCAACTCTCTACTAGGTAGGAATTTTTTAAAGGCTAGCAAAAGGGATCAATTGGCTAATCACGTAGGCTTCCAACAAATAAGGCTTTTAGGCTCAAAAGGGTTGACTACGGATATTTCATTAGGTAGGAAAATAATATGGCTAGTGACTAATAAAAAAACAAAGATGGCCTAAGATCATTTCCTATTGTCTAGTCAAACACGTAGCTTCAAGCAAGATAAAAAGCCAAGTTCTAGAATACATGTGTATGAACGACACTCACAAGAATAAACTGAATCATGAAATTTCTCATGATTTTAAAAGGCTCAAAATCTCACATGGCTATACGAATGAACGAGCAAACCTAATAAAGCTACATAGCTAATCTTCCTTGCACATAATCACATTTCAAGCATCTCAATATCAAAGTACAACATCAAAATGCTTCTCAACAATCACACATATAATCAAGTGCTAAGAAAAATCAGAAAATCATCATAGAGAACCAAAAATCAACTATACCAACACTAGGATTAACACAAAACAAATAAACACAAATAAAAACAACACGAAACCTGGAAAATCGCAAAAAATCGAACCCTCAACATCATTAAATAAATTGAAAATATTAAAAATCCGCAAAAAATCGACCCTCCAAGCAACAACACAATGCAAAAATTTTACTTCGGTACTACAAGACAAGGTATGTACGTAACCTCCCCCCAAACTTAGATCAAATAAAGTGAGAAACTAAGTTTGCAAAGAAGTATATACCGTAGTCGAGCAATACCTAATAAAATTATTACACCAACACAGATATAGAAAAGCAATTAAACCGGGAGGGACAGCCCCCAACAGGCACTCATGTTTAACGTCGGAGAGTCACGACGTAATACCTCAAGCTCATCGGAATGGCCATGGATATCTTTCATCATTTCCATCGTATTCTAATCGCTGTGCTTCTTCATCAATCCAATACTTATGGCAAGGGATGGCCTCGTTGGCAATCTTAAAATTTATCTTGACCTTGCCAACCATGTTAAGATCAAATTTTATCAACCTCTTCATTCTACTCCACCACTTATTTTTATCCCTAAAAATATGTGAGGAATCATTAGGTAAAACAAAGTCAATAGAAACAATATCATCAAATTCAATGCAACTTAAAGAGTTCAAAGGTTTAGAAATACTCATTTCATTCTTCAAGTTCTTTTCGGTTGCTTCATGGCTTTGCGCTTCTTCATTCTTTTCTTCCTCAACAATTGACTCCAGTTGATAGCTCAATTCAAGTGGAACCACTTGACTTAATCGAGTGGACTCCTCTTCGAGTTCTATTTCCTCAAACGACAGCATAGGACCTTCAAATTGCATTCCAGGGCACAATGGAACAACAATATCTTCCTCAAACTCCTCTTCATCCATTCTTTCCTCTTGTTGACCTTGAGAATTTAAACTTGAAGTGATGTTCGCAAGAAGATTGTTTATGTCTCTGGTTCTTTGATCAAACTCCTGCGATGTAACTTCCCTCTCCTGCGATTGAACTTTCATCTTTCTTTCTAGAGCTTCCAATATTCCCATGTTTTCTTCATGCTTCTTGATGAAAGTATCAAACGCGTCTTGTAATTCTTGGGAAACTCCGATCGATCCAGAATAAGTGTTCTCTTGATAAGGTTGATATAAATTTTTATTGTAAGCACAAGACCATTCATCTTCATATCTGACTTGACTGTAGTACTGAGAATGACTGTGATTCACTAAAGAATCATAACCATAATTCCTCTCATCCATGTAATATGGAGAAGGAACCATAGCATTATGATTTTCATAGCATTTCAATATTTTGTCTATGCATGGAGAAGGATCCATAACATTCTGATTTCCATATCTTTTCAATATTTCGTCCATCTCAGTACCTCAAAGATAATTTATAGTCAGAATATATTCAAATAAGAAAAATAAAAAAAAGCAATAAAAAGTCCTAATTAAACTAGCAATAAAAGAAAAATAAATAATTAAGCCGTCCCCGGCAACGGCGCCAAAAACTTGATAGGCTTTTTCTGCGCATTATAATTTAACCCTCAAGTGTAAGGATATCAATTGTAGCAGCAAGCGCCCAAGTTAAATTATCGATCCCACTGAGACATCTAATTATTTATTTTACTCTTAATTACTAATTAATCAGAATTGAGTAACCAATTTCCAATGTTTGTAGTGAATTAATTATCTAAATTACTGAAAATATAAATAACTAAATTAATTAAAAGGCAATAAAAATAAAAGCAAGTTTCTAATCAAGAGATAACGAACAGTTCTAAGGTATCAGGTAGAGACCAATTAATTTGGGTTATTAAACTTACGATTGTTCATTCATGCAGTTTCACTGAAAATACACCACATATCCCTGTTATCCCACCGAATATGATTCGATTCTAAGCTAACAGTATAATCTGATTTAAATCCTAAGATGCGCAAATATTACCAAGCTTTATTCCTAGATACTAATCAAAGCAAGCAACAATACCTCCAGATGGTAAGCCTGACTAAGAAGATATTTTCTGGAATTACTACAAGGTTCTATTCACTTCCTACTTGATTATCTAATTGCATTGTTCCACTAAATTAATCAAGTATTTGATTTACCAGTTCATGGAATTAAAGTGCTTATAGCGGAGCTACTCTAATCCCTAACAGATAGACAATACCAATCATGAACGCACACAAGCTAACACAATAATCCAAGCATTATAGCGGATGTCATGAATATATTATGAAGACGTTACGAAGCAGAAAAGCATGTCTTAATAAAATAAGTAAAATCAAAAGCTCAACTGCATAAAATCCCAATCTTTGGTCTAAATCCCCAAATCAATTAAATCAATCCATCAAACCCTAGAACTGTATAGGAAATTAGCCCATGAGGTCACAAGCAACACTCATGGCTAAGCAATTCATACTAAAAATCAAAGTAAAAGGAAGGAGAAGATAGGAATTATGAAACCCTAGTGTAGACGTAGTTTTTCGTTCCTTCTCCGTCTCTCCAATTGCCTGATTCTCCCTCAATTAGCACTTGGAACCCTCTTGAAAGTGGATGGATGGTGAAATCAGGTCGTCAATCTGATATGGAAGTGTTGGGGGTGTGAATTGATGATGGATTATCGATGGGTTCTCTCCAGTTTGGGTCTCGATCTCCCTAATTGTTTCTAGGACTGATGTAGGGCTTTTCACGATCGAAACTGCTTCAGAATCGCGACTTGAGGGTATATATACGCTGCTGCATCGAACAGGCCCCGATTGGGCTCGATTTTGGGCCGCTCGGCACCTAGCTCGAGCCGAGCTGATGGCCGAGCGTCCCCCAAACCTGCCGAGCAGCATATGGGTGACACCTGGACGTCGTGTAAGCTCCGTGGGACACCAGCTCGGCAGCGTTTGGTCACGTGGAAGTGCCGCTCGCCACTCGCCGCTCGCTACCCGCCGAGCTGCAGAAACTGCACTGCGCGATCTCACCATTTTGAGCATAACTTATTCATACGGACTCCAAATTGAGTGATTTTTGTGCTCACGTGTTCATTTCTTCCTTGGATTTCTATCCATATAAATAACTCTCAGAAAATCCAACATTTGAATATGTAAAAAGTTATGCAAAGTGGCTGCTCAGTACAGCATGTGCGACGTTAGCACTTTGATCATAACTTTCTCGTTTGGAATCCAATTGGGGTGTTCTTTATGTCAAAATGACCCTCTCTTCTGTGGATTTCCAACCATATATCATATGATCAATTTGGACTTCTATAAGAATACAGAAAGTTGTACAACATGGACTGTATTTTTCAGCATTCCTTCTCACTTTCACTCCTCATTCCAACTTTGAACTTTTGATCATGTTTTACCCTTCAAAACTCAACAAAACACCTTAGTAGCATCTTAATTATGCAAGATATAAAAATCATGTCATTCTATAAAAATCATGGCCACATTCTATCAAAAATGGTGTAATGTGAGACCTAAAATACGTGAAATTCCACTCTCAGCAAACCCCCAAACTTACCTGTTGCTCGTCCCGAGGCAACGACATATAAAACCAATAGAGTAATTGAGAGAAAATTTCACAACTTCACATCCAAGAAAATATAACAATTCAAAAATCATACTTCAAATACTAAGACAACCATCCATCTAAGAACATACAATTCAAATCAACTACTTCACTTTTTCGGAATGCTCATCCACCATTCTCACGGGTAGTATTTACGCTCATCGCTCAAGTGTGAGATATACACTTCAGGGTAAGGTGTTTACACTCAAAGTCAATTCAAACACACGCGTAACCATAAGCTTGGCAATCATCTCAACCCTCGACTAAATGAATAATTTCAACAATAGGATCACAAAGGTCTTGCATTAGGTTGTAATATTGGCTCTTTGGTAAAGGTAGGGAGTATATGGATAAGGTGACTCAATCACTAGTAGAGAATCAAAAAAGACTTACAGCTTTTCAACAAACAGCTTTACTTTCTTCTTTCTTCTTCATCGCTCTTCAATGCTTCTTGCAATTTGATTCCTCCTTCACTTTTGAACACCACATCCTTACTTGAAATTTTTTTCTTCTTCCCTCTTTTTTTTTTTCTTTTTCAAATAAGGGTACCAGTTTCAGGCACTACCCTTTTCATGGGGTACCAGTTTCGGGCACTACCCCTTTATGCAACAATTTACCCACTCTCTTCAACAAATTTCATCACTTCCAACTTATTTCTCCTTATATACTTCATCACAAGACACCAACTTGATTCCTTCAACTCTCTACTAGGTAGGAATTTTTTAAAGGCTAGCAAAAGGGATCAATTGGCTAATCACGTAGGCTTCCAACAAATAAGGCTTTTAGGCTCAAAAGGGTTGACTACGGATATTTCATTAGGTAGGAAAATAATATGGCTAGTGACTAATAAAAAAACAAAGATGGCCTAAGATCATTTCCTATTGTCTAGTCAAACACGTAGCTTCAAGCAAGATAAAAAGCCAAGTTCTAGAATACATGTGTATGAACGACACTCACAAGAATAAACTGAATCATGAAATTTCTCATGATTTTAAAAGGCTCAAAATCTCACATGGCTATACGAATGAACGAGCAAACCTAATAAAGCTACATAGCTAATCTTCCTTGCACATAATCACATTTCAAGCATCTCAATATCAAAGTACAACATCAAAATGCTTCTCAACAATCACACATATAATCAAGTGCTAAGAAAAATCAGAAAATCATCATAGAGAACCAAAAATCAACTATACCAACACTAGGATTAACACAAAACAAATAAACACAAATAAAAACAACACGAAACCTGGAAAATCGCAAAAAATCGAACCCTCAACATCATTAAATAAATTGAAAATATTAAAAATCCGCAAAAAATCGACCCTCCAAGCAACAACACAATGCAAAAATTTTACTTCGGTACTACAAGACAAGGTATGTACGTAACCTCCCCCCAAACTTAGATCAAATAAAGTGAGAAACTAAGTTTGCAAAGAAGTATATACCGTAGTCGAGCAATACCTAATAAAATTATTACACCAACACAGATATAGAAAAGCAATTAAACCGGGAGGGACAGCCCCCAACAGGCACTCATGTTTAACGTCGGAGAGTCACGACGTAATACCTCAAGCTCATCGGAATGGCCATGGATATCTTTCATCATTTCCATCGTATTCTAATCGCTGTGCTTCTTCATCAATCCAATACTTATGGCAAGGGATGGCCTCGTTGGCAATCTTAAAATTTATCTTGACCTTGCCAACCATGTTAAGATCAAATTTCATCAACCTCTTCATTCTACTCCACCACTTATTTTTATCCCTAAAAATATGTGAGGAATCATTAGGTAAAACAAAGTCAATAGAAACAATATCATCAAATTCAATGCAACTTAAAGAGTTCAAAGGTTTAGAAATGCTCATTTCATTCTTCAAGTTCTTTTCGGTTGCTTCATGGCTTTGCGCTTCTTCATTCTTTTCTTCCTCAACAATTGACTCCAGTTGATAGCTCAATTCAAGTGGAACCACTTGACTTAATCGAGTGGACTCTTCTTCGAGTTCTATTTCCTCAAACGACAGCATAGGACCTTCAAATTGCATTCCAGGGCACAATGGAACAACAATATCTTCCTCAAACTCCTCTTCATCCATTCTTTCCTCTTGTTGACCTTGAGAATTTAAACTTGAAGTGATGTTCGCAAGAAGATTGTTTATGTCTCTCGTTCTTTGATCAAACTCCTGCGATGTAACTTCCCTCTCCTGCGATTGAACTTTCATCTTTCTTTCTAGAGCTTCCAATATTCCCATGTTTTCTTCATGCTTCTTGATGAAAGTATCAAACGCGTCTTGTAATTCTTGGGAAACTCCGATCGATCCAGAATAAGTGTTCTCTTGATAAGGTTGATATAAATTTTTATTGTAAGCACAAGACCATTCATCTTCATATCTGACTTGACTGTAGTACTGAGAATGACTGTGATTCACTAAAGAATCATAACCATAATTCCTCTCATCCATGTAATATGGAGAAGGAACCATAGCATTATGATTTTCATAGCATTTCAATATTTTGTCTATGCATGGAGAAGGATCCATAACATTCTGATTTCCATATCTTTTCAATATTTCGTCCATCTCAGTACCTCAAAGATAATTTATAGTCAGAATATATTCAAATAAGAAAAATAAAAAAAAGCAATAAAAAGTCCTAATTAAACTAGCAATAAAAGAAAAATAAATAATTAAGCCGTCCCCGGCAACGGCGCCAAAAACTTGATAGGCTTTTTCTGCGCATTATAATTTAACCCTCAAGTGTAAGGATATCAATTGTAGCAGCAAGCGCCCAAGTTAAATTATCGATCCCACTGAGACATCTAATTATTTATTTTACTCTTAATTACTAATTAATCAGAATTGAGTAACCAATTTCCAATGTTTGTAGTGAATTAATTATCTAAATTACTGAAAATATAAATAACTAAATTAATTAAAAGGCAATAAAAATAAAAGCAAGTTTCTAATCAAGAGATAACGAACAGTTCTAAGGTATCAGGTAGAGAGCAATTAATTTGGGTTATTAAACTTACGATTGTTCATTCATGCAGTTTCACTGAAAATACACCACATATCCCTGTTATCCCACCGAATATGATTCGATTCTAAGCTAACAGTATAATCTGATTTAAATCCTAAGATGCGCAAATATTACCAAGCTTTATTCCTAGATACTAATCAAAGCAAGCAACAATACCTCCAGATGGTAAGCCTGACTAAGAAGATATTTTCTGGAATTACTACAAGGTTCTATTCACTTCCTACTTGATTATCTAATTGCATTGTTCCACTAAATTAATCAAGTATTTGATTTACCAGTTCATGGAATTAAAGTGCTTATAGCGGAGCTACTCTAATCCCTAACAGATAGACAATACCAATCATGAACGCACACAAGCTAACACAATAATCCAAGCATTATAGCGGATGTCATGAATATATTATGAAGACGTTACGAAGCAGAAAAGCATGTCTTAATAAAATAAGTAAAATCAAAAGCTCAACTGCATAAAATCCCAATCTTTGGTCTAAATCCCCAAATCAATTAAATCAATCCATCAAACCCTAGAACTGTATAGGAAATTAGCCCATGAGGTCACAAGCAACACTCATGGCTAAGCAATTCATACCAAAAATCAAAGTAAAAGGAAGGAGAAGATAGGAATTATGAAACCCTAGTGTAGACGTAGTTTTTCGTTCCTTCTCCGTCTCACCAATTGCTCGATTCTCCCTCAATTAGCACTTGGAACCCTCTTGAAAGTGGATGGATGGTGAAATCAGGTCGTCAATCTGATATGGAAGTGTTGGGGTGTGAATTGATGATGGATTATCGATGGGTTCTCTCCAATTTGGGTCTCGATCTCCCTAATTGTTTCTAGGACTGATGTAGGGCTTTTTCGCGATCGAAAGTGCTTCAGAATCGCTACTTGAGGGTATATATACGCTGCTGCATCGAACAGGCCCCGACTGGGCTCGATTTTGGGCCGCTCGGCACCTAGCTCGAGCTGAGCTCATGGCCGAGCGGCCCCCAAACCTGCCGAGCAGCATATGGGTGATACCTGGACATCGTGTAAGCTCCGTGGGACACCAGCTCGGCAGCATTTCGTCACGTGGAAGTGCCGCTCGCCGCTCGCTACCCGCCGAGCTGCAGAAACTGCACTGCGCGATCTCACCGTTTTGAGCATAACTTATTCATACGGACTCCAAATTGAGTGATTTTTGTGCTCACGTGTTCCTCTCTTCCTTGGATTTCTATCCATATAAATAACTCTCAGAAAATCTAACATTTGAATATGTAAAAAGTCATGCAAAATTGCTGCTCGGTACAGCATGTGCGACGTTAGCACTTTGATCATAACTTTCTCGTTTGGAATCCAATTGGGGTGTTCTTTACGTCAAAACGACCCTCTCTTCTGTGGATTTCCAACCATATATCATATGATCAATTTGGAATTCTATAAGAATACAGAAAGTTGTGCAACATGGACTGTATTTTTCAGCATTCCTTCTCACTTTCACTCCTCATTCCAACTTTGAACTTTTGATCATGTTTTACCCTTTAAAACTCAACAAAACACCTTAGTAGCATCTTAATTATGCAAGATATGAAAATCATGTCATTCTATACAAAATCATGGCCACATTCTATCAAAAACGGTGTAATGTGAGACCTAAAATACGTGAAATTCCACTCTCAACAGTCACGCCTTATAGAAAGAAATTTTTTTCCAGAATTTTAGAAAATATACAGAACAGTGCTCCTGCTGTTAGCCGTGCCCATGCCTTATTAAAAAATTTTTACTTCTGCACCAAAAATACACAAATACGAAAATAAGCACTAAAATATCAAATGAAACATAAACTAAACATCGGGTTGCCTCCCGCAAGTGCCTTTCTTTATTGTCTTTGGCTAGACTTTTCACGCCCATCAACCATAATCATTTTGTACCACTTCAACCGGAAGTAGTAATGATTCCAACTCATGAATAACATCTTTTAAAACACCACACAACTCATATTGGCTCAACTTTCCCTCAAAAATTTTAAAAATGGAACTTTCATGACTTATTGCAACTTTTAATGAATCACCATCATTCAACTCAAAGGCATTCTTTATAGAAGGCTTAACAACATCCACAGCAAAAACATGAGATACATCACTATGATTTTTCATGGATTCATAGTGTTGGCGTTCGATCGTTTGGTTAACGTGTACCGTTAGGATACCATGCGTTTCTATCACAACGGAAGCAATAAATCATAGAAACGATTACCGTTCACCAGGGTATATTGATGAAGATTGATTCTCGCAGGCAGCCTGCGCAGTCCCACGAGAATGGCCATAACTTCCTCGTCTGATGTCGGAATTGAGAGATCTTTATGTTTAGACGATCCTTACTTCGACGGATTTCCGTCAGTATATTGATCATCAAATTCTGAGTACTTTACGTTTTTATATAAATTTCGCAAGACGGCGGACAGCAGCAGCAAACTACCTTCTGATCTTCTGCCGTATGTCCCAAGTCCGATCTCGACGTCGTGTGGGCGACGATCTACGAGACCTCCTCAATCTGCTCTCAACCCTCATCACACGTGAATAATCAATTAGATTAGGGTTCCAGATAAGTTGAGGTGTCTTATATACATGGGCTACAGCAGGGACCAGGAGGAGAAATTGGGTTGGGCCTCCATTGGGCTTAAGTATCCAAGCTTAGCCCAAAGCTTATACTTAAGTCCAATAATAATAATATATTCCACTAAAATATTATTACTGCACTGCCTTTCCAATCCCAAAATTATGTTTTGGGCTCCTTCTTATTATGAGCCCGTTAGTCTCCCCATGCTTAAGATATACAATGTCCATTAATTAATTTAAGTTACTGACAACTCAATTAATTAATATCTCATCCAAGAGTAGTACCACTCAACCTCATTATCATGCCGGAATAAATCCACCTGCAGGGTTTACATGATAATCCTTATGAGCTCCTCAAGGGGACATCATCAACCTATGACGGACACGGATTCCTTCTACAATCAACAGCACACCATAGAGACAGCACTACTTCCCAACTCATCGAGTTTGTTGATTTAATTACATGTAAATCTCACCCATTGATGAATCAAAGAAATACATACTGCCCTACGTGTCGAGGTTATTGTATAGGGATTAAGAGCACGAACTTCCATAATAACTGAGATCAAGTTCTCCTATAAGTCAGTATAAATCGAACGATCTCAAGCGGTTCTGCTCAATACACACAAGTGCACTAATGTGATTTTATAGCCAAGACAAGCTAATACCAAACCACACTACAACCATCCCGATAGAGAGTCCCCGTCTATCTCGGTTGTGAGCATCTGTTTATGCTTTATAAGAAAACCGATAATATGATCTTCCGCGTGTTGTCGCACAACATATTATCTACAGTATAAAGTAAGTGGACTATTGCATCGAACATATAAATAAATTATATGATGCAATCATTTGATCATATGATTCTCATTTCAAATTAATTGTTATAACATTGTTCATACAAAAAGTTAGACTTTTAGTATACAATCCAACAATTTCCCACTTATACTAAAAGACTATGCTGTCATGTCTTCTGCCATACATCTGATTTTCACTACCACTACACGACCATCAAAAGCTCTCGCCTTAAGGTCCTTGTAAATGGATTTACTAGGTTATCATCCGATGCAATCTAGGTGACAACAACCTTCCCCTCATCATACAATTTCTCGTAACAGGTGGTACTCGCGCTCCATGTGTTTAATTTCCTTATGGACTTGTGATTCCTTCAAGTTTGCAACTGCACCTAATATCATCAATATAAATTGTGATAACCTTGGGCAAACTTAGAATCACACCAAAGTCCATCATGAAGTTTCTAGAGTCATATAGATACTTTGGCTGCCTCATGGCTCCAATTTATCATCTTACCATGATGGAATCCGGAGTCTGAAATATATTTCTATATAACACTCCTCCACATTATGACTCTACTTCTTAAAATTAAACGCATAACCTTTGAGTGGATTTACTGCCGTCCCTATCTGATTTGAAAAATCTGAATCTATGTAACCCATAAGAATCAGTGAATATATTCGGTAAGCCCACATATAGTTTCTAGTCCTTTTCAGGTACATAAGTATATGTCTTACCATAGTTCAATATTCTTATTTTGGGTTACCTTGATACCACTGTTCATGCCATCGGCAAAATAGATATCCAATCTCGTGCATAGCATTCCTTAAATTAAGCTTCCTCATTTGCCGAAGCATAAGGAACCGCTTTCATCTTCTTTATCTACTTTTATGTCACAAGACACATTCACTTAGATAAATTCACATGCTAAACGAGTAAGGATCGTATCATTATATGAAACTTGAGATAAGCATAACATCCTTTTTTGTGATCCGTATTACCGTGATCAAAAGGATATTTTTGCTCTTCTTAAGTCCTTCATCTCGTACCGCTTTATCAACCATACCCATACGCCCGACAATACTCTTTTATTGTCTCCAATGAGCAAGATATTATCTACATATAGTACAAGAAATACCACCACGTTTCAATCACTCTTTTCAATACACAAGACCCATCCGATCATTGATTAGATCCATGTCACTGGATTACCTCATCAAAACAGATGTTTCATGAACTTGAAGCTTGCTTTAGTCCATGAATGGACACTTTTAAGCGTACTATCACAAAGCTCTTAGCTCTTTGCAATGAATCACTCTGGTTGCTTCACATAGATGTTTCCCTTAAGACTTCCAATCAGGAAAGCTGTCTCGACATCTATTTGCTATCCCTCATATTTCATATGAGTAGCAACAACTAAAAGAGTCCGGATCAACTTAGGCATAGCTACTGGCGAACATGTTTTCTCATAATCAAACCCTTTCTTTCTGAGTATACCTTTTCGCAACAAGCTTGCTTCCAAGATTTTCACCTTATTCTATGATCCTCTTTTATTCTTGCATGCCCGCTTCCAATGGCTTTTATGCCATTTAGCGGTTCAACAAGCATCCAGACCTAATTTAAAATCCATCGATTCTATTTTAATATTCATTGCACTTTGCTAAGATTTGGCATTTCTAACTTGTAGTGCTTCGTCGTATCCGTGGGTCCATTTCATGTTTGCTAGGGACTAAGTCTCACGACTTTCCCAAAACATGTATCTTACAGGTTGTCGAAGAACCCTCCCACTACGACAAGGCACTACACGTAATTGTGTATCAGATGTGACACGCGTTGCAGTTTATCTTGTGGTATATCCTCTTGTACACTTGGTACTTATACTTTGTGTTTTTCCCTCTCACTTCCTTTAGAACAATTTATACATGGGTTTATGATTTAATACATAGTCTTTTTCCAAAAATCTAGTGTTTGTGTTAACAATCACCCTTCGATATTTTGGACTAAATAAATCACCCTTCATTTTTCTAGGATATCCCACAAACAGACAAACATTCATACGAATTACTGTTTCTAGGGCATACCCATAAAATGAATTTAGTAATTTCAAATAATTCATCATCCATCTAATCATTTACATAAGAGTACTATTCCTTCTATCCACCACACCATTTAGCTGGGCATGCCCGGTGTAGACCACTTGAGATTTAATCTCAACCTCTGATTAATAGCTCCTAATTATCCTAAGAGGTACTCGTAATGACGATTAAATCATCATTACTTGATATATTTTCCATGATGCTTTACTGTACCAACCTTGCAATTCTTGAATAAATCAAAGAACTTAGACATGCAGTTCATCAAATAAATATATTGGTATCTAGAATAATCTTCAATTATTCATTACCACCTCTAGCCTGGATAATATTAGGTCCACTTGAATCAGAATGAACCAATTCCAATATATATATTTATGGCTCTACACTCCTTTACCTTGAAAAGGTAATTAATCATTTTTACTTCCAAGTAAGACTCGCAAGTCCGATAGTTTTCACTTCAGATAAACCTTACGGTCCATCTGCTATCAACTTTTGAATCCTACTCAAGTAAAATGATCTAGTCTTAGACGCCAAATGCATGTTTAGTTCATCTCCGAAGGTTACTTTCTCTTACTAAGATCAGAAGATGCATTATTAATTACTATTTGTTGCATATGTGGAATATACATGATTTAAGAGTATACAAATTGTCCATCAACGTACCATAACAGATTACAACTCTATCCTTCATTATAATGACTATGTCATTTAAATGAAATGGAGTATCCATCTATTAATGCATAGAAACCGAAATCAAATTCTTTCTATGAAAATGTACGTAAAGATAATTTCACAAAATCAAACGTCTACTCATATCATTAGATAAATAAACAACTCCCACTGCAATAGCCACCACTCTTGTAGTTTTACCCATGTCTACAATAATCTTATCCTCACTTAGTAATAAACATTCAGTGATTCCAGTATCTACACACTTCGTGTCAGTAGATGCCATCACTAATCATGTTTAAAAAACTAGCAAGTAAGATTCTATCCTTGTTCACTCCTTTTATGAAATTGGATTTCCTTTACCACATGTTTTGTCAGAAGTTTCCCACCATATACAACCTCTTGTAATTCAGGAGAAATTTACTCAAAACATCTAGGCAATTATGAAGAATAAAATTGACTTAGGTTTCCCCTTCAACTTCTATTCCATGTATTTCCAATTCATTCATCAAATTCAATCATGACCTACCGCCTTTTAACTTACTCAAGTATCCGAAGAGTTACATGAGACCATCATATTTCTATGAATCTCTTATCTCTTCACTAGAGACTTTAATATGCATCATGATAAGTCTTTTGTGAGAACACACATGTATTTTCTTAAGCAGTAAAATTCAAAACCAAGATTCTTTTCTAATCATCTAATTTGGACAAGTAAATATAATTTCTTTTAGTCAACCATATGTGAAATAAAACTATTTGAAATTCAGAGAATCATAAATAAATACACCGATCAAAACTTCGAATTTATCCATTTATATTGATTCCCTCAAAACAATATAAAATATAAATTCACCGACATCTCAAGCACCGTGAGTTTGCAAGCCACAATAGTGTGGACGTTTACAAACCCGAACATTTACAAGAGAAGATTTTACCCATTAATTTAATTTGTCAACCTAACTTTATGACAAAATAATTAATAGTCGGTTCCTCTTTAGCCATGCAAATAAAAGCAGTGACTCCGATGGGGAGGATACTTATTATTTACACCTAAGTGTACACTATTATTTGACCCCAAGTCCGCGACCCAAGCTTATGTGCCTTACAGATGGAGAAGTACACACGCGCTCGGATAACTTCCTACAGTCATCAATTATAAGTTTGTACAGTGATCCGCAAATAAACTCATCCGATGGGGAGGAAGGTCTATGCCAACACGCAAGTTCATGTGCATCACATTACAAATAATAATTATTTAATGAAGTCTGTACCAGTGATCCACAAATATACTCATCCGATGGGAGGAAGGTCTATGCCAACACGCAAGTATACTTGCATCACTTACAAACCAATAATGGAGGCCGCGGGAATTTTTACCAATTCTCTCTCCCACTTAGTTATTTAAAACCAAGGGTTTTTACATGCATATAATATTCAGAATAATATACGCAACCTAGCATGCTCATACTTCCAAATATATAACAATGATTGACCAATAAAACAATTACAGCAGTTATATATAAGGAAATAAATTGCCAAAAATAAGTTGACTTGATCAACACTCCAACATACATGCATATAATATACCAAATATAATACGCAATCTAGCATGCTTCTATTTAAGGCAATAAATCATAGAGAATCATGCATACATATATAACAATAATCAATTAATAAATCAATTATAATAATTATATAACAGCGAATTCGATTGTTCGCCACCAATCACGAATGCGGACAACTGCGATGGGGATCGACCTCCCCGCAGCCTGCTCCACTACTCTGGCACCTTGCCCGATCATATTGTGAAGACTCACGCGGAACCTGATGCAGACCAGTCGAACTTGACGCAAACCCGCTCGAACCTAGTGCAGAGTCGATCAAACCTGATGCAGACCAATCGAACCTGATGTGAATCTGCTCGAACCTGGTGCATCATTGATCGAACCTGATGCAGACCAATCGAACCTGATGCAAATCCGCTCGAACCTGGTGCAGCATCGATCAAACCTGATGCAGACCAATCGAACCTGATGCAAATCCGCTCGAACCTAGTGTAGCATCAATCGAACCTGATGCAGACCAATCGAACCTGATGCAAATCCGCTTGAACCTGGTGCAGCATCGATCGAATCTGATGCAGACCAATCGAACCTGATGCAAATCCGCTTGAACCTAGTGCAACATCGATCGAACCTGATGCAGACCAATCGAACCTGATGCAAATCCGCTCGAACCTGGTGCAGCATCAATCGAACCTGATGTAGACCAATCGAACCTGATGCAAATCCGCTCGAACCTGGTGTAGCATCAATCGAACCTGATACAAAACCACTCGAACTGTCGCTCGTCCAAGGACCTACTTGCACGTAACCAAGTTCAGCCCAACGAGCAACATCAAACTACACCAACTGTCGTTCAGGGTTCGCAACTGTAGGTATCTGGAAATCCAATCTCCACCGTCCAGAATCTACTTCAGTGAGGTTTGAACATGCTGTCCAAATTACAGGTCGATCCAACGGTTATTTTCTGAGAAATGGCTTTATTCCCTCGACTGCGTAGAACAGAATTGCCCAAATACTGCTTCTGTTTTCGGCGTATTCTCGACAACAAAATGCTCCAAATACGATCTTCACCGTTCAGAATGTACATCCACAAAATCCGAACGTTCTGACCAAAATTCAGCCTGATCCGACGGTTGAAACTCCGGTTATTGCCTCTGCAATATCACTGCGCTGAATTTTCTCTCAATTTCTTCCTTCCATGTGAATTTGACGAACAGTTTTCGTCGAATCCTCTCACACACAACCATCAACAAACAGATATGATATAGGATATATTTCACATAGGGATATACATGGTTTGCGCTGTAAAACCAAACCCTAAACATGCGATCCTAATTTCGAAAAATTAATCACATAAACCCTAGCCTAACGTGTCACGCTTCACCACGAAACCGAAGCTCTGATACCAATTGTTGGCGTTCGATCGTTTGGTTAACGTGACCCGTTAGGATACCATGCGTTTCTATCACAGCGGAAGTAATAAATCATAGAAACGATTACCGTTCACCAGGGTATGTTGATGAAGATTGATTCTCGCAGGCAGCCTGCGCAGTCCCACGAGAATGGCCATAACTTCCTTGTCTGATGTCAGAATTGAGTGATCTTTGCGTTAAGACGATCCTTTCTTCGACGGCTTTCCGTCAGTATATTGATCATTAAATTTTGAGCACTTTACGATTTTATATAAATTTCGCAAGGTGGCGGACAGCAGCAGCAAACTACCTTCTGATCTTCTGCCTTATATCCCAAGTCCGATCTCGACGTCGTGTGGGCGAAGATCTACGAGACCTCCTCAATCTGCTCTCAACCCTCATCACACGTGAATAATCAATTAGATTAGGGTTCCAGATAAGTTGAGGTGACTTATATACATGGGCTACAGCAGGGACCAGGAGGAGAAATTGGGTTGGGCCTCCATTGGGCTTAAGTATCCAAGCTTAGCCCAAAGCTTATACTTAAGTCCAATAATAATAATATATTCCACTAAAATATTATTACTGCACTGTCTTTCCAATTCCAAAATTATGTTTTGGGCTCCTTCTTATTATGAGCCCGTTAGTCTCCCCATGTTTAAGATATACAATGTCCATTAATTAATTTAAGTTACTGACAACTCAATTAATTAATATCTCATCCAAGAGTAGTACCACTCAACCTCATTATCATGCCGGAATAAATCCACCTGCAGGGTTTACATGATAATCCTTATGAGCTCCTCAAGGGGACATCATCAACCTATGATGGACACGGATTCCTTCTACAATCAACAGCACACCATAGAGACAGCAATACTTCCCAACTCATCGAGTTTGTTGATTTAATTACATGTAAATCTCACCCATTGATGAATCAAAGAAATACATACTGTCCTACGTGTCGAGGTTATTGTATAGGGATTAAGAGCACGAACTTCCATAATAACTGAGATCAAGTTCTCCTATAAGTCAGTATAAGTCGAACGATCTCAAGCGGTCCTGCTCAATACACACAAGTGCACTAATGTGATTCTATAGCCAAAACAAGCTAATACCAAACCACACTACAACCATCTCGATAGAGAGTCCCCTGATAGGGGTTTTCTCAACACACAAATTAATCCTCAAGTATAAAGATATCAATTGTAGTCGTGAAGATGACCAAGTTACAATATCGAACCCACGGGACGGATAAATATCAATTTTGTTATCTTCTAGTATATTTTAGACTATGTTGGTAATTGTAAAGGTTTAATGGATAATAACTTCTAATCGAAATAACAAAAGAAATAGCAAGAGTAGAGAAAAGTGAGTTGTGATCAATAAGAATGATAGGTAGTTCGTCGGGTCATCCAGTTTCACTAGCAATTCGTATTTTTATGTGATGGTGTCCGATTCTACCCTGTGGTTTGTGGACGCATCACTAGACCATGCAAGTTTACTCTATAGACACAAGTAAATATGCGCTTGACACGTGTGAATAACATCGGAGCAAGAGATATGCTTCACCCCCCTTTCTAGGTACTATCATAATCAATTATCTTCTACGTCTAGAATCTAACCCGATTTGATCTCCTTTTTTAGGTACTATAAAGTTATACTCTTCATCCTATTCATCAACCCGAATTCAATTCAATTCATGAATATTTATATAAGACAGTTCTAATAATACTTCGAAATCCCTTCACTTAGAATTATAACAATAAACCCTGCTCAGTAGTGAACGCACTCAATCAATAACCATGTTATGTATTCAGACTCTACACAACGATCATTGATGCACAAAACGACTATGAGTATGGATTAAATATGCAATCTTATATAAAACAAACCACAGGTAGTGTTGTATGGAGTTTTACACACGAAACACGAATTACATCATGAAACTTTCATAACCCTAGAACTACCAAGGTGGTTCTAGCCCATGATTGATCTAGGAACAATCATGGTTAGATTGATCATTCTTACTTGAACCTTCAGCGAACCTCTGTCACAGCCCTCCGGATGGATCACCACCTCTACTCTTGTCTCTCCTACGATTGACGATCAAAAAGCTCTCTTTATTCTCTGTATGAGCCTCCTTTTATACTTGTAATCACGTCTCTAGGGCTTGAAATGGGCTTTCTAAGTGATCTCACGCGTTTCGGCCTCGAAAATCCGGATAAGGTAAGTTCTCGCACACAGGTTCGACCACGTCAAGCAGGTCGAACCCCTAGCCACAGGTCGAACCCCAGGTCGAACCCCGCTACTGGAAGAATTCTGCACAGGTTCGACCTTCTGGACAGGTCGAACCACTTAGGCCTTGGTCGAACCCCAGGTCGAACCTCAGCACTGGACAACTCTCGCTCCCGATCGACCAACTGGCAAGTCGAACCCAAACGTCGTGGTTGAATCCTCCTTCTTACAAATTGGTTCGACCATGGTTCGACCTGATGGCCAGGTCGAACCAACTGAGTCGTGGTCGAACCCATCTCTGTACGTCCAGCAACGTTGGTTCGACCTGCTGGAGAGGTCGAACCCTCCTCCAGCCAGGTCGAACCCACCTACTTCTTGGGCGGTTCGCGTGGCTTCGACTCCGTCTCTTCGATTCTTGGCTCTTTCACTCCGTTTTGGCTAAGAAAACACTCAAATATCTCCACTAACACCTGATTCATGCTAATTCACAATATATATAGGTTTTCCACCTATTTCCACATCAAAACTCTCCAAAACTAGCACAAAACATAGCGCCAAACTTGTGAATTTACACACTCATCAAACCCCCAAACTTACATGTTGCTCGTCCCGAGGCAACCAATTTAAACCACAGGAGTCGTGTATAATTCAACAAGATCAAGTACAACACATATTACACATGCCACTTCATTGAATCAAACAAGAATTACTTGCATCAAATATGTCACTCATGTAAAATCAATCCAATCACACACCATTCGGAGTACTAAGTAATCTCACTGACAAGATAAGTCTTTACTCTCTTTCGCTCGTGCGTGAGGCACTATAGGCTAGTATAAACACTCATATCAATTCATATTCACGCGTAACCACAAGCTTGGCAAAGGTCTCAAAAATCAACTCACATTAGATTAATACTAGGATCACAAAGGACTTGTTTCTAGGTTGTAATGTTGGTTCTTTGGAAAGGGTAGAAAAATTTGGTCATAGTAACTTAATACACTAGTAGAGAGTTACCTTGGAGGTTCTTGATTTCTTATTCGGCTTCATATTCTCCTCCAATTCTTCTCTTGCACTTGCAATTATCAATTTTCCTTCTCTTCCTTGCATCAACATCATACTTCTTTTAATTGCTCGGGTACCAGTTATAGGCACTACCCTTCTCGAACATCGTTCGGCTGTTTCTTAAAAACTTCAAGCTCCATGTATTAGCAACTCGGGGTACCAATTTCAGACACTATCCCTAACAAGATTTAACCATGCACTTTTCTTACTGAACCTCATTCCATCTTCCCTTTGTTTCTTCCACACTTATTCACCTTATTCTCTCTACCAATGAATATGGTATTTTCAAAGCTCAAATAAGGTAATTAAGGCTCTTATATTTGGCTTGCCAAAGAAAAAGCTTTTAAAAGGCTCAAACAGGGCTACCAAATATTTATGAAATCATTAGGAAAGGTAAAATTTGGCTAAGTGACTCAATTAATCAAAAATGGCCTAAGATCATATCCTAATATTTCATCGACTGTAAGTTTCACACAAGACTCCAAGCCAAGTTCTAGAATACGTTCATACGAATGATTCTCTCAAGAATAAACTATCATGATTAATCATGATAAAGGCTCAAATCCTCACATAGGTAATCAATTCCTAATACTCCTCATAGCACATAATCAAAATCAATTCCTCATGAATTCCATATACTTAACAAATTATTCATGCTCTTTCCAAATGAAAATAAACACGTAAACATATGAATGCACAGAATCAATAACCCATATACAGAGCAACGATACAAGATCAACTATATCAAGTACATGCCACTCACACATGAATCACACCCCAATCTGTAAAAATAAAAAGAAAAATGGGAGATAAGATGAATCGGAGAAGCCAAAAGAAAACCTGAAACTACTCCCTAGGAGCATCATCATCCTCATCATCATCCTCATCCTCATCCATTCTATTTTCCACAGCTCGGCACAGACTGTAATGTGATTATCCATCATATCCACTCGACTACTCACTCTACCAACACGCTCATCCAAGGCAGAGTACCTTTCGTTCAGCGTGGCGTAGTTGGCGTTAGCGAGTGCGAGTTGCCTGTTCGTCTCTCGCTGTGCAGCTACCACCGCGATCAGCTGCTCATGAATCAAGCGAAGCTGCTCCCGAGTACCTGGAACTGCTCGCCGCTGCTGCAGTCCCGGAGCATGCTGAGGCGCATCATGCTGCTCTCCTTCCGGAATCTCCATCTCCGGCTGCTCATCTACCTGATCCTCCTCTTCAGACTGTTGTGGCTGAGGTGGACGGAACTCTCCTCGATCAACAATCTGCTGTAACTCAGCCATCCTTCCCTCAGCACACATCTGTGCTACCGCTCTCCAATCACCACCCGACTTCGCTGCCACGGATAAAGCGGTGTGTCCAAGAGAATTCATTAGCTTATTCCTTGCTTCCCGAATAGTTGTCAAGTTGCTCACGTCGAAGGGGAACATAAATTCGAAAGGCTTGAGACCTCTCGTGAAAAACCAATCTCCATTTCTAAAATGGGCAAACCCTCCCTTCGCGCACGTGCTCATAATCAAATCGGGTTCTCCTTCTACTGGTGTAATGCCGGTGAGGTCCAAATTGTAATGCTCAGCCATAATCGTCAATAACCCTCCAATATTCACCTTTTGAAAACCAATGGTCTTGAATCGATTCAGCTGCGCAATAAAATAAGCTCCAACGTTGAACTTCACTCCATTTAGCATACACCACAGGGCATATAGCTCTCCTCTAGACACAACACTCCCCTCCGAGCGGGCGAACAACGTGTTGCTCAGGATGCGGTCCATGTACCTCAAGACAGGGTTCTTTATTGCGGAAGCACGAGCTTGTCTGGTCTTGTAATCACGAATCTCCCTAGTGATCTCCCTCCAAAACCGCTTTACACTAAATGCAGCATTTTCTAAACGAGGGATCTCCAAAGGCGTCTCAAACAGCTCGTTGAAATCCTCAGACGTCCATCTCCTACTCACACCACCAAGCTGAAACGTACACCGATAGGGGTATCCAAGCGGGTCCTTCTCCATCTCAAATGAGCAAACTACTTCCGCTGTAACATGGAAATGCGTCGGCCTCTTCAACTCCATGAATCTTCGGGTCACTACTTGATCGAACATCCAAAATATATCATCCCCTATTCTCATTATCCTCATCGCTTCATCATCTTGGTATCGAGTGCGAGCTATCTTGTCTGAAACTTCTTCCCACTTCTCTTTAATATCATCCCAACCTTGCATCCTAATCTTGAAGTTATCAGGTAAACTGTCTTGTAGCCTCAGTTTTCTTGTCACTTTGTCCAAGTTTGAAGGCCTGTCATGCCTCTTCTTTGATCTCTCCTCCTCTGCTTTTCCTTTTCCTTTACTTGATACTTGTCCCTTTCCTGAAAACAAATACTTCAATCCAACCAACAAGACAAGAAAGCAAGTATTGTACTAGCACATCACATACTCTACTCAAGACTTCAAGCATCAATGCATATTCATACAAACTATCATCTCAACACCACTTGCTTATTCAACATTCTCAAAACATCTTCAATTACACCTTCTTTAATCATCAAAACATAACCAACAAGCATGCATTAAGCAATTCAAGCAATTCAATCAAAAATTCAACATGTTTCCCTCAATGAACTACTTCAATTTCATCAATTTCAAACCAAATCAACATGCTCATTCTATGGTATGCTCTATACCCTTGATCAATCCACATAAAAATCCAAGTTCTATCAATAATCAATCAACCACAAACCAAGAAACAAGAATTCATATGAAACCAATCAAAATATCAACATTCACCATGAAATTCAACCATACTCAACATCAATCCTCTCATTCACATCAAATTTCTTACCTAAACCTTCAATCCTAGAGTAATTGAGTTGGAAAAACGTACCTTGTGACTTGACCATGGTGAATAACTGATCGAAAACACAAAACAACCAAAAAACGCGATTTCAGCCCTAACTCGTGACGAAATCCGCCCAAATCCGCGACCGAATCGATAATTCAAGGTGTAATGTTGTGCAATCGGTGTGAAATCAAGTGTAATTGAAGAATTTTTGCAAGGGTGTAGAGGTTCGAAGAGGGTTCGAGGTTTGGTGTTTCGAAAAAGTGATCGAACCCCTCTGAAAATTCGAACTTAAATCGCGTACCTGGCTTGGTTCGACCACCTGAACTGGTCGAACCATGGATGGCTAGGTCGAACCTCTCTTCTGGACAAATGATCTTCTTGGTTCGACCAGGGGTTCGACTTGCTAAATAGGTCGAACCTTCCTTGAATTGGTCGAACCCCTCTTCTGGAAAACAGAGTGCTTCCGACTGACAGGTTCGACCATAGGTTCGACCTCCTGATCAGGTCGAACCACTATGGCTTTGGTCGAACCTCCTCTCTGGACAACTTTCAACGCCGGTTCGACTTCCTCTGCTTTTGTTCGACCTCTGACTCTGGTCGAACCACTCCTAGACTTGGTCGAACCTACCTCCTGATTTCCAAAACTGAGTGTTCTTCATGCACTACATACTTCAAGCTTCAACACAACTTCATTAGGTACAATCTAGAGCACAACTTCAAAAATTGTTCCACATAATATCATTCATGAGTATCTCCATAAAAGAAAACACAACCAAAAACCACTGAACATTAGGCAAGTTGTAAAAAATCGTCACATCAAAATCGATTAAAATTTCAATATGGCCGCAAAAACCAACTCCCCTAACAAACAATACAAAGAAAAGATTATACTCTCAACGCTTCAATGAGGTAATAACATCACACCCCTCCAAACTTAGTAAAAACGTAAGTCGAAACTAAGTTTGAAAAGAGATGTAATTGCCGATTAGTAAGCATCTTAAATATAAAAATTTCTTACTCACACAAAAGAAATAAAGCAATAAAACGGAAGAGTAAGCTCTCAACAAGCTCTCATGTTTAACGTCGTAGAGTCACGACGGTACCAAATCAGAACAAGGTATCATCAAAAATGACACACGCATCATCCGGCGACCTATAATGCTTCAATCGATGCCCATTCGCCATGATAACGTCTCCATCTTTGTCAATAAGCTCATAACTCCCCCCTCCTAAGGCTCGATGAATCATGAACGGTCCCGTCCACTTAGACTTCAACTTGCCTGCAAAAAGCTTCAAACGAGAGTTAAAAAGTAGTACCTCATCTCCTTGCTTGAACTCCTTGTATGAAATTTTAGAATCATGCCACCTCTTCATTCTTTCCTTATAAATCTCTGAATTCTTGAAAGCACGACTCCTAAACTCATCCAATTGATTCATGTGAGTTAGCCTCAACTCCTTTACATCCTTAAGGGTCAAGTTCAAGCGATGCAAAGCCCAAAACGCTTTGTGTTGGATTTCTATGGGTAAGTGGCACGGCTTCCCATAGACAATTTGATACGGTGACATATCTAACACCGTCTTGTAAGCGGTCCGGAACCCCCATAACACATCATCAAGCTTCATAGCCCAATCCTTTCTATTAGTTCCTACCACTTTCTCCAGAATCTGCATTACTTGACGGTTGGAGACCTCTGCCTGCCCATTCGCTTGTGGATGATAGGGTGTAGTAACCCTATGCTTAACACCATAATCTTTAAGCACCTTTTCTAGAAATTTATTGACGAAGTGGGAACCTCCATCACTAACTAATGCTCTCGGAACTCCATAACGGGCAAAAATATGTTTCTTTAGGAAAGATAAAACAACTTTCGAATCATTAACACGAGTAGGAATTGCTTCCACCCACTTCGAAACATAATCCACCGCAAGAAGAATGTAGAGAAACCCATTCGACGGGGGAAAAGGCCCCATAAAATTGATCCCCCATACATCAAATATCTCCACGACTATGCTAGGCTGCAATGGCATCTCATCTCTCCTACCTATATTACCCATGCGCTGACATCTATCGCAAGACGCCACATAGCTCTCACTATCTTTAAACAAAGTAGGCCAACAAAGAGCGGATTGAAGTGCCTTAGCTGCAGTCTTTTGCGCTCCGAAATGCCCCCCATTTGGTTGTGCATGACAGAACTCCAGCACACTTTCCATTTCCATCTCGGGTACACATCTTCGGATAATAGAATCTGTACAAATCTTATAAACAAAAGGATCATACCATATAAATGTCTCAACTTCCCTACGAAATTTCGCAAGTTGATATCAGTTGAGATCCCTTGGAATTTCACCAATGACAATGTAATTTACATAATCCGCGTACCATGGATCCATTCCTTGCGCTGCAACCACACATGCTCGCTCGATACCTTCAACAGCCACAACCATGATCTTCTCATCAGGGAACATCTCTTCAATATACTCGAAAGAATTATCACAATGCTCCCTAGTCTCCAACCTTGACAAGTGATCGGCCAACACATTTTCTGTTCCTTTCTTATCCCGAATCTCCAAGTCAAACTCCTGCAGTAGTAGAATCCATCTTATGATCCTAGGCTTCGTCTCCTTCTTCTCCATCAAATAACGAATCGCTGAGTGATCCGTATACACAATCGTCTTCATGCCAACCAAATAGTGATGAAACTTATCGAATGCATACACAACAGCTAAAAACTCCTTTTCAGTCACCGTGTAATTCTTCTGTGCCGCATCGAAAGTCTTACTCGCGTAGTAAATGGCACAGAACTTCTTCTCCCTTAGCTGCCCAAGCACCACACCCAATGCTACATCACTTGCATCACACATAAGTACAAACGGTTGAGTCCAGTCCGGTGTGATCAAGATAGGGGCAGTAATAAGCGCCTCCTTCAAAACTTGAAAAGCTGTTAGACAGTCATCATTAAACACAAAAGGAATATCCTTTTCAAGTAAATGAGATTAGGGCTTAGAGTATTTTGAGAAGTCTTTAATGAATCTCCTGTAAAAACCGACGTGTCCAAGGAAGGACCGCACTCCTCTTTCATTGGTCGGTGGTGGAAGCTTCTCAATTGCCACCACTTTAGCACGGTCTACCTGTAATCCCTTGGCGGAAACATGATGCCCAAGAACAATCCCATCCTTCACCATGAAATGACACTTCTCCCAATTCAAGACAAGATTAGTTTCTTGACACCTCTTCAAAACAACAGCAAGGTTAGACAAACACATATCAAAAGAAGAACCAAAGACTGAAAAATCGTCCATGAATACTTCCATGATCTTCTCTATCAAACCATCAAAAATCGCCATCATGCATCTCTGAAAAGTAGCAGGCGCATTACACAATCCAAACGGCATCTTCCTAAAAGCAAAAGTCACGTAGGGGCAAGTAAAAGTGGTCTTTTCTTGATCCTCGGGAGCAATCATGATTTGATTATACCCCGAGTATCCATCCAAGAAACAATAAAACTCATACCCTGCAAGACGATCCAACATTTGATCCATAAACGGAAGAGGGAAATGGTCCTTACACGTGTTCTCATTTAATTTCCTGTAATCCACACATGTACGCCATCCCGTAGGAATTCTCGTGGCTATAGCTTCTCCATCCTCAGCTTTCACTACAGTCATGCCCCCCTTCTTAGCAACTACATGCAATGGACTCACATGGGGACTATCACTAATAGGATATATAATTCCAGCATCCAACCACGTAAGAATTTGCTTCCTTATCACCTCTTGAATTGCGGGATTCACCCTACGCTGATTCTGAACACTAGCCTTGGCTTCATCCAACAACCTAATCCGATGCATACAATACGAAGGACTAATACCTCTCAAATCATCAAGTGACCACCCTATTGCAGACTTGTACTTCCTCAAGACATCTAATAACTCCTCAAGTTGATCATCATTAAGGGAAGAAGATACAATTACCGGATATTGTGCATTATCTCCAAGAAAAGCATACTTTAAGTGGTCCGGCAATGGTTTCAACTCCTCTTTTCTTTTCTCCACTGGAGTGTTTTCGTTATCCAAAGGCAAGTACTTCCTGGTCCATTTGACTTCTTCCACTTTATTTCTTTCCAAAGCAAACCTGTCATCACCCAAAGCAAGTAAGTTTTCAAGAAATTCAATACATACCTCGTTAGAAAGTCTGTCAAGCTCCGTAGTGGGATAAGTAAGAGACTCCATCAAACATGTCTCAAGAGGATCCTTTGACAAGATCAGAGACATATCCTCCTTCACAATCTCCTCCACCACGTCAATACTATAACATTGAGACTCCATTGGCAACTTCATTGCTTTGTCCAAGTTGAAAAGTACTTCTTCTTTGTCCATTCTCAACTTCAGTTCTCCCTTCCGAACATCTATCATAGCTCCAGCTGTAGCAAGGAATGGCCTCCCCAAGATTAAAGGAACATTATCCTTGTCATCATCCATTTCTAATACAAGGAAATCCACAGGAAAGACTAGCTTCTCCACCTTTACTAGAACATCTTCAACTATACCTTTCGGAAACGTCATGGATCTATCTGCCAATTGGAGAGCAACAGTTGTCAGGGTCATCTCCCCCAAACCAAGCTTCTGAAAGATGGACAACAGCATCAAATTGATGCTTGCCCCTAGATCGCACAAAGCTTGCCGTGCTGGCCCCTTCCCGATCTCACATAGAATAGTAAAGCTCCCCAGATCTTTCATCTTTGGTGGCAACTTCTTTTGAATAATTGAGCTACAATTCTCAGATAAGTTTACCGTTTCAACTCCGGTTAAGCTTCGCTTCTTCATCAATATGTCTTTAAGGAATCGAGAATAATATGGCATCTCCATGATTGCCTCTGAAAAAGGGATATTCAAGCTTATCTTATTCATTATCTCTGAAAACTTATTGAACTTTTCTTCCAACCCCTTCTTCACTAGCTTGTAGGGAAACGGTGGAGGTATCTTTGTTTTGGGAATCCCCCATTCATCATGATCAACCTTCTCCGCTTTCTCCTTTTCGGCTCTTAATCGCTTAGCTCTTTCCCATTTTTTCTCAGCTATTATGTCTGTACTTTGCTCATTCCGTACCACTGGAGTTGCATCAACATCAAAAGGAACAACAGGTGCATCAAACAAAACATCTAGGCGAGGTTCGACTGGGGTTCGACCAGGCTGAGAGGTCGAACTAGGACTGTATTGGTCGAACCTCTCTCCTGGAAGACTGATCTCATTCTGCTCCGGAGGTTCGACTTGGGTTTGACCAGCATTGGAGGTCGAACCACTGCCCCTTTGGTCGAACCGCTTCACTGTATAATCTCCATCCTTCGGTTCGACCTGGGTTCGACCTGAAGAGTTGGTCGAACCCTTTTGATCGTGGTCGAACTGTTCTTGCGTCAAAACAGAGTGCTCTGGCCGATGAGGTTCGACCTGGGTTCGACCTGAAAAGTTGGTCGAACCCTCTGCGTGTTGGTTGAACCGCTCCTGTGTCGAAACAGAGTGCTCTGGCCGATGAGGTTCGACCTGGGTTCGACCAGAAAAGTTGGTCGAACCCTCTACGTGTTGGTCGAACCGAGGCTTAGAAAATTCCAATTTTGATTCCGGCCTCATGATCCCTCGTACTGCGTTCCCGACCTCAGTGTGATGGCATTACATGACTTCGGATTCTCTATACTCTGAGACGGAAACTTCCCTTTTCCTACAGTTTGAGTCAATGTGTCCACATTCTCTGCAATTGTACCCATCAACAATGTGAGATCTTTCACTTGAGTGGACAAATATCTGTGGTGATCATCAATCTTTTTCTCAAGCTTTGCCTCAAGGCGGTTCACTCTTTCATCATTCTTTACCATGTGCCGGTTCACAGTATCCTCGAAACCAGGCTTCCATTCTTCCACCTTTTCTCTCGGATCAACACCCATCGGAAGTTGCACGGCATTGTTCGTATTGCTCCATGAAAATTCAGGCCTCCTTGGTTGCTGTTGATAACTACCAGATGGACCACGATTATTAAAGTTCACTCGATAGTTCCCTTGGTAGTTCCGGTTTTCTTGATTTGGGTACCTCGTTCCTTGAATACTTTGACCCATGGCATAATTTGCTTCCTCCAATTCGTCTTGGATGGTTCCATTATTCATCATCTCTTGCTGCATGATTGGCACTCGTTGGGATATCTCGCTGATCTGCTTCTGTTGAGACTCAAGTAGCTTGTTGATATTGGACAAGCTCGAAACGATTTCATCCTCTCTCTTAGTTTTCACCATTGCTTGTTCCACCTGATCTACCTTTCCAAGAACATACGTACCTCTAACTCTATCAGTAGGCCAATCCCTCGAATTCATCGATATGTCTTCAAACAATCTCTCGGCCTCAACGGATGACTTTGTAAGCAATGCTCCATTAGAAGAAGTATCAAGTAGCACTCTTGATTCACAGTCCAATCCGTTATAGAATATACTGATATATTGGGCTTTAGATAACCCATGTTGAGGACACTTCCTGAGCATGTCCTTGAATCTATCCCATACTTCATGAAATTTCTCACCTCCACTGATAGCAAATCGGTTAATATCTTGCTTCATCTTAAACACCTTCGAAGGTGGCATATACCTCTCCAAGAACCTTAACTTCAATTGCTCCCACGTGGTGCACTCAGCTGCATTAATAGTATCGTACCAATCCCTCGCCTTTTCAGTAAGCGAGAATTTGAACAAAAGGATCTTCCTAGCATCTTCATGTTCTCCTACGTCTTTTTGAGTACTTGCATAGCCCAAGAACTTGTTCAGATGCTGTTGCGGATCCTCGAAAGACCCTCCTGAAAAGGAGTTTCTTTCTATCATGCTAATAAGAGTGGGATGAAGATCGAACGCTGTGTTAGTTCCCCTTGCTCCTAAAAGCTCATAATTTCCAGCCCTATTATTTCTGAAAACCTCTCGGATGGCTAGATTATCCGGATTCGCTGCCATGTTGACTGTTTCTACTTCCAAATTAACTTCAGTTGTAGCCTCAATCACTTGCGAAATCTGCTCGTCAACCTCAACTCCAAAATTCAGAGCTTCAGTTGGGTCTATTGTCTTTGCCTTGCTCTTCTTCTTCTTCTTCTTTCTTGATGATGCTCCAATCTCAGGATTATACGGTTCAAGATTACCTTTCTTTGATCTTGTGAGCATACACCTAAAACGAATAAGAAAGAAAACAACAAAACAAGGTAAATAGTCCTAATAAACTAGAAATAATACAAAAAAGATAGTTTACGCCGTCCCCGGCAACGGCGCCAAGAACTTGATAGGGGTTTTCTCAACACACAAATTAATCCTCAAGTATAAGGATATCAATTGTAGTCGCGAAGATGACCAAGTTACAATATCGAACCCATGGGACAGATAAATATCAATTTTGTTATCTTCTAGTATATTTTAGACTATGTTGGTAATTGTAAAGGTTTAATGGATAATAACTTCTAATCGAAATAACAAAAGAAATAGCAAGAGTAGAGAAAAGTGAGTTGTGATCAATAAGAATGATAGGTAGTTCGTCGGGTCATCCAGTTTCACTAGCAATTCGTATTTTCATGTGATGGTGTCCGACTCTGCCCTGTGGTTTGTGGACGCATCACTAGACCATGCAAGTTTACTCTATAGACACAAGTAAATATGCGCTTGACACGTGTGAATAACATCGGAGCAAGAGATATGCTTCACCCCCCTTTCTAGGTACTATCATAATCAATTATCTTCTACGTCTAGAATCTAACCCGATTTGATCTCCCTTTTTAGGTACTATAAAATTATACTATTCATCCTATTCATCAACCCGAATTCAATTCAATTCATGAATATTTATATAAGACAGTTCTAATAATACTTCGGAATCCCTTCACTTAGAATTATAATAATAAACCCTGCTCAGTAGTGAACGCACTCAATCAATAACCATGTTATGTATTCAGACTCTACACAACGATCATTGATGCACAAAACGACTATGAGTATGGATTAAATATGCAATCTTATATAAAACAAACCACAGGTAGTGTTGTACGGAGTTTTACACACAAAACACGAATTACATCATGAAACTTTCATAACCCTAGAACTACCAAGGTGGTTCTAGCCCATGATTGATCTAGGAACAATCATGGTTAGATTGATCATTCTTACTTGAACCTTCAGCGAACCTCTGTCACAGCCCTCCGGATGGATCACCACCTCTACTCTTGTCTCTCCTACGATTGACGATCAAAAAGCTCTCTTTATTCTCTGTATGAGCCTCCTTTTATACTTGTAATCACGTCTCTAGGGCTTAGAATGGGCTTTCTAAGTGATCTCACGCGTTTCGGCCTCGAAAATACGGATAAGATAAGTTCTCACACACAGGTTCGACCACGTCAAACAGGTCGAATCACTAGCCACAGGTCGAACCCCAGGTCGAACCCCGCTACTGGAAGAATTCTGCACAGGTTCGACCTTCTGGACAGGTCAAACCACTTAGGCCTTGGTCGAACCCCAGGTCGAACCTCAGCACTGGACAACTCTCGCTCCCGATTCGACCAACTGACAAGTCGAACCCGAACGTCGTGGTCGAATCCTCCTTCTTACAAATTGGTTCGACCATGGTTCGACCTGATGGCCAGGTCGAACCAACTGAGTCGTGGTCGAACCCATCTCTGTACGTCCAGCAACGTTGGTTCGACCTGCTGGAGAGGTCGAACCCTCCTCCAGCCAGGTCGAACCCACCTACTTCTTGGGCAGTTCGCGTGGCTTCGACTCCGTCTCTTCGATTCTTGGCTCTTTCACTCCGTTTTTGCTAAGAAAACACTCAAATAGCTCCACTAACACCTGATTCATGCTAATTCACAATATATATAGGTTTTCCACCTATTTCCACATCAAAACTCTCCAAAACTAGCACAAAACATAGCGCCAAACTTGTGAATTTACACACTCATCATCCCCGTCTATCTCGGTTGTGAGTATCTGTTTATGCTTTATAAGGAAACCGATAATATGATCTTCCGCGTGTTGTCGCACAATATATTATCTACAGTATAAAGTAAGTGGACTATTGCATCGAACATATAAATAAATTATAAGATGCAATCATTTGATCATATGATTCTCATTTCAAATTAATTGTTATAACATTGTTCATACAAAAAACTAGACTTTTAGTATACAATCCAACACATAGATGTTGAAATTTATAACTTCACCATCAAACTCCATAGTGAGTTTTCCATTATGCACATCGATCACAGTTTTAGATATTTTCATGAAAGGCCTTCCGAACAAAATCATT
This sequence comes from Pogostemon cablin, assembly GCA_023678885.1. Lineage (NCBI taxonomy): Eukaryota > Viridiplantae > Streptophyta > Magnoliopsida > Lamiales > Lamiaceae > Pogostemon > Pogostemon cablin. Next base: position 20,938,668 of record CM042997.1, on the reverse strand, counting down.
GAATGAGATTAATCATCATCTTCCATATCAAGCACATAAAAGTCAGCTGGAAAAACCAAACCATTAAGTTGCACCAACACATCCTCCAAAACTCCCTTAGGATAAACATAAGATCTATCATCAAGTTAAATAATCACACCTGTTTCTTTCAATGGACCAACATTCAATGATGAGTAAATAGAAAGAGGCATGACATTAATCGAAGCTCTTAGATCTAACATTGCCTTCTCAATTTCCAAATTACCAATCTTGCAAGGGATAGTAAACATACCTGGATCGATGCATATAGGAGGTAATTTTTTTTTAATCACAGCAGCAAATATTTTCTTCCACACTTACAAACTCATTATCTTTCAACTTCTTTTTGTTAGTGCAAAGCTCCTTTAAAAACTTAGCATAACGAGGTACTTGCTTAATTGCATCAAGTAAAGGAATATTTACCTCGACTTTGCGAAAAGTTTCTAGGATTTCTTTTTCTTCCTCTTTTTTTTTAGATTGAAGAAACCTGGAAGGAAAAGGAGCATGGAGTGGCACCACATCAGAGGTGTCTTCTTCTTCAACAACTTTCTTCTTTCTCCTAGTTTGATTGGATTTAGAAACCTTGACTTCTTTCTCCTCTTCCTGATCACATCCTTTCGGCTCTTTCAACACTTGACCACTCCTCAAGGTAATTGCACTCACATTTTGTTTCGGATTGACAACCGTTTGCGACGATAATTTTCCTTGAGACTCCAATCTACTTCGGAAGACGCCAATTGACCCATTTGATCTTCTATCCTCTTAATGCTCATTTGTATTTCTTGTTGGAACTTTTGAGTGTTAAATGCAAGTGCCTTGACAACGTCTTCAAGAGATATACCTGAGCTCAAAGAATGGTATTGTTGCTGATTTTGCAAAATTTGTGGCTGAGGTTGAGCTTGAGGATTTTGGAATTGCGGTCCTCCCCATCGAAAGTTTGGATGATCCCTCCAACCTTGATTATAAGTGTTAGAGTTGGGATCAAACTTCCTTTGAGGTGGCCCCGGAAATCCTCAAACGACATTAGCTTTCTCCACATCATCTTGAAGCGTCGAACACATGTCGATTGGATGTCCTACCGAAGCACAAATTCCACAAGCTTTAACTTGTTGCATGTTTCCTACAGCCATGTATTGAACAAGAGAAGACAAGTTAGTAATACGATCCTCAAGAGATGAAATTATTACCTTATTAACTCCTTTGTTGGATGCATCTCGTCTACTTCCAAATTGTTGAGAGTTTGCTGCCATAGTGGTGATTAGATCTCTTGCTTCACGAGGGGTTTTGTTCACTATTGCACCTCCACTTGCAGCGTCCATCATTCTTCTCTCCATAGGTAGTAATCTTTCATAGAAATATTGATTGAGCAGCTGATCGGATATACCGTGTTGTGGACAGCTTGAGCACAATTGCTTGAATCTCTCCCAATACTCATGAAGTGATTCCGAATCTATTTGCCTTATTCCACATATTTCCCTTCTCATTGTTGCAGCCTTTGAAGCAGGAAAATATTTATCTAAGAACAACCTTGTCATACCCATCCATGAGGTAACCGAACTCGGAGGTAAGTAGAAAAGCCAATCCTTTGCTCGACCTTCCAACGAAAATGGGAAAGCATGTAGTTTAACCTTCTCTTCAGACACTCCATGTGGCTTAAGACTAGAGCAAACAACATGAAATCCTTCAAGTGTTTGTGTGGATCTTCATTCTCAAGGCCATGAAATCTAGGCAACAAGTGAATCAGCCCGACTTTCAACTCAAAGTCTACATCCATATCGGGATATTGAATGCAAAGCAAGGGCAACACGATCAAGATCCGGCACTGTCAACTATCTCAATGTCCTTTCTCTTTGTGCCATCTCTGCTACTTCTTCAACAAGGTCACCTTCACTAGATGCACTTTTCAAGTCTAGAAATGAGAGTAAGTTTGGAGATGAAGTGGATGTTTTTTTTCAACTTTGCTTCTTTTCTAAGCCGGCGAGCGGTCTTTTCAATTTCCGAATCAAAGTCAAGTTCTCCTACAAGAAATGATCGAGGCATAAAAATAAAGATAAACGAAATAAAAACTAAAAATGAACCTGTTTTGACACCAATCCCGAGCAGCGGTGCCAAAAATTTGGTGGGTGTCGAAACTAACAAATAATAAAACCTACTAAAATAACAACTAGAGATAGTATAAGTAGGGTCATTTCCACAGAGATTGGTAAGACAGGTTTATTTAACAAAAATAATTAAAACACGGATGGGGGGATTTTGAGTTTTATACTTAAATCTAAAAATTGTAGAGGATTAAAACTAAAGTAAAATGAGGTGATTAAATGAAATGAAATATCTAGCCAAGATAATCTTCAGAATGATTCAACAAACACGATCACGGATGCAAATATAACTCTTTCACTTTATACCAAACTGGTTATAGTCGTTGGTACCACCTAACGACCTAATCTTTCCATACTTAGTCGATAATTAGGGTAACACCTCTAATTACTTCTCTAGCCTAATAAACAACCCTAGATACCATGGTAGGATTTAAATTATCGACTGCATTCAACCTAGAAACACCTAATTCTAGCCAACAAACGCACACGTAGGTTCATTTAGACTAAGTTGCATATCCACTATAGCAATAATCGAAAGTGAGATGCGGACGATTATGCTACTTACCACTTGTATTAGAGACAACTAAACAAATACGAATTTAACATCCTAATTGGCCCATATCATTTTCACGAATCAAATAAGTGATCAAGTTAGACAATTCGCCGAATAATATAATTAAGAACATGGATTATGCAAATGATGTAACATGAAAGAGTATGAAGATTGGTTAGATCTCACATACTTGTGTTGAACCACGCTTCCAATTACCCAGCTAGATGAAGGATTTAGCAATCCATAAAGATACGTAGATAAAAACAGAAAGTAATCTCCATTGGAGTCTTACAGAGTTTTAAATAAAATACAGAATGATAATGAAGATTGGAGTTTTCGGGCATTATCACCACATAAAGTGTGGAGAAACTGCATAATCTACCACCACCACATCACCTAGGGTTTTAAACCTTAACCCATCACCTTCTGCCATCCATCTCTACCCTTCATCCGCCTTTCACCTATCACACTCAGTCACGGTGTTTGCTACTTGAGAAGGAGAATGGAGGAGGATCATCAAGACGGAAAGAGAAGACGAAGGATTACGCGACAAGAGTTTTTTCTTCTTTCTTTAATTTCTTATTGTTGATTTATAGACTCATGGGTAAGTTTTCATATTTTACCATGGTTGTTACTTGTAACACCATGGGCTAGTTTCCTCTTGATAGTTTTAGGGTTTGAAAGTTTATTATGTGAAGAGAGGGTCGTGTGAGCATAAGAATCGCTTTAATCTGAATTCAGATGAAGAAGTTAAGCTCAAAACCATGAGGCCGCGCAGCTGCCAGCGAGAATTCCAAAAATTCACGAAAATTACCCTCTATTTCCTATTTTCTTGATGGCCAAGTTATTTTCTAATTTAAAATCCATCCATATCTTCCATAATTATATTTTTCCTGATTTTTCAAGATCCCACATCCTTTTTCTTCCTATCTTTTATTCCATTCTCACACCTATATATACTATATTCTCATCACCACATAAAGTGTGGAGAAACCGCATAATCTACCACCACCACATCATCTAGGGTTTTAAACCTTAACCCATCACCTTCCGCCATCCATCTCTACCCTTCACCCACCTTTCACCTATCACACTCAGTCACGGAGTTTGCTACTTGAGAAGGAGAACGGAGGAGGATCATCAAGATAGAAAGAGAAGACGAAGGATTACGCGACAAGGGTTTTTCTTCTTTCTTTAATTTCTTATTGTTGATTTATAGACTCATGGGTAAGTTTTCATCTTTTACCATGGTTGTTACTTGTAACACCATGAGCTAGTTTCCTCTTGATAGTTTTAGGGTTTGAAAGTTTATTATGTTGATTTGAGATTTTAGACATCTATGATGATAACTTTTGCAAAATATTTATTCCTTATTGACATTTTATTTTATGCTTATATAATCTTGTTTTTTAATTCTTATGATATTATCATTGATTGATATATGATTGAGTTTAAATGTATTTCATGATTATATTTGTTATTTCGTGACAATTGAAGGGGATTGCCCAATACATAGCCTTTGATTATTTGACCATCAATATATGATACCTTATTATCTTTGCATGACCATTGTTAAAGAGAAACATGGTAAGGAAGCCCTAATCCAATTCCTTTAGTACCTATACAGGATAGATCTCTTGCACTAGCCTATATGAAATTTTGTATGTGAATCGCCTAGAAAACGAATAATTGTGGGTATTTAATTTCCTTAGTACCTAAAGGGAGGGAATAGGGAATTATCTTATTAATTTGGTCCTAGGAATTTATGTTCTTTAAAATTGTTAGATCACACTTGTCCATTAGTGGTTTAGCATGCTTAAGTGATCATTCCTATAAAATTCTGCATGATTTAATTCACTTGTCTATTTGTCTTATTTCGCATGATAAATTGAATTTTCCTAAAACTATATTGTTCTTGTCTCTTGAAACACCTGTGATTGAGTGTGACTTCTATTTATTTATTTTATTTAGTATTTATTTTATGTAATATTAGTTATTAATTCCAATTCACAAAAGGTATTTATGTCTTAATTATTAGTGGTGACAGTTATTCAGTATGTATCTTACTTAACTCTAATCCCTTGTGTTCGATATTTTTACTTGGTCACACGCTGAGCTACAATTGATTCCCTACTCTTGGGGAGACATATAGCAATAATCGAAAGTGAGATGCGGACGATTACGCTACTTGCCACTTGTATTAGAGACAACTAAATAATTACGGATTTAACGTCCTAATTGTCCCATATCATTTTCACGAATCGAATAAGTGATCAAGTTAGACAATCCGCCAAATAATATAATTAAGAACATGGATTATGCAAATGATGTAACATGAAAGAGTATGAAGATTAGTTAGATCTAACATAATTGTGTTGAACCACGCTTCTAATTACCCGGCTAGACGAAGGATTTAGCAATCCATAAAGATACGTAGATAAAAGCAGAAAGTAATCTCCATTGGAGTCTTACAGAGTCTTCAACGTAAAAATAAAATACAGAATGATAATGAAGATTGGAGTTTTTGGGCGTTATCTCCTCTCCAAAACAAATCCTAAATTAACCACCTGGAAACTAACTAATAAAAACTGATAAGTAAAGTATTTAAAATAAGAAAGATATCTAAACAGGTTTGGGGAGGTTAACAAGTTCCTAAAAGATAGGAACAGATGGGATTTTAATGAGGGAATGCTGATTTGGGCGCTCAAGATAAGATTTCTACGTCAGGTCCTTAGGCGTGCCCACGCCTTATCAGCAAAAACGCTACTGTATATTTTTCTCCATTTCCAGATTGCTGTTAGCAATTAAGGCGTGACCACGCCTTACGCACAGTCCGGTTCTCTCTTTGTAGCTCTACATCTTCATCTTCCAAAGGTAGTCCAATTAGCCCATAGCATCAATTAAATCCTTCTCATGCCTACAAAGTATAAAACTTGATCAAAATGAGCATTTAAAGATTAATTGATATCCAAATATGGGGAAAATATGACATTAAAATATGACATTTTAGCAACTTATCATTTACTATTAATTTTATGATTATTATTATTATTATTTGAATTTTATTTATATTTTTTTATATAATTATTACTTGAAGCTATGTAGAATAATGAAGTGAGAGAGTTAGTGATTTATATGTGCCACATAAGTCTTAAAACAAAATTTTTTTAAAAAAAAGGAGAGTGGGGAGGACCCGCCCCGTTTGGGTCCGGATCTGGGTCTGGGGCTGTATAATAAGACCAGGGCGGGTTCGGGGCAAGCAATTTTAAAACGGATCGGGTTCGAGTAGTTAGGTACTCGCTCCAAACCCGACCCGTTGACATCTCTATTTATCATACATATCAATTCAAGGTCAATCTTATATATACTCCTTGAAAATAGTCTTAAAAATTATAAATGTTATGGGCTTTGTTGCACATCACCTCTTTTATTTACTTAGGTTATTGATTATAAAATATGACTGGTTATTCGTATTCCCAAAATAACTAAACATATCAAAAAAATTACATGGGTAATGTGCAAAGACAAAGAGTATTGAAATTGGAATACTGTTTTATGTTTAAATTAAAGAAATATTAGGATATTTAAACTGACGTACTGAGCTTAAGATATCATGAATTTGATCACATTCAACAACATAATCATGTAAGAAGTTATGAGATGGATGACTCATTATTTAAGTATAATTATTATATTAGTAAAATTTTACTTAAAATTTGTTTATTTTGTTTGTAAAAGCTTTAATTTTTTGTTAAATTGGTTTAACAAATGTATAAACAAATAGGGTTTGTCATCAATTGAATTGAATTTAAATACGTTCACAAATCATCAACTGATAGCGCAAGCACCAATGTGTTGGAAGGTAGTAGGTACAGGTGGTGGTGGTCCTCTCATGACCCCAATTTCATTGCAACCTACTTTACTTTCATATACGTGAATGAGAGTCGCGTACAATGGGGATGGTTTAAAATAAAATAATAATATTTCCTCCATTTCGAGTATTTTTACTCGAACACGAAAATTAAGAAATGTTGTTTGTAAAAATAAGTAAATAAAATTATTGGAATTGATGAATAAAGTGTAAAAATATATAGTGTACTTTTATCATTAATAGAATGAGTAAAATATATGGGACACCCCAATATGAAAAGTGGGTAAAATATGTGGGACGGAGGGAATATTATTTTTCACATATTTTGGGTGTTATTCTTCAAAGGGGAAGTCGTGAGACCTTCTCACGGTGAGGCAATTTTATGCTTTCGTAATTAATTATCATTTTTCGTTAAAACATTATAAGTTTTCATTTATACTGTAAATTGTTCATGCATGAAACAATTCACAATATTATTATCACTTTTCATGGATGGGTATTACTTTTCATAGTAATAAAGATTATCACGTTTTGCCCGTCTCATGGAAGCCAATCTGTGAGACGTCTCACACAAAGAATAATTATTTTTTAGGCTATGTTCCATTTAAATCTTTACATATCTTTTATTTGGGTGTCTCACTTCAATATTTATATTTTTTTTGGTTGATGAAATCATTATACGTGTATATATTTTTATTCAATAATGTGTATATATTTCTTAATAATTGTGTAATTATTTTACATTCAATTTTTCATTTAAAAGGTTAATAAAAAATTCCCTAACAAAGTGTATACATTTTTATTCATTAGTGTATGGAGTATATTTTTATTAAAAAAAGTATAAATTTTTTAAAGTAGATGCACAATACATTCGGTGCACAGAATAATTTGCCTTAATATTGGCGTTAATATTATATTACTCCCTCCGTCCGGTTTTAAGGTATTCATTTATTTTTTGCACGTGGATTAAGGAGTATTATTATTATTATATACTCCCTCCGTCTAAAACCAAGGGTCTCTTTTTCATTTTGATCGTCCCACCCAAAGGGTTCCCTTTTCTTTTTTATACACATGAGTCCCACACTCACCCACTAATACAATTAAAATATGGAGTCCACACTCCCACTAATACAACTACCCACTACATATTAAATAATAATACTCCTTAATTTACGTGCAACAAAGCAAAATGCACCCTTGGTGCGGGACGGAGGGAGTATAAAGTGGGTAGTTGTATTAGAGGGAAATGGTGAGCCATATTGTGTATTTTTTTACTAAATATGGGAAATGGATACCTTTAAAGCGGACGCCAAAAATAGTAAAATAGATACCTTAGAAGTGTACGAATGGATTATTATATATTTTTTCTGAGATAGCTTAATTTTTCATTATGGAATTTATGAAGTTTTATAAAAAAAAATAGTTTTATAAAAGAAAATATCTCCAAGTTTTTTTTATAGGAATTAAATTGTTAAAATTTATACTAACTCCCATCATCACACATAATTGTAGATACAGAGTTTTAAAAAAAAATATATATTCTAGATAAAAGTGATAATATTTTAAAATAATAATAAAGTATATTAAAATATTATTTATTTTAAAACTTTTATTATTTTTTAATGTGAAAAATGTAATATGAAAAATAAATTAAAAATACTCCCTCCGTCCCGGCATAAGAGGGGTTTTTGCTTTTTTGCACGTAGATTAAGAAGTATTATTATTTAATGTGTAGTGGGTAGTTGTATTAGTGGGAATGAGGGGGTGTGTGGGTCACATGTGTGTAGAAAAAGAAAGAGGACCCTTTGTATGAGACGATCAAAATGGAAAAAAAACCCTCTTTAAATGGGAGGGAGGGAGTGTAAATTAAGTAATGGAACGGAGGATATATATGACCAAATATTATGTGAGATATACTCCCTCTGTCCCACCCAAATAGGACTATTTTACTATATTGGGTGTCCCGTGCAAATTGTACTATTTTCTTCTTTTAGTAAAAATGGTCTATCAATGGCCCACCACTATTCATCACATCTCTCTAATACCTACCCATTTTACATAAAATAATAATACTCATTAATCTACGTGCAAAAAGTAAATGCATGTATTTATCCGAGACGGAGGGAGTATATAGTAGTTATTAATTACTCCCTCCATTCTGTTCTAATAGTTACGCTTTCTTTATAATTTACAAAGGAACTTAACTATTAGATGAGACTGAGGAAGTACTTTTCATTTATGCTTAAAATTATTCCTAAAATAAAACTATTAGATGGGACCGAAGGAGCACTTTTCATTTATGCTTAGAATTATTTATAAAATAATTTTATTAAATAGATACTCCTACTTTTCAGTATTATAATTCTTTTTTATTAGTAAATTATTATCATCACCTTTTACACTTGCCTATACATATTGTGTGTATTTGTAGATATGAACATGCTATATCTTATACCAACACATAAAAGAAAAGAACCAAAATATAGGGGCATATGATCCTATTTCAACTTTGTGTTTTATCTCTATTTCACATTTTAAATGAATGATAGTAATATTTTAGATTTAACGCTTATGTTATGAAACATCAATAGATATTTACGAAACACCAATAAATATGAATTATGAAATAGGAAATCTCATCCAAAATATTGTGTGGGGGATGCAGATTAATCGAAGAGAAAAATGGGAATGGTGGGAAATTGGAGTAAACTTTCTTGGATCCTGCAACAAACATTAGTCTTCTTTTTCTTTCTTTTTTTATAATATTTTTTTTTAAATAACAAACATTTGGTGTTATTCATGGAATTGGTGGTGATGGGCCAAAGATAAAGGAACACAAGGAATGATGAAAAGTGGGGGAGAGGAGACGCAAATTTAAAGATAAAGCCTAAAAAAGAAATCCAACATAACCAAAAGTATTATACACAACTTATCAAAGCTTATATATACACACATGACATGATCCTATAGAGAGAGAGAGAGTGAGAAACCCAATCCATATCCAACTGCACCTTCCATTGCTACTCTTTTAAGTTTGTTTTCCATAACAAATACTGTTAGTAGTGGAACATACTACAAGTATACTTCTTCCAAACCCCCCCCCCCCCCCCCCCCCCCCTCTCTCTCTCCTCTCTCTCTCATGCCAAACCCCAGCCCACTGAGAGAAGCTAATCATCATGGAACACCGCCTGCACCATGCACTCCAAAAAAGCTATTCCCCCCTCCCCCACCTTAAATTTACTTCTCTTTCTTCCACCCATTTCTCACTCCACCACCACCACCACCACCCTAAGCCATGACCCTTTCACCCTTCTTCCTCCACCTCCTCTTTTCTTTAACATTCGTAGTCTCTGCCGCCGCCGCCGCCGCCGCCGCCGCTGCCGCTGTCGAGGTGGTTGCCGCCGCCTCCTCTCCGCCTCTCCAACTCCTATCACTTCTGTCCATAAAGTCCTCCCTCACCGACCCTCAAAACTCCTTCCAAGATTGGGATCCGACTACCGCTTTTTCCGGGCCCGGGTCCCAGCCCGGTTGGTGTTCTTGGCCCGGGGTCAAATGCGATCGCCGGAGTAGTCAAGTGACGGCCCTGGATTTGTCGGGCCGGAATCTTTCGGGCCGGATTCCTGATGATATTAGATACTTGTTCCATTTGCACAGCTTGAATTTGAGCTGGAATTCCTTCGACGGCCCGCTTCCAGCCGCCATTTTTGAACTGCCCAACCTTCAGAAACTCGACATTAATCACAACCTCTTCAACTCCAGTTTTTCTCCTGGGATTTCCAAACTCAAGTCTCTTGCACACTTCAACGCCTACAGCAACAGCTTCACCGGCCCATTGCCTGAAGAACTCGTGTTTCTTAGGAATCTCGAGTATCTCAACCTCGGTGGAAGCTACTTCGATGGAGAAATACCGTCCAGTTATGGAAGATTCTCGAAGCTGGAATCTCTATACTTGCAGGGAAATTCACTGACGGGCCGAATTCCGTCAGAGTTAGGTTTCTTACATCAGTTACAGCATATCGAATTGGGTTACAATGCTTTCATCGACGGATTGCCGGTGGAGTTTTCGAGATTGTCGGAGTTAGTGTACCTGGATGTCTCGTCGGCGAATCTTTCCGGCGGACTTCCGGCGGAGTTGGGGAGGTTGGAGAAGGTGGAGAAACTGCTGCTGTTTAAGAACAACTTCACGGGATCGATTCCGACGACGTGGGTGAAAATGAGATCGTTAAAGGTTCTGGATTTATCGGATAATAATCTCTCCGGCGAGATTCCGGCTGGTTTCTCGGAATTGAAGGAGCTGATTGGATTGTCGTTGATGAACAACAAGTTGACAGGTGAGATCCCACAGGGGATTGGGCAGCTACCCAATTTGGAAATATTGTCTCTGTGGAACAATTCCCTTTCTGGAATCCTGCCACAGAAATTAGGCTCCAATTCCATGCTACAATGGCTCGATGTTTCTTCTAATTCTCTCACTGGTCCCATCCCTCCAAATCTCTGTCTGAACAACAAGCTTGTCAAACTTATACTGTTCTCGAATCAGTTCAGTGGTGAGATCCCTTCTTCGTTAGCAAAATGTACGACGTTGTATCGTGTTAGGATTCGAAGCAACCTTCTGAACGGTTCGATACCTCTGGGATTCGGCTCTTTACCTAACCTCACATTCTTCGAACTGAGCAAGAACAGGCTGACTGGTCCGTTGCCAGAAGATCTTGGAAATGCAGTCAGATTGCAGTTGCTGGATGTGTCCGAAAATCCATTGTCGTCTCGCCTTCCGGACAACATATGGAACTCTCCAAGTCTGCAGGAATTTCGTGCAACTTCTTGTGATCTTCGTGGCAAGATTCCGGATTTCATAGGATGTGGGAATTTTTATCGAATCGAGCTCGATGGAAACAATCTCAATGGCAGCATTCCTTGGGATATTGTCCACTGCGAGAAGCTGATTCTGTTGACCTTGAGCAGGAATTCTCTTACAGGGATCATCCCATGGGAGATTTCGACTCTCCCTTCTATTACACAAGTTGATTTATCTAATAATTTATTAACAGGAGCTATTCCATCGAATTTCAACAACTGCACCACTCTCGAGAATTTCAACGTCTCCAACAATCAGCTAACCGGACCAGTACCTTCCTCCGGGTTAGTCTTTTCCAGTCTCCACCCGTCTTCCTTCGCCGGAAACGACGGCCTCTGCGGCGAGATTCTCAATAAACCCTGCCGGACCACCGGAACACCCTCCGGAACAGCCGTGCAGGTCCGCGAACAGCAGCCGAAGAGAACCGCCGGGGCGGTGGTGTGGATAATGGCGGCGGCGTTCGGGGTGGGGCTGTTCATTCTGATCGTGGGGACCAGGTGTTTCCAGGCGACATACGGGCGGAGATTCTCCGACGTGGAGAGGGGCGGCGAGGTGGGGCCGTGGAAGCTGACGGCGTTCCAGCGGCTAAACTTCACGGCGGAGGATGTGCTGGAGTGCGTGAACACTAGCGACAAAATAATCGGGATGGGATCGGCTGGGACGGTGTACAAGGCGGAGATGCCAGGTGGCGAGATCATCGCGGTGAAGAAGCTGTGGGGGAAGAATAAGGACACGCTGATCAGACGGCGGCGGGGGGTGGTGGCGGAAGTGGAGGTGTTGGGTAACGTTAGGCATCGGAACATAGTGAGGTTGCTGGGGTGCTGTAGTAACGAGGCGTGTACGATGTTGCTGTACGAATACATGCCTAATGGGAGCTTGGACGACTTGCTGCATGGGAAGGACAAGGGGGAAAGGGTGGGGGATTGGGTGACGAGGTACAAGATTGCCCTTGGGGTGGCTCAGGGGATATGCTATCTTCACCATGACTGTGACCCTGTCATCGTTCACCGTGACCTTAAGCCGAGTAACATATTGCTGGACGCTGAGATGGAGGCGCGTGTCGCTGACTTCGGCGTGGCTAAGTTGATTCACACCGAGGATCAGTCCGTCTCAATGTCCGTCATTGCCGGATCCTACGGCTACATCGCTCCCGGTATGGATCGTATACTCAACTTTTATTTACATTTTTTCTCCTATATATGTTCATTTTCTTTTCATTTTTATTGTTTCTAGAGATTTTAATGTGCTTCTTAAGAAGTCCGTTGCGGGAGAATAAGAGTTTTAGATTTTCTTGATTCTTAGTCTAGTGTCACATTCTTATTAAAATGTTTTCGTCTCACATGACTTAATTCTTTATAGGATGAGATCTCCCGTATGTTTTTGACTTTATTTTTTATTTTGAGAAACACTTACATATGTATGTTGTTATTTTAAGTATACACCCAATTTCAAATGTAGATTATATTTGAGGTAGAGGGGGTGGCCCACCCCACAATAGTGAAAGTTGATATTTGAGTAATTATAAGTGTAATTGAGTAAAGAAGCAACATGGTGGAGCACAGGTTATTACATTCCTATCTTTAAATTTATTTCCTCTTTGTCGCCGTGACTTACTACTATTGGAGTGCATAGTGCGCGTGAAAACTCTTTAATTTTCAACTTTTTTTTTTTTTTTCAAATTGCTTTTGGCCCACCAACATTTCTCTATTCCATCCATTACCCACTCGCTCTTATTCGAGTTTAGATTTTCGTTGCCATTTTAATACATCATTTTCTTTGTCACACTATTAGAATGGGAGGAATGATATAGAAGAGAGAGGGAAATTAGACTAAAAAAGAAAGCTTAAATCTTGTCACCTATTCCTACAACTAACAAAATGTGATATATCTCATTTTGACATGCAGAATACGCGTACACATTACAAGTAGACGAGAAGAGCGACATATACAGCTTCGGAGTGGTGCTGATGGAGGTCCTAACGGGGCGACGATCGGTGGAGTCGGAATTCGGGGAGGGCAACAGCATCGTCGACTGGGTGAAGTCGAAGATGAAGACGAAACAGGGATTGACGGAAGTGTTGGACAAGAAGGCGGGTGCATCGTGTGCATCGGTGAGAGAGGAGATGGTGATGGTCCTGAGGATAGCACTGCTGTGCACCACCAGAAATCCAGGGGATCGGCCCTCCATGAGAGATGTGGTTTCCATGCTGCACGAGGCAAAGCCCAACCGCAAGGATACTCTACAAAATTTACCACTGCCTGTAAAACCACCCGTTTGAATGTTAATATACTTCACTTACCATCAGAGTGAATTTTTTTTTTTCATATTCTTTTTTGTTTTGGTTTTGATCTTTTTTAATTGAGATTGTGGGGATTGGTATAGAAAGTTATTTCATGTTTAATGAATTTTCCAAGTGCTCTCTATTTTTAGCTATTCATATTAGCTCTAGCTTATACTTTTAATAAAAAATTATGGCAGTGCACTGTATTATTTTATAAACAATTTGCATTATAAATAAAAACTAATAGTATTTTTAATAAAAAAAAAATATCTTTAATAAAATATAATATTTTAAAAAATATAAAAACAATTTTATATGAGACGGTTGCTCCATGAAGTGCTTGTTCGTTTAGTTTGAAATTTGGTTTTAGGTATTTCAAATTCTACACCTATATTTCTAATAATTTGGGTTTTTTAAAATTAAGATTTTGAAAATTACACTCACACACTATTAATTCTCAATTCACTTAATTTTGTATATTCTTTCTTTTTCTTACTAATTTTCTCACATCAATTAATATTCTTTCTGTACGCATTAAGTTAATATAATATTATAGAGAAAAGAATCATAATTACCCACTTTAACTGATTATTATATCTTTGCCATCACTCAAATAACTTGTATTCAATTTTAATTAATTTAATGTGTATGGACATAAATACCCTTTAACAAAATAGAGTTGGGATGTCAGTTCTCCACCGACAATGCTCAAATGTCGGTTCCCCATCACAACCCGACCGACGTCTGTCGGTCCTCCACCGACGAACTGACCGACATGCGTCGATCCAAAGTGTCAATGATGTTGGTCTCCCACCGATGAGCCGACCTCCGTCAGTTGGTTCGGGTGTCGGTGGATGTTGGTTCCAGTCGATTTCTCACCGACATCCGTCGATTCGGGTGTCGGTGGATGTCGGTTTCTCACCGACAATTTGATCGACGTCCGTCAATCCCCCACTAACGAACTGACCAATATGCGTCGATCCAAGTGTCGGTGGCTGTCGGTCCCTCATCGACGAGCCGACCTCCGTCAGTTGGTTCGGGTGTCTGTGGTTGTCGGTCCCCCACCGACATGCGTCAGTTCGAATATCGATTCCAGTCGATTCCTCACCGACATCCGTCGGTTCGGGTGTCGGTGGATGTCGGTTCCCCACTGACAACTTGATCGACGTCCGTCAATCCCCCACTAACGAGCTGACCAATATGCGTCGATCCAAGTGTCGGTGGCTGTCGGTCCCTCATCGACGTGCCGACCTCCGTCAGTTGGTTCGGGTGTCTGTGGTTGTCAGTCCCCCACCGACATGCGTCAGTTCGGATGTCGGTCTAGATGAGTAAAGTGTTGGTCAATTTTAAAATTTTAAAGGAGGGGCATTTTCGTCCATAAAATAAATTTTGGTAAAAAATGAACACTTTTTAATTGATTGATGGCAAATATCTATGTTTATTGAAAGTGGTAAAAATGCCTATTGGCACAATATTAAACATAGGTACCTTAAAAATCAAAATAAATGAATTTAAATAGAGGGAATTCCATATAAACTCCGCTCACCGTACAACTTATTTTTTCAAAAATTATTCTAGATAGTATGTGAAAAATTACCCATTCAGGAGATGAACAATTCTCTTTTAAATGAAAATTATTATATTCATCGATCAATAAAACCCCAAACTGGCTATATCTAAAATTAGTCTAAGATAATTTGGTAGGTTAATTATAACAAAGAAATTAGAATTAGAATTTCAAGGTAAGAATTGAGAAATGAGAATTTAGAGTAATGAGTGGATGAGCCTACACATGGCTTACCTTCATAGGATTCGACCGTATTAATTTGTCAACTCACACCAAGAAATGATGAATTCCCGACACTGAAAATCATTATTCGAAGACTTTTCTTATCTCTAAAGACACACAATGTATATCAGGGTTTATCGTATATTTGGTGTAATATTACTTTTTAATTTTACTCCATAATTTAAGGTCTACTTTTTAATCTTAAAAATTTATCTTTTTTTTTAAGAGTTATATTATCAATTCGAATTGATCATTTTATATGAATGAAAATGTGACCGTACTTTAGTTATATAGTTTATAAATTATTTTTTAGTTTTAGAGAGTGTTTGGTTCACTAAAGTTATTATGGGTTAATTACATTTAAAAATGTCATGAACAAGGAATAAGCACGAGAATGTCTTAATCCTTTATTAGTTTGATAGGATATTGTAGGTCATCTCCTCCTTAAGTTATAATACATCGAGCCCTTTGGTTTTAACTAACGAGAACATTCTTTATTAGTTTGATTGGATATGATAGTTTACCTCCTCTTAAGTTGTAATACATCAGACCCCTTAATTTTAACTATCAAGCTAAGAAGGAAATTAAGCCGTTTAAGTACAATTAGTGTGTAAACTTTTTTTATTTTTAATAAAATTTTAAGTCATAAAATATTATTAACTCAATGTAAATCAAACTCTCCCTTATTTATTACATCATCTTTGATTATTAACATTGATTCAATTAAAATTAAATGAGTTAACCCAAATGTACTGTACATGAGTTTACACAAGACAACTTCAGACTACTTGTATACATATCTCTAGCTATTACACTAATAATGCAGATCTTCCATGTAATAAAACTCTTCTAAAGATGATATATTGAATATATTTGCAAACTGTTAATAACACTAGTAATAAACAAACAAAAGCATTAATACTAGTATATGTTATAAATGGAGAGGGAGAGTGTATATTATTAACATTGATTCACCACAAAAGCAAGACATGTAAATACAATTTAGCAGCCATTCAACACAAGGCTTGATTCAAATGGCATTCCAACATAAGCAATCAGAGTACACATGGACATGGGGTTTGAATATCGGAATAACATATTCAATTATAAGGAAAATGTGGCTGCATTACATGCTAACCTGCAGAGAATAACACCCTTCATTAATAAAATGTAGTACCAAGAGTGCTTTATAATCTAATATAGCTACAAGAATTCCAGAGTAAACTAACATGAGGATTTCAGCATAAATGTAGGTGAAGGAAAATTGAAACAGAGCGTTTTACCCAAATGGAACAAGAAATGAGTGGGGAGGGAACTTTAAACAAGATAAAACTAATAAATTGCTCCAAAAGAGTTGTTGCTACACTTGAAAGTATTGCATTCGGTAGCTACATGAGTTCACAGTGCTTCAAATAAATTGGATTATAGAAATTCTCTAGTCTTCTAACCAACCCTATACAATACAACCACCACTGTCAGGGCCCCAATGGATATCATCACAAATCACAATTCCATGGGGAATGAGCTCAAGCTTTCACAATATTCCTCAATTGTTTGCTTCACCTCATCTAGTTGTGCAATGACATATTCCAATTTCTTGCAACAAATTTCATTCGATATTCTTGGAACATAGTCACACTTTTCAAATGGTCGATACTCACACGCACTCTTAATTTCCTCTCGGAGTGTCATCTGGATGTCCTGCTTAAACAAATAAAGGAATGTTTAAAGACTATTATAAACATTGGTCAGACAAAAAAAACATTACAGCTAAAAGGTAATTGGATACAATCCCTTAAATTGGGAGAATAAAATAGTAAGACCTTGACTAACTGCATGAACTCACTGCAGTGGCTGTTGACAAGCTCTTTTCTGGGGCCACTAGGGTTGGCCATTTCCTCCATCACTCCACCAGCTAGCTCCAGTACCCTCACTATTCTCTGTGAATGCAGAAAACACAAATTTCATACTTAAAACTTCCAGTTGGATTTTTTCTTACTGATTTCAGCTTCTACAACTTTGATGCAATTTTAAGCATTTTTACAAATAACTTGTGGGCAACACCAAAAGATGGACAATTAGACCAAACAAAAAACTACCAATAAATCTGATCGAGTATAATGGCATATAGACGGAACCAAGTGGGAAAGTGGGGGGCAATCCCCACGTAAACTGCCCCTTCCCCCCCTTTCCATTTGTTCAGTTCGGTCAACTCAATTTCAAGGAAAAGGTTGTGCATCAATACTAATAACAGTACAGGAGAATTACCTTTTCAACGTTTTGGAGTCGTTGAAGTGAAGTGGTTTGGCCTTGTGAATCCATGGTAGCAGAGTAATGTAGGTGAATTTTATCGTCTTCGTCTTCTTTTCTTCCCAATTTATTATGCTGCTAAGCCCTGCATTTCAACATATCTTCAAACTAATCCCACTAAGGAGGTGGAGATCATATTTATCACAGGAAATTCAATTGACACAACAAAGCAGAAGTACAATAAATAAGCGATGATGCTCCCTTTTTTCTTTAATTTTGGTTCAGAATAAGCCTTCAGCCAGAATGTTTGCAAACATGCTAGTATGTAAGGAAACATAATTGACATTGATGTCACATATTGCGACTTCCACAGGAACAGAGCCTGTAGAATTCAAAGTCCATAGCTTTCAAATTCTGATTCATCAAACATCATCTAAGTAAATAGATTTTTAATCAAATAATTTAATGAGTGCACTATGCTGTAATATGCATAAATGATTACATATTATCCTAAAAAATGATTATTACTACAGTGCTTACACGAAAATTCGAAAATGCAAAACTCACTCCAAACAGCAGAGCACTCCGCCACGCCCTTATATTCCCAACAAGATTACTCTCTTGTGACACTGGTAAGTTGTACCACTTGGGTTAATCTTGCAACAATTAAATAAGAAGCATAGAGGCAATTGAAGCATATACAAGAATAAAGGGAAATCAGATTCGGAGTTGAAGAAAACAAAAACAGCAAATAAAAACCAAAACAAAGAAAACCAATGTGGGTGTAGGCAAACAAATATAACCAAAAAAGGGAAAATCTAGCAGCACATAAGTAATCTTAAGTTCTCACAACTTTGGCAAACCCTTAACACCACTCATGAGTAAGAACGCAAATCAATTAATTGGCCAAATAAACTAAGAATTTCATTTTGTACTAATGCAATATCATTTATTTCTTGGTCAAAATGTTAGTTAAATAACAATCTCATATTTTTGCAATTATTTTGAATTTTTAAAGCACTCACATTCACTGACGTGTTATAATCAATTTATAAATTTGAAATTGAGCACACCCACTTAAATCTGCTTCTTAAAAATTGCTAATTTTATGACTTCACCAATCAACTCTTGCAAAATAACTTAGCACATCATAATGAAAAAATGACTTATCCAGTTAACAAAATTTATATCTTTGCTTCTGTAGTATAGTGATACAGTGGAATTCTGCTAAAAATACTGTTTTAAATTGGGAATATTTTCTAATGAATGTAAGCTTGAGCTGACGGGAGTTGCCAGATAAGATTTCCTGCAGTAAGGGAGTCCTTTATAGATAATTCAGCATAGGCCTGCATTTGTATATTAGTTTCCTTGGCTGTATTCATACTATCTATATGGTGCATACTGGTGTTTTGTTAATGCAGCAATGGATGCCCACGTCGCCCATGGATAAATATAAAAACCATACTTAGCACAAGGTCGTATAACAAACAAGGTGCAAATTGCCTTTTCCATCTCACTCACATTCATCTAATTGTACCAGTATTGAACATAAAATTTAGGAAAGTGGGTTGAGGCGTATTAGCAGAATTCCGAAGAGTTTAGAGTTAGTTATCATCAGCTGTTACTTAAGTAGTCTTTTTCTCTTAAGGGATCTATATTGTGATTGTTTTGAAATACCAAAACACAGAAAAAATTCCTAACTCAAAACTGGACACTGTATTAAATAATCATTTCAAAACATAAAATCAATTAATTCAGCAAATAAGATGGACACACCAAAATCAAGTAATATGGCAAACACTGTAGAAGATACTCGCAGGTGCTGAAGAATAGGGCGGCCAACAAACCAGAAAAAGCGGGGAGAGGCAAAAATTAGGGTTTGGCCTTGCCGTTGTGAGCGCGAAGAAATCACAAAATGTCTCTTAAAATTAGGAAGCCCAACACATGTAAACAGGGACCTACAAAGAGTAGCTTACCAGCGAGGAGGAACTTGAGTGTGGATTGTGGAAGAACTGATTGAAGCACAACACCAAAGCCAGGGCTTATGCTATGTTAATTTTGACTTGAATAGTGAAAAGTATGAATATTACATTTGTTAATTCGTGTAAAAATATATATAAATTCAAGTAAATCCTAATTTCTTCTCCAGTAAGTAAAGAGTTCATGGTAGATAAAGTCAATTTTCACCACATATGGCAGCATTTGGGCACTTTGCTACGTAAAACCGCAATACCATTTTCTTATGCATGAATCACAGAGTGGAAAAATGTGAACTACTTTAATGCCTTCAACTTCTCCTCGAGACCTCGAGGGTGTAACAAAACAAAGAACGGGGAAGCATTTATTATGAAGATCATACATAGAAGGAAAAAACCTGGAACAAAGAAACCACATAGAATTTAACAGGAAGATAACAAACAAGGAAAAGAGAAGTTGATGCCTCTCAAGCTACCAAATATATTTTTCTAAAAAAATTTATCTGATTCTAGTCACAGACTCACAGCATAAAACAATAAACAGATACGCATGCAAAGATAATGGAGAGATGAACTTTAAATGAGAGCATAAGAGGTGAAACTATGCCTCTGTAGATGCTGTGATTTCTGAACTATGTGAAATACTATAACTACTTATACATTCCGTTAAGCATATCATTTTGTGTGAATGACATAGAAAAATTAGATGTCTGCCTAACCATTATGTAAGATTCTTTCTCCATATAGCATTTGTGGGAAAGAAGTTGCCAAAAAAACTCTATATAACTTGCAGTAGGAGAAAAGGTTACTGATGCAGAATGCCAAAAATTTTAGGCTTTATTGAAGCGCTGAAGTCTAAAGCAATGAAGATATGCCATGTTCTAATATTAAATTACTTTGAATATAAATGAATTTAGTTAAACTAAAATTACCACTATTGAGGTCTCGTATAATTGGTCATAGTAAACAAATAAAAGGGAAAGAGGGGGGTAACCTTCCCTAGCAAAGGGGAGACACCAACGCTGATTTAGAAAAACAGCTATTGAAGAATTGCAACAGAGATTACAAAATGAATCTAACATAAACACAATCACTTTTGTAACCCAATAGTAAATAAATTACAAACTTAGGGCTATATGCAGATGAATTTAAAGAAACTGCTGCAAAAAAAAAAAAAAAAAAAACACTGAAGAATTGCAGAAAATGAAATCAAAACTACATATTGCACTTGAAATTAAGCATGTAGTCTGCAATTGATGCAGTGAAAGTTAAACATAAATCGAATAGCTTAAATGAGGACAGGAATATCAAGAGTAATCTAAACCTGTAGTAGAATGAGGAGGTTGTGAGGAAACCTCAAGTAGAACCTTGAGCAGAAAACTAAATATAATAAATTTCTTGAAGAAGATCATAATGTCAAACAATCAGAAACACAATAAAATAAAATAAGTTAATTGTACCCTTCAAATAATCACATGAAGTATTGGTAATACTAATAAAGATCTTTAAGCTACAAACTAAACAGATAAATCTATCCAAATACAACCAAAAATTGTGAACAGGACATGGCACTCACTCGAGTTGATTCCTCCACAAAACACTTGAGAAATATCCCCCCTTCAAGCCATAAATAAGCGAATCTGCAAGTACGGTAATATTCTAATCAATCTAACACATTCTCCACTTAGAATTCTAAAAGGTTTGATTTTGGAAGAAATCCACAGACGTCCATTAAAACACCATATAAAATTCAGATGTGGCTTTTAATTATTCAAATTACATGCTCTGCTTTTATCATTCTACTAGGATGTGAACCCTATGAACCAAGGAAATAGACAGTTAATGGTGAAGAACTTGAATACACAGAGGAGATTTAATTGAGTGCATCATCTAAGAAGAAGCTGCATCAACTATATCCGTGTAAATCAGGTAAGTATTCCTATGTGTAAGCTAACAGCATCTAATTTCAACAGAATCTAAGAACCACACTGCGTACATTTCTCTTTTCCTGATTAATGTAGCTGGTTGCCTTGATTTTGTCAGCCAATAAGCAGTGCCACCACATATTTCTGTATATAACAGCTGTCCAGTGATTATCAATGTGTACAACTCCTTTGAAGACCCATATATCAGCAAGGGACTTAGGGACACGAATAGGAACTAAAGAGCTCGCTAAGAGGAGACTGTTATTAACAGTATGAAAATTCAGGAGGTCAAGAAAAGCTTAGATGGTCCAATTCGGAAATTCCATAAGGTCATATTATTGTCTGCTGATTAGGTGAGTTGAGGATAGCTGGCATGATCTCAAATTTCAACAACTTTCATGATACATATCTATGAGAGGAAATAATACATCACTGAAATAATTCCGGATACAATTGACAATAAGATATTGCATAAAATATATATAACCTGAACATTACGACACTTACTAGTCTAATAATAAGTTACCAAGGCAACATCATGCCACAGGATAATATTCCAGTGGTAACATGTTAAAAGCAAAGATGTAGAATCAAAGAGAAGTTGGAAACATGGCTTTAGAAAAAGATATTATTCTGGGAGAAGATACAAATACAAAAGCATCATTCAAAATGAAATGCTGTAAAAACCTTTGCAAATTAACAAGATTAATAGTTCAACGCACAGAGGAACCTAAAAACAAGTATTTATGAGAAGTCATCCATAGAAAACATCAGAATAAAATCACATTATAAATTATATACCAAACAACTTAATTCAATTTTTAGAAAGAAAAAAAAATATTTATATATAAAGAAAATTTCTGATAGTATATATCACAAATACAGACAAATAGACACAAGATACATGATTTTGGGATAATAAGTATGTGATTCAATTTTTTTTTCTTTTTCTTAATATGAATATTAATCTTTACTGCGCATGGAAACTGAGGTGTGGGCCTGATGCACAATTAAATAAGGCTAACCAATTCCCCAGGCCAGTCAATTTCCCTCACCAGCTTAAGGACACATAATTGAAGAACTAGAACAATACACAACAGTAATTAAGTTTAAAAAAATAAGAAATTCATTTTTCAGCAAAAATGCCTTCTTTTATTCTGGTGTTTTACTTCATCTAGGAATGGTGCACTTAATATTCTAATACTTCAACAAAATCTGAGCAACAATATAATCTCCCAATTTAGCGTGGCATTTAGCTCTTGAAATTGGAGAATAAATCAAGAGAGAGACGTGAGAAGATCATATCACGGAAAAACAACATCTTCAGACATATATTTGTCTGAATATTACGTTCTTGCAAATAGATTTTGGAGACACATACTGGTCCAACCTGTATCTTTGCCCAATAAGCATCAGTGATTGCATGGCACTGATTTCTAACTCAATACAATTTTAAATTCCTACACAATTTTGAAACACAGCCTTAATTATATCACATAATTCATATCCTAAAAAGAACTTTTCATAAAGGCATATTATCTATGTATGTACCCATGCAACAAAGTGCCACAACTAAAGACAAAGACAATAAGCATACAAATAATTGTACAATGTTCCATCATATTCAAAAGATAAGCAAAAAGGAGTGCCAAGGATGTCTATCCAGATTTCATCATCCAAAAGATAGGGAAACAATTCAAGCACGCCTCTACAACAGGGAAGAAATATTGCAGAAGTGGTGCGGTGCCGCATACACATCCGATTTCCGTTATTTATCTAAGATGAACATTTTATCCATCTTTAAACACCATCTGGCTCGTCACTGAGTTAATGAGTAATGACTATGACTAAAGCCAGTGTAAACTCATTAGATTCTTAGAAAACTAGACCACGACAACTTATTGACCTACTCATAAAGATAGATACATGCCCAATACGTTTTGGACAAACTTTAACAAATGTAACCACGCAAACCTTTCAACTCAAACTCAAGCTAAAGCTCAAGCTCAAGCTCAAATTGGAACTCAAAACTTCTACAAACAAGCTCCAGAACAATAATAAGTCGTCTCACTAAGCATGCAACAAGCAAATACCAGCACTACTGAAATGGCAGTAGCGAGGGAAGCTCACATGCCACGTTACAACTAAACAACGGAAGCACTCGCCGCAATTTAAACAAAATGCAAGAAAAGAAACACGCAAACAACAATTGTGCATTCGATGCCCCGAATTTGAGCTCCTAATTCAATCAAAAAAAAAGCGCGGGCAACTTCTAGGGTTAGAACAAACTCAAAATTCTTGGGTTCCAGAGAAGGGAGGGAAAATATTACCTGAATAGTGATTGGGCAGGATGAATTGCAATCTAGGGCATGAACAACGTGTGAGCTCCCAAAATTTAGGGACTGCACCTGGGGTTATGCTTTTGATGCACAATGTGCCTCAACTCAAAGCAAAGGGAGTGTATTTTGCCCTAGAGTACGTAGAAATCATGAAAGCATTCCCCCGAATATGAATACAGAGGCAAATGGAGATATACAAATAGGTGTACGTATGTGCGTGAGATTTTAATCTATAAATAAATGGTGCTTCAGCTTCCCGTTCGTATTCATGCTCGTTCACTCTCTCTCCCTAAACAGATTTATTACTCAAAGGTATGCGTGTATATAATCTAATTACTATTAGATACATTAATTAAACATCTATTTCTTTTTCTAATTTTACCTTTATTTACAACGCTGAATATTTCAACGTTTTGATTTAAAACTAGTTTCATTGAACACTAATGTACACTAAATCAAATAAATAACAATGGGTGAGAAATTTAAGGATAATTATAACAACTATATTTTTAATTTAATTAATCACGTATATTCTATTTCTTTCTCAAAGATGCACACTAATGTACGTTCGTAAGGTTTTTCAATTTAATTGCGTATTTTCTATTTCTCTCTAAGAATGCACACTAATGTATTTAACAATAGTTTACATTCGTAGGGTTTTTCAGTTTAATCACGTATTCAAGAATGCACACTAATGTACATAGTAGGGCTCTTCAATTTAATCGCGTATTTTCAGTTTCTTTCTGAATAGAATGTACACTAATGTACATTCGTATAAATAACATATTTTTGTTTTCATCTTAACAATGTACACTAATATACGGATATGTATAGGTATTATGGGAAAAACAAAATATAATTTTGTATTAATCGGTAATTTTCTGAAGCGAATGTATCGCTTAGTAATTTTTAAAAATATTGTGTACTCACTATTTATTGACCCTTTCAAATATTATTTTTTATTTAATTTAATAAATTAAAGGGGAGCTATTTGCACCATCAATTTACTAAACATAAACCATAAAAGAAAAAAAATAAAATATTCTTAATTACAAAGACATAAATGACTTTTGGAATTAAGATTTCAATTATTCTATATAAATTTAAACATATCTGTAAACTTAATCTCTATATAGTAAATCAATGTTATTTGTTAGTGATTAAAAATTATCAAGACTTTTATTGAAGCTCAGTGGGGTGCCGACTCTTGCTTCCTTTGCCAAGTCAGAAAATAGTTCAGTGAATGTTCTCTTCAAAAGCCATGAGCGTGGAAAAGCTTTGATGAAATATACTTGTGTGATTGCATAATACTCAAAAGGGTCCCATGCTGAGGAGATATTAATTTGATAAAAAATTATGTTGATGAAGTATCATCTGGGAGGGATGACAAAGAGTAATTCTCAATATTGGTGTAATATGATCAGAATCATGAAATTATTTTCACTAGGGGAGATGCAGTTCAGACAATTGACATGAACCAGGATAACTATTTTGAGGAGGCATTGAAGATGCGAATGCATTATGGGCATGTTCAACAGATTTTGGTTTCTGACTCGGGGAGGCATAAGTAAGGCTTCGAAGGGAAGGTTGCCAGTGGGAACAGTGAACAGATACTAAGTCGAGATGTTTACAGACTGGGTCATAGGCTCGACTTTTTCCGAATCCTCTCATTCTTCTATACAACTGTTGGCTTTTTATTCAATACCATGATGATTCTGATAATCATTAACTAAAGGAACAATATCAATATGCATGCTCTTGGTTGCTCCATCACGTTGAACTGCATCTGATAAAAAAATGTATTTAAGATGAATCAGAACATCGATAAGCGTAATAAAATTAGTAACATGAACAGAATCATCTCCTGCTGTTGACGTATAGGTAATCTACGAGAGTTTATATGCACTTGTACATTCGACAAATACTGTGATTTCTTTATTTTAATTGGTGTTTATACCTTCTTTGAATTATTCAAGAATGAATGTAGTTTAATCTAATAATGGGTAAATATGTCAATAGTGGGGTATATTTAGTAATATGTACATATGTTATTAAATTATATTGGGGTGTAATTAGTAATTGGGGTACATATAATAAATTCGGGGGTGCAAATAGCTGCCCCCATAAATTAATTCTCTGTAAAAATAAATTAAATTAAAGGGAAAATAGATTTTTCGTCCGCTAACTTTCATTCATTTTGAAATTAGTCCATTAATATTTTTAATTTTGAAA
The DNA here is from genome assembly GCA_023678885.1 of Pogostemon cablin. Classification (NCBI taxonomy): domain Eukaryota; kingdom Viridiplantae; phylum Streptophyta; class Magnoliopsida; order Lamiales; family Lamiaceae; genus Pogostemon; species Pogostemon cablin. Next base: position 20,912,479 of record CM042997.1, on the reverse strand, counting down.
TTAGTCCGTTAATTTTATAACAATTTTGAAATTAGTCCATTAACTTCATAAAATTCAACATTTTGGTCCTTTGACGTGCTATGGCAGGTCATTTGAATATTTTCACCCCATTAATTTATATCGTATTTTTATTTAACCAATTCTATTTCACTTTTCATTTTTCACTTCCGTATACCAAACAAACAATATTAATCTCAGTACTAAAGTGGAGCAAATTTGACTAAATATTGATACTTCCTCCGTCCGCTCGAAAGAGGGTCTTTTTTCCATATTGGTCGTCCGTTCCAAAGAGGGTCACTTCCTTTTTTACACACATGAGATCCACACACACCCACTAATACAATTAAAATATGGGATCCACACTCCCACTAATACAACTACCCACTACACATTAAATAACAATACTTCTTAATCAACGTGCACAAAAGCAAAATGCCCTCTTTCGGGCGGACAGAGAGAGTATAATATAAATTCTTAGTGGAGGCTATTTTTTTAAAAATAGTATATATATATATATATATATATATATATATATATTACATATATTTTATTTTTATTTTTTAGAATAACCTGCTAATGACCTGTTGAAACGGACAATTTTGTTGAACTTGGTAAACATGATGGACGATTTTCAAAATTTTCAAATATAATGGACGATTTTCAAAATTCTGCAAATATAATGGACGATTTTCAAAAAGTGAAAACTTATGGACTAAATTCAAAATTAGGCAAAGTTAGCGGACAAAAAAATCTATTTTTCCTAAATTAAATAATATAAAAATCAATTAATTAGCATAAATAATTTGATGATTCTTGTATATATAACGAAATCTTATACTCCCTTCATCTCATTTCAATCTTTACATATTTCTATTTTCTTTACATTTCTCTTTTTGGTAGATGTAACGCACAAAATAATTAATATATCTTCATTGGACCCACACAACATTAATACAATTATCGAATTTACATTAAAATACTATATTCCTTAATCTCCGTACAAAAAGCTAACATAAAGCTTGAAACGAGACAGAAGGAGTATAAATTTATGTACTATGTGTTTTAGGGGTGTAAATGAGTCGAGCCAAAAAAGAGTTGTTTAAGCTTATTTGAAATATTATCGAGCTTTAAAATATATTCTTGAGCTTGTTTGAAAATGTCAGAGCGGTGGATCTGTACTTTTAGGAAATGATCACACATGTCAAACAAAAGGTGTTGGCCCCATCAGATTGAAGATGCATGATGGAGTGATTAGAACTCTGACAGGTGTAAGGTATGTTCTAGAACTTTAGAGAAATTTAATTTCATTAGGTGTACTAAACTCTTCAGGATACAACTTTAGATCAGGGAATGGAGTGCTCACTGTTAAGAAAAGTGAGTATGAGTTGTTGAAAGGTATTAGGAAAAGGGAATTGTACATTCTTGATGGTCATATAGTTGCAGGACAGAATCATGTTGCAGCTGGAAGTGAAGAAATCCATTTGTGTCATGGAAGATTAGCCCATATAAGTGAGAAAGGGCTATAAGAATTGGCAAGACAGAAAATTATCAGCATCAGCTCAACAGAGAAGCTGAATCAGTGTGAGGATTGCATTCTTGGGAAGGCCGAAGTTTGGTTCTAGATCACATAAGTAAATCCAGAGTTGATTACATTGATTTAAACCTAAGAGTTGATTACATTTATTCAGACCTATGTGGACTTGTTAGAACTCTAACTAAAGGTGGAGGCAAGTATTTTATATTATTTATTGATGATTATAGTAGGAAAATATGGATATATTATTTGAAAACTAAGGATGCAGCATTCATTAATTACTTTCAAGAATTGGTTGATTGAGGTTGAAAATAGTTGTAACAGCAAAGTAAAGATATTAGAACTGATAATGGTCTTGAGTATTGTTCTTATGATTTCAATAAGTTTTGTAAGGAGAGGGGGATCATGAGGCATAAAACACTTCCAGCTACACCACAACAAAATGATGTTGCAGAGAAATTAAATCAAACTTTGCTTGAAAGAGTAAGATGTATCTTGAGTAGTTCTGGTCTTTCAAAAGATATTTTTGGGTGAGTTGGTTAGTACTGCAGCATTTATGATCAATAGAAGTCCATCTACTCCTCTTAAATTCAAGACACCTCAAGAAGTATGGTCAGGCAAGGTGGCTGATTACTCTAGACTCAAAGTGATTGGATGTTTAGTATGAGAAAAAGATTTGATCACCAATGAACCATTGTGGTTGAGGAGTTCTCACAATATAATTGTATCATGTACAAGGAATAAAACAAAAAGTATAATAAACAAAAGAATAATGTACAACAAGATCAATAAGATATGTGGAGATAATGTTTGGCCATGTCAATTCAATTATTATCCTTCATACCCCCTTCAAACTGAACTTAGAATGAGGCCCAACGCAAAGCTTGAAATATTTTTTTTTGTCTGAAAAAATATATTATATATATTTACAAAATGTGGAGAAGATACAAGTAATACCAAACCACCACAATACAGAACAAATACACATAAAACATATTAAAGAACAGTCATCTCCATATATTATGAAATACACAGGATGACCAATTCAAGAAACTAACATTCGTTGCTAAACCCGAATAAGTCTTATCCCAACTCCAAAACCTTCCTTTAATCTCTTCCTCAATCTTCTTAAAATTCCATTCCCCCTTTTAAAAAATAACCTTATTTCGCCACTTTCAAATAACCCAAATAATGCATATCCAAAGACCACTCAATTTTCTTTTAGCCTTTTTGCCTCCAACTAAATTTGCAAACTATATAAAATGATGAACAATATCCCAATGGGGGACCCAACTCACACCTAACCAATCCACCATCTTACTCCAAAGTTCGGATTCTCTTGGGCATAATAGAAGAAGGTAAGGAGCAGTTTCCACTACCGTATCACATATAGAGTACTTACATGTATCCACTGACAGCTCAATTCTCTTACGCAAATTGTCACATGTTGGTAAACGGTCCCAGATTGCTCTCCATGTAAAAGTGATGGCTTTTATTGGGGCGTAAGCCTTCCACGCCAACCTGAGACTCCTCTTTGTTTCCTCTCCAATATCATCATCTTCCTTTCTCTTTGATAGAGCTTCATATGGGTTTTTGGTAAATTCGGATGAAGATTTGACATCACTCTAAGACCATGCATCTTCAACGCCTTCCGTTATTTTAAACCTGCTAATGAAAGAAATAAGAGAATTTATTAGTACATCCTCCCTATCAAGCAGATTTCTCCTCTACCCAAGGCTCAATTTCCACACGCTGTCATTCCATTGCCCCATGTCTCTAATGCTCCCTCCTTTGTTGTTACTAAGATGGAACAACCTGCCAAATTTATCTTTCAAGCTACCCTCGCCCGACGAATCCATTTTCCAAAAGAGAGTTTTAGCCCATCACCCACCTCTCTCTTCAGCCGACTCCTGAACCAACTCCCATCCTCTCCTTCCAGAAGGGATAGAATTTTTGCCCACCAGCCCGTCTTTATCCTCCTACTAGACTCACCCACACGTCTCCCTTCTACGAAATTAAAGTCCACATGCCTAGACTTAATCACTTTCACTCACAGCGAATCCCCACTAATTAAATACCTCCAACACCACTTAGCTAAAACGGCCCTATTGATGAATTTCAGATTTCTAATACCCAAGCCACCCTCATCTTTGGGTCTACAAATCACCTCCCAATTTATCCAAGCTATTTTTTTTCTCCAGCCGTACCACCCCATAGGAATCTACAAAACAGAGATTTAATATGATTCAGAGTGGTAAAAGGAATTGGATACATGGATAATTGGTACACCGGCACCGCAGATAAAATTGAGTTGATCAGCGTCACTTTACCCCCAAAGGATAAATTATTTTCCCTTCACTTTGAAATTCTCTTTTTAATCTTCTCCTCCAAATCCACCCAATTGAGAATTCTGTTAGGCATGACACCAACCTTCATCCCAAGAAACAGAATAGGTAGCGTACCTTTCCTACAACCTAACAAATCAACCATCACTGATAACACTTTCTTATTCATATTCACACCATATAAGCAACACTTATCATAGTTCACAGCGAGTCCCGATAGAGCTTCAAAATTCAACAGCAAATTTTTAACAACACCATATTCTCAATATTTCCATCCAAGGTGAACAAAGTATCATTTGCATACTGTATATGTGAAATATTGATATTATCCTTACCAACTGTCAAACCCTTCAGAAGCCCCACTTCAACTGCTTTCTTTGCCATAAGATTCAACCCTTCAACAACTATCAAGAATAGAAAAGGTGAGAGAGGATCGCCTTGTCTAATACCCCTTTCCAAATAGAACTCACCAGATGGGCTGCCATTAATTAACACATTTGCAGCCGCACTCGATACACACTCAGAGATCCACATTCTCCATTTAATCGTGAAGTTAAACATACACAATATTTCATCCAAGTACTCTTAGTCAATGGAGTCGTATGCCTTTGAAAAATCAGCCTTGAAGAACACTCTCCCATCCCTTCATTTTTTGGCTTCTTCCACTAGTTCGTTAAGAATAACCACATTGTCAACGATGTATCGCCCCTTAATAAATGCACTCTGGTTCTCAGATATGATATCACCCATGACCAGCCTCATCCTATTTGCCAACACCTTAGCAATTATCTTATATAGGCTGCTGATTAAAGAAATCGGCCTATAATCTTATAGCGATACTGCACCCTCCTTCTTAGGTATTAATTCAACATAGGAAGGGTTGCATCCTCTAACCAGTTTCTCATTCACATGGAATTCCTCAAAGACTCTAATCAGGTCACCTTTCATAATATCCCAACATGCTTTATAGAATTTGAAATTAAAACCGTCAGGTCTCGGGCTCTTCGAACCTTCACAATCCTAAATCATATTTTTGATCTCCTCCTCCGAGAATGACTCTATGAGTTTCGCCCCTGTGATCTCATCTAGTTTTTTCGACACAAAGTTGCTAGGTAAAATAGGCTTAACAACTGATCTCCTCTTGTAGTGATTCATGAAATGTGTTTCACTTCCTTCTTGACTTTACAGGGTCCTCACACCACACCACATTAACAAATAACCCCATAATTTCCATTTTCTTCCTCTTGCCATTGATCACCCGATGAAAATAACTAGAGTTGATGTCGCCTTCTTTTAGCCATTTTATTCTCGCCTTTTGCATTTTCAAATTGTTGTGAATCGATCAAAGAAAAAATAGAAAAATGAATAACACCAAAGGATTATAGTGGTTTGGCAAATTGCCTATGTTCACTCTTAAGGGAGAAGAATATCTTATTGATAAAGATTACAACGACGATGAAGAATAAACTTAGATCTCATATAAACTCTAATATATGGATCAAATTTAGATCTCATACAAACCCTAATCTTGGGGATGTATGGATGATTCTGTGAACCATACTGAATGAATAAAACTTAACCCATATATAAACACTCAAATATATGATATATATGGATAATATCATATATAATATATATGGACAATATATGATTTGCATAATCTTAAATCATATATTCTTTACTTGTATAACAAGCTATCCTCAATATCCAAGCCCTTGATCTTATATGTTGATCATCCATCCTTTATCTTCCACATGTTATATTGCTGACTTAACGTATGTAAGCGTCTACCTCTCAACAATCTCCACCTTAGACCTTGCATGCGTCTACCTCTCAACAATACTCCACCTTAGACCTTGTCTACCTCTCAACAATACTCCACCTTAGACCTTGCATGCGTCTAACTCTCAACAATACTCCATCTTAGACCTTGTATTATCACACCAATACTCTTACTTCTCCTCCCACCTACTGCTTTATGGTGCAGCCACCCTTTCCACTGTTTTTAATGAGTCCAGTAAACTCCTTAACTATTTTTAACTGAGTGCAGCAAACTCCTCATCCACTATTAAAAGGGAACAACAACCCTCCTTCTGCATCACTACTCCACCTTGAGTAACAACCTTTCACCATTGCTCTACCTTGAGCAATATTCTCCACCTCAGTAGCTACTTTTTGTTCCTTTGCCACCGAGCCATCGTTGATCACCTTTTGGAGAGAAGCTACTGTTGGCAATTGGATCATGCGGTTCAATGTGATCCGTTAGGATTAAAGATAAACAATAACAGCGGAAGCAATTAAACGTTTACCGTACTTCTGGGTTGATGTAGAGGATGAAGATCTGTGATGAACACCTCTGATCTTCTACTGTATGTCCCAAAGTCAACTCTGGTGTTGGGTGGTCAACAATCCCCAGAGTTCTCTCAATCTGCTCTCTGTTCTCTCCCGTATGTCAAATGAGGCACTGACTTAGGTTTAACAGGAACTGAGATGACTTATATACTTGGGCTACAGCAGGGACCAGGAGGAGAAATTGGGCTGGGCCTCAATTGAATTTAATTAACCAAGCTTAGCCTAAAGCTTTAATTAAATCCAATAATAATAATATAGTCCACTAAAATATTATTACTGCACTACCCGTCCAATCCCAAAATTATGTTCTGGGCTCCTTCTTATTATGAGCCCGACAGTCTCCCCATGTTTAAGATATACAATGCCCATTAATTAATTAAGTTACTGACAACTCAAATTAATTAATATCTCATCCGAGAGTAGTACCACTCAACCTTATTATCATGCCGGAAATTAATCTACTTGCAAGATTTACATGATAAACCTTATGAGCTCCTCAAGGGGACATCATCAACCTATGACGGACATGGATTCCTTCTACAATCAACAGCACACCATAGATACAGCACTACTTCCCAACTCACCGAGTTTGTTGATTTAATACTTATAAATCTCACCCATTGATGAATCAAAGAAATACATACTGCCCTAGTGTCGAGGTTATTGTATAGGGATTAAGAGCACGAACTTTCATAATAACAGAGATCAATTTCTTCTATAAGTCAGTATAAGTCGAACGATCTCAGGCGGTCCTGCTCAATACACACAAGTGCACTAATGTGATTCTATAGCCAAGACAAGCTAATACCAAACCACACTACAACCATACCGATAGAGAGTCCCCGTCTATCTCAGTTGTGAGCATCTGTTTATACTTTATAAGGAAACCGATAATATGATCTTCTGCGTGTTGTTGCACAACATATTATCTATAGTATAAAGTAAATGGACTATTGCATCATGCATATAAAATAAATTATAAGATGCAATCATTTGATCATATGATTCTCATTTCAAATATTGTTATGACATTGTTCATACTAAAGCTAGACTTTTAGTATACAATCCAACAGCTACCGCTTTCGACCACATCTTTTGGAGAGAAGCTGCCATTTTCGACCACTTTCGAGCGTCGCCTAATTTCTTTGCTGAAGTGTTGTTCGCCTAAGACCGACTTTAATCTGAATTCAATCCCTCCCGAATTATGCATGTGAATTGTATAATCCACGACCTAAACTCCCACAATTCTCCATGGATTCCATCAATGGTCTTTCCCCATTGATATCTTCGAACTGCCGTCCAAAGAACGATGCTCTATCTCTCTTGCTGATCTGCAAGAGTCACGCCTTATTTCTTGATCATCCATCGCTTTCTTCATCATCACTCCGAAATTCTCCGTGAAATGTCGAAACCAACAACACCAACCCAACTGTTGTTCAATGTTCAAAACCCTTGGGACCTTAGAACACGATCTTCACCATCCAGAATCAACGCCTATGAGTTCTGAACGTGCTGTTAAAATCACAGCTCGATCCAACGGCTGCTTTGTGATAAACGACCTTTCAACCATGGCTGCGCAGAACTGAATCGCCCAAAAATTTGACTTCGGTTTTCGGCTTATTTCCGTTAACAAGGATCTCAAAGAACGATCTCCACCGTTAAGAATGTATTCCAACAAGTTAGGAACGTGTTGAAAAACTTTCACTTTGATCCGACGGTTGAAACTCTAGATATGACCTCTGCAATATTTCTGCGCATGGACTTCTCTCAAAAAACGTGAATTCCTCCTCGTTTTTGCCTTCTTTCCCACACCTTCTCGCTTCTTATTTGTTTGATCGTCCCTTCCCATATATGGCGCCAATTGTTGTGAATCAATCAAAGAAAGAAAATAAAAACGAATAACACCAAAGGATTATAGTGGTTCGGCAAATTGCTTACGTCCACTCTTAAGGGAGAATAATATCTTATTGATGAAGATTACAACGACGATGAAGAATAAACTTAGATCTCATATAAACTCTAATATATGGATCAAACTTAGATCTCATACAAACCCTAATCATGGGAATGTATGGATGATTCTGTGAACCATACTGAATGAATAAAACTTAACCCATATATATACACTCCAATATATTATATATATGGATAATATCATATATGATTTATATGGACATCATATGATTTGCATAATCTTAAATCATATATACTTTACTTTCATAGCAAGCTATCCTCAATATCCAAGCCCTTGATCTTATATGTTGATCATCCATCCTTTATCTTCCACGTGTTATATTGCTGACTTAACGTATGCAAGCGTCTACCTCTCAACACAAACGGTTCTATTTCTAAGTTCAACAAACAGTTTTGCAATGACCTCATTCCTCCTTTGAATTTCTACTTCATCAAGACTAAACACATCATCCCACATATCTAACTTATTCAACTCTTCTTTACATTTCTTAACCTTGTCATCAATGGACCCAAAAACCTCCAGGTTCCACATTTTCAACACCTCTTTAAGTCTTTTCAGCTTTTCTTTGAACACGTAGCAACCCCAGCCAACTATTTCATTATTGTTCCAGGCCCTTGAGACAACCTCCATAAACTCTGGGTGATCGAGTGATGAGAGTGAAAATAAGTGTGTTTAGTGTCCAATCTAACACCTTTTTTATGAGAATTGTTATTATATATTAGCACAAGTGTCATATTCAACATATGTGAGAAAAGGGTGACTTGAGGTATTTTATTGTGTTTTAAGTGGAAAAAGTATCAAAAGTGCAAAGTTGAAGAAAAGGTGCAATTTGTGCTAGAATGCTGAAAAACGCACGTCCAATTTGTGTAATTTTTTGTATTTTTGTGGAGCTCAAAAATGAAAATGTGATGCATGTTTAAAAAGCCACAGAAGAGAGGATCATTTTAGCGTAAAGAACACTTCAATCGGAATCCAAATGAAAAAGTTATGATCAAAATGGTGACATCGCACGAGTTGTGCTGAACAGAACAACTATGCCATTTGCATGACTTGTTACATATTCAATTGTTAGATTTTTGATGATTTCTTTATATGTATAGAAATCCAAGGAAGAGAGGATCGCGTGAGCGTAAGAATCACTCAAATCGGAGTTTGAATGTGAAAGTTGTATGCGAAACGGTGAGACTGCACAAGCTGCCACTACGCAAAGAAAACACGCATCAAGTTCTTGGCGCCGTTGTCGGGGATCATTGTATAGTGGTAAGTATTCCCGCCTATTACACGGGTGACCCAGTAAGTATTCCCGCCTGTCACGTGGGTGACCCAGGTTCGATCCCCGGCAACGGCGCCAAGAACTTGATGTGCGTTTTCTTCGCACGCAAAATTAATCTCCAAGTATTAATGACATCAGTTGCAGCTTAAGAAAGCGACTAAGTGAAATATCGAACCCAAAGAATGACGTATTATCAATTTAATTATTAACTAAATTAATTAAGACGAATTGACAATAAAGTTGTGAATTTATTATAAACTACTAAACAATGAATTAAAATAACAAATTAAATAAATTGGGAACTAGGAAAATACGAAAGTGAATCAAGTAGGAAAATAGGTAGCTCTAGAATAATCCAGTTTCACTTATTAATTTCCCTTTCGTGTATCAATATTCGACTCTACCTTGTGGAATATGGACGCATCACTAAGCCATGCATATTTATTCTATAGACACAAGCAAACATGCATATAACACGTGTGAATAACCTTGGAGCAAGAGATATAACTTCACCCCCCTTTCTAAGTACTATCAGTATCAATTATTTCTCCCTAAGATTGATACTCTAACCTGATATGATCTCCCTTTATAGGATTGCGTGTAACAAGTCATGCAAAGTGGCACAGCCGTTCTGTTCGGCACAGCTCGCGTGATGTCACCATTTGGATCATAACTTTCTCAGTTGGATTCCGATTGAAGTATTCTTTATGCCAAAATGATCATCTCTTCTGTGGCTTTCCAATCATTTATCACACTTTTATTTTTAAGCTCCACACAAATACAGAAAAAATATACAAGTTGGACATGAGTTTTTCAATATTCTAGCACAAATTGCACTTTTTCTCTACCTTTGCACTTTTAACCTTTTTCCACCTAAAACACAATAAAACACCTCAAGTATACCTTTTTCTCACATATGTTGAATATAAGACACTTATGCTAATATATAACAATAATTCCCATAAAAAAGGTATTAGATTGGACACTAAAACATGCTTATTTCCACTCTCATCACTGAGCCAAGCATTGATGAATCTAAAAGGTTTTGGCCCCCAATTCACAAATTTAGTCTCAGCGATGATAGGTATATGGTCTGAAACAGTTCTCAAATAACCTTTCAAGGAAGTACACGGCCAATTTTCGTTCCATTTATCATTGACAAAGAGTTTGTCAAGCCTGCTCTTGCACATTCCATTACTTCTGTAGTATGTGTACTTCCTACCCTGCAGCTACACCTCAATCAAATCGCTAGCCAAAATAAACTCATTAAAACACCTTATGTCTCCATTAGACGAGTTCTTGCATCTTCCTACTCTTTATTCCACACTCCTAATTGAATTGAAGTCTCCAATCATACAAATGCACAGATCAGTACTTTGACTAATGACCTGTCCTAACCTATCCCACAGTAACCCCTTCTCTTCAGAAATACATGATGCATAGACATTGATGAACATACAAGCCATATTACTTGGTAACCAAGTACCCGAAACAATCATAGCACCACTCATATGCCATTTACTTGATTCTAAGAAAAGATCCAATTTCCAATCACTTCCCCAAATTTCACTGCCTTTAAAATCCATCCAAGTCTCTGATTTCGTTTCCTGAATACAGCGAAAATCCAAATTATTAGATTGCCAAAAAGAACGTACCTCATCTTTCTTGATCTTACTTCCCAGCCCTCTAATATTCAATGAGCCTATCTTCATTGGGGAACTATTTCTGCATCCCCAAGACTTCCTCCCTCTGGATCCTCCACCATCTGCCTTATATTATTATCAGAGCTCTTACTTGGTCTAATAAGGCCAATACGTTCACCAAAATCCCATCCAGCCTTATCCAGTAAATCTTTTTTCTTTTCTATGCGGCCAGGTTTTCCTTTATTATACCATTTTTTAATTCCCCACAATTGAACTTGCCTATCCTCCTCAGCTTCCATGTTCCCAATAAAGGTTGGCCATCTTTTCCTTTGCACCTAATTTTTTGAGAATTTCTTCAATTTCTTACTCATCTGCGAAGCTCCTGAAACCTGATTTTTGTTCATCATAGAGAGAGAAATGCCTTCAGGCATCTGAACTTCTTTCTCTTTTTTGGAGATAATTGGGTTCTCCACTATCATTAGTCAACGTATTTATCGGTTCCTTCCTTACATTTTGGGCTTCAGTGGTCTTATTAGGAATTAAATTATCAATTGGGTCCATACCATCATTTTGGGTCCCAACATCATATAAACATGGTTCACTAAGAGTATTGTTGAACAACTCTAAGCGTGACTGATCATCTTCAGATGGCCCAATCATTTTCAACACCTCCTGGCCCACCTCTAATCTTAACTGCCCACTTATTTCTAATTCCTCAATAACCATTCTCTGAGAGGGTGGCCCATCAACATTAATACTCTCCACATGCAACTTCTCTCTGACATGTTTTCTAGGAACCTCCAATGTATCTATAGAGTTTTGATCTACATCATAATTATACTCCGCCGCATTTATTGTATTCAAGGCATCCACTTCACTTCCCGATCCTTCTTTTGTCTGGGAAGACAAACCATCTCCATGGCCGTTAACCGAATTCTCACCACCAGATTTGGAATATTCCGGCCATTGAGACAACTTAGCTTTCCACGAGTAATCCACCGATTATCCATCAGAATACTCATCTAGATCTGATTTGACCTCTTGGCCTTTTAAATCATACTGAGACATGTGTCTGCAGCTGCTTCTGAATTCTTCTATCATCACATTGAACACCACCCCATCGATTTCACATTTCAAGCACCTGTCCACCGCCTCCAATCCAGTTGAAATCTTTACTAATGCCCCATCCAGTTTGTGTTTTGATTCAGATTCCTCTTTCTATTCCAGAAAGCTTCCAAATTGAGAAAAACATACCTTAAAGAATCTAGATGACCATGCATTGAGTGGAACCCCCGTCCATTAAGTCCATATCACCCTATGTAGATTGACATCAACGTTTCTCCATGGTCGGAACCACTCGAACCAGAAACCAACTCATTCATCTAACTTCTTAATGACTTCAATAAGTGGATCATTACTAACATTTTGCATTAGGACTAGATTGTTTCCCATGGTCGTGATAATGATCAAACCTGCACACTCACTCTGAATTTCTTCTCCAAAGTCATCCCATGCAAATTCATTCTTAATGTGACATGTGTAGCACTTCCCAAGTCAACTGGTTTCAGACTCTATGCTTTGGAAATTAACGTCGATGTCCTTCGGGTCGTATGTGTTATCGCTCGGAGCTCCCTCATTTTTTTTCAGCCCTATTGATAATCCCATGTATAGCGTCACAGTACCAAGCTCCAGTAATTTTTACATGACCATAAGACTCGTGGATGTTTCTGTTTGCGGCAGCCATCTTGGTTGAAACCCCTGTATACCTTTCTTTCCTATCCAGGAGGTTCTTGTCTCCCTTAATGAATCTCGGAATGTAGCCTCTAATCTTGAATGAGCCAATCCATATCCTATTAATCTTATTCAGCAGATTCGATTGATTGAGATTGTCTGGGAATCTCACAAAACCAAAAGGCTTACCCCTTAAATCATGTTTTTGCGGCCAAAAGATCTCTAGCACCTTTGTCACCTTCTCAAAATGCTTTTTGAGTTCAGCCAAAGAACACTGATATGGGAAATTGTTTAAAAAGAATGTGATACATCCTCTATCCATCGCCGTCTTTCTCCCTCTAGATTGGTTGACATTCCTCCACTCCATTGTAGTCTGTCTATTCTGAGCCACCAATCTCCTGCTACGAGCCATCCTTGTGTCTAGAAACAGCCTAGTTGTTGGGTTAAAATGCCTTGCCGGCGAACACTTGGATAGCTGATGCACTACCCTATTTCGTCGCCCCACAACCATCAATTCCTTACTGTCACAAACTCTCCCAACCTTACCCAGACTTTCTTTCTCTATCCAGACTTTCTCTCTCTTAATGTGTCATCTTGTTTCTCTCTCTACTGTCACAAAGCTTGGAACATAAAAGCTCAAAATTGGGTCTGGAAAACTCTTTGTGAAAATATCTGCCAATTAAAGATCAGAAGGAACAAATTTGGTTGAGAGTTGTCTAGATGTAACTAGCTCAGGAATGAAATGATAATCAATCTCAATGTGTTTGGCTCGTTTATAAGCAACCGGATTTTGGCTAAGAAAAATGACACTTTTGTTATCACAAGAAGCACTGGACAATATGGAGGAAGAGCACGCAACTCTCGAAGTAAATGAGTCACCCAAATAATTTCTTGAGCTGTATTAGTCATGGCCCGATACTCAGATTCACAGCTTGAATGCAAAATTGTGGGATGCTTTTTCGCACTCCAAGATCTTAAATAACCACCAAAGAAAATTGAGTAGCCATATGTAGAATGACTTGTCTCAATACAATGAGCCCAATCCGCATCAGAGTAACCAATAATGGCATTGCTGGGCTGATTTGTGAAATATAAACTGAAGCTTAAGGTACCCTTAACATACCTTAAAATTCTCTTGACAATCGAAAAATAATCCATTGTAGGCGCATGAAGAAATTGACTTACATGATTCACAGCATAAGACAAGTCAGGACGAGTGATAGTGAGATACTGTAACACCCCCACCAAAGAGCGATAAAGAGTAGGATCATTAAATGGAGTCCCAGTACTAACTATAGAAATCCCAGTCTCCACAGGTGTACCAATAGGCTTCGATTCTAAAAGAGATGCCCGAGAGAGAATATCGTGGGCATACTTGGCTTGACTTAAGAACAAACTATTCGCAGTTTGTCTGATTTCAAGACCAAGAAAGTAGTTGAGGGAGCCCAAATCCTTAATTGCAAATTCTTTGTGTACTCTTGAAATGAAACGACGGAGAAAAGATAAATCATTCGCCGTGACTATGATATCATCCACATAAAGCAAAAAGAAATAGTTGAAGAACCACACATAATGTAGAACAAGAATGTGTCGGCTCGACTACATAAGAATACCAAACTCAATAAGAAATTACTTAACTGTTTGAACCAAGCAAGAGGCGCTTGGCGAAGACCATACAGAGCTTTTCATAGGCGGCACACGTGATAATAAAATCTAGGATCAACAAAGCCAGACGGTTGTGACATGTAAACGGGTTTGATAAAATAGCCATTCAAGAAAGCATTCTTGATGTCAAGTTGACGTCGCAGCCTTGGCCACATGACTAAAAGTGTGAGTGAAATCAATACCAGGAATTTGGCTAAACCCCTGAGCAACCAAATAGCCTTATACCATAATAGTAACCATCAGAATGAAACTTTTTTCGAAAGACCCACTTTGAATCAATAATATTAGCATCCGATGGCTATGGAATAAGATCTCATGTACCACTTATTTTGAAGAGATCCATTTCTTCATGCATAGCAGCAAGCCAATAAGGATGCTTTATGATGGACTTAAACCCCTTAGGCTCAGATGAAGCAAGTAAAGCAGTGATAAGAGAAGTAGAAGCAACATCAGTAATGTAACGAGGTTTGAAAATACATAATTTGGAACAAGTTTTCATATGATGAGATGATGCATTAACGAGCTGGGAATCAGGTGGAGCTAGAACCAGATCAAGACCCATAGGAGAAATGGAGTTTTGCAACTCAGCTTGTTGTAAAAGAGGTTCACCAATAGCCGACAGAGCATCTGGGCAAAGAAAACATGAAGTTAAAAGAGATGAGGAATCAGACTCCTTCGAGACAGACGTCGAACTTTCAAGAGAGACACATTCAGTGACCTTAGGTTGAAAAAAAGATGAAATAGGCATTTTGTCAGAAGATATTAATGCTTTTCTCAGATTCGAGAATAATCAGGATCGTAACACCGATAACCCTTGTAAGTACTGCTGTATCCCAAAAATATGCATGGATGACTGCGAGGTGCCAACTTATGTTTAGAGTAATCATGAAGACAATGATATACTCTACAACCGAATATCTTAAAGTTTGCATAATTCGGGACAACACCAAAAAGTAGATCAAATGGAGACTTATTATCAAACAAGGGTGTGGGCAGACGATTTATGATATAAGCAGCGGAAGAAAAAGCAATCATCCAAAAGCTTGTAGGAGTACGTAAATGAAATAGCATTAACATCCCAGTTTCAGTTATATCTCTATGCTTACATTCCGCACGCCCATTCTGCTCCGGAGTATATGGGCAAGACATACAATGAAGAATGCCATTCTTTTCAAAGAATTCACGTACCCGAGAATTAGTGAATTCAGTACCGCCATCACTTTGGAAAACTTTCACAGTAGTATCAACTGGTTACAAACAAATGTGTGGAACTTAAGCAAAGTATCAAAAAAATTTGACTTATTTTACAGTGGATAAAACCATACAAACCTATAAAAATCATCAATAAAAATAGCATAATATCAAAAACCTTCTCTAGAACAAATCGGGACAGGTTCCCATAAATCACAGTGAACAAGATGCAAAACTACATACGCTCGTTTATTATTCTCAATGAAAGATAATTTCTTACTTTTGGCCAACTGACAAGAAGCACAAACAGTGGGTTTTGGTAAAACAGAATTAACACAAAGCTGTCCAATTTTGTTCAATAAACTAACAATAAAAAAGTTTACATGCCCTAAACGGGAATGCCATAACTCAAAGAATGCCGTCGAAAGCTTCGAGAGTAACGCTGCAACTAATGCTGAACTCTCGTGCTGCAAAACATGAAGACCATTTTCGCATGTCTCTTTTGCAAGAATTTCCTGTGAACCCCGTGTCTGAATAGAAAATGACTTGTCATTAAATAAAACATCAATCGGAAGATCCGAAGTAAGCTTACTTATTGACAATAAATTCTTAGTGATATGAGGGACCACCAACACATTATTTAAACGAATATTACGTGAAACTTGACAAGAAACCATATGTGAAATAGGAATAGAATTTCTATTACCAGCAACTTTATCGTTACCATGATAAGTTGAAAAATTATCAAGATCAGCAGTAGTGGAAGTCATGTGGGTTGAAACTCCGGAGTCCATGTACCAATCAGGAGCAGATTCACGAGTAAGTGAACACTGAGCATCAAAAGCTTGAGCCAAATATAGTAGATAATTTTGAGGTGCGTGGCAGCCCATTGTAATCCCTAGAGAATCTTTACCGGCAGCGAGTGGCATAGTGTCCATCTTCACGACAAATTTGGCAGTTAGGGATGAAGGATCTTTTACCATCACGGCTCATATTTGTGTTACCACTACGATTGCCAGAGCGGTATTGATAATTACTTCGATTTGGACCACGATTTGCAGTGAAGGCAGCAGGGACAACAACATCACTTTCACGAGTGAGATTTTCATGATTTTTGGCTTGATGAATCAATTCATGCAAGGAAGGTGTGGGATGCATAACCAAGCGAAGATCTGAGAAGCTAGAGTATTTGGGGCCAAGACCACGCAAATACCAATTATTTTTATCTGATTCAGAAACTGGGCAACCAATCAAAGCAAGTTGATCACACAAGAGTTTTATTTTTTTGCTGAAATCATCATCCATAGATGAACCTCGTTTAAGAAGGTGAAGTTCATTCTGCAATTGATATATTCTTGAAGGAGAAGAATAGCCACACTGGCCTCAAGAGAGATCCACACAGATCGGGCGGTAGTACACCCAAGAACCTCTGACATGGATTCTTCGATAATAGTCGACAACAGAAGGCTTTCACTTTTTGATCCATAACAGACCAAGAAGTAAAAGCAGGATTCGGCACAACCGAACCGTCATCACTAGTGAGAGAAATAGCAGAAGTAGAAGAATATCAGTCAAATAAGAAGCAAGATCATGAGTTGCAAGTGTGGGCAACATTTGATTGCACCATAATAAATAATTGGAGGAGTTCAATTTGATGGTAACCATGTGAACAATTGTATGAAGAGGGATGGAAGTGGCAGCCATTGGAAAGAATGAAAGAAGAGCAAAATGTGAAAGAGAGGAAGAGAGGGTTAGGTGTTTAGGCTGATACCATATGAGAAAGAGATTTGATCACCAATGAACCATTGTGGTTGAGGAGTTCTCACTATATAATTATATCATGTACAAGGAATAAAACAAAAAGTTACAACAAACAAAAGAATACTCCCTCCGTCACAGGCTAAGAGAGGCATTTTTCTATTTTTGTCGTCCCGCCCAAAGAGCCTCATTTCCTTTTTTACACACATGAGACCCACACACCCCCTCTAATACAATTAAAATATGAGACTCATACTCCCACTAATACAACTACACACTACACATTAAATAATAATACTCCTTAATCAACGTGCAAAAAAGAAAATGACCCTCTTACGCTGGGACGGAGGGAGTAATGTACAATAAGATCAATAAGATATGTAGAGATAATGTTTGACCAAGTCAATTAAATTATTATCCTTCATATTTTGCTTATGTCCACATTAAACAGGATAAACTAGCTCTAATGGCAATAAGATGCATCATGATAGGATACCCTAGAGGTGTGAAGGTTTACAAGTTGTGGAGCAACAAATTTTAAGATTTTCCCACCATCTTAGTGGCTTTATTTTTTTTTACCCCGTTCCCCTTCTATTACAACACTTCCCCACGCGCTACCCCATCTTGATTTAATCACCCTCGCCCATAGACTCTTCCCATCACTAACAAATCTCCACATCCATTTACCTAATAGTGCACAATTAAAACAAGTTAATTATTTTACACCAAGGCCCCCTGATGCCTTCGGTTTACATATATCTTTCCAATTTACCCAAGATATTTTATTGGCACTCTCACCTCCTCCTCGACAAATATAATCTTTGAAGACCTGAAATTACCTCAAAACTTATTTAGGAGCACGGTAAGCAGAAAGAATGTAAACCGGGATTGATGATAAGACTAGGGATGTCAACGGGTCAGGTCGGGCCGGGTACTTAACTATCCAGATCTGACCCGTTTCAAAAATGCCCGCCTAGGACCCGCACGGGTCCTATATTACTGGCCCGTGCCCCGCCCTGTATGGGGTGGGTCTGCCCCGCCCCACCTCTTTTTTTAATACATCAATTTATCAGCACTCACGAGGAAAACAACAGTCTCCATGCTGCCAAGGCAACACCTTCCAAGAATCTCAATTCATACCTTTAAACAACAGTCTCCATTAGAGATTAAAATTATGAAAACTTAAAATTAATTTTTTTTAAAAAATCAAAAGGGGTAGGTGATAGGGGTTTTCTCAACACACAAATTAATCATCAAGTATAAGGATATCAATTGTAGTTGCGAAGATGACCAAGTTACAATATTGAACCCACGGGACGGTTAAATATCAATTTCGTTATATTCTAGTATACTTTAGACTATGTTTGGTAATTGTAAAGGTTTAAGGAATAATGACTTCTAATCGAAATAGCAAAAAGAAATAGTAAGAGTAGAGAAAAGTGAGTTGTGATCAAGAAGAATAGTAGGTAGTTCGTCGGGTCATCCAGTTTCACTAGCAATTCGTATTTTCATGTGATGGTGTCCGACTCTGCGCTGTGGTTTGTGGACACATCACTAGACCATGCAAGTTTACTCTATAGACACAAGTAAATATGCGCTTGACACGTGTGAATAATCTCGGAGCAAGAGATATACTTCACCCCCCTTTCTAGGTACTATTATAATCAATTATCTTCTACGTCTAGAATCTAACCCAATTTGATCTCCCTTTTTAGGTACTATAAAGTTATACTCTTCATCCTATTCATCAACCTGAATTTAATTCAATTAATGAATATTCATATAAGACAGTTCTAATAAGACTTCGGAATCCCTTCACTTAGAATTATAACAATAAACCCTGCTCAGTAGTGAACGCACTCAACCAATAACCATGTTATGTATTCAGACTCTACACAACGATCATTGATGCACAAAACGACTATGAGTATGGATTAAATATGCAATCTTATATAAAACAAACCACAGGTAGTGTTGTACGGAGTTTTACACACAAAATATGAATTACATCATGAAACTTTCATAACCCTAGAACTACCAAGGCGGTTCTAGCCCATGATCGATCTAAGAATAATCATGGTTAGATTGATCATTCTTACTTGAACCTTCAGTGAACTTCTGTCACAGCCCTCCGGATGGATCACCACCTCTACTCTTGTCTCTCTTATGATTGATGATCGAAAAGCTCTCTTTATTCTCTGTATGAGCCTCCTTTTATACTTGTAATCACGTCTCTAGGGCTTGGAATGGGCTTTCTAAGTGATCTCACGCGTTTCGGCCTCGAAAATCCGGATAAGGTAAGTTCTCGCACGTAGGTTCGACCTCGTCAAACAGGTCGAACAACTAGCCACAGATCGAACCCCAAGTCGAACCCCGCTACTGGAAGAATTCTACACTGGTTCGACCTCTTGAATAGGTCGAACCTCTCAGGACTTGGTCGAACCCCAGGTCGAACCTCATCACTAGACAATTTCCGCTCCTGATTCGACTAACTGGCAAGTCGAACTCAAATGTCGTGGTCGAATCCTCTTTTCTGCGAACTTGTTCGACCATGGTTCGACCTGATGGACAGGTCGAACCACTTGAGTCGTGGTCGAACCTTCTTTTGTAAGCTCAGCAATGCTGGTTCGACCTGCTGGAGAGGTCGAACCCTCCTCCAACCAGGTCGAACCCTCCTATTTCTTGGGCGGTTCGCATGGCTTCGACTCCGTCTCTTCGATTCTTGGCACTTTCACTCCGTTTTTGCTAAGAAAACCACTCAAATAGCTCCACTAACGCCTGATTCATGCTAATTCACAATATATATAGGTTTTCCACCTATTTCCACATCAAAACTCTCCAAAACTAGCACAAAATATAGTGCCAAACTTGTGAATTTACACACTCATCAAACCCCCAAACTTGCATGTTGCTCGTCCCGAGGCAACCAATTTAAACCACAGGAGTCGTGTATAATTCAACAAGATCAAGTACAACACATATTACACATGCCACTTCATTGAATCAAACAAGAATTACTTGCATTATATATTTTCACTCATGTAAAATCAATCCAATCACACACCATTCGGAGTACTAAGTAATCTAGCTGACAAGATAAATCTTTACTCTCTTTCGCTCACGTGCGTGAGGCACTATAGGCTAGTATAAACACTCATATCAATTCATATTCACGCGTAACCATAAGCTTGACAAAGGTCTCAAAAAGCAACTCACATCAAATTAATAATAGGATCACAAAGGACTTGTTTCTAGGTTGTAATGTTGGCTCTTTGGAAAGGGTAGGAAAATTTGGACATAGTGACTTAAGACACTAGTAGAGAGTTACCTTGGAGGTTCTTGATTTCTCATTCGGCTTCATATTCTCCTCCAATTCTTCTCTTGCACTTGCAATTTTCGATTTTCCTTCTCTTCCTTGCATCAATATCATTCTTCTTTTGATCGCTCGGGTACCAGTTGTAGGCACTACCCTTCTCGAACATCATTCGGCTGCTTTTTAAAAGTTCAAGCCCCATGTATAAGCAATTCGGGGTACCAGTTTCAGGCACTACCCCTAACAAGATTTAACCATGTACTTTTCTTACTAAATCTCATTCCATCTTCCTTTTCTTCTTGCACACTTATTCACCTTACTCTCTCTACCAATGAATAGGGTATTTTCAAAGCTCAAATAAGGTAATTAAGGCTCTTTTATTTGGCTTGCCAAAGAAAAAGCTTTTAAAAGGCTCAAACAGGGCTACCAAAGGTTTATAAAATCATTAAGAAAGGTAAAATTTGGCTAAGTGACTCAATTAATCAAAAATGGCCTAAGATCATGTCCTAATATTTCATCAATTGTAAAGTTCACACAAGACTCCAAGCCAAGTTCTAGAATACGTTTATACGAATGATTATCTCAAAAATAAACTATCATGATCAATCATGATAGAGGCTCAAATCCTCACATAGGTAATCAATTCCTAATACTCGTCATAGCACATAATCAAGATCAATTCCTCATGAATTCCATATACTTAACAAATTATACATGCTCTTTTCAATGAAAATAAACACGTAAACACATGAATGCACAGAATCAACAACCCATATACAAATCAATCATACAAGATCAACTATATCAAGTACATGCCACTCACACATGAATCACACCCCAATCTGTAAGAATAAAAAGAAAAATGGGAGATAAGATGAATCGGAGAAGCCAAAAGAAAACCTGAAACTACTCTCTAGGAGCATCATCATCCTCATCATCATCTTTGTCATCCTCATCCATCATATTCTCTACAGCTCGGCACAGACTGGTAATGTGCCTATCCATCATATCCACTCGACTACTCACTCTACCAACACGCTCATCCAAGGCAGAGTACCTCTCGTTCAGCGTGGCGTAGTTGGTGTTAGCGAGCGCGAGCTGCTTGTTCGTCTCCTGCTGTGCAGCTACTACCGCGACCAGCTGCTCATGAATCAAGCAAAGCTGCTCCCGTGTACCTGGGACTGCTCGCTGCTGCTGTGGTACCGGAGCATGCTGAGGCACGTCATGCTGCTCTTCCTCCGGAATCTCCATCTCCGGCTGCTCATCTACCTGATCCTCCTCTTCAAGCTGTTGTGGCTGAGGTGGACGGAACTCTCCTTGATCAATGATCTGCTGTAACTCAGCCATCCTCCCCTCAGCACACATCTGCGCTACCACTCTCCAATCACCACCCGACTTCACTGCCATGGATAAGGCGATATGTCCGAGAGAATTCATCAACTTATTCTTTGCTACTCGAATAGTTGTCAAGTTGCTCACGTTGAAGGGGAACATAAATTCGAAAGGCTTGAGACCCCTCGTGAAGAACCAATCTCCATCTCTAAAATGGGCAAATCCTCCCTTCACGCACGTGATCATTATCAAATCGGGTTCTCCTTCTACTGGTGTAATGCCGGTGAGATCCAAGTTGTAATGCTCAGCCACGATCGTCAGTAACCCTCCAATATTCACCTTTTGAAATCCAATGGTCTTGAATCGATGCAGCTGCGCAATGAAATAAGCTCCAACATTGAACTGCACCCCATTTAGCATACACCACAGGGCGTAAAGCTCTCCTCTAGACACAACACTCCCCTCCGAGCGGGCGAATAACGTGTTGCTCAGGACGCGGTCCATGTACCTCAAGACTGGGTTCTTTATTGCGGAAGCACGAGCCTATCTGATCTTATAATCTCGAATCTCCCCGGTGATCTCCCTCCAAAACCGATTTGCACTGAATGCAGCATTTTCCAATCGAGGAATCTCTAAAGGCATCTCAAACAACTCATTGAAATCCTCAGACGTCCATCTCCTACTCACTCCGCCAAGCTGAAACGTACACTGATATGGGTACCCAAGCGGGTCCTTCTCCATCTCAAATGAGCAAACTACTTCCGCTGTAACATGGAAGTACGTCGGCCTCTTCAACTCCATAAATCTTCGGATCCCTACTTGATCGAACATCCAAAATATGTCATCCCCTACTCTCATTATCCTCATTGCTTCATCATCTTGGTATCGAGTGCGAGCTATCTTGTCTGAAACTTCTTCCCACTTCTCTTTGATCTCATCCCAATCTTGCATCTGGATCTTGAAATTTTTGGGTAAACGATCTTGTAGCCTCAGTTTCCTTGTCACTTTGTCCAAATTCGAAGGCCTGTCATGCCTCTTCTTCGATCTTTCCTCCTCTGCCTTTCCTTTATCTTTACTTGATCCTTGTCCCTTTCCTGAAAACAAATACTTCAATCCAACCAACAAGACAAGAAAACAAGTATTTTACTAGCACATCACATACTCTACTCAAGACTTCAAGCATCAATGCATAATCACTCCAACTATCGTCTCAACACCACTTGCTTATTCAACATGCTCAAAACATCTTCAATCAACCTTCTTTAAATAGCCAACAAGCATGCATCAACAATTCAAGCAATTCATAACAATTTCAACAATTCAGAACATGAACTACTCCAATTCGAGTACCAATTCAACCAAACTAACATGCTTGTCCTAATAGTTGCACAATATTGTTGATCAATTCACATAAACCATCAAGTTCAATCTATAATCAAGCATTCTCAACCAACAAACAAGAATTCATATGAAACAAGTAACAATATCAACATTCACCATGAAATTCAACCATACTTCAACATCAATCCTCTTATTCACATCGAATTTCATACCTAAACCTTCAATCCTAGAGTAATTGAGTTGGAAAAGCATACCTTTTGACTTGCCCATGGTGAACAACCGATCAAAATCACACACACACAAGAATGTCGCGACTGAAGCCCTAATTTGCGACGAAAATTGCCCAAATCCGCGCCCAATTCGTAAATTCTAAGTGTAATGTTGTGTAATCGGTGTGCAATCAAGTGTAATCGAAGAATTTGTGTAATGGTGTAGAGGTTCAAAGAGGGTTCGAGGTTTAGTGTTTCAAAAAAGTGATCGAACCCTCCAAAAAATCGAACTTAAATTGCGTACCTGGCTTGGTTCAACCTCAGGTTCGACCTCCTGAACAGGTCGAACAATGGATGATGAGGTCGAACCTACCTTCTGGACAAATGCTCTTCTCGGTTCGACCTGGGTTCAACTTGCTGATCAGGTCGAACAATCCTTGAATTGGTCGAACCCATTTTCTGGAAAACAGAGTGCCTTGAACTGACTGGTTAGACCTCAGGTTCAACCTTCTGAACAAGTCGAACAAATATGGCTTAGGTAGAACCACCTCACTGGACAACTTTCAACTCCGATTCGACTTCCTCTGCTTTCGTTCGACCTCTGGCACTGGTCGAACCACTCCTGGCGTTGGTCGAACCATCCTTCTGACTTTCAAAACTGAGTGTTCTTCATTCACTACACACTTCAAGCTTCAACACAACTCATTAGGTACAATCTAGAGCACAACTTCAGAAATTGTTCCACAAGACATCATTCATGAGTAACTCCGTAAAAGAAAACACAACTAAAAACTACTGAACATTAGACAAGTTGTAAAAAATCGGAACATCAAAATCGATTAAAATTTTAATATGGCCGCAAAAACCAACTTCCCTAACAAACAATACAAAGAAAAGATTATACTATCGGTGCTTATCAAAGTAAGTACATCACACCCCTCCCCCAAACTTAGGAGAAACGAAAGTCGAAACTAAGTTTGCAAAGAGATGTAATTGCCAAAAAGTAAGCACGTCAAATATAAAATTTTCTTACTCACACAAAAGAAATAAAGCAATAAAACGAAAGAGTAAGCTCTCAACAAGCGCTCATATTTAACGTCGGAGAGTCACGACGGTACCAAATCAGATCAAGGTATCATAAAAAATGACACACGCATCATCCGGCGACTTATAATGCTTCAACCGATGCCCATTCGCCGCGATAACATCTCCATCTTTGTCAATAAGCTCAAAACTCCCCCCTCCTAAGGCTCGATGAATCATGAACGGTCCCGTCCACTTTGACTTCAACTTGCCTGCAAAAAGCTTCAATCGAGAGTTAAAAAGTAGTACCTCATCTCCTTGCTTGAACTCCTTGTATGAGATCTTAGAATCATGCCACCTCTTCATTCTTTCCTTATAAATCTCTGAATTCTTGTAAACACGACTCCTAAACTCATCCAATTGATTCATGTGAGTTATCCTCAACTCCTTCACATCCTTGAGGGTCAAGTTCAAGCGTCGCAAAGCCCAAAACGCTTTGTGTTGAATCTCTACAGGTAAGTGGCACGGCTTCCCATAGACAATTTGATACGGTGACATATCTAACACCGTCTTGTAAGCGATTCGGAACCCCCATAACACATCATCGAGCTTCATAGCCTAATCCTTTCTATTAGTTCCTACCACTTTCTCCATAATCTGTTTGACTTGACGGTTGGAGACCTCTGCTTGCCCATTCGCTTGCGGATGATAGGGTGTAGTAACCCTATGCTTAACACCATAATCCTTAAGCACCTTCTCAAGAAATTTATTGAAGAAGTGGGAACCTCCATCACTAACTAGTGCTCTAGGAACTCCATAACGAGCAAAAATATGCTTCTTCAAGAAAGATAAAACAATTTTAGAGTCATTTACACGAGTAGGAATCGCTTCCACCCACTTTGAAACATAATCCACATCAAGAAGAATGTAGAGAAACCCATTCGACTGGGGAAAAGGCCCCATAAAATCGATCCCCCATACATCAAATATCTCCACAACTATGCTAGGCTGCAGTGGCATCTCATCTCTCCTACCTATATTTCCCATGCGCTGACATCTATCGCAAGACGCCACATAGCTCTCACAATCTCTAAACAATGTAGGCCAATAGAGAGCGGATTGAAGTACCTTAGCTGCAGTCTTTTGCGCTCCGAAATGTCCCCCATTTGGTTGTGCATGGCAAAACTCAAGCACACTCTCCATTTCCATCTCGGGTACACATCTTCGGACAATAGAATCTGTACATATCTTGTAAATAAGCGGATCATACCATATAAATGTCTCAACTTCCCTCCTAAATTTCACAAGTTGATATCGGTTGAGATCCCTTGGAATTTCTCCAATGACAATGTAATTAACATAATCCGCGTACCATGGATCTATACCTTGCGCTGCGACCACACACGCTCACTCAGTCCCTTCAACAGCCACAGCCATGATCTTCTCATCAGGGAACATCTCTTCAATATACTCAAAAGAATTATCACAATGCTCCCTAGTCTCCAACCTTGACAAGTGATCTGCCAACACATTTTCTGTTCCTTTCTTATCCCGAATCTCCATGTCAAACTCCTGCAGTAGTAGAATCCACCTTATAATTCTAGGCTTCGTCTCATTCTTCTCCATCAAATACCGAATCGCTGAACGATCCGTATACACAATCGTCTTCATGCCAACCAAATACTGACGAAACTTATCGAATGCATACACAACAGCTAAAAACTCTTTTCAGTCACCGTGTAATTCTTCTGTGCCGCATCGAAAGTCTTACTCGCGTAGTAAATGGCGCAGAACTTCTTCTTCCTTAGCTGCCCGAGCACCACACCCAGTGCTACATCACTTGCATCACACATAAGTACAAACGGTTGAGTCCAATCCGGTGTGATCAAGATAGGGGCAGTAATTAGCGCCTCCTTCAAAACTTAAAAAGCTGTTAGACACTCATCATTAAACACAAAAGGAATATCCTTTTCAAGTAAATGAGATAAGGGCTTAGAGTATTTTGAGAAGTCTTTTATGAATCTCCTGTAAAAACCAGCGTGTCCAAGGAAGGACCGCACTCCTCTTTCATTGGTCGGTGGTGGAAGCTTCTCAATTGCCACCACTTTAGCACAATCTACTTGCAATCCCTTGGCAGAAACATGATGCCCAAGAACAATCCCATCCTTCACCATGAAGTGACACTTCTCCCAATTCAAGACAAGATTAGTTTCTTGACACCTCTTCAAAACAATAGCAAGGTTAGACAAATAAATATCAAACGAAGAACCAAAAATTGAAAAATCGTCCATGAACACCTCCATGATCTTTTCTATCAAACCATCAAAAATTACCATCATGCATCTCTAAAAAGTAGCAGGCGCATTACACAATCCAAACGGCATCTTCCTAAAAGCAAAGGTCCCGTAGGGGCAAGTAAAAGTGGTTTTTTCTTGATCCTCGGAAGCAATCATGATTTGGTTGTACCCCGAGTATCCATCCAAGAAATAATAAAACTCATACCCTGCAAGACGATCTAACATTTGATCCATAAAAGGAAGAGGAAAATGGTCCTTACACGTGTTCTCATTTAATTTCCTGTAATCCACACATGTACGCCATCCCGTATGAATCCTCGTGGCTATAGCTTCTCCATCCTCAGCTTTCACTACAGTCATATCTCCCTTTTTAGCAACTACATGCAATGGACTCACATGGGGACTATCACTAATAGGATATATAATTCCAGCATCCAACCACGTAAGGATTTGCTTTCTTATCACCTCTTGAATTGCGGGATTCACCCTACGCTGATTTTGAACACTCGCCTTGGCTTCATCCAACAACCTAATCCGATGCATACAATACAAAAGACTAATACTTTTCAAATCATCAAGTGACCACCCTATTGCAGACTTGTACTTCCTTAAGACATCTAATAACTCCTCAAGTTGATCATCATTAAGGAAAGAAGATACAATTACCGGATATTTTGCATTATCACCAAGAAAAGCGTACTTCAAGTGTTCCGGCAATGGTTTCAACTCCTCTTTCCTTTCTTCCACTGGAGCGCTTTCGTTATCCAAAGGCAAGTACTTCCTGGTCCATTTGACTTCTTCCACCTTTGTTCTTTCCAATTCAAACCTGTCATCACCCAAAGCAAGAAAGTTTTCAAGAAATTCAATACATACCTCGTTAGAAAGTCCGTCAAGCTCTGTAGTGGGATAAGTAAGA
This sequence comes from Pogostemon cablin, assembly GCA_023678885.1. NCBI lineage: Eukaryota > Viridiplantae > Streptophyta > Magnoliopsida > Lamiales > Lamiaceae > Pogostemon > Pogostemon cablin. The sequence goes on along the minus strand of CM042997.1, from coordinate 20,884,581 downwards.
GACTCCATCAAACATGTCTCAAGAGGATCCTTTGACAAGATCAGAGACATATCCTCCTTCACAATCTCCTCCACCACGTCAATACTATAACACTGGGACTCCATTGGCATCTTCATTGCTTTGTCCAAGTTGAAAAGTACTTCTTCTTTGTCCATTCGCAGCTTAAGTTCTCCCTTCCGAACATCTATCATAGCTCCAGTCGTAGCAAGGAATGGCCTCCCCAAGATTAAAGGAACATTATCCTTGTCATCATCCATTTCTAGTACAAGGAAATCCACAGGAAAGACTAGCTTCTCCACCTTTACAAGAACATCTTCAACAATACCTTTCGGAAACGTCAGTGATCTATCTGCCAATTGGAGAGCAACAGTCGTCGGGGTCAACTCCCCCAAACCAAGCCTCTGAAAGATGGACAACGACATCAAATTGATGCTTGCCCCTAGATCGCACAAAGCTCGCCGTGCTGGCCCCTTCCCGATCTCACATAGAATAGTAAAGCTCCGCGGATCTGTCATCTTTGGTGGCAACTTCTTTTGAATAATTGAGCTACAATTCTCAGATAAGTTTACCGTTTCAACTCCGGTTAAGCTTCGCTTCTTCATCAATATGTCTTTAAGGAATCGAGAATAATATGGCATCTCCATGATTGCCTCTGAAAAAGGGATGTTCATGCTTATCTTGTTCATTATCTCTGAAAACTTCTTGAACTTCTCTTCCAATCCCTTCTTCACTAGCTTGTAGGGAAACGGTGTAGGTATCTTTGTTTTGGGAATCCCCCATTCATCACGATCAACCTTCTCCGCTTTCTCCTTTTCGGCTCTTAATCGCTTAGCTCTTTCCCAATTTTTCTCAGCTATTATATCTGTACTTTGCTCATTCCATACCACTGGAGTCGCATCGACATCAAAAGGAAAATCAGGTGCATCGATCAAAACATCTTGGCGAGGTTCGACCAATGTTTGACCTATTTGAGAGGTCGAACCAGGTTTGTATTGGTCGAACCTCTCTCCTGGAAGACTTATCTCATTCTGCTCTTGAGGTTCGACTAGGGTTCGACCAACATTGGAGGTCGAACAATTACCCCCGAGGTCGAACCGCTTCACTGTATAGTTTCTATCCTCCGGTTCGACCTGAGTTCGACCTGATGGGTTGGTCGAACAATTACGATCGTGGTCGAACCGTTCCTGCGACAAAACAGAGTGCTCTTGCTGATGAGGTTCGACCATGGTTCGACCTGTATGCCAGGTCGAACCCTCTGAGTGTTGGTCGAACCGAGGCTTAGAAAATTCCAACTTTGATTCCGGTCTCATCGGTCCCTCGTACTGCGTTCTCGACCTCAGTGTGATGGCATTACACGACTTTGGATTCTCTATACTCTGAGATGGAAACTTCCCTTTGCCTACAGATTGAGTCAATGTGTTCACATTCTCTGCAATTGTACCCATCAACAACGTGAGATCTTTCACTTGAGTAGACAAATCTCTGTGGTGATCATCAATCTTTTTCTCAAGTTTGGCCTCAAGGCAGTTCACTCTTTCATCATTCTTTACCATGTACCTGTTCACAGTATCCTCAAAACCAGGCTTCCCTTCTTCCACCTTTTCTCCCGGATCAACACCCATCGGAAGTTGCACTGCATTGTTCGTATTGCTCCATGAAAATTCGGGCCTCCTTGGTTGTTGTTGATAACTACCAGAGGAACCACGATTGTTAAAGTTTCCTCGATAGTTCCCTTGGTAATTCCGGTTTTCTTGATTTGGGTACCTCGTTCCTTGAATACTTTGACCCATGGCATAATTTGCTTCCTCCAATTCTTCTTGGATGGTTCCATTATTCATCATCTCTTGCTGCATGATTGGCACTCGTTGAGATATCTCGCTGATCTGCTTCTGTTGAGACTCAAGTAGCTTGTTGATATTGGACAAGCTCGAAACGATCTCATCCTCTCTCTTTGTTTTCACCATTGCTTGTTCAACCTGAGCTACCTTTCCAAGGACATACGTACCTCTAACTCTATCAGTAGGCCAATCCCTCGAATTCATCGATATGTCTTCAAACAATTTCTCGGCCTCAACGGATGACTTTGTAAGCAATGCTCCATTAGAAGAAGCATCAAGTAACACTCTTGATTCACAGTCCAATCCATTATAGAATATACTGATATATTGGGCTTTAGATAACCCATGTTGAGGGCACTTTCTGAGCATGTCCTTGAATCTATCCCACGCTTCATGAAATTTCTCACCTCCACTGATAGCAAATTGGTTAATATCTTGCTTCATCTTAAACACCTTCGAAGGTGGCATATACCTTTCCAAGAACCTTAACTTCAATTGCTCCCACGTGGTGCACTCAGCTGCGTTAATAGTATCGTACCAATCTCTCGCCTTTTCAGTAAGCGAGAATTTGAACAAAAGGATCTTCCTAGCATCTTCATGTTCTCCTACGTCTTTTTGAGTACTTGCATAACCCAAGAACTTGTTCAGATGCTGCTGCGGATCCTCGAAAGACCCTCCTGAAATGGAGTTTCTTTCAATCATGCTAATAAGAGCAGGATAAAGATCGAAAGCTGTGTTAGTTTCCCTTGCTCCTAAAAGCTCATAATTTCCAGCCCCATTATTTCTGAAAACCTCTCGGATGACTAGATTATCCGGATTCGCTGCCATGTTGACTATTCCTACTTCCAAATTAACTTCAGTTGTAGTCTCAATCGTCTGCAAAATCTGCTCGTCAACCTTGACTCCAAAATTCAGAGCTTCAGTTGGGTCAATTGTCTTTGCCTTGCTCTTATTCTTCTTCTTCTTTCTTGATGATGCTCCAATCTCAGGATTATAAGGTTCAAGATTACCTTTCTTTGATCTTGTGAGCATACACCTAAAACGAATAAGAAAGAAAACAACAAAACAAGGTAAATAGTCCTAATAAACTAGAAATATTACAAAAAAGATATTTTACGCCGTCCCCGGCAACGGCGCCAAGAACTTGATAGGGGTTTTCTCAACACACAAATTAATCCTCAAGTATAAGGATATCAATTGTAGTCGCGAAGATGACCAAGTTACAATATCGAACCCACGGGACGGTTAAATATCAATTTCGTTATATTCTAGTATACTTTAGACTATGTTTGGTAATTGTAAAGGTTTAAGGAATAATGACTTCTAATCGAAACAGCAAAAAGAAATAGTAAGAGTAGAGAAAAGTGAGTTGTGATCAAGAAGAATAGTAGGTAGTTCGTTGATGAGTGTGTAAATTCACAAGTTTGGCAATATGTTTTGTGCTAGTTTTGGAGAGTTTTGATGTGAAAATAGGTGGAAAACCTATATATATTGTGAATTAGCATGAATCAGGTGTTAGTGGAGCTATTTGAGTATTTTCTTAGCAAAAACGGAGTGAAAGTGCCAAGAATCGAAGAGACGGAGTCGAAGTCATGCGAACCGCCCAAGAAATAGGGGGGTTCGACCTGGTTGGAGGAGGGTTCGACCTCTCCAGCAGGTCGAACCAGCATTGCCGAGCTGACAGAAGAGGATTCGACCACGACTCAAGTGGTTTGACCTATCCATCAGGTAGAACCATGGTCGAACCAGTTCGCGGAAAAGAGGATTCGACCACGACGTTTGAGTTCGACTTGCCAGTTGGTCGAATCGGGAGCGGGAGTTGTCCAGTGATGAGGTTTGACCTGGGGTTCAACCAAGGCCTAAGTTGTTCGACCTGTTCAAGAGGTTGAACCAGTGCAGAATTCTTCCAGTAGCGGGGTTCGACCTGTTGTTCGACCTGTGGCCGTTTGTTCGACCTGTTTGACGAGGTCGAACCTGCGTGCGAGAACTTACCTTATTCGAATTTTCGAGGCCGAAACGCGTGAGATCACTTAGAAAGCCCATTCCAAGCCCTAGAGACGTGATTACAAGTATAAAAGGAGGCTCATACAGAGAATGAAGAGAGCTTTTGATCATCAATCATAAGAGAGACAAGAGTAGAGGTGGTGATCCATCCGGAGGGCTATGACAGAAGTTCGCTGAAGGTTCAAGTAAGAATGATCAATCTAACCATGATTGTTCCTAGATCAATCATGGGCTAGAACCGCCTTGGTAGTTCTAGGGTTATGAAAGTTTCATGATGTAATTCATATTTCGTGTGTAAAACTCCGTACATACTCATAGTCGTTTTGTGCATCAATGATCGTTGTGTAGAGTTTGAATATATAACATGGTTATTGGTTGAGTGCGTTCACTACTGAGCAGGGTTTATTGTTATAATTCTAAGTGAAGGGATTCCGAAGTCTTATTAGAACCGTCTTATATGAATATTCATGAATTGAATTAAATTCGGGTTGATGAATAGGATGAAGAGTATAACTTTATAGTACCTAAAAAGGGAGATCAAATCGGGTTAGATTCTAGACGTAGAAGATAATTGATTATGATAGTACCTAGAAAGGGGGGTGAAGTATATCTCTTGCTCCGAGGTTATTCACACGTGTCAAGCGCATATTTACTTGTGTCTATAGAGTAAACTTGCATGGTCTAGTGATGCGTCCACAAACCACAGGGCAGAGTCGGACACCATCACATGAAAATATGAATTACTAGTGAAACTGGATGACCCGACGAACTACCTACTATTCTTATTGATCACAACTCACTTTTCTCTACTCTTACTATTTCTTTTTGCTATTTCAATTAGAAGTTATTATTTCTTAAACCTATACAATTACCAAACATAGTCTAAAGTATACTAGAATATAACGAAATTGATATTTAACCGTCCCGTGGGTTCGATATTGTAACTTGGTCATCTTCGCGACTACAATTGATATCTTTATACTTGAGGATTAATTTGTGTGTTGAGAAAACCCCTATAATTCGTCGGGTCATCCAGTTTCACTAGTAATTCGTATTTTCATGTAATGGTGTCCGACTCTACCCTGTGGTTTGTGGACGCATCACTAGACCATGCAAGTTTACTCTATAGACACAAGTAAATATGCGCTTGACACGTGTGAATAATCTCGGAGCAAGAGATATACTTCACCCTCCTTTCTAGGTACTATCATAATCAATTATCTTCTACGTCTAGAATCTAACCCGATTTGATCTCCCTTTTTAGGTACTATAAAGTTATACTCTTCATCCTATTCATCAACCCGAATTTAATTCAATTAATGAATATTCATATAAGACGGTTCTAATAAGACTTCGGAATCCCTTCACTTAGAATTATAACAATAAACCCTGCTCAGTAGTGAACGCACTCAACCAATAACCATGTTATGTATTCAGACTCTACACAACGATCATTGATGCACAAAACGACTATGTGTATGGATTAAATATGCAATCTTATATAAAACAAACCACAGGTAGTGTTGTACGGAGTTTTACACACGAAATATGAATTACATCATGAAACTTTCATAACCCTAGAACTACCAAGGCGGTTCTAGCCCATGATCGATCTAGGAACAATCATGGTTAGATTGATCATTCTTACTTGAACCTTCAGCGAACTTCTGTCACAGCCCTCCGGATGGATCACCACCTCTACTCTTGTCTCTCTTATGATTGATGATCGAAAAGCTCTCTTTATTCTCTGTATGAGCCTCCTTTTATACTTGTAATCACGCCTCTAGGGCTTGGAATGGGATTTCTAAGTGATCTCACGCGTTTCGGCCTCGAAAATCTGGATAAGGTAAGTTCTCGCACGTAGGTTCGACCTCGTCAAACAGGTCGAACAACTGGCCACAGGTCGAACCCCAAGTCGAACCCCGCTACTGGAAGAATTCTGCACTGGTTCGACCTCTTGAACAGGTCGAACCTCTCAGGACTTGGTCGAACCCCAGGTCGAACCTCATCACTGGACAATTTTCGCTCCCGATTCGATCAACTGGCAAGTCGAACTCAAACGTCGTGGTCGAATCCTCTTTTCTACGAACTTGTTCGACCATGGTTCGACCTGATGGACAGGTCGAACCACTTGAGTCGTGGTCGAACCTTCTTCTGTAAGCTCAGCAATGCTGGTTCGACCTGCTGGAGAGGTCGAACCCTCCTCCAACTAGGTCGAACCCTCCTATTTCTTGGGCGGTTCGCATGGCTTCGACTCCGTCTCTTCGATTCTTGGCACTTTCACTCCGTTTTTGCTAAGAAAACCACTCAAATAGCTCCACTAACACCTGATTCATGCTAATTCACAATATATATAGGTTTTCCACCTATTTCCACATCAAAACTCTCCAAAACTAGCACAAAACATAGTGCCAAACTTGTGAATTTACACACTCATCAGTAGGAAATCCCTAATCAACTGCTCAGAAAGAAATTAACAAATAAAGAAGATTTCATATCAGTTATGAAATTACAAGATACAAAAGGAAATTAAAATTAAAGATTAAAAGGAGTAATGAAGCATATAGAAGTTATTCAACACTAACTAATTTTCATTATTAGAATGGGCACCCCAACAAACATTCGAAGAAGAAATATTACAGATGAAAGGGAAGAAATGAAAATGGAATAGAAGAGCAGCTTCTGGAAGAAATGAAAATAGAAGAGAAGAGATAGAGAGAAAGTTGGAAGAAATAATTATGTTAATGGGGTAGGTGAAAGCGGCTGGGGTGTGATAGAAAATGAGAGGTTGAGAGAGATGTTAGGGTTCCACGCTTAAATAATAGTATACAAAAAAATAGTTAATATAATTATACATATATTATTATATAATATAAAATAAAATAAAATATAATTATTATTTAGAGTTCGGGGTGGGGCGGACCTAAATCAATACTCGGACCCGCCCGAATGTGTACGGGTCCAGGCCGGCCCGTCCCGTTTCTACTTCGGGTCGAGTCTGGGCCGCCCCAAAACGTACGGGGCGAGTTGGGTACTCGCGGGGCGGGGCAAATTTGACATCCATAGATAAGACTGTATTGATCAAGGTCAATCTACCTCCAATAGATAACTCCAAACCCTTCCAATATTTTTTTAATTTTATTTTTAACTTTATTCACCACATACTCCCATTCTGATGCTCGTCTATGAGTAGTACCCAATTTCACCTTTTTTCTATTGACAAAGTCTCTTTGAGACGTTGCTTATGTAGGACGGTTTGTGAAACGCATAAAAGTCTGATTATTATATAAGTAAAGTATGCTTACTAATATAATAGGTAAAGTATGTTATTCAAACAAATGATAAATGATCATTTTTGGGTATTATAATATAATTCACTACTAATTAATAATATAATAATCCAACTAATAATTGATCGACTTGTCTCACATATACTCGTTTCATAAGATAACAATAGCTCTTTTCCATTAATCAATTATTAGTAGGTGGACGATGTAACAAAATTGATTTGCATCGTAATATTGATGTACACAAATGCTTCCCGCGAAAATCATCAAACATTAAATGTCCAGTCACTTGCTTTCACCAGTTGAATATGATGCACTCTCAAACTTTTCTCTTCAGCCTGCACCAAATTAATCTAAACATTATTAACTATTACATAAGCATTAAAATATTCTCTGTCTCTCTATTGCTCTTTTAATTAATTAATTAATTAAAAAAATTGAAAAATTAATACATAAGATAAATTGGAATTGCAAGGTGAGGAGATGTCAAGAATATCATCCAGAGATAACCGACAGTAAGGACTAAAATTGGAAGTAATTTTTCATTTAAAATAATAATATTTTATTAATTTTAAAAGTATAAAATGGTCTCACGGAGCTGGCCCAAATTCTTTAGGTCGGGGCGTATTATGTCCGACCAAGTCATTTTTTACATCTCTACTTTTATATATATATATATATATATATATATATACTCTTTAAAGTGATAAAATTTTACTTTTTTGAATAAATTTTATTACTCTTCCTCAAATTCTAAGGTAATTCTTAGGTGCACCAGTCTCCTGGGTTTATAGGTTTAGTTTTAAGGGATTGTTTTTCCATTTAAAAGTAATTATTACTTTATTGGGTAGGTCTCGTGCGAGATCGTCTCACGGATCTCATTTTGTGAGACGGATTATTTATTAATCAATTAATACAATATAAAAAATTAAAAATAATGGAAAATGCGGCGGTGGCCGGTCACCCGTCAACTCCTCTCCGTGAAGGCATGATCATGATATTAACGGTTATGCAATTAATTAAGCAATTACTGATATCTTTTTCCTCTACGTATACATTTTAAAATTTAAAATTTTATTAATAAATAAAATTATAAATACTAGTACTCCAAATGTAATGTTATCATTAAAATATTTTAAAGTGATAGTTGAATGAATTCAAAAGTGACACTTATAATACTAATAAAAAAAAAGTGATACATTTAATAGGGTAATTGTTGTGTGAGACTGTCTTATGGTGAAATCATTTTACGCTTTTGCTATTAGTTATTACTTTCACTATAAAATGTTATCACTTTTTATTTTTTCTATAAATTGTTCATAAAATAATTCACTGCAACGTTATCACTTTTCATTAATTGAGTATATCACTTTTCATTAATGATATTATCACTTTTTATCTGTTTCATTTTTTCAATAAATTATTAATAAAATAATTCACTGCAACATTATCACTTTTCATTAATTAAGTATATCACTTTTCATTAATGATGTTATCACTTTTTGTACTAAAGATGGTTTCACACAAGTCTTTATCCATTTAATATTAAATTATTTCATGAAAGACTCTCACGGAATGACTTTTTTGAGATTGATCAGAAGTGATAATATTTATAAAGAAAAATTATACCTAATTGATTAAAAGTAATGATTGTATTGAAAACTATTTTATGAACAATTTATAATATAAATGAAAAGTGATAGGATTTTAAAAGAAAAATGATAATAATTTTAATAAAAAGTAGTAACTAATTTCGAAAATATGAAATTATATCACCGTGAAACGATATCACACAAGAGCTTCTCTTCATGAAAATTTCATAAATTAAAAAGTGATTACATTTTTAATAAAAAAGTTACTATATCTTAAGAAGGAAAATGATACTCAACTAATATATATAATTATTTCATAAATAATTTGTAAGACAAATAAAAAGTGAAATCATTTTTAATCAAAAGTGATACTTGATTAAAAAAAGAAGTAATACACAACCAATTAAATTATATAATGAAAAATTTATATAACAAATAAAAAGTGATAATATTTTTAATAAAAAGTGACACCTGATAAAAAAAGTGATAAATGTTCAATTAAATTATTTAATTAACATACGAATAAAAGGTGATACCATTTTAATGAAAACTTACACATTTAAAAAAAATGATCATTCAAATGAATTAGTTAATAAACTACTAGTGTAATAAATAAAAAGTGATAATTAATATTGAATTCGTCATCTAATTATTTTGGGCAAAGACTTATCTGAGACCGTCTCACATAAGCCCTTACGTGAGACAGTCAGAAAATGATAACTTTTATAAAGAAAAGTGATAATAAATTAAAAAAAAATGACAGTGCTATTTCATGAACAATTATAGTATAAATAAAAGGTGATAACATTTTATAGCAAAAGTGATGACATTTTACAACGAAAGTGATAACTATTTTAAAAAGTGAAAAATGATCTCACGTAAGACAGTCTCACGCAAGACCTACCCATTATTCTGTTGATTATATATTATTTTGACATGATTTCTATTAATTGTGTTTCTATATAAGAATATATTTTTATTTTATTTTATTTATAAAAATTAATATAAATGTAATAAACGTAGCACGGCATATTTTCTTATAAATTAAAAAAACCAACAAAAAAATTGTAAATAAATAAATAAACAACATAAAGAAAAAGAACATAATTACTCCAAGTTGTTTGCGCCTTATGTGTATTGCAGGCATGGACGGAGCCACGTTGGGGCAAGGGGGGCACTGGGCCCCCCTCATTTTTTAAAATTTAGAACTATACATGTCATAACTATCAGCATAGCAAAGATGGTAGATGTTCTCTTTCTTAGTTTTTTCTCTTTTCCCTTTATTTTTATATTCCATTTATTTCTTCTTTTTTTTTGTGCACCAACATTTAACTTATTCTGTTTAATAGTATATTCTTTTTTAATTTTTTTTCTCTTTTATTTTTATATTTTCCTTTTATTTCTATTTTTTTCACTAGACATTTAACTTATTTATTAACTTTAAATATTTCAACAACTTTATTTACTTATTTTTTTTAAATTATACAGTTATTTGTATTTTTTTTATACACCTAAAAAATAATATTTTTAATCTACATGGCCACATATATGTGTAAAAAATCCGAGACAAAGAAAATAGATCGAAATTATACATATTATTTGGGCCCCTCAACTAAAATCCTGGCTCCATCCCTGATTGCAGGATAGTCAAGATAGCAGGTTGGCTCAGATCCGCGAAAAATCTATTTGGGTTATACTTGACCCGTCTCACAGAATAAGATTCGTGAGACGGTCTCGTGCAAGTCTTTTCCTATTTTATTAGATCTAAATGTGATTATTAATTAATCTTTTAATCTATAGGTTTTCTGTTAATTAGGTGTACGCTAACGAGTACCAAGTATTCCTTTAGTTTAACTCCAAATTCTATTATTTTATAAAAATTTTATATTTTTATTGAAATGGAGAATTTTATTATTTAGAATATCAATAATTTATCGTTCTAGAATTTATAATTAATGGAGTAGTTTGTTATTTTTAAGAATATTAGTTTCATTGTTCCTAATAATTTATTATATAAATATTAAAATTAAAATATAACATATAATGAGTTCACACAACATAAGCTCATTCATATATATATATATATATATATATGAAAAAAAAAACATCACAAATATTTGAACGCTTAATTTATTCTTCGTATTATTATTATTTTTTCCTCTCTTTTAACATGGGATTTTAGTTTCAAACAACATTTTATTAATTGTTCTAACACTTCCGAACATACAATATTCCACAATTATTTGAAGAAATAAAATAAATATTAGCGATAATGAAGATGAATAAAGACATGATTGATAATTACCTCTAGAGATTGGAGGAGAGCAACTCTTTTTTGAAGTTGTGGGAAGAATTGTTTGTGGTGATTCAGCATTACACATATCTCCGTTAAAAGAAAACACGTGTTCTCAATCTAGCTTTTCAAAAATTAAACATCAATTTTATTTCATCAATTTTTAATATAAATTTTCAAAAAAAATATCAAAGTCATTTAATTACTTAATTATTATTTCATTACCTGCGAATGCATGTCCAGAATCATTTGTTTAAGGTCGTCCATCACTTCCTCGGCCCTTGATATGGCGTCATACACCGACATTATGTCTGCCTAATTTATTAACTTTGGTTAATTAAATAATGTACCACGTTGGAATCTTCTATCAATTAATTCAATTGAAACATAAGTTCACGTATTATATATAGGATTGATACGTAAGAGTGGATAAAAATCCAACCATTATCCCTACTATTTAAAATTTTATTTTTAAGGTATAGTTTTCCCCTATTTCCTACATATCATACAACTAACTGTTTAACATAATAAATGATGTACCAAAATAGCGCAGAGATCCAAACCATCTGTATGTGCATATATAAATTAAAAAATAAAAAGGAGCCTTGAGGAGGCCCTATACAATGGCACCTCCGACCCCACCTCAAAACTATCTTTATGTTCATGATATTTTTTTTATTATTGTATTTGATGATCTATTAAAAATATGATTTGTCATTTCATTTCATAAAGAGGATGTGTTTGTAAGGAAACTCTATTTTACAATATAAAGTTATAGATATGTGTATCAAACACTACCAATATATATATATATATATATATATATATATATATATATATATATATATTAGCAATCGAATTTACCAACGAAATTTAATCCGTTGGTAATTATCAATGCATTACCAACAAAAATGACATTTTTATTTTAGCAACAGAATGCCAACGGATTTATTCTCTATATTTTAGCAAATGAATTCAATCCGTTGGTAATTACCAATGGATTAGCAAGTGAATCATTATATAAATTACCAACGGAATTATTAGCAACGGATTACCAATAGAATTAATTTTTCGTTGCCAAAAATTTATCAACCACCACTTTACCAATGGAATTTTATCAACGGATTCTATTTTTAATCCGTTGGTAAACTAATTTAACAATGGAATTAAGGCTTTTACCAACATAATATTCCATTAATAGAAAATAATTTTTTGTAGTGAAATTGAAAAAATAAAAAAATGATGCTAGAATTGATAGTCTAAAAGCATGTGTTAAATTGAAAAAAAAATTAATAAAAATTCAACTCTCCGGTTTCCACGTCAACTAAATAAGTTTAGTATTTTGCAGTATGAATCGAATTGCAAATTAAACTTTAAAATTTTTGTAGTATATATCGAATTGCCAAAATTCCATAGAAATAAAAAATAATATATAATGAATTTAAAAGGAATTAACACTTTAATTATTCATAGACTTCCCTTGAAATTGTAAAACAATATAGTACTCCTTCGGTTTCCTTGAAAGTTCAATATATATTTTGTTATTTTATTTTAGTTCATTACACTACAAAGCATTCATAAAATATTTTGGTAGATGGGACCTAAAAAAAATTACTCCTTAATCTCATTACACGAGGTCCACACTGAATATTAATATACGTACTCATTACGTATTAAAATAAATATTAGTATATTTTTTTATCTACTATCCACTATATATTAAAAGCAGAGTCTCTCGTAAAAAATTATAATTATATAAATGAAAATATAAAGCGTCCAAGGGAGTATATAAGAATAAAAATTATACCTGTGCGTTTTGGACAAGGGGTAAGCAAAGTGAGACGGCAGATAGTTTTCGGACAACCCTGCCAACAGCTTCCAAATTCTTAGGTTCAATTCTCCCCCATTCGTTGAGCAGCCTCATTTCAGACTTTAATACCTCGTATATCTTCATCTCCTGTTTTTGCCTTTGAATTTGGCACATCTTCTCCATCCTTAACTTTCTCATCACTGATATTCTCACCCACCTATTCCACACCTTCTCCTGCAATAAACATTACATTCTTTTACCCCATCGGTATTCGTTGATTTTGAAATTATGAATATTATGAGTCGACTTTGATTCAAGTTGTTCGCCGAACGCTACTGTTTGACTTGCCTTTTACTCCCTTCGTCCCAACAAGTATTTCACGTATTGATGTGCGCGGAGTTTAAGAAAATTTTGTATTTTATTTATAAAGTAAGAAAGAGAATATATATTTTAGTTGATTTAATGAAAAAAGTGTTTAAAGTTATTGGGAGATTTGAAAAAGTAAGTAAAAGTAAGTATTATATTGAGATGTGTGTAAAAAGTGAGTATTGTTATAATGTATTTTTTACCAAATTTTGTAAAAGTAAAGTGTGAAATACTTTGAGGGACGGATGAAAAAGGAAAGTGTGAAATACTTTGGGGGACGGAGGGAGTACACATTAACTAGAAGTATAAGGGTATTACGTAGCAAATTGAATTCCCTGTTATACATTCCATGTTTCATTGATGTTTCTTTATATAAAAAAATTATACCCTACAAATGAATATTAAACCCTTGGGGCAAGTATTAAATTTTGACATTCGATTATGACACGTGATAAGTATTTAATTTATGTAATAGGAGATAAAACACCATTGTGTAACAAGTGATCTCATTTGAGTACGTAGTAGGCTACAGCCTACATTTGAATCAAGTCGTCGAGAGAAAAATCATGTACAAATGACTAGTGAGGGAGTATATTAGAACCCGGTTATGCACCTTGGTTTGGTAAAATTATGGTTTAATGTGTAACAAATTACTATGACAAAGATGAAATATTATTTTTTAAAAAATAAAAATATTACTTATTTCAATAATAATATATATAGTATATATAAAAATTACAATATATTAAAATTTAAAAAGTAATATTTTTCAATTTATCATCTAAAGAGTAATTTTTTCATGTATTAAGAAATAATCAGTAAATAAGGATTCAAAAATTTGATGAATAACTTTTTTTTTTAATTCAAAAGTGTAATTGGAGTAGTTCATTTTTATAAGAGTAATATAATGTGAATCCATTCACAATCGATCCTATTACACAACTGTATAGTCCATGCAACGGATACAATACTTTAAATCAAAATACTTGTGTGAGCCGTCAGATCACAAGTAATAATATTTCAAATAAAAAAAATACTCATATTAATAAAATGTAATTAATAAAATGTAATAATAATGCTATCAATTATAAATAATTATATATATATATATATATATATATATATATATATATATATATATATATATATATATATATATATATATAGAAGGGATAATATGTTTTATAAGAATAATAATTATTTAAGAAAACGTAAAACTAATCTAACTCAAATATTTCCCTAACTTTAAAATAGAACAAACTACTTTTCATTGTAAAAGTACTAAATATTTTTTTAATTAATTATTACTTGATTGTCAATTTTTCTTAAAAATTTTATCGTTTTTCATGTATAGTTTTATACTATATATTAATTGTTTAGAAAATTGTGTTATTAATACAATTATCATTTTTTATCAATCAATGTATCATTTTTTAATGAAAACGTTATTTACTCCATCCATCCCATAATACTTTTCATACTTTCCTCATTTGTTTGTCCCACAAAACTTTTCATATCCCAAAAAAAGAAACATCACTTTATCTAACAATTTCAAAAGTTTATTTAATTTCAAATATGCCACTTCTTTTTCACACACATATTATTACTTTATACTTTTTTATTACCTAAAAAACTACAATATCCTCCAAAGTTAATAAAGTTAGTCAAAAAGTATCACTTTTCTTAAACAATGTGGAACAGTAAACGTGAAAAGTATTATGGGATAGAGAGAGTATAACTCATGTTTCACAATTATTAATAAAATTATACAATTATACCAATGTATCAAGCTTTGAATTAATATAATAGGAGGCAATATGTGATAAAATTTAGGTTCTGAATAGATAGTTTTATGTAATTCAAGCTCTTAATCGATAAAATAAGTAATTTAAACTCAAACTGATAGTTTACCCTTTTTAATTTTACTATTAATATGATCATGTAATGAAGAGACTAATTAAGTATACGTAATACCTGAGCTACTCTCTTGACGGCAGCCATTGACGCCTCAGCTCGAGCATTTGCAAATCTCCACTGCAACAACCTGTTGTACATCACGCGGTACTGGTGGCACTCTTCCTCCACTAAAGGCGAAACTTTCTTCTGCCTCAAGTATTTCAGAACCCCACCCATACCGCCTTTCCCTTCCTTCTTCTTCAACTTCTCATCAACAACCGCCGGCGATTTCAGCACCGCCGCCGCCGGAGAGCAAAAAGGCAACGCTCTTCCCGGCGACAGTGCCCACGCCGATGGTGAAGTTGAACCCGACCGCGACTTCCTCGGCACCTCCTCCCTCTTGCTTGCACTTCGTGGCAGAAGCCTAATCAGACCACCGTCGACGGCGCCGGCGCCGCCGTCAGTCCCCTCCGGCGGCTTCTTTCTTGTCTTCCTTACTGATGATATATTCTTTTCGCCTGAGTATTTGGAAGACGCCACAGGTATACCGCCGCTCTTGCTCCGCAGCAAGAGGGGGGAGTCTCCGCCGTGTTTTGTGGCGGAGCTTTGATTCGGGCGATACTGTGACATGTTTGGGAATTGTATTACTGATGTAATTTTCAATATTTCATATTATTTAAATTTGTATGGGTGTAATTTATAAATATGGAGAGGAAGAGAGAGACGTACCTACCATGGCAATTGGTATTAGGAATTAAGAAAGTTGAGGGCACGTTATGTCTTGGGGTGGTGGGTGTACATGAGTTGAAGGACTCCACGAATAGGTTAGCATGCATGCACTACCTTATTAATGTCAAAAGTTGTGTATTTGGTCATTACAATCCAAAGTTAATTTTCTAAAATTTTGTGCCAGCATGTATTTTTGGAATAAATGGAAGTACTCCGTTTGATTAAGAAATATAATATCTTAATGTATAGTGTAGTTGTATTAATGTTGTGTTGTGGAACAAATGGAGTACTTTGTATTAAAATATTATATCTTTTAATCTATGTAAAAAATACAAACGTAAAATATTATACTCCATCTCTTAATCTAAATGTAAAAAAAACAAACATAAACTTTGATACTTAATGCGGTACGGAGAAAGTGATATGTTGTAATAATATCAATTGATTATAATTTGATCAGTTAACTCAGAAATAATAAAATGAGGAACTTTTTATAATACTCTAATAGTTATAAGAGTATCAAATTCATAAAGAATAATTAGGCATACCTCCCTGATTGCTTAGAAGGAGATTTGATTACAATAATAAATTCAGCACAGGAAAATCTCACGAAGTCATCTACTTCGTTTTTATTATCCTCAACTTGCTTTTCGTTCGCATGACTTATTTCAGCACCAGCCATTTTTCCATTAGTTTGCAGATTAAAGTACCTTGTTCTTGGCTTTGCTTAGCAAGTGCAACAATGGACACCATCAAGCTTGCTAATTGCTCTTCGACAGATGAAGAGTGTTGTCATAGCTAAGGCTATGGATAAATCAGACGATGAACTTTCTTCAAATAGAGGAGTTGAGCTAGTAGAGTCGCTTTCCTCATCTTTATCATCATACGGTATTACTCTAGAGGTAACTCCAACTGAAGAATTTGTCTTCAAAGAGGCTTCAGACCGCGCCTTCTTTGACATGCTTCTGGTTGTAACGTTAACATTTTCAACTTGTAGTTCTAAAGACTTAGAGACAAGCTGATTTGGTGACTTTGACTTTTAATGGAGCCATCTTACTTTGCTTATGTGAAGAGGAGATGAGAGATAGAAACTGTCCCACCGGGCGTGCCAAAATTTGTAACAATAAAAATTATATTTATTAAATAATAAACACAAAAGAAATTACAATGATAATCCGATATGGATTGAACTTGAGAATTTGAGTAAACAGTCTCTAGCTATCCTCTGATTCCTCTCTTGAGTTGACTTTTTTGACTTTATCAACTTTCGGTGCCAGATCTTCGGATGAAGCTTGTCCGTGCTCGGACTTGACTTGAAGCTTTATAACGTTTGTCCGGAGGCATCGAGCTTTTGTTCGGATCGAACGTTGACTTGAAGATTTGTTATGAAGTACGCCGCTAAATTTGGTAGAATGTTGACTTCACGGAGAATGTTGGATGAACTTGATATGAAGAACACCGGATCGAAGAGGCTTAGCACTTTGGTCTTTGATCAGAGGTTGTTCTTGACTTGAAGATGACTTGAACTTGACTTGAAGATCTTGAGTGTCTTCGACTTGGTCTTAATCTTGATCTTCAACTTGACTTGGTTTTGATCTTGACTTGAATCTTGAACTTGATCTTCACTTGACTTGATCTTCACTTGCCTCGGATCTTGATCTTCAGAATTCTTCAGGTCTTCAGGATTTTCAGAGTGTATGGAATGAGGACTGAAGGCCTTTATTTATAGGTGGGGAAAATAACCACTTGCGAGATATTCTCTCCTTGAAAAGATTTATTGGGCTTTTCTCCTTTAATTAAGCCTGCTGGACTGGATACATGCCTATTTAATTTAATAAGCCTGCTGGATTTGATATTGGCTTATTTAATTTATTTAGGCATATTGATTTGATATGTGCCTATTTAATTTAGTTAGGCTTGTTGGATTTGATTTGGTCCTATTTAAATTAATTAGGCTAGTTGGAATTGACTTGGGTTTATTTGACTTGGGTCAAGCCCACTTGACTATAATTGAGCCCACTTAACTTGGATTTGAATCCTTTTGACTTGAATTGGGCCCTTTTGACTTGGATTTGGTCTCAAATAATTATATTAATTATTAATTATCTATTTATTTATTTTAGGAATTAATTTATTTAAATTCCTTAATAAATAAATATTTAATATATTTTCCTTCGCATTTATATTTATTAGGCAATAAAATTTAATTGCCTACAACTCCTTAATTTACGTGCAAAAAGAAAACACTACCCTTTGGGTGGGACGGAGGGAGTATTGTTAGTAAAAAGTTTCAATAGTCAATACACTACTCTCTCCGTATCATTTCAGAAATTTCATTGGGGGTTGTCTCATAAAAATTTGTTCATTAAAAAAAAGAGTAAAAAACAATCACCATTCCCCTTATTATACTTTATTTAAAAAAAAATTATCACTACTTAACATACTTTATCATTTATTAATTATACAAAAAAAATATCATAAAACCCTTAAAAGTTGTCATTTTCTTAATTTTCGTGTCGAAGTGGGGGTGCAGTCTTTTATGAGATGGAGTAAGTAGTATTTAAATAAGAAAATAGGAATATTTTTTTACTTTTCCTTTTGTGTTTTGTTTTAAGATTAAAAAATACCTAAAACTATTTAGTATATAAATAATTGGAAGAGATCATAAAAGCATGAAGATTATTTTCATTGAGATTATTTTCACACGAGAGAATGGCAATTACATTGAGGAAAATTTTTCCCCTTAAAAGACTATTTTCATTACTTATGTTGATCAACAATTAGTTAATTAATTTAATATTAATTAAGTGATGTGATGGTATAAATGTATGAATTAATTTAATAATTAAATGTAATAAAGTACAAAGCATCTAATATATAAAAATTAAAATTTTCAAAAAACTGGTCAGAATTTATATTTTAAAGAGATATTTTTGGACAATTTTTTTCCTTATACATTTTATTATCTACATTTTTATCCTAATTCATAATAAATAATAAATATAAATATGATGCCTTTTATTTTTAATACTATCATTTAGTTTATTAATTAATTTTCGTTAAGTAATAAATTTTATTTTTATCTTCTATAAATCTCTAATATATAATAATAGTATAATAATTATATTAAAGTTATAATTATAATTATAATTATAATTATAATAAAAATAGGTGTTGGGTGAGACTACCTCACGAATCCTAATTTATGAGACGAATCTTTTATTAACTCAAATAAATATATTTTATATTAAATTAGAAAGAATTAAAGAAAAAAGACCCTTGGCTCTACGAATTAAAATTCTCCCTGAAGTTGGAATGTGTGCTAGCTCACAACGTTAGTTGATGAGAATGAAAATAAGCGTGTTTTAGTATCTAATTTAACACCTTTTTTATGAGAATTTTTGTCATATATTAGCACAAGTGTCTTATATTTGATATATGTGAGAAAAGTGCATTTTAGGTATTTTATTGTGTTTTAAGTGGAAAAATGATCAAAAGAGTAAAGTTGGAGAAAATGTGCAATTTGTGCAAGAATGCTGAAAAAACGCACGTCCAACTTGTGTAATTTTTCTGTATTTATGTGGAGCTCAAAAATGAATGTGTGATACATGGTTGGAAAGCCACAGAAGAGAGTGTCATTTTGGCAAAAGAAGCACCTCAATCGGAATCTAAATGAGAAAGTTATGATCGAAATGGTGACATCGCGCAGACTATTCTACTCAGCATGACTGTTCTATTTACATGACTTGTTACATCTTCAAATATTAAAATTTAGTGAGATCTTTACATGAATAAAAAACCAAGAAAGAGAGGATCGCGTGAGCATAAGAATCACTAAGATTGGAGTTTGGACGAGGAAGTTTTGCTCAAAATCGTGAAGTCGCGCAGCTGCCAGCGAGAATTTTTGAGAATTTTCGAAAATTACTTATTTCTTGGAGCACAATTAGTCTCCTTATCATGCCCATATCTTTTATTTTCTTATTTAATTCACTTCTCACACCTATATATATTTTACATCATTATTCATGTGAGAACTGCAACACAATCATCCTACACCCCACAAGGGGGGATCAACCCCAATCATCATCTACATCCTTTCCTCCATCCATCCATCACTTTGAAGATTCGTTTGCTGAATCAAGAGAAGAACCAAGAGAAAGGTTCAAGATGGAGAAGGACACGACGATGCCCACATCTAGGTTTTTATTCATTTCCTAATTTATCTTGTATTTTTCAGATATATGGGTAAGATCTATCCAACCCCCATGATTGTTCTTCGCAACATCATGGGCTAGAACCCTTTTGGTAGTCTAGGGTTTTGAAGCTTTTATGAATTAATTAAACTTTCATGTGTATACTCTGTACAACACTACTTGTGCAATTATTTTATATATGATTATGCGTTTTGATCCATATTTAGAGTCGTTTAATTCATCATTAACTATTATATAGAGTCTGATTATATATCTTGGTTATTGATTGAGCGTGTTCACTGCTGAACAGGATTCCATGTTATGTTTCTAAGTGAGGGGACTCTGAAACTTTATTAGAACTATCTTATATGAATACTTATTAATTGAATTAAATTCGGGTTAATAAGTAAGATAAAGAGATTAATTTTATAGTACCTATAAAGGGAGATCATATCGGGTTAGAGTACCAAACGCAAGGGGAAATAATTGATACTGATAGTACCCAGAAAGGGGGTGAAATTATATATTTTGCTCTAAGGTTATTCACACGTGTAACACACATATTTACTTGTGTCTATAGAGTAGATTTACATGGCTTAGAGATGCGTCCATATTCCACAAGGCAGAGTTGGACATTGATACACGAAAGAAAAATTAATGAGTGAAACCTGATTACCCTAGGGCTACCTATTCTCCATACTTGATTCACTTTCGTATTCTTCTAGTATTTAATTTATTTTGTTTATTATTTTAATTAATTGTTTAGTAGTTAATAATTCTATACCTCAACTTTATTGCCACAATTCGTCTTAATTAATTTATTAAATAATTAAATTGATAATACGACGTCCTTTGGGTTCGATATTTAACTTGGTCGCTTGCTTAAGCTGTAATTGATATCCTTAATATTTGGGAATTAATTTTGCATGCAAAGAAATGCTCATCGAGTTTTTGGCGCCGTTGCCGGGGATGGCTGTTATTATTGATTTTATTATTTCTTGTTTGATTAAGATTTTTATTTGTAATTATTTATTTCTATCTAACCTTGAATTTTTCTGAGGTATTTGTGCACTAGGATAAGTAAAGGAAGGAAAAAAAGGAATAACACACCGAGCTGAACATGGCCGGAGTAGAGCAGAATCCGGATAATATTATCATACATGAAATTTTCAAAAATAATGAAATTGGCAACATGGGGTTGATTGGAGCAAGGGGGGAAGATGATGATTTGAGATACATCCCGCTCTTATCAACATGGTGGAGAAGAATCCATTTTCTGGAAGTCAATTTGAAGATCCATATCAGCATCTCAAAAGATTCCTTGGTTATGCAAACACTGAGAAGGGTACTGGAACTAATAATAATGCTAGGCGGATCGCCATATTCAAGTTCTCCTTGATTGATAAAGCAGAAGCTTGGTATGAGACTCTTGATGCCATGAAATGCACTACATGGGACCAACTACAGCAGAAGTTCTTGGAGAGATACATGCCACCCTCTAAGGTGTTTAGAATGAAGCAAGAGATCACCCAATTTGTTATGAATCTGGGTGAGAAATTTCATGAGGCGTGGGATAGGTTTAAAGATATGCTCAGGAGGTGTCCACATCATAGAATGTCTAAAGCTCAATACATAAGCATCTTTTACTATGGATTTGATTGTGAGTCGCGTGTTCTTATTGATGCATCATCAGGAGGAGTGTTGTTATCTAAGATATCACTTGAAGCAGAAAAGTTATCTGAAGACATCTCTATTAATTCACGTGACTGGCCTACAGAAAGAGTAAGAGAATCTTATGTACTTGGTAAAGTGGCTCAAGTTGAACATCAAGTGGTGAAGCCAAATAGGGATGATGATATCGTCTCTAGTCTAGCTAATATCAACAAGCTACTAGAGTCCCAGCAGAAGCAGATTATAGAGTTGACACAAAGGGGGCCTAGTATGAAGCAGCAAAAAGTGAAGAGTGTTGAAGATACCTTCAATCGATACATGGCAAGGAATAATGCAAGGGTTGATCGCATCAAAGCGAGTATGAATGCTAATCATGCATATTTATCTAAGTAGTTGAAGGACCTTGCTTTGATGATGGGGCAAATGGCCAGGAACGTGAATCAATTGACACAAACATTGGAGAAAGGAATATTCCCGTCTCAAGGCATAACGAATCCAAAAGAGTGTAAAGCCATCATATTAAGGTCCGAAATGAAGTACGAAGGTCCAATGAAGCCGGTGGGTAATAACGGAGAGGCAACGAACCAGTTCGATCGCAGTTCAACCAAATATCTTGGTCGAACCATGATCGAACAACATGGAGAATAACAGAGAAATGATACTCTATTTTCTGTCTCACAGTTCGACCATAGCTCTACAGTTCTCACAGTTCGACCATAGCTCTACAGTTCGACCAGACCTCTCTGGTCGAACTACGGTCGAACAGTAGCCATTGAGCCAAAAAATCGAGTTCAATTTATAAAGCCTTAGCTCGATCAAAACTTTGTAGTTCGACCAAACCTTTTTGATCGAACTACGATCGAGCCAGCAATTTCTGAACTGAACAGACTTATCCCATTTTCAGGCAACCAGTTTGACCAAACTCATCTAGCTCAACCAGACCATTCTGGTCGAGCTACAGTCGAGCTGCATCAATCGAGCCCCTCTTCCGTACCGAATACTATACCTGATGTTCAGGAAGGAAAGTTTAGAATGCAGATGGATAATGAAGATGTGGTTTTCTCTCTTGATAATACAATGAAGATGCCCATAGAGACTCAATAATGCAAGAGCATATATGTGGTTTCTAACTTGTTTAATCTTAATTTTAATAGGACAGATGATTCTGAATTTGAGCAAAAGATTAACAAGGAGGTGTCTAGACAGCCACGGGAGGAAGAAAATTCTGAGGATCATATTTTTGTGACCAAGAAAGGTGAGGTGCTGAGTGTAGACAAGAAGAGGGAAATAAAGTACTTGAAGATGAGGATGCGAGAAGACCGCCATCTGATCCAATAGTTCAAAAAGCGGTATACCTTCGTGACTCTCCGACGTTGAATATGAGCGCCTGTTGGGGGCTTGTCCCTTCTATTTTATTACTTTCATATTTCTTTTGTGTGAGTGAGGAGCTATTATAT
This sequence comes from Pogostemon cablin, assembly GCA_023678885.1. Taxonomy (NCBI): domain Eukaryota; kingdom Viridiplantae; phylum Streptophyta; class Magnoliopsida; order Lamiales; family Lamiaceae; genus Pogostemon; species Pogostemon cablin. Next base: position 20,861,445 of record CM042997.1, on the reverse strand, counting down.
TTGAGGTGCTCACGTTTTAGCAATTACATGTCTTTTCAAACTTAGTTTCGACTTACGTTTTCACTAAGTTTGGGGGGTATAATGTACTTACCTCATTTCATGAGCACCGAGGGTATAATTTTTCCTTTTGTCTGTTGTTTAATTTTTAGGGGGTTGATTTTTTGCAGCATATTAATATTTTAACTGGTGTTGGTGTGTCGATTTTTTGCAACTTACCTAATATTTAGTGTGTCGTGTTTGTGTGTTTCCTATTATTAGTGGTCGAGTTTTTAATTCGTCTTTTCGATTTTTCTGGTGTCTCTTATTTTATTATTGATGAATCTGTGATGATGAGGGGTGCTTGAGTTTTGATGATAGAAAAAAGTAACTGAGAGGCAAGACGAGTTCTACACTGAGGATTGACTTGACCGAGTTGAACAACTTGAGGAGCTCGTGTGAACATTTTGAAGGAGATAAATCAGGTACCATCATTTCCTTATTCTAATTTTTATGTGTGCTTTTAATTCATGGAGTGGAAGGATTGAGATTTTAGTTTGGTGATCCATGTGAGCTTATATTGTTTAAATTGTGCCTAGAATTCATATGCTCTTGAAATTGATTAAGAAAGTGTACTTGAGTTATATTATAGTATGAAGTTCTATGTGTATTTGTGGGATGTTACTTACCATGAAAAGTGCTCTGTTACTTGTTAAAAACCCATGTGAGATTTTGAGCCTCGTTGATCATATTTTACATAATCACATGATATTTTTTTTCTGGTGAGTATCATTTTTGTGCGTGTATCCTAAAACTTGCCTCTTGTCTTACTTGAAATTACATGTGTGTTAGATGATGGGAGATGATCTAAGGCCATCCTTGAATTTATGAGTCACTTAACCAAATAATTCCCTACCAATGATGTTTATCCTTAGTTAGCCCTATTAAGCCTAAAAACCTCATTCTTTGGCAGTCCATGAGAAATAACCACTTTGAGCATTTGAAATTTTTTAGCCTTGATTCTATCATAACGAGAGTTAATGGATTTTCAAAGTGTATTGATGGAGTTTGATAACAGTTTGGGAGTAAATGAAATTGGTGTTGAAGCAGTGATTGAGCTTGAAAATGCATCTAAGGAGAATTATGGGGTAGTGCTTAAATCTAGTTTCCATTAAATCAAAAACACCCTAGGGTAGTACTTAAATCTAGTACCCTATGGAGGATGCGCGAGGTAGTACCCGAAACTGGTACCTCGAGAGAAAAAAAGAGAGAAGGAAAAAAGAAAAGAAAGAGAAGGAAAAAATTATTGTGTTTGAAAGAGAAAAGTAAAAGAATTGAGGAGAATGTTTTGCTTAATTTAAGTGAGTAAGAAGAATGAAAGATCATGATAGGCGTTCTTGATTGATCCAAATTTTGAGTCACTTATCCATATATTTTCTACCTTAACCAAAGAGTTAATATTACATCGAAAAGAAAAGTTTTTTTTGATCCCATTGTCGAATCATACTTTTAGTGGTGAAGAGTTTGAGATATTTGGAAAGCTTATGGTTTACGCATGCACTTGAATTGAATTTGAGCGTAAACAACTTAAAACATAAGTGTACATCTTTTATACTTGAGTACGAGTGCTATATACTTCCCGTGAGAACATGTGAATGGAGCATTTGAATTGGTGGTGATTGTCTTATCTTGTATGCTATGAATTGATTATTACATGTAATAAGAGTTGCATGACCTAAGTTGAGGACAATTGTATTTTGAATAGAGTATTTGTTATAGTCCTTGTTTTCCCACTAATTTTCTTACTCTCTATTTCTCTTTATTTTTATTTTTTTGTCTCGGGACAAGCAACGGGCAAGTTTAGGGGATTGATGAGATTGAAAATAAGTGTATTTTTTTATCTAATTTAATACCTTTTTTTATGAGAATTATTATCATATATTAGCACAAGTGTCTTATATTCGATATATATGAGAAAAAGGTGCATTTTAGGTATTTTATTGTGTTTTAGGTGGAAAAATGATCAAAAGTACAAAGTTGGAGAAAATGACAACTTGTGTAATTTTTTATATTTGTGTGGAGCTCAAAAATGAATGCGTGATACATGGTTGGAAAGTCACAGAAGAGATGGTTGTTTTGCGTAAGAAACACATCAATCGGAGTCCAAACGAGAAAGTTATGATCAAAATGGTAACGTTGCGCAAGCTGTTTCTACTCAGCACGACTGTTCCAATTTACATGATTTGCTACATCTTTAAATGTTGGACTTTTGGTGTGATATTTATATGGATAAAAAGCCAAGAAAGAGAGGATCACGTGAGCGCAAGAATCACTAAAATTGGAGTTTGGACAATAGAATTATGCTCAAAATTGCGAAGTCGCGTATCTGCTAGCGAGAATTTTCAAAATTTTCCGAAAATTACCTATTTCTTAGAGTACAATTAATCTCCTTATCACATAATCCTCCATGATTCACCCATATCTTTTATTTTCTTATTTAATTCCCTTCTCACACCTATATATATTTTACATCATTGTTCATGTGAGAACCACAACACTATCATCCTATTCCCCACAAGGGGGATCACCCCCAACCATCATCCACATCCTTTCCTCCATCCATCACTTTGAAGATTCGTCTGTTAAATCAATAGGAGAACCAAGAGGAGGATTCAAGATGAAGAAGGACGCGACGACACTCACATCTAGGGTTTTTATTCATTTTCTCATTTATCTTGTATTTTTCAGACATATGGGTAAGATCTATCCAACCTCATGATTGTTCTTCGCAACATCATGGGCTAGAATCGTTGGTAGTCTAGGGTTTTAAAGGTTTTATGAATTAATTGAACTTTCGTGTGTATACTCCGTACAACACTACTTGTGAAATTATTTTATATATGATTATGCATTTTTAATCCATATTCAGAGTCGTTTTGTGCATCATTAATTGTTATATAGAGTATGAATATATATCTTGGTTATTGATTGAGCGCGTTCACTGTGGATTTCATGTTATGATTCTAAGTGAGGAGACTCCGAAACTTTAATAGAATTATCTTATATGAATACTTATTAATTGAATTAAATTTGGGTTAATAAGTATGATAAAGAGATTAATTTTATAGTACCTATAAAGGGAGATCATATCGGGTTAGAGTACCAAAAGCGTGGAGAAATAATTGATACTGATAGTACCTAGAAAAGGGGGTGAAATTATATATCTTGCTCCAAAGTTATTCACACGTGCAATACGCATACTTGTGTCTATAAAGTAGATTTGCATGGCTTAGTGATGCGTCCATATTCCACAAGGTAGAGTCGGATATTGATACATGAAAGGGAAATTAATAAGTGAAACCGGATTACCCTAAGACTACCTATTCTCCATACTTGATTCACTCTCATATTCTTCTAGTGCTTAATTTATTTTATTTTTTTATTTTAATTAATTGTTTAGAAGTTAATAATTCTATACCTCAACTTTATTGCCACAATTCGTCTTAATTAATTTAGTAAATAATTAAATTGATAATACGCCGTCCTTTGGTTTCGATATTTAACTTGGTCGCTTGCTTAAGCTGCAATTGATATCCTTAATACTCGAGGATTAATTTTGCGTGCAAAGAAAATGCTCATCATTAGTATAATAAAATTAATTTTTATTTTTCACTTATAATAAAAAATAGGATTAATAGCAAAACTATCACGAACTTTACTCTTATTACAAATTAATTTTTACTTTTGAAATTGCAAATTAATCCCCACATTTAAGCAGTTCGTACCCTTATTATAAATTAATTTTTACTTTTAAAATTACAAATTAATCCCCACATTTAAGTATTGTTATAAAATGCACCCAATTTTTAAAAAATAACCCAATTTTTAGTCACAAATTGAGTGCATTTTGCAACAATACCTAAAGGTGGGCATTAATTTGCAGTTTCTAAAAAATATGGATTAATTTGCTATAGAAGTAAAGTTTGTGATTTTTCTTGCAATTAACCCTAAAAGTATACTATTTATCATTGTTATTATTAATTATTATTATTATTATTAATTATTCATTAGATAAATTAACTTTATTTTAATCCGGTATCACTTTATATTAAAATTATTATCACTTTTTTACTCATTCTACAAATTGTTCATAAAATAATTAAATTAAACAATTATCACTTTTTCTTAATCTTGTATCACTTTTTTGTTAAACATGTTATTACTTTTTATTCTAATGAATTGTTCGTGAAGTAATTTAATTAGACGGATATCATCTTTTTTATTAGAAATCACTTTTACTAAAAATAGAGACATCCTCTTGTGTGACGAGTCGATTCATCACTAAAGTATGCTTATTGCATAGATAAAGTATGTTATAAAAAAATATTAATAATAAATAAATCTTATTATAACACCCTAAAATCATACTTTAATGCATAATCATGTATATTTTAAAAAACATACTTTAACAACCATTAAACATATTTTATCTATACAATAAGCATACTTTAGTGAAGGATCGACTCGTCTCACACCCGTCTCACAAATAACCCGTCTCACAAGAGACGTTGTCTAAAAAATATTTTCACTTTTTATTATTTCAGTAATTTTTTTTGAAATACATTTTTTATTAGTTATCACTTTTTACTAAAAATATTACTCCCTCCGTCCGCCACAAACGTATACTGCACATTTATTTTTTGCACGTTAATTAAGAAGTATTATAATTTAATGTGTAGTAGGTAGTTGTATTAGTGGAGTGTGTGGATCCCATATATTAAATGTATTAGTAATGTGTGTGGGTCACATGTGTTTAAAAAAAATATATATACATTTGGTGCGGACGCCCAAAATAGCAAATGTATACCTTTCCGGCAGACGGAGGGAGTATCACTTTTCCTTTAAAATGTTATCATTTTTCATTTATATTATAAATTGTTCATGTAAATGTAATAGTTCACATCATTGTCACCAATTTTTATTATTTGAGTATCACATTTTATAAAGTTATAATATTTAAATAAAAAAATAAATTAAATGAATAACAAATTTAAGTTAATTAAATTTTAAATAAAAAATAGTTTTTTTGGTCGGTAAAGATAATTTATTAAATCAAGAGAAATAAAATTCAAAGGCACCAGAGGTACCAAGTTACAATATAAATATGCCTCAAGGATAGACATTCTTGAATGTTTCTAAAGACGTTACAGACCAAGAACTACAACAACTAACAAAAATAGAAGGAAATTTAGCATGACACCAACTCCAAAACCTATTTTTGATCTCGCTAATAACTCTATCATCATTCCAACTCCATGCCTCAAAAATAATCTTATTCTTCCATTTCTATATTACCCAAGTAATACAAATCCAAAGACCCAAGGCAATTTTTATACATTTTTTACCTCCCAATATTGATGAGAAATGACGAAAGTTACCTTTACTATCTTTGTGCATGACCCAACTAACACCCAACCAATTTAAAATGGAGTTCCACACTGTCCGAGTCGCTGCACAAGTGAAGAACAAATGATCGGCATTCTCTTCATTCTCCCTCCGTCCCACAGAAGTTGTGACATTTTTCTTTTTGGGTTATCCCATAAAAGTTGTCACATTTACTTTTAAAGCATATGAGACCCACACAAAAAATATTAACATATTAACATGGTCCCACACACACTCCACACACACCATTAATACACCTACTCACTACACATTAAATATTATTTCTCTCACTACAACATAAATGTCAGAAAATATAACTTGACAATTTAATTCTATGGTGATCTTAGAAACGGATAACAAATTTAAAGTAAAAGATGGTAAATAAAGAATATTGTCGATCTTTTTAGAAAAAAGATAACTCGATCCTTTTCCACAAATTGGAACGGTAGTGTTATTAGCTACTTTAATATCTTGAGAGTTGTCTAAAATTATAGAGTTTTCTAAAAAAATAGAATGATTTCCGATCATATGATCGGTTGCTCCAGAGTCAACCACCCAATTTTTAGAGAAATCGATTAAATTATTATTTGATGAAAACATGCTAGAGTAATTAAAGGATTTTGTGTTAAAAAAATTTGGGTTTTGAAAAATGGAAAAATGAGTGAGCCTTTTTTCCAAATTTGATTTTAAATTATTTGGGCCCAATGAAATATTATTAGGTAGAGAAAGAAATGAACCAGCATCCACTGTATTAGTGGATTGGATTTGAGTTTGGGCCTGCAGGGCTTGAGCAACTTGGGCCACAAGAGAAGAAAATTGATTTGGGCCCAATATATTGACATGGGATGCATTGAGATGAGGCCCAGCTTCATTTTCTTTTAAGCATCGATCCGTGACGTGATTGAAAACACAACCTTCGTTGTGCGGCGGCAGAAAGACAGTAGGCTGGCGAGACCCTAGCATCGTGACTTCGGCGGGTTCATGCGGATCGGCGTCGGCGTTCGGCGATGCGGGACGTGCGGCGGTAGGAAGCGGCTTGCTGCAGGTTTGACTAAAAACCTAGCGGTGGTTGGTTAGGCAGCGACGGTTAGCGACGGTGCACACATGGATGACGGCTGAACTAACCGGAACAGCAGGCTGATGGTCGCGCTTCTTTCCACCTGGATCGCGCCTCTGACTGACGTACAGTGGACGGACAACGTACAGTGGCGGCGCGTGTCAGAGGAGGCTCCTCCCTCCGATAGCGGCGGAACAGCAGTGGCGCTGAGCGTTGAGCTGGCGAATCTGATGCGCTTCTGCGGGGTGTAGCGAATGGATCGAGATTCCACCGGCGGCGAGCAGCGGCAGTGTTTCTCCTCTCCAGCGGCTGCATAGCAGATCGACAGTGAGCACCAGCAATTGTGGACAGCAGAGTAGGCACTTTGCATTTTCGGCAGTCTGCTGGTGACGTGGAGCACGTAGTTTTTCTCAAATTGGTCTCGGCCAGAAATAGTATGAGGAGTAGGGCTTAGTGCTCTCTCCTATTTAGAGAATGATTCAACCTTCTTTAGAACAGTACACCTTATGAGCGTTTAATTGAAGTCTATGAACAGACTTTAATTGAATAATGAAGAGGTTGAACCTCTTTTGAATTGAGACACCTTTAATGGTGTTTTGCAGTATGCAATGAAGAAGAGGTTGAACCTCTTTTGAATTGAGACACTTTAAATGGTGTTTTGCAGAATGTTTGAATAGATTGAAGGAAGGGTTAAGAGTCAGGATTAATCATGCTCTGATACCATGTTAAAATTGAGATTGAAATGAATAACAGAAGATTTTATTTATCTTGTACTTTGTTGTTACAAAGTATAAACTACGAACCTATTTATAGACAAAGTAAAAATTAGTCAGTACTCACAAAGAAAATAACAGTACTAGGTGGATGGGGAGGAAGAACTAAATATTTCAACAACACTCCTGTCCATTCCTCTTACCCTTTCTGTCCATTAGTTAACGTGAATGGTGGATAGTTAATAGTTGCAAAGAGATTTGCAAATTTCAACACAATGTAACCATATCCATTGGAGAATTAAACGAGGAACGACAACGAATGGGACCTTGGCTGCGGCTTCTTGAACCATACGAAGATTTCCTTGACTGGACCCCCTCTGCGGATCCGATTGCTAACATATGGAGGAGAATGTTCCCTTTCTATCCTTTTTCTCTTTGTTTTTTTTTTTTCACTTTGTTGATTATTAATGTCCATCTCTCTATGCAAACCTTCGCTCTACTCTTCTATTCGTTGGGATTCACCCTTTCCAGTCTACGACGGTGAGGTGGTGGGCATTTTTCAATAGGCTTAAGGCGGAAGGTGCCTCTTTCCGGCGGATGGGGAAACACAGCAACCACAGTGGTCTCGACTAGGATGAAACTGGTGGCGGTGGATTCGCGACTTCGGCGAAAGAATAGATCTACAACAGCGGAGAATCGACGATAGCGCTTAATTTTTGGTTGTGGGTAGCATGGACCTCGGCGGCGGTCTCTCTTTTTGGATCTGATAAGAGGAGAGAGATCCCACTTCGTTTAAGAACAATGATTGAAGAAGGAGATTACGTTGATGAATGGGTTTGACCAATATTCTAATATGAAGTGCATTATTTAATAAATAGATCCGATTATACCAATTTAAAAAAAAAGACTTGCCTATAGGAGTCATTGTCTTTCCTTTTTTATTATAATTATGCATCAAAACAAGGGCACCTCCATATTTATGTGATGAGTTGATCTCTTGTAAATTTGATCTCTTGTAAATTTGGTTTATATCATAAATTGTATAGTCTCCCTTAATTTAAATATCCTACCAATGCATATGATATATAATTAAAAGGGGATCACATGATTTACACCATGAATCCAATTTAAACAAGTGTTTGTGTTATATGAGATTAATAATAAAATAAATAGACTTATAATATATGAATTGGAACATTACTAAAGTACGATAGAATTTCTGTATGAAAATATTACTCCCTCCGTCTGCTTCTAAGGTATCTATTTCACTATTTCTGACGTTTGCTTCAAAGATATCAATTTTCTCTATTTTGTAAAAAAAGTACACAATATGACCCACCACTTCCCTCTAATACAACTACCCACTTTAACTATAATAATAATACTCCTTAATCTATGTGTAAAATGCAAATTGATACCTTAGAATCGGAAAGAGGGAGTACTTCATTCATTCCATTCCATCCTTGATTAAGGTATACAGTTATTTTTTATGCGTTGAATAAAATATATGATATTTTACTATACAGTGAGTAGATTTTATTATATCTTTACTTTTGCTAGTATACGTTTGTTTTTTAAGCATAAATTAGATATACTGAGATGATATTTTATTTGATAATTGATAGGTTTTTTATGCACCTTTATTATATTTTTTTCTCGCATAACTCAATTTAACATTGATGACAAATTTTATACTCCCTCCGTTCCATTACAGTCGTGACATTGTTTTGGGCACGCAGATTAAGGAGTATAATATTTTAATGTAAAGTGAAGTGAAAGAAATAATATTTAATGTGTACTGGGTAGATGTATTAGTAGTGTGTGTTGAGTGTGTGTGTGGGCCAATGTGAATATGTTAATATTTTTTGTGTGGGTCTCATATGCTTTAAAAGGAATGTAACAACTTCTATGGGACAACCCAAAAAGAAAAATGCCACAATTTCTGTGGGACGGAGGGAGTAATATTATTCTAAAATTTATTGATTTTTGTGTGTAAGACTTTACTGGCAAGAAAAATATAGTAAGTCTTGCGTGAAACCATCTCATGTGAGATCATTTTATACTTTTTAAAATAATTATTACTTTTTGACAAGAATATCTCACCACACTCTAAGTGTTTGATAGTAATTCTCACGGAAAATGTTTTGAAATCAAGAAACTTTGAATGATGAAAAATAAACTATGAAGATGATGTGTGTGTATGTGATTTCAGGAAGTAAATTGAGACGAGGGATTAGAGTGGTTCGGTCAAGAATGACCTACGTCCACTATAGGATGAGCTTCTATATTGATCAACATGAATAATTGTGTACAAGATACAAAATAAGCTGATAGAACAACTTTATATACAAACTCTTCATGCAGCTGAAAGTTACGGGACTGGTTTGATGAACCAATTTTGCAGCTGTATTTCGGTTATTAATCGGTTGAGATTTGAACTAATTCAACCACCCTTGCACACCTCACATGTAGGACTACAGAATCAAGCTAATAACCAACTCGGAAGGATCTAGAAAACTACAAAAAAAATATCTCTTAAACTGTCTACCCGAACTATGCCCCGGTTGCATGATTTCATGTGTATACATTGCTGATTCATAATACACCTGATGTACACATGCAACTTCTCCATGCATGTGTTGATTCTGTAAACCATACACATTACAACACTTCACCACGTATGAATTATGGTTTACTTCAGACTTTTCGATATAAAATATTATCATTTTCGCTATTAAATGTTTTCACTTTTCATTTATATTATAAATTATTCATGAAACATTATCAATTTTCATTAATTGAATATCACTTTTCAATTAAAGAAGTCTCACACAAAACTTTTCTACAAATGTACATTATACTATTTATCTTACGTTAATATTTATATTTGCTTTTAGTATTGTGTATGATATCTATGTGAAATAATTAATTATTTTGTGTTAATTCACTGAAAAAAATATAAGTACTCCTTAATTAGAAAAAATTGGGAATAAAAAACGTAAATTCAAATGATGAAATGATGGAGTACTTTTGTTCGAGAAAAACGAGAACAGAAGGGTAGAAGTATAAAATTTTCAATTTTTTTTTAAGTGGCATGTCGTACATTTTCTCAAAATAATTGTATTGTCGTTGGCACAACATTTCTTTCTTCCATGACATTATTATATACTCCCTTCGTCCCACCCAAATAGCATCATTTTACTATATTTGACATCATATCCAAATTGCACTATTTTCCTCCTTTAGTAAAAATGGTCCACCAATGACCCACCACTACCCATCACATCTCTCTAATACACCTACTCACTTTACATAAAATAATAATACTTCTTAATTTACGTGAAAAAACAAATACTACTTGGACAGAGGGAGTATCCTTCGATGCAGTTGTGTGTTGGTCATCATAAAATATTTTGGATGTTCATCTTACAGTCCACCCTCTTATCCTCCTCGTGTTCCTCCTCATGACAAGACTAGACCTTTGCACTTGGACCTATTTCTTTTTACAAATCATTTTATTTTACCATCTTATTACAAATCATTTTATTTTACAAGGCTTCAAAATCATATAGAGACATGTATTTTTTATCGCATCCTACACACACTATCATCCAACATTACATCAACACTCCAACATACTCTCTCCGTCCGCTCAAACGAAGGTCTTTTACTTTTGTGCACATTGATTAACAAGTATTACTCCATCCATCCATCATCAATCTATCCATTTGTTTTTTTGCACGTAAATTAAGGAGTATTATTATTTTATTTATGTGTAGTTGTATTAGTAGAAGTAGAGTTATTGATAAGCCCGAAAATCGTGGGTCCAAACCTATTAACCTGAAAAAATTAGGATTAGGGCCAAGAAATTTGAGTCCGTTTAATATCCGGACTTTTTGTCCCAAATCGATTAGCTCGTGAGCTGATAGGGTTGGACCGTTGAATAACAGGGCCGGCCCGTAGTGCTGGAAATTATTATTATTATTATTATTATTATTATTATTATTATTATGTTTAATTAATTTTAAAATTCATAATATATACATCAATCACCCCGTCCCACCCTACCCCCTATTCATCGTTGAACTAACTCTCACCATCTTTTAATTTTTATCTCTTTCTCATCCTTTTTATCATTCTAACCCACAATTTTTCTCTAATAAATAAAATAATACTTAAATAAATATAGTAAGATTAATTTAATTATCACAAATTCTTTTAATTTATATGTTTTAATAATATTTTGCATGTATTAGTCTTAATTCTCTCAAATTTTAATTAATGAATTAGTTAATTTTGAATTTATTATATTATTTATAACAAATTATAATTTATAATTTTCTAAATATTTTTTATTGTACAGCCCGCGAGCTCGGCCCGTTTAACCCGTAGCCCGGTAGGATTAGGTTCACCTTTTCGTAGCCCGTTTAAACAGACCCGTTTAGCCCGAAGCCCGATAGGTCTGGCCCTAATGGGTTAGGGTTGGCCGTTTAACATCTTTAAGTAGAGGGTGTGTGTCTCATATTTTAATTGTATTAGTAAAGGTGAGTCTCATATATATCTAAAAGGTAAAATAGAGATTATATCATACTCGGTCGTGCCAACCTGCTCGGATACAATCAGACTCGATCAGAAACATGAAGATTCGCTCGGGAACAAGTAGACTCGCTCGGAAGCAATTACTAACTCGACCCGAGCTGCTCTTCATGCCTATGCTTGACACGAGCTCACATCCATGCGCTAGTAGCACGCAGACGAGTGCACATACTCGTCCCTGCATGCTTCGCATGCTTCCATGCACGCCGGCACACCTGCTCATCCAGCAGCTAACGAGCACTCGTGCTTGCCCACCGTGCACTCTGACGAGCGCGACTGCTCGCACTTGTGCAGCCCAGCACGGCAATACACATGTCATTCGCTCGCGCATTACCGACAGCAAGTGCCCAGCGCGCCTGCCTTCTCCCTGCTGAATAGCACGGTGCCCTACTCTCCAAACCACCCATCGGCAGGTGACAACTTTCAAGCGTCCGTCAACTGCCGCTGTGCTACACAGCCCATGCACCAAGTATGCCTCCATGTAGGCACCACCCAGTCACAACGCCGACTGCAGTGCCCAGCCACCCGGCACCTGTTGAGAGTGAAAATAAGCTTGTTTTAGTGTCCAATTTAACACCTTTTTTATGAGAATTATTGTCATATATTAGCACAAGTATCTTATATTCAATATATGTGAGAAAATAATGCGCTTGAGGTATTTTGTTGTATTTTAGGTGGAAAAAAGATCAAAAGTGCAAAGTTGGAGAAAAATGTGCAATTTGTGCAAAAATACTGAAAGAAACACGTCCAACTTGTGTAATTTTTTTGTATTATTGTAAAGCTCTGAATTGAAAATGTAATATATATTTGAAAAGCTACAAAAGAGAGGGTCATTTTGGTGTAAAGAACACCCCAATCGGATTCCAAATGAGAAAGTTATGATCGAATTGGTGAAGTCGCACAAGCTGTTTCTACTCAGCTCAACTGTTCTATTTTACATGACTTGTTATATCTTCAAATATTAGACTTGTGAGATCATTATATTCAGAGAAAGTCAAGGAAAAGAGAATCGCATGAGCATAAGAATTACTAAAATCGGAGATCGGACGAGGAAGTTATACTTAAAATCGTGAAGTCGCGCAGCTGCCAGCGAGAATTTTTGAGAATTTCCGAAAATTTCCGAAAATTACCTATTTCTTGGAGCATAATTAATCTCCTTATCACATAATCCTCCATGATTCACCCATATCTTTTACTTTCTTATTTAATTCCCTTCTCATACCTATATATATTTTACATTATTATTCATGTGATTAGAGAGCTACAAATCCATCCTACACCCCATAAGGGGGATCACTCCACAACCATCATCCACATCATTTCCTCCATCCATCCATCATTTTAAAGATTCATTTGTGGAATCAAGAGGAGAACCAAGAGAAGGATTCAAGACGGAGAAGGACGCGACGATGCCCACATCTAGGGTTTATTCGTTTTCTAATTTATCTTATATTTTTTGGACTACGAGTAAGATCTATCCAACACCCATGATTGTTCTTTGCAACATCATGGGCTAGAGCCCTTTTTTACCAATTAATTGAACTTTCGTGTGTAAACTCTGTGCAACACTACTTGTGGATTTATTTTATATATGATTGTGTTTTCTTAATTCATATTTCACGATCGTTTTGTGCATCTTCAATTGGTATATAGAGTCTGAATATATATCTTGGTTGTAGATTGAGTGTGTTCACTGCTGAACAGGATTCCATGTTATGATTCTAAGTGAGGGGACTCCGAAACTTCATTAGAACTATCATATATGAATACTTATTAATTGAATTGAATTCGGGTTATTAAGTAGGATAAAGAGGATAATTTTATAGTACCTATAAAGGGAGATCATATCGGGTTAGAGTACCAATTGACCAAGAAAATAATTGATACTGATAGTACCTAGAAAGGGGGGTGGAATTATATCTCTTGCTTCGAGGTTATTCACACGTGTTACACGCATGTTTACTTATGTTTATAGAGTAGATATACATGATTTAATGATGTATCCATATTCCACAAGACAGAGTCGAACATCAACACACGGAAGAGAAATTAATGAGTGAAATTGGATTATCCTAGGACTACCTATTCTCCTACTTGATCCACTTTCGTATTCTTCGAGTGATATTTTAATTAATTGTTTATTAGTTAATCATTCAATCCGCAAACGTTATTGCCTTACGTCTTAATTAATTTAGTAAATAATTAAATTGATAATACGCCGTCCTTTGGGTTTGATAATCACTTGGTCGCTTGCTTAAGCTGCAACTGATATTCTTAACACTTGGGGATTAATTTTGCGTGCAAAGAAAACGCACATCAGTGCCACGAGCACACATCCACGTCGGAGAAGGATCAACCAGCAACGCGTCAACGCCCAGCAGTGAGCGCTGCCCATTAACGACTTTTGGCCAGTCACACAAGCGCCGCTCGTGCTTGACTCGTGCTGCCATCGCACACAGCCACCGTGCCTATTGTGCCTTCTACTATGTGCTGACTTGCTCAGAAATTTTACCAAACCCGACCCAGCCTACTTGAAGACCCGCTCGAAAATTTGGACTGACTCACCTAAATTCTTGGAGTGACTCCCCCGGATCAGTGCAAGACTCTCCCGGATTCTTGGAGTGACTCGCTCGGATTCTCACTTGGGCCACACGACATCGTCGCCTATCCGTCTCCACGCCGACCATGACTGTCTTTTGTGCTGGTCCACCCCCGCTTACCCAGTGCTAGCCACTAGCATCCACCGCCATCAGCCTTGCCTTGCACAACATGTTAGCAATTGTTGTGTGGTTCCAGTCCTGTTGTCCGCTCAATCAGTAGGTTCGCACCGTACGACAGGCACCAGCTGTGCGGCTCACACGATCCCATACTTCCGACAGCCCACCATCGGCCATCAACGTAGCCCATGCCGCCTTCAATCCATTGCTCTGCTGCCGTGGAGTGTTGCGCAGGCCACCGCTCGTAGGGTTTTCATCCTACAGTGGCGCAACCTTCGTCCAGCCGCTGGTAAATCGTGCCAGGCACAAGACACCAGCAGCAGCGTGCACCAGCCATCGCTAGGCCATGCACATGTGATATCGTGTATACAATTAGGGTGCTCAACAAGAAACCAAAGCACATAAATCCTAGCCTAACGTTTCACGATTCACCACAAAAGCGAAGCTCTGATACCAATTGTTAGCATTTGATTATTTAGTTAACATGAACCGTTAGGGTTCCATATATTTCTAATTTAGCGGAAGCAAGAAAATAAAGAAACATATTACCTTTCACCAGGGTATGTTAAAGAAGATGGATTCTCGCCGGCAGCATGCGCAGCCTCACGGTTTTAGCTATAACGTCCTCATCTGATCTTTGATTTAAGTGATCTATGTGCCAAAACGATCCTCTCTTCCGTGGCTTTCAGACAGTATATTACACATCCAGTTCTGAGTTTCATACAATTTTAGAAAAATCATGGAATTTGATGGACAACAGCAGCAAACAACCTTTCGGTCTTCTGCTGTATTCCCAAGTCCAATCTCGACGTCGTGTGGACAACGATCTTCAAGATCTTCTCAATTTGATGTTTCCTCACCCTCCTCATAGTGTTAGGCATGATTAATCAGTTAGATTAGGATTTCTGGATAGCCAAGATGACTTATATATGGGCTACAGCAGGAGGAGAAATTAGAGTTGGGACTCCATTAGGCTTAAGTATCCAAGCTTAGCCCAAAACTTATACTTAAGTCCAATAATAATAATAATATATACTACTAAAATATTATTACTGCACTACCGTTCTAATCCCGTAATTACGTTATGGCTCCTTCTTATTATGAGCCCGTTAGTCTCCCCATGTTTAAGATATACAATGTCCATTAATTAATTAAGTTACTGACAACTCCATTAATTAATATCTTATCCGAGAGTAGTACCACTCAACCTCATTATCATGCCGAAATAAATCCACCTGCAGGGTTTACATGATAATTCTTATGAGATCCTCAAGGGGACACCATCAACTTATAACGAACACAAATTCCTTCTACAATCAACAGCACACCATAGAGACAACACTATTTTTCAACTCACTGAGTTTGTTGATTTAATTACATGTAAAATTCACCCATTGATGAATCAAAGAAACACATACTGCCTTACGTGTCGAGGTTATTGTATAGGAATTAAGATCACGAACATCCATAATAACTGAGATCAAGTTCTCTTATATAGTCTGTATAAGTCGAATGATCTCAAGCGGTCCTGATCAATACACACGAAGTGCACTAATGTGATTCTTTAGTCAAGACAAACTAATACCAAATCACACTACAACCATCCCAACAGAGAATCCCCGTCTATCTCGGTTATGAGCCTTTGTTTATACTTTATAAGGAAACCGATAATATAATTTTTTGTGTATTGTCGCACAATATATTATCTACAGTATAAAGTAAGTGGACTATTGCATCGAACATATAAATAAATTATAAGATGCAATCATTTAATCATATGATTCTCATTTCAAATAAATTGTTATAGCATTGTTCATACAAAAAACTAGACTTTTAGTATACAATCCAACAGTTATATTAGTTGGAGTGTTAACCTCATATTTTAATTGTATTAGTAGAGTGTGAGGGTTCATAAACGACCTTGCTTCGGCGGACGAACAAAATAGTAAAAGACGATCAAAAGGAGTAAATATTTAACATAACTCACACACATTAAATTATAAGGCATCACCAATTCTATTACACGTATTATGTAGATTAACAACAAGAGTACAAGACCCTCTACTCATCTTGGATCTCTTTCAAGAACTTGAGAACATGTAGCATAGTAGGACGAATCACAGGGTTTTTCGACAAGCAGATCACAGCGATCTGCAGTGTCTTCAGCATCTTCTGTTTAGAATCAGCATCAAGAAGAATGTTGGGATCAAGAACATCCACTGCATTTCCCTTCTTGATCTTCAACAATACCCACCCGATCAGGCCCCGTCAGCTCCTTTTCCATTACCAACTCTAGCAGGATCACGCTAAAGCTGTACACGTCCCCCTCGTCGTGGTATGTCCATACTCAGGAGGGATGTACCCGAACGTGCAAGCAAAGACGGACCTACAAAGGGGCCTAGGGGGCACGTGGCCCCCCCTCATTATCTAGAAATTTTTAGTATATATATACGCAATTATCATCAAATATGGTATTAGCCTAAGGGTAGGTTTTGTGTGAGACCGTCTCACGTGAGACCATTTTTTACTTTTTAAAATAGTTATCACTTTCGCTATAAAATGTTATCACTTTTTGTTTATACTATAAACTGTTCACGAAATAGTATTATAATTTTTTATTAATTTATTATAACTTTCCTATGTAAAAGTTATCACTTTCTGGCCGTCTCACGTAAGCCCTTACATGAGACGGTTTCACACAAGTCTTTGTCTTAGCCTAATGGGAGAAAGTATCTTTGTGTATATAAGGGTCGCATGTTCAATTCAGTAACTACGGTGTTTTCAATTTTATCTTATTTTTTTAATAATATTATTTCTTTTAAAATACTATATTATTTACTTAATTCTTTTGATAATATTATTCCTTTTTATGAAAGTTATTTATAAATTAATTGTTACCTCAAGATTAACTATTTTATTTTTATGTTTCATCTTTTATTCCACTTGTTAGATATTTATTTATGGTAAGTTAACAAAAATAGCCATTTTTAAGAAAGCAACTAACAATGCCAGCAAACAAATAACTTTTTAACATTTATAGCCAATTTAACATGACTGGACGAAATTATCCTTCATTTAAAAAGATGAATACTTGCTTACTTGGTCCATCCAGAATCAAATAAAAAATAAAAAATACAACCCACCCAACCCCCTACCATCCCCAACCTACTGTCATCCACCATCATCTGTTCGTCTCCCTTGTTCAGTTCCGACAATCGACGGTAAGCAAAACACTTCTTTTTCTTCTGTCGAGCAACGACAACAGTATCGGAGGAGAAACTATCAATTTCTACTAGAGGAGATTCAATTATATTTCCAGTGGCTCATACGTTTTTAGTCTTATCACTATAACCTCGACTAAATTCAGTATATTTTCTATTTCATTATTCGCATTTTTAATGAAAACTTAATTTTACTTAGAGCAAATAGACATTGTGCCTAATTCTTCTGTAAAATTGCTCGCTTCCAATTTATTATTAATGGGTTTATCATTTTTAGATAGGTTGCTAAACAAGAAATTGAATTTTATTTCTTTGAAAGTTATTGCTCATTAACTGTTCGATATATTTCCTGAGTAAATAAGATAGATTCGAATGAATTTTTCAACCTATGCTTGAATCATTAGTGAATATGCTAATTTGATTTCTCATATTTCAGCGCATGATGACCATCAACTTTTGCTTGATTAAAATTATAGACTAGTTCCTTAGTTACTAAGTGTTTCTGTTGGCAGTAGATGCTTGCCATTTCATTTATGAACAAGAGAAACTGAAACTAATGTGTGTGTGTGTGTGTATATATATATATATATACATACTTTTGAAAGTCTGAATTGTATTTTGTTATAAGACTGATGTCATTATAGGTTATAGATGAATCGGTAATGAATGTTTATTGTACGTAAATAATTAAGAAATAAATGATGTTGTGATAGTATTTCAGGCTTGGAATTTTAGGAAAGATTACGTGTGGTTACGCAGGAGTTGAAGCGGGAACTGAAAATTTGCATTAACTAAGTAAGAGATTACCAATGGTCAGTCAACTTCAGGAATTAATCTGTTTTGAATGGGAAGGAATTATGGTACATACTTTTTATGGTTAGAAAGATCTTCGAGTCTAGTTTTTAAAAAAATTTACAGATCTAAAAAATAATATTCCTACAGAAAGTTATGGCCATTTTATTGAAGTGTGGCAGATTGTGCAGCTTACGAAAGTTACTGTACCATCTTTGAATTCGCTGATTTTTTATGGTTCCTCTCCATTATGGACCTTGGTATCTTCATATTATTAGTCTTTATTCGTATTTTATTAAGTTTTATATTTATTTAGGGTTCAAGTTATTATTTTCAATGCCTTGAGAATGCATAAGTCTCATTTATTTCTTTGATTCACTTTTGTTGGCACTTGGATCGTTTGGTTAACGTGACCCGTTAGGGTTCCATACGTTTCTAATATTAGCGGAAGTAAGAAAACATGAAACGTATTGCCGTTCACCAGGATATGTAGAAGATGAAGGATTCTCGCTGGCAGACTATGCAGTCCCACGAGAATTGCCATAACTTCCTCGTCTGATATCAAAATTGAATGATCTTTGTGCTCAGACGACCCTCTCTTCAACGGCTTTCCGTCATTATATTGATCATCAAATTTTGAGTATTGTACCATTTTATATAAATTTCTTAAGGTGGCGGACAGCAGCAGCAAACTACCTTCTGATCTTCTGTCGTATGTCTCAAGTCCGATCTCGACGTCGTATGGGCAACGATCTACGAGACCTCCTCAATCTGCTCTCAACCCTCATCACACGTGAATAATAAATTAGATTAGGGTTCCAGATAAGTTGAGGTGACTTATATACATGGGCTACAGCAGGGACCAGGAGGAGAAATTGGGTTGGGCCTCCATTGGGCTTAAGTATCCAAGCTTAGCCCAAAGCTTATACTTAAGTCCAATAATAATAATATATTCCACTAAAATATTATTACTGCACTACCTTTCCGATCCCAAAATTACGTTTTGGGCTCCTTCTTATTATGAGCCCGTTACTCTCCCCATGTTTAAGATATACAATGTCCATTAATTAATTTAAGTTACTGACAACTCAATTAATTAATATCTCATCCAAGAGTAGTACCACTCAACCTCATTATAATGCCGGAATAAATTCAACCTGCAGGATTTACATGATAATCCTTATGAGCTCCTCAAGGGGACATCATCAACCTATGACGGACACGGATTCCTTCTACAATCAACAGCACACCATAGAGACAGCACTACTTCCCAACTCACCGAGTTTGTTGATTTAATTACATGTAAATCTCACTCATTGATGAATCAAAGAAATACATACTGCCCTACGTGTCGAGGTTATTGTATAGGGATTAAGAGCATGAACATCCATAATAACAGAGATCAAGTTTTTTTATAAGTCAGTATAAGTCGAACGATCTCATGCGGTCCTGCTCAATACAGACAAGTGCACTAATGTGATTCTATAGCCAATACAAGCTAATACCATACCACACTACAACCATCCCGATAGAGAGTCCCTGTCTATCTCGGTTGTGAGCATCTGTTTATACTTTATAAGAAAACCGATAATATGATCTTCCGCGTGTTGTCGCACAACATATTATCTACAGTATAAAGTAAGTGGACTATTGCATCGTGCATATAAATAAATTATAAGACGCAATCATTTGATCATATGATTCTCATTTCAAATAAATTGTTATAAGATTGTTCATACAAAAAACTAGACTTTTAGTATACAATCCAACAATCTCCCACTTATACTAAAAGACTATGCTGTCATGTCTTCTGCCATACATCTGATTCCCACTCCTACTACACGACCATCAAAAGCTTTCGCTTTAAGGTCCTTGTAAATTGATTTACTAGGTTATCATTCGATGCAATCTAGTCGACAACAACCTTCCCCTCATCATACAATTTTTCGTAACAGGTGGTACTCGCGCTCCATGTGTTTAATTGCCTTATGGACTCGTGATTCTTTCAAGTTTGCAACTGCACCAATATCATTAATTTAAATTGTGATAATCTTGGACAAACTTAGAAATACTTCAAAGTCCATCATGAACTTTCTAGAGTCATATAGATACTTTGGCTGCCTTATAGGCTCCAATTTATCATCTTTCCATGATGGAGTCTGGAGTCCGAAATATATTTCTATATAACACTCCTCCATATTATGGCTCTACTTCCTAAAAGTAAACACATAACCTTGAGATGGATTTACTGCCATCCCTATCTAATTTGAAAAATCCGAATCTACGTAACTCATAAGAAGCAGCGAATCTGTCCGGTAAGCCTACATATAATTTCTAGTCTATTTCAGGTACATAAATATATGTCTTACCACAGTTCAACATTCTTATTTCGAGTTATCTTGATACTCATTGTCTATGCAATTGGCAATACAGTTATCCATTCTCGAGTATAGCATTCCTTAGATTAAGCTTCCTTATTCGCCGAAGCATAAGGAACCGCTTTCATCATCTTTATCTCTTTTTGTGTCTCAAGACACATTCACTTAGATAAATTCACATGCTAAATGAGTAAGGATCATATCATTTTGCTAAACTTGAGCTAAGCCTAACATCCTTTCTTGTGATCCGTATTACCGTGATCAAAAGGATATTTTTACTCTTCTTAAGTCCTTCATTTCATACTGCTTTAGTAACCATACCCATACGCCCGACAATACTCTTTCATTGTCTCCAATGAGCAATATATCATCCACGTATAGTACAAAAAATACCACCACATTTCCATCACTCTTTTCAATACACAAGACATATCCGAGCATTGATAAAATCCATATCACTGGATTTCTTCATCAAAATGGATGTTCTATAATTTTGAAGCTTGCTTTAGTCCATTGATGGACACTTTTAAGCTTAATATCAAAATGCTCTTAGCTCTTTGCAATGAATCACTCTGGTTGCTTAACATAGATGTTTTTCTCAAGACTTCCATTCAAGAAAGCTGTCTTGACATCTATTTGCTATCCCTCATATTCCATATGAGTAGCAACAGGTAAAAGAATCCGGATCGACTTAGGCATAGCTACCGGCGAACAGGTTATCTCATAATCGAATCCTTTCTTTCTGAGTATACCTTTTTCGCAACAAGGTTTGCTTCCAAGGTTTTCACCTTACCATATGATCCTCTTTTATTTTGTATGACCACTTCCAATGGCTTTTACACCATTTAGTGGTCTTACAAGCTCCCAGATTTAATTTAAAATCCATCGATTATATTTTAATATTCATTGCACTTTGCTAGGATTTTGCATTTCTAACTTGTAGTGCGTCATCGTATCTGTGGGTCCATTTCATATTTGCTAGGGACCAAGTCTCACGACTCTCTCAAAACATGTATCAAACAGGTTGTCGAACATCCCTCCCACTATGACAAGGCATTACATGCAATTGTGTATCAGACGTGGCATGCGTTGCAGTTTACCTTGTGGTATATCCTCTTGCACAATTGGTACTAATACTTTGTGTTTTCTTCTCACATCCTTTAGGACAACTTATAAATGGGTATGTGATTTATTACATAGTCCCTTTCCAAAAATCTAGTGTTTGTGTTAACAATCACCCTTCGATCTTTTAGACTAAATAAATCACCTTTATTTTTATAGCATATCCCACAAACAGACAAACATTCAAATGAATTACTGTTTCTAGGGCTTATCCATAAAATGAATTAAGTAATTCCAAATAATTCATCATCTATCTAATCATTACCATAAGAGTCTTATTCATTCTATCCACCACACCATTCAGTTGGGGCTTGCTCGGTGTAGACCACTTGAGATTTAATCTCAACCTCTGATTAATAGCTCCTAATTATCCTAAGAGGTACTCGTAATGACGATTAAATCGTCATTACTTGATATATTTTCCATGATGCTTTACTGTACCAACCTTGCAATTCTTGAATAAATCAAAGAACTTAGACATGCAGTGCATCAAATAAATATATCGATATCTAGAATAATCTTCGATTATTCATTACCACCTCTCGCCTAGATAATATTAGGTCCGCTTGAATCAGAATGAACCAATTCCAACATATATATCTATGGCTCTACACCCCTTTACCTTGAAAATGTAATTAATCATTTTTACTTCCAAGTAAGACTCGCAAGTCCGATAGTTTCCACTTCAGATAAACCTTACGGTCTATCAACTTTTGAGTCCTACTCAAGTAAAATGATCTAGTCTTAGATGCCAAATGCATGTTTAGTTCATCTCCGAAGGTTCATTTCTCTTACTAAGATCAGAAGATGCATTATTAATTACTATTTGTTGCATCTGTAGAATATACATGATTTAAGAGTATACAAATTGTTCACCAACGTACCATAACAGATTACAACTCTATCCTTCATTATAATGACCATGTCATTTAAATAAAATAGAGTATTCATCTATTAATGCATAGAAACCAAATCAAATTCTTTCTATGAAAATGTACGTAAAGACAATTTCACAAAATTAAACGTTTATTCATATCGTAAGATAAATAAACAACTCCCACTGCAATAGCCACTACTCTCGTAGTATTACCCATGTATAAAATAATCTTATCCTCACTTAGTAATAAATATTTAGTGATTCCGGTATCTACACAGCGTATCAGTAGGTGCCATCACTAATCATGCTTCAACGAATAGCAAGTAAGATTCTATCCTTGTTCACTCCTTTTATGAAATTGTATTTCCTTTATCACATGTTTTGTCAGAAGTTTCCCACCATATACAATCTCTTGTAATTCAGGAGAAACTTACTCAAAACATTTAGGCAATTATGAAGAATAAAATTGACTTGGGTTTCCCCTTCAACTTCTATTCGATGTATTTCCAATTCATTCATCAAATTCAATCATGACCTACCACCTTTTAACTTACTCAAGAATCCGAAGAGTTACATGAGACCATCATATTTCTATGAATCTCTTATCTCTTCACTAGAGACTTTAATATGCATCATGATAAGTCTTTTGTGAGAACACACATGTATTTCTTAAGCAGTAAAATTCGAATCCAAGATTCTTTTCTAATCATCTAATTTTGGACCAGTAAATATAATTTCTTTTAGTCAACCATAAGTGAAATAAAACTATTTGAAATTCAGAGAATCATAAAAAAATACACCGATCAAATCTTCGAATTTATCCATTTATATTGATTCCCTCAAAACAATATAAAATATAAATTCACCGACATCTCAAGAACCGTGAGTTTGCAAGCCACGATAGTGTGGACGTTTACAAACCCGAACATTTACAAGAGAAGGTTTTACCCATTAATTTTATTTGTTAACCTAACTTTATGACAAAATAATTAATAGTCGGTTCCTCTTTAGCCATGCAAATAAAAGCAGTGACTCCGATGGGGAGGATACTTATTATTTACACCTAAGTGTACACCATTATTTGACCCCAAGTCCATTGCGCGAGCTTATGTGCCTTACAGATGGAGAAGTACACACGCGCTCGGATAACTTCCTACAGTCATCAATTATAAGTCTGTACAGTGATCCGCACATGAACTCATCCGATAGGGAGGAAGGTCTATGCCAACACGCAAGTTCATATGCATCAGATTACAAACATAATTTTAAAGAAGCCTGTTCCAACAATATCCATGAATAAACTCATCCGATTGGGAGGAAGGCTCTAATGCCGACACGCAAGTTTATTCACATTGCTAACAAACCAATAATGGAGGCCGCGGGAATTAATTACCAATCCCCTCTCCTACTTCGTTATTTAAAACCAAGGGTTTTTACATGCATATAATATTCAGAATAATATACGCAACCTAGCATGCTCCTATTACGGCACATAAGGCAGTAAATCACAGAAAGCATGCATACATATATAACAATAATCAATTAATAAATAAATTATAACAGTTATATAACATCGAATTTGATTGTTCGCCACCAATCACGAATGCGGACAACTGCGACGGGGATCGACCTCCCCGCAGCCTACTCCACCACTCCGGCACCCTGCCCGATCACATTGTGAAGACTCACGTGGAACCTGATGCGGACCAGTCGAACTTGATGCAGACCAGTCGAACTTGAAGCAGACCAATTGAACCTGATGCAAATCCACTCGAACCTAGTGCAGAGTCGATCGAACCTGATGCAGACCAATCGAACCTGATGTGAATCCGCTCGAACCTTGTGCAGCATCGATCGAACCTGATGCAGACCAATCGAACCTGATGTGAATCTGCTCAAACCTAGTGCAGCATCGATCGAACCTGATGCTGACCAATCGAACCTAATGTAAATCCGCTCCGACCTGGTGCAGCATCGATCGAACCTGATGCAGACCAATCGAACCTGATGTGAATCCACTCGAACCTGGTGCAGCATTGATTGAACCTTCATCCGCGCAGCCTCACACAGTGTTCCGCGCGCCACATGGCACGCCACCATGCATGCCATCCCAGCGTCCAGCAAGCCAACGTGTGCGACTCCTCTCCAACGTGCAAGATTTACACGTCACGCCCCCAGCTCCCAACAAGCACCAAGCCCATCAGGCTGCCCGATACTCAGCACGTTGTTTCGCACGCCAACGAGCAGCACACGCCCAGCAGTTGATCGCTCCTTGCCCAGTTCAAAATGCGCCCCAGCCGTGCCATTTGCTTGATGTTGTACACAACACCATGTACCTTGACGAGCGCCCCTCGCTCGGACTGTCGCTCGTCCAAGGGCCTACTTGCATGGAACCAAGTTCAGCCCAACGCACAACACCAAACTATACCAACTTTCTTTCAGGGTTCGCAACTGTAGAAACCTGAGAATCCAATCTTCACCGTTCAAAATCTACTCCTATGAGTCTGAACATGCTGTCCAAATTACAGGTCGATCCAACGGTTAGTTTGTGAGAAACGACTCTTTTCCCTCGACTGCGCAGAACAGAATCGCCCAAAAACCTGCTTCTGTTTTTGGCGTATTCCTGACAACACAAAGCTCCAAATACGATCTGCACCGTTCAGAATGTACATCCACAAAATCCGAACGTGCTTACCAAAATTCAGCTTGATCCGATGGTTGAAACTCCGGTTATTACCTCTGCAATATCACTGCGCTGTTTTTTCTCTCAAAAACGTGAATCCTATTTTTGCTCTCTTTTTCTTCCGTTCATGTGAAATTGACGAACAGTTTTCGTCGAATCCTCTCACACTCAACCATCGAAAAAATAGGTATGATACAGGGTATATATCATATAGGGATATTCATGGTTTAGCAGTAAAACCAAAACCCTAAACATGTGATCCTAATTTCAAAAAACTAACCACATAAACCCTAGCCTAACGAGTCACGCTTCACCACGAAACCGAAGCTCTGATACCAATTGTTAGTACTTGGATCGTTTGTTTAACATGACCCATTAGGGTTCGATACGTTTCTAATATCAGCGGAAGCAAGAAAATATGAAACGTATTACCGTTCACCAGGGTATGTAGAAGATGAAGGATTCTCGTTGGCAGACTGTGCAGTCCCACGAGAATGGCCATAACTTCCTCGTCTGATGTCAGAATTGAATGATCTTTGTGCTTAGACGATCCTCTCTTCAACGGCTTTCCGTCAGTATATTGATCATCAAATTCTGAGTACTATACCATTTTATATAAATTTCGCAATGTGGCAGACAACAGCAGCAAACTACCTTCTGATCTTCTGCCGTATGTCCCAAGTCCGATCTCGACGTCGTGTGGGCGACGATCTACGAGACCTCCTCAATCTGCTCTCAACCCTCATCATACGTGAATAATAAATTAGATTAGGGTTCCAGATAAGCTGAGGTGACTTATATACATGGGCTACAGCAGGGACTATGAGGAAAAATTGGGTTGGGCCTCCATTGGGCTTAAGTATCCAAGCTTAGCCCAAAGCTTATACTTAAGTCCAATAATAATAATATATTCCACTAAAATATTATTACTGCACTGCCTTTCCAATCCCAAAATTACGTTTTGGGCTCCTTCTTATTATGAGCCCGTTAGACTCCCCATGTTTAAGATATACAATGTCCATTAATTAATTTAAGTTACTGACAACTCAATTAATTAATATCTCATCCAAGAGTAGTACCACTCAACCTCATTATCATGCCGGAATAAATTCCACCTGCAGGGTTTACATGATAATCCTTATGAGCTCTTCAAGGATACATCATCAACCTACGACGGACACGGATTCCTTCTACAATCAACAGCACACCTTAGAGACAGCACTACTTCCCAACTCACCGAGTTTGTTGATTTAATTACATGTAAATCTCACTCATTGATGAATCAAAGAAATACATACTGCCCTACGTGTTGAGGTTATTGTATAGGAATTAAGAGCACGAACATCCATAATAACAGAGATCAAGTTTTTCTATAAGTCAGTATAAGTCGAACGATCTCATGTGGTCCTGCTCAATATACACAAGTGCGCTAATGTGATTCTATAGCCAAAACAAGCTAATACCAAATCACACTACAACCATCCTGATAGAGAGTCCCCGTCTATCTCGGTTGTGAGCATCTATTTATACTTTATAAGGAAATCGATAATATGATCTTCCACGTGTTGTCGCACAACATATTATCTACAGTATAAAGTAAGTGGACTTTTGCATCGTGCATATAAATAAATTATAAGACGCAATCATTTGATCATATGATTCTCATTTCAAATAAATTGTTATAAGATTGTTCATACAAAAAAACTAGACTTTTAGTATACAATCCAATAACTTTGAGGGTTGTTCCAAGCCTATATAATGGCTATCATTTGTAAGTTTGAAGGCAACCAATTTCAAAATTAAAATTTTCTTGAGCTTTTAAACTTGTTTAAGATTTTTCTTCTTGTATCTTGCTCTAAACTCTTTTGGTGGATTCCTATAGTGGTGAGTGTTGAGTGTTCTCTTGTGGTATCTCATACTTCTCTAATTTTCCGATGACATGCTACATGCACTTATACTTGTAATTACTAATGCTCATAATCTTCATGAGTAAGCTTATTCTTCCGTTATAATTTTTATACTTTTTACTTTGTAACCATATTACTTAGGTTTGATTAATATTTTGTTCAATTCTTGATCTGGAGTTCAATTTTTTTTCCTCAAAATTTTCTTGCTTCTGGTGCTCATGAAGGTGATATTTGTATATGAAGATGTGTATATATGACTTTGATACTTTATAAGACTGAAGTTTCATACAAAGGACAAGAAATTATTTTGGATGTTGATGGTTGTGTAAAAGATACTATAACAAAGATAAATGATCAAATTTTATTATTTGTTGTAAACTTGTGTTTTTAAAATTAATTTTTGAGAAATTGTATTAATTTTTCAAGTGGTTTACATTGAGAAATTATGTTGCAATAAATATCATGATTTTATTGTCAATTAACAACTTTATTCAATATGATGAGGAAAAGTATTCCAGCATATATGGTAACTTTGAATATTTACTGGCAGTGATTGGGAGATAATCAGATAGTGAACCAAATATGGCTCTTTCTGTCTAGTTTCTAATGCAACAAACAGAGAGTTATTTGGAATTTTCTATAAAGAGTTATGGTATTTTTCCTAAAGTGTGGCAAATGCACCGAGAAGCTGTCAAGTTCATGCATTTTGAGTTTTTGGTGTCTTACCAATTATCTATTCTAGGTCAAGTCAACATATTTATCTTATTAATTGTTATATTAATATTAGGTATGTATTTTAGTGGTCAAAGAAGCAATTAGAGTGATCAAATGAATCAACAAGAGTAATTAATGTATGGAATGATTCTAGGTTCTTGAATAGCTCCTATAATAGAGCCTCGCTATTTGTATTGGCAGACAGAAAATTTGTGAGAATATAAATTATTTATAGTGTTTTACTCTTGTCTAAAACATGAATTTTGTTTAATTTTCTCTTAATCTTATGGTGGATTCCTAATGGAGACGAGTTTATTCCAAACTTGTAGTGGATTCCATTGAACGAGAAATTGTATCCGAGTGTTTACTTATAATACCTCCTAAATCTCCAAGTTTTTGGTATCACAATCTTAAAGGATTGTGAGTATTATGATCGGTTATGTGTATTACACTTGGGTTATCTAAACTTTTCAATATCTCTTTTTATCATCTCATTAACTCATTGAACAACTACTATAAGTTCTTATAAAAATAGAAGGATTGGAAGTGCTTTAACAAATAGAAAAATAAACTTTATTATGCATTCTCACCCTCGAAAGATCACGATGGAGCAATTGGTGATAGCTCGATCGCCCTACTAATCACATCACCGATCAATCCACCGACCATCCTTATGATGCACAACTAGGAAAACCCTATCATACTAATGTCATTTCAACATGTTGAATTTCCTAAAAATAAACTCCATTACCTATTCCCACCCTCAAAAGATCACGACGGAGCAATCGGTGATAGCTCGATCACCCTACCGATCACCTCACCGATCAACTAACTGACCATACTTATGATGCATAACTAGGACAACCCTATCATACTAATATCATTCCTACAAGCTGATTTTCTAAAAAATAAACTCCATTATGTATTCCCACTCTCGAAAGATCCCGATGGAGCAATCGGTGATAGCTCAATCGTCCTACAGATCACCTCAACGATCAATCATCCTTATAATGCACAACTTGGACAACTCTATCATACTAATGCCATTCCTACCAGTTGATTTCCCTAAAATAAACTCTATTATTTATTTCCACCCTCGAAAGATCACGATGGAGCAATCGATTATAACACAATTGCCTTACTGATCACCTCACGTATCAACCAACCGACCATACTTATGATGCGCAACTATGACAATCCTATCATACTAATGTCATTCCTACCAGTTTTTATTCCCCAAAATAAACTCCATTATGTATTCCCACACCCGAAAGGTCATGATGGAGCAATCGGTGATAGCTCAATTGCCCTACCGATCAACCCACTGACCATTCTTATGATGCACAACTAGGACAACCCTATCATACTAATGGCATTCCTACAAGTTTATTTTTCCTAAAATAAACTCCATTATGTATTCCCACCCTTGAAAGATCACGATAGAGCAATCGGTGACAGCTTGATTGCCCTACCGATCACCTCACCGACCAATCCACCAGCAATTCTTATGATGCACAATTAGGACAACCTATCATACTAATGTCATTCCCACCAGTTGATTTTCCATAAAATAAACTCTATTATGCATTCGTACCCTCGTAAGATCATAATGGAGCAATCAGTGATAGCTCGATCATCATACCGATCACCTCACCGACCAATCCATCGAACATCCTTATGATGTACAATTAGGACAATCATATCATACTAATGTCATTCCTACCAGATGAATTTTCCAAAAATAAACTCCATTATGTATTTCCACCCTCGAAAGATAACGATTGAGCAATTGGTGATAGCTCGATCACCTTACCGATCAACCCACCAACCATCCTCATGATGCGCAACTAGGACAACACTATCATACTAATATCATTCCTACCAATTTATTTTTACCAAAGTCAACTCCATTATGTATTCCCACTCTCAAAAGATCACGATGGAGTGATCAGCGATAGCTCGATCATCCCACCGATCAATCCACCGACCATTCTTGTGATGCATAATTAGGACCACCCTATCATACTAATGTAATTCCTACCTGTTGGTTTTCTCCAAGATAAACTCCATTATATACTCCCACCCTCGGAAGATCATGATGGAGCAATCTGTGATAGCTCGATCGCCCTAAAGATCACCTCACCGATCAACCCACTGACCATCCTTATGATGGACAACTAGGACCGCCCTATCATAGTTATGCCATTCCTACCACTTGATTTTCCCAAAATAAACTCCATTATGTATTCCCACCCTCAAAAGATCACGATAGAGCAATCGGTGATAGTTCGATCGCCCTACCAATCACCTCACCAAAAAATATGTCACACCACGCCATATCCACCCAAACTTAAATTGAAACAAGAGTTTCGAGTTAAGTTTGCAAAAAATGGTGTGACGTACTTACACACTTCAAATCAAGCACTTCCCGTATTTTCAATATGCATTCTCCTCATGAGCACAATCCACCTACAAGGCCAAAAATGCAAAACAAAATTAAATCCACAATCCTTATTGAAAACAAGAAATAAAGCAATAAAGATAATGATGGGTTACCTCCCATAAGTTTAACGTCTTCAAGCCGGACGAGATTATTGAGCTCATGGTGGTCAAGAATAATCCTTTGGAACTTGCATAGGTTTTTTTCTTGAAATAGTGCCTTGTGCTCTCCTGTTCAACCACTAGAACGTTTCCTTTCTTGTTGAATAATTCAAGCAATTGTTTTCCAAAGGCGTTCTTCACAAGTAATGGCCATTTCCACTTGTTCTACTTTTTTCATGGGGCTTTATATGCATTTTGAACTTCAACCACATCCCCCGGTAAGAATTCGGGCATTGACAAGTGTTGATGCCCTCTTGCAACCTTTTTCCTACAATCAACAAACAAATTTTTATCAATAAAATCATGGAAGTTCTTAAGAGAATTTGAAATTTCAATAGAATGAGAATGTTTTGGCTTGTGGGGAGTAGAATCCATGATCTTAGTTTCCGGAGGCTTCTTTTCTTCCATAAGGGCGTGAATCTCTTCTTGATTTTGAATCTTGACTTTCTCTACCATTTCTTCAAGAGACTCGACAAATCTATCGAATTCCCCCTTCAACTCTTCTTTCAACTCTTTGGCTTTCACCCACTTTGGAACTCTTTCTCTCTTTTCCTTCATAACCCCATCAACCCCCAAACTATCCTCTTTTCTAACCTTAACGATCATGCATTCACTCTTTGTTCTGGAGGTAGAAGGCTTGTTGTTCTCTTCTTGAAGTCTCTCCACGGTCGACATGATTTGACTTATTTGGTGCTCCAATGAATTCAACTTAGCATTGAATGCTACCATTGTATTCATCATCGTTTCACACAAGTTTCTAATTCTATCAATCCACACTTGATTAGACTTCCTCCCCTCTTCTAAGCGATCAATAACCATTTCAAATAACTTTTCTTCAAGCATCCCTATGTGGTCATTTTGGGTAGAATAAGAGGTGTTGGAGTCTTGAAAAATTCTCCATAGTTGTGGTTGATTTCCTTCTTGATTTCTAGAAAAATTTCCTTGAAAAACATCTTCCACACCTTGAGGGTATACTTGTTGATTCATTTGATGAGGAACACAAAAATTCTCATAATCTTGTTGTTGGAATTGCATATCTTGTACTCCGTAATCCAGTCGCAAATTAGGCTCACAATTTGGCATTTGAAATCCTTGAAAATTTTCTTGTGTGTTCATAGTGAGATGAGCACTTCTATTCATCATATCTCGAAGAATATCCATGTAGCTCATATTTCTGGGCTTGTTCTCCTTCTTCTTCCTTCTCAAGGAATGCTCCTAAAAGAGAAAAAAAAATTTGATCAAAATTTTCTAAAACAAATATAAGATGCAAAAATAAGAAAAAATGTTCTTATTAAGACCACTCTAAACAATCCTTCGTCAAACTACTAGCGACCATTACCTCCCCGGCAACAGCACCATTTGATTGATCGTATATAGTCGGGATGACCAATTAAAGAATTTATCGAACTACAGGGAGGAAGGTACTAGAGTTTAAGAGATCTCAAGTTTATCTTGATTTTATAAGGACAACGGAATGAAATGGAGGATAAGCGTGCAAATGAACGCATTTAAACTAATGCAAGAAATAAGATAAAAGCAAAGATAAATAATGGGTTCCAAATGATGCAAGGATGAGATTAGCAACAATCATGCCATAGATAATAAAGTAATTATGCAATTAATTATAATCTATCATGGACATAGCATAGGAGCGATCACTAATTCCACCTAAACTTTCTCTCGAGATGGATAGGATGTAAACCCTCAACAAGGCTCCCAAAAGCACATAGGATCGAGACCAAATGAACACCTCCTAATAGGTACTAATTACTCTACGAGTTCTGATGTGCGTTTTCTTTTCACGCAAAATTAATCCCCAAGTATCAAGGATATCAATTGCAGCTTAGCAAGCGACTAAGTGAATATCGAACCCAAGGGATGACGTATTATTAATTTAATTATTTACTAAATTAATTAAGACAAGTTGGCAATTAAGTTTGAGGTTTGAATTATTAATCTACTATGCTAAAAATTAAATAACAAATAAAATAAATTAAACACTAGAAGAATTACGAAAGTGGATCAAGTAGGAGAATAGGTAGCTCTAGGAAAATCTAGTTTTACTCATTAATTTTCCTTCCATGTGTTGATGTCTGACTCTGCCTTGTGGAATATGGACGCATCACTAAGCCATGCATATTTACTCTATAGATACAAGCAAACATGCATATAACACGTGTGAATAACCTCGGAGCAAGAGATATAATTTTACCCCTCCTTTCTAGGTACTATCAGTATAAACTATTTCTCCTAGGATTGGTACTCTAACCCGATATGATCTCCCTTTATAGGTACTACGAAGTTATCCTCTTTATCCTATTTAATAACCCAAATTCAATTCAATTAATAAGTATTCATATATGATAGTTCTAATGAAGCTTCGGAGTCCCCTCACTTAGAATCATAACATAAAATCCTGCTCAGCAGTGAATGCACTCAATCAATAACCAAGATATGTATTCAGACTCTACATAACAGTTAATGATGCACAAAATGACCGTGAATATGGATTAAGAAAGCACAATCATATATAAAATAAATCCATAAATAGTGTTGTACGGAGTTTGCACACGAAGGTTCAATTAATTCGTAAAACCTTCACAACTCTAGTTCTATCAAAAAGGCTCTAGCACATGATGTTACAAAGAACAATAATGGGTGTTGGATAGATCTTACCCTGATATATGGAAAATTACAAGATATATTAGAAAACGATAAAACCCCTAGATGTGGCATCGTCGCATCCTTCTCCGTCTTGAATCCTCCTCTTGGTTCTCCTCTTGATTCCACAACAAATCTTCAAAGTGATGGATGGATGGGGGAAAGGAAGTGGATGATGGTTGGGGGGTGATCCCCCCTTGTGGGGTGTGGTATGGTTGTGACCTCTCTTATGGCTCTCTTGTTGTTTTTCCCCTCTAATGGTGTGATCTATACCCCCTTTTATACTTGTAAGCTCTCCTTATAGGTCTTGGAATGTACTTTTTGAGTGATCACACGTATTGAGGGTGTAAAAATACGGATATGGTAAGTTTCTGCACGTCAATTTGACCACGAAGCTAGGTCGAATTCACTTCCCCTGATCGAATTGTAGGTCGAATCACCCTACTGGAAGCTTCACCCTACTGGATTCGACCAGCACAGCAGGTCGAATTGAGGTGTCGTGGTCGAATTGCTTCTTTTGCCATCTAATTTGATCAGGATTCGACCACCTGGTCAGGTCGAATTCAAATGTTGTGGTCGAATTGTCTTGCGCAGTCTCACCGTTTTATGTATAACTTCCACATCCGAGCTCTAATTTGAGTGATTCTTGCGCTCACGCGATCCTCTCTTCCTTGGCTTTCTATCCATATAAAAAGCATAAGAAAACTCTAAGATTTGAATGTGCAACAAGCCATGGAATGTAGCACAGTAATTCTGTTCGGCACAGCTCACGCGACGTCACCATTTCGATCATAACTTCCTCATTTGGAATTCGATTGAGGTGTTCTTTATGCCAAAACGACCTTCACTTCTGTGACTTTCCAACCATGTATCACATTAATAGTTTTTATCTCCACAACAACACAAAAAAATTACGAAATTTGGACGTGCATTTTTCAAACATTCTTGCACAAGTTGCGCCTTTTCTCCAACTTTGCACTTTTGATCCTTTTTCCACCTAAAACACAATAAAACACCTCATGTGCACCTTTTTCTCACATATAATAAATATAAAACGCTTGTGCTAATATATAACAAGAATTTTCATGAAAAAGTTGTTCAATTGGACACTAAAACACATTAATTTTCACTCTCAACAAGTTCCCTAATTAGGTACTAAATCATAGACAATATTCCATTTTAAGGTACTATAAATTAACTAAGGTTGTGTTTGGACGGAAGGATTTGAGGAGGAATTTATAAATCATTCCCTCAAATCCCTCCATCATGTTTGGATAACATTGAAATCAATGGATTTATAAATTCAAGATTTTAAATCAATGGATTTCAAATCAATTGATTTGATTTTGAATTATTTTAGTTGTTTTATAATGGATTCCAAATCCTTACTGAAACCGTGTCATTTGAAATCCTTCCGTTGTTGTGTAATTGATATATTAATATATAAAAATAATATACAAAATTAATAAATTAATTAAAAAATATATAATATTAAATTTAGATTTGTAATATTCGAATAATAAAAATATTACCACCCTACTCTACCCCCCCAATCCCACCAACACCACCCCCACCCAAAAAAAAAAATTTATAAAATTTTAAATTTTAATATTTAAATAAATAATAAAAATATTATCACTCAACCTACCCCTACCTACCCCCCTCCACTCACCACCCCCCCAAAAAAAAATTTTTTATAAAATTTTAGATTTTAATATTTAAAAAATAAAAATATTACCACCCAACTCACCACCCTCCACTACCCCCACCCCACCCTACCCCACAAAAAAAAATTAATAAAATTTTAGATTTTATTTTTTAAATATTAAAATCTAAATTTTTTTTTAAAAAAAATTGGTGGATTGGGAGGGGGTGGTGAGACCACGTGGGGATAGGGTGGGTGGATGGATAGGGTGCTAATATTTTTATTATTTAAATTTAAAATCTAAAATTTTATATAAAAAATTTTTTTTGGATTAGGGGGTGGGTGGGTAGGGATTAGGACTGGGTGGTAATATTTTTTATTATTCAAATATTAAAAATCTAAAATTTTATAAAAAAAAAATTTTTTTGGGGGGTGGGGTGGTGGGAGGGGGTGGGTAGGGTGGTAGAGTCCCTAAAAAAATTATTTTTAATAAAATTTTAGATTTTAGTATTTAATATAATAAAATTTTATTATTTTTATTTATTATATATAAAATTCTATTTTAAAAAATAAATTTTGAATTATAGATTTGAAATCCTTTCAAGATCCATAATTTATCCAAACAGTGAAATTCAAATGAATTGATTTAAAATCCAAAAAATTTAAAATTCACTCATTTTCAAATCCATTGGATTTGAAATCATTCTATCTAAACACAACCTAATGGTTTGGGTCCCTCATCTAATCAATCAATCTCTCGATCAAACTAATCAAATGTTCTATCAAAGGGTCTAAATCTAGAAGCATATCTCTATCTTATTCTAAATTAATGCACATGAAGTGTATGATGAAATGATTCAATGAACTATCCTAAACACATAATTGATTTCTCAATCTAATCACATGTCCATTACAATTAATCACACATATCATCATATACATCAAGCAATCAACATTAATGATAGAAATATACAAAGCTCATTCAAGATTAAAATCAAATTGCATAAAAATTAAATTATCCAACACCAATCATGGAGCTAATCTCACAAAGGAGATTAGTCTATCATAATCTTAGAGAAAACAACATAGACAATTGAATCTACAAATTCCATGATCAAACTATAAAGAAGTTCACAAAAATTAGAATTAGATTCCCCCTTTGAAGTCCTTCAATGGAGATCT
Organism: Pogostemon cablin; assembly: GCA_023678885.1. NCBI lineage: Eukaryota > Viridiplantae > Streptophyta > Magnoliopsida > Lamiales > Lamiaceae > Pogostemon > Pogostemon cablin. The sequence goes on along the minus strand of CM042997.1, from coordinate 20,825,158 downwards.
CCTTCTTCTTCTTATAATCTTCACTCTCCCTTGCTTCCTTGATCACTTGGATGGTGAATTTGATGGAGAAGATCAAGTGTAGATGGATGAAATCAAGGATGGGTGAATGGGATGAAGGGAAGATGGAATGGAGAGGAAAGTGTGTGAAAAATGGTGAATTTGGTGTAGATTGGATCCATGAACGATTTCTGCCTAATTTTTATGCCAAATGATGTATTTGTGGGCCTAGAACCTTCTGGAAGACGTACAGATCCAAAAACTAACTTTTGACCGAACACGGGTCGTGTTCGGTACACGGGTCGTGCTCGGTACTCGGGTCGAGTAGGTGTAGCATAGTCTCACCGTTTCGCGCATAACTTCCACATGCGAAATTCGATTCAAGTGATTCTTGCTCTCACGCGATCTTCTCTTCCTAGCTTTTTATCCATATAAAGATATGACAGAAAGTCCAACATTTGAAAGTGTAACAAGTCATGAAATAACACAATATTTTAATCATAACTTTCTTGTTTGGACTCCGAATTGAGCTCCGTTTTTTTCTACGTCTTTCTTTTCGCGTCTAGAATATATTTTTACCTAAAAAATCATACATTTAAGTTCATTTTCACACATTTTCATAAAAATACAAAATACAACTAAATAACACATAAATACATATAAAATAATACGAAAATACATATAAAAAGACACTAAAATCTAGCTGAAAATATCACTCATCAGAGACGTGGAAAACTCTATGAAGGTTGGACCCCTCAGGCAACTTCAACTTGTAAGCCACAGCACCCACATGCTGCAGCACCTCGAATGGCCCAAAGTACCTCGGCGCCAACTTTACGTTCAGCTTCTTGAATAAAGAGAGCTGGCGGTAGGGCCGAAATTTGAGAAACACCCGATGTCCAACATTAAAGGAAACATCACTATGGTGATTGTTGGCAGCCCATCGCATGTGCTGTTGTGCCCGCTCGAGATGAAAGTGAAGCTGCCCCAAAACTGCATCCCGCTCGGACAACTCATCGGCGATCGCTTTGGTTCTGATCTCGCTCTGTAACCACTGTGTCAAAGTCAGGGCCTTACGCCCATAAACAATCTCAAAAGGAGTAAAACATGTAGCAGAATGAAAACTCATATTGAAGCATTATTCAGCCCAAGGTTGGGCCGGAGAGACAATAGCTTGCTGAAGTAGGTGTTTTAAGCTATGATGATCAGTACGAACAATGAAACGATAGCCTAGACGATATGGACGCCAATGGAGGACTGCCATCACAAGAGCCATAAGTTCTTTCTCGTACGTCGATTTGAGGGAGTTGTGTTCTGATAATGTCTTGCTGAAAAAGCAATAGGACGTCGGTTTTGCATCAAGACCGCCCCCAATCTGCGACCCGAGGCATCGCATTCGATGCAGAATAGGGCAGTGAAATCCAGAACAGCTAGGACCGATGTTGAAGTAATTGTTTTTTGTAGGGTTTCGAAAGCTGTTTGAGCCTCCGGCGGCCATTGAAATCGCCCCTCGAGTTCTTTTTTTAACAATGTCATTAATGGCAGGGCAATCTTCCCATAGTCCCTAATGAAACGACGGTAGTACCTAGTTAACCCCAAAAATCCACGAACTCCCTTCAAGGATCGAGGTGTGGGCCATTGAAGGACCGCCATGACCTTGGTGGGATCCATTTGCACGCCTTCGGCTGAAACGACATGCTCGTGGTAATCAATGGATGTGCGAGCCCAAGAATATTTCTTTAGATTAACCACAAACGAAGAAGCTGCCAAGATGTGCAAAACCTCTCGGAGGTGTATAATGTGAGAATCCCAATCAGAATTGTAAATCAAGATGTCGTCAAAGAAGACCGACACAAAACGACGAAGTAATGGTCAAAATAAATCATTCATTATAGCTTGAAATGTAGATGGGGCATTACGTAACCCAAAAGGCATTACCAAGAACTCATAGTGGCCCGAATAAGTGCAGAATCCTGTCTTCGGAATGTCATCCGGGAAAACTCGAATCTGATAGTACCCTGCACAAAGGTCAAGTCGAGTAAACCATTGAGTACCATGTAACTCATCAAGAAGCTCCTATATGACTGGGATGGGGTACTTATCCAGAACCGTGATTTTGTTTAGTTCTCGATAATCCACTCAAAATCGCCAGCTGTCGACTTTCTTGTGGGCCAAGAGCACATGGCTCAAATAAGGACCCGTGCTTGGTTGAATGAGGCCAGCCTTAAGCATGTCTTCCACTAGGTGCTCGATTTCAGTATTTTGAGCAGTTGAGTACCGATAGGGGCAGACAAAAACAGGGGCCGACTCGGGTTGTAAGGGTATATGGTGGTCACTAGCCCGAGAAGGTGGTAGACCAGGTAGAGGCGTCAACACTTGGGGATAATCTGCCAGCAGCTTCTGTACATCTAATGGTAGGGAGTCATCATCACACTTCTCAGATGGTGAGGCTTCCACATTCCACAACAAAAAATAACTCTCAACTTCCTCTAATTTCAACAACCCCGCTGCTGAAATTTGTCTACATGCCAACCCTGGTTTCCCATGTAGACATATCGGCTGACCCCGGAATTCGAAAGCCATGGTAAGTGATGCCCAATTTGCACGGACTTCCCCCAAGGTGGAGAGCCATGAAAGACCCATAATGATATCTACCCCGGTAACTGGAAACACATAAGCAGTAACAAACAAAGAGGGCAGAACCCAATTCTAAGACACAGAAGGGCAAATACCTGATGTCTTAGTGTCTTTTCCATCACCCAAACAGACGGGAAGAGAAGGCGACTTATCCTTTGTAAGCTTAAGGCGGTTAACCGTACAGGGAGAGATGAAACAATGCGTTGCCCCGCTATCGATCATAACCACAACAGGATGCCATTGATCAGCCCTCGAAGTTTCATAGTTTACAACCCATCGAATCCACTTGTCGAAGTATTTGATAGGGCCAAGGTCTGAAGGTCACTCGAATCCTCCTCAATGATCGATTTGTGAAAATCTAGGGGTTCTGAATTGAGATCCTCCTCATCATCTAAGGCCACTATAATTTGCAAGGAACATTTCGCACATACATGGAGAGGGCTGTAGGGTTTACGACAACGAAAACATAGGCCCTTAGTGCGCAATTCTTGATATTCAGATTGCGAAACCTGTCGATACTGGCAGACAAGATGGTTGACCTAAGCACTTGAAGAGCCAGACGAGCGCTGAGTTCCAGAAGATGTACTGGCCTGGTTAGGGGGCGTGATCCTCCTGTTGAGTAAGATTTCGGGGTAAACACCCCAGTAGAGTGAGTGTAACCAGACTGAGCACTTTGCCGAGATGTAGAAAGAGTCCTAGACAAGTACCCCTTATCTGGCGTGCCATAATGAGAGCCCGAAGAAACTGCCAATTCCTTCTCAACATCACATGCCATATGTATTGCAGAACTCAAATCTTTTGCATCCCGAGGGTGCAGGCGAATGCGAATATCCTCGCGTAACCCACTCAGAAAGAAACCAAGGGCATCCGATTTCGTGAGCATCGGCACTACTGATAAGCGAGAGATGAAAGAATCCACATATTCATCGATAGTGCTCTGCTGTCGTGTTAGGCCCAATGCCTCACACAGGTTTGCGTGGGGATCATCCCCATAGCGACGAACCAGTTCGATGGTAAATTTCTTCCAACTGATAGCAGGGGCATCAGACAACAACCATTGAAATTAATGAAGGGTCGCACCCTCCATGGCGATTAAGGCATATTCAAGTTTCATGTCATCAGGGGTGTTGTCGATGCGAAAATACTGTTCTGCCTTAGCGATCCATGCGGACGGGTTCTCACCATTAAACCTCGGAAGTTCCAACCTTGCTAATTTCGATTTCAGCGGTTGAGCAGACGGTCTACTCGAATGATCTGCTGTCAAAAATTCTGGTCCCACGGAAGTGCCCACTTGAGTCGGCTCTCTGTTGCGAATTAAGCCATTGATATTGGTTTGCAGACTCTGGAGTCCAGACGCAATTCCGTCAAGGGAAGAAGCTAACGCCGCGATCGCAGAGCCAATATCCTTCATTTCCTTCTCCAAGGTGTCGATGCGAGCTTCAATACGGGGTGGTCATGGATCCGACAGGTCGGACCAATTGATGAAGTTAAGGAAGTGAAACAAGAAAACAATGAATAATTCCGATAACCAGGAGCTACTCATATCCAAGTCAAGCGGCCGATAATTCAATATGTTTTTCTGATAATTACTAAGTAACCCTAACAAAGTATTTATACTATCATGGTCTATGGGCCGGCCTACACAACTAAGAAATAGATAATTAAGAAATAGATAACAATTAGGCCATAGGCCCAATGGGCTCCTTTATCTATTTGGCACGGCAGTGATACACAATAGGTGTATCGATATCAGAGCAACGAAACAAGGTTTCGGTGATTCACCTTCCCCAGAGTCTCCATTTCAGCAAGGAATTCTCTTTGGCCCTTAGTCTTGGCCTGACTGTTCTTCACCGCGACTGTCTTCCATCAGGTAAGGCTGCCTTGTACACCGTCCCGAACCCACCATCACCAATTATGTTAGCCTTACAGAAGTTGGTGGCCTCAAGTACATCAACCAGGGTCAACTTAAGGAGAGGCTGCTCAAACATAGCTATGTTAACGCTGAGTGGCTCCTTTGATCTACTGCTACTCAAGAAATACAGATTCTGATCATCTGAGCTGTTCAATCTGGTGCTATCTGAACCATCCTCAGGGTCATTTCTGTTGACCCAAATTCTCAGCACTATAACCACAAAAAGGGTTATCAAGATAGTTCCCACCACAACAGATGCCAGCCCCCAAACGTTCAACAGAGGCGCGATTTTCGCCTAAAAGGGCATTTTACTCCCACAATTCCTCCACATAAAGCTTTATTTCCAGCTACTGAAGCCTCTGTAAGATTCAAGCATATCCCATTGCCTGGAATTGGGCCATGCAGCTTGTTTTCCGAAAGATTCAAGAACTAAAGATCCGCAAGCCCACAAACTTCGTCGGGTATTCCTCCGTCAAGCGCATTCCCGGAAGATACTGGAGTTGTGCAAGATTCCCAAGCTCAGAAGGAACATCACCAATGAAATCATTTCCATGGAGATCCAACACTGTCAAATAGGACATATTGCCAAGTGATCTTGGCAAGTTCCCACTCAAAGAATTGCTGCTCAAATTCACAATCTCAACTCTTCAAACTTCAGAATCTTTGAACAAGTCATCTATATGACCAGAAAGGTTATTCTGCTGAGCATAGAATCCAACAAGATTAACTATCCCAGAGAGAGAGGCAGGAAGCTCACAGCATATTAGAGCTCAAATCCAAATGAGTGAGACCATTTAAGTTGCCAATTGAAGCAGGAATCGGACCGGTTAACATATTCGACGACAAGTTCAGCTTCACCAACGCCGACATTCGACCAAGGCTTTCTGGGATTGACCCTGTGAGCTGGTTATTCCCTAGATGCAATCCTTGCAACTTGTTTGAATCACCAAGATCAGTTGGAATAGGACCAGTAAGTATGTTCCAAGATAAATCCAAGGTTGTAAGATTTGATAAACGAGCCAAGGAAGGTGGAATCTTCCCAGAAAACAAATTGTTGCTGAGAAGAAGATTCACCACCACAACACAGCTCCCTAGTTCATCAGGAATAGCTCCACTCAATCTGTTGTAGGAGAGATCATACACACCATGATGCTGAATGAAGCTGGAATATGGAATGGTGGACACCTGCTGAAAATACTTTGAGCTTCTAGAAGGAATCTCTCCAGAGAGATTGTTGTAGGAGAGAACATGGCACTGTAATTGAGGCAAATCAGTAACTTCTCCTGGAATGGAACCATGAAGGTTGTTGTTACCCAAATCCAATGTGGTGAGTGCAGTGCAATTCCCTAAGCCTACTTCCTTCAAGAAAATTGGAGTTCAAATACAAAGACAGAAACTGAAGTCTCCTAATTTCTTCTGGAATACTACCAGTGATTCGATTGTTGGAAAGAAGGATGCTCTGTAATGATGTAGCATTACCAATTTCCACAGGGAGAGAACCCTCCAACTGATTATCTGCAGCAGAGAACTCAATCAAGTACCCTGAACTCCATAGATTCACCGGAATAGAACCTGTGAAATTGTTGGAATCCAACTCAAGTGCTATCAATGGAAGCTCAGAGAAATACTCTGGAATAGAACCAACTAGATGATTATCCAACAACACTAATTGAGTCAAGTTTCTACACTTCTTGAAAGTTTCATCAATCCCCCCTGTAAGAAAATTATGGCCATGCTCCACCTCTGAAAGCGATACAGCATTACACAACTCTCTTGGAATCTCACCACTAAGCAAATTGCTTCCCAAGCTAATATGACTCAGTAAAGAACAATTCCCAATCTCCGGTGGAATTCTCCCAGAAAACCTGTTGTTCGAAAGCAATATTGAATCTATCTGCTTCCATTTTCCAAACCACCAAGGTAATGGCCCTGAGAGCTGATTCTTTTCAGCAGAAAATGTCATCAAAGACAATCAGACAGCTCCTCAGGCAAAATCCCAGAAAGAGAATTGAAAGAAAGCAACAAAACTTGCAAGTTTATGCATTTCCCAATCTCAGAGGGTATACTGCCATTAAGCTCAGAGTAGACAAGATTCAACACAGTTAAATTTCGCAACTCTCCGATAATCTTTGGGATAGAACACTGCAATGGGTTGTAAGAAAGGTCGAGTTTGCTCAAAGATTTCAAATTTGAGAACGATTTAGGAAGAGGGCCATTGAACAAACAAGAAGGGGAAGACAGAATTTCAAGGCTCGACAGGTGGCCAATCTCCGACGGAAAATCGCCGGAGAAGTAGTTGTCGCCGATATAAAGCTCCGACAGAGAGGAGAGTTTTCCAATCTCCGGCCGAATTCTTCCAGAAAGAGAGTTGTTCGAGACGTCGAATGAAGATATAATCTGAAGCTTTGAGAAAAGATTGGAAGGCAAAAAACCCGTAGGAAAGTATTACCAAGAGCCAAAACCTGAAGCCGAGTCAAATTCCCCAAATGCGGAGGAACATTTCCGACGAGTGAGTTGCCGGAAAGATCGAGAGATTCGAGTTTCACCAGGTTTCCCAACTCCGGGGAATTTTTCCGGTGAAGAGTTGGGACCGAGTCTGACAGACTGCAAACGAGACAACTCATCGAGTTGGCTCGGTAACTCGCCGCTCAAGTGATTATCACCCAAGTCCAACACTCTCAGCCCTCTGAGTGAAGCAATTTCCGCTGAAATCTCTCCAAACAACTGATTCGACGAAAGATCCAACACAATGAGGGTGGTGAGAGAGAAGAGCAAGGCAGTGAGTGGACCCCTGAGTTGGGCAGTCGAAAGAACGAGCGAGGTGACTCGTTCCTCGTTGCAAAACACGCCGGTCCATTTACAGTGAGAAATGGAAGGACTCCAATGAAACGAGCATTTCTGGGTTTTCCAAAGCACCCTTGAACGACAGCAAACAATCCATGTCAGAGATTTCAGATTTCTTCTCAGAGACAACATTCAAGGCCATGAAACTGAGTTGACACAGAACGAAAAGGCAACGCAGTAACCCAAACGCCATTGATAATACTATGAAGAAGTTAGGGGTGAATAATTTGGGGAGCAATGGCAAAGCATATCTGATGTCCACTGTGGAGAGAGAATCCGCAGTGATTTTCTAGAAAGTTGATAGCAGTGGTTTGAGTGTAAAGAGAGAGGGCGGTGGGGAACAGGGAGATGTACAGTTTGCTGGGAACAGTGGAACACATAGGGTGACATTTTGCAAAAAAAAAGTAAAAAAAATAAAAATAAAAATAAAAAAACAAACATGGGTGTTATTTTCGTGGATCAATGTCACACAATCGACTAATAGTTTCTCTATCATATGTATAATCTAATTAATGGCATATGAGATGATGTAAAAAATAATATCGATAATCCGATTTTCTCGATTTGATAATTTTTCAAAAGTAATCTTTCGATGTCTAATTTTAGTTAATTTTTGTCCACTTTTGATCATTAAAGTTGCCCAAAAAAAGAACCAAAAGTGAACAAAAATATCAAAAGTGGACAAAAAGAACTAAATTTGGACATCAAATGAACACTTTTGAAAAATTATCAAATTTGAGGACTGAAATTGGATTTGACATATTCTAAAGAACTAAAATTGATATTTCCCTGGTATTTCAAATATTTTTTCACTTTCTATTTTTCTTTGTTTACCTATGAAAATTAGAGAATAATATATTACTCCACTGTAGCAATTTAATCTTCACAATATACATTGAGTTATGAAAATTTATTTTTTTAAACTAATTTTATTAATTTTTTAAGAATAATATAATATTTTAAATTATAAATAATATTATGTGTTTTAAGTGAGGGTTGTAAATTTGTAATTAATATATAGGCAATTTATAGTGTGAACCCGGGTGCACACTAAGATAGGGTGCACCCATATACAAATATAAACAAAAACATATACAATTAAGAGCAAAAATGTATACAATTTAATTGTTAGTTTTTTAATGAAAAATTGAATGTAAAAATATACAATTATTAAAAAACATGTATACACTATTGAATAAAAAGTTATACACATATGGATGTTAGTTTTTTTAATGATAAATTTAGTGTGAAAAAATATACAATTATTACAAAACACGTATACAAAATAGAATAACATGTAGTATATAAAATAAAATAAAAAGTCATACACATATCGGTGCACCCTTGCACCCGAGTGCACCCAATATACACTAATATATATACTTTAAAAGGAGTGATTAATATAATGTTTCTTACTTTAGGTGGTAAATTTTAGGGTAGGTCTTGTGTGAGATCGTCTCACGTGAGACCATTTTACACTTTTTAAAAAAGTTATCACTTTTGTTATAAAATGTTATAACTTTTTATTTATACATAAATTGTTCATGAAATAACATTATCATTTTTCATTAATTTATTATCACTTTTTCAATATAAATGTTATCACTTTCTGATTGTCTCACATAAGCCCTTGAGTGAGACGGTCTCACACAAGTATTTTCCTAAATTTTAATATGGGACAAAAAAAATAAAATGTGTGAAATTTTACTTGAGATGAAGGGAATATATATTTATCATCGTGTGAAATATATGTTTTAATATGGGTAAAAGTATATTAATCAATGTGAGGAGATAAAGTAAATAAGTATTAATTGAGGAATTGAATATATAAAAGTGGATGGATTAAGGATTAATCAAGTTCGTAGGTAGAGATAATTTTGAAATTTTTAGTGTAAATTTTGAAAAATAAAAATCAATTTTAAAAACTTAAAACAATAGGGGTGATGTTTATTTTAGGTTTATTCTTTCAAGTTAAGAGATTTACATATGTTAAAATATTTACGCACCCATATGGACATTATCTCTTCTTAATTTTTTTTTCTCTATATTTTTCATCTTTTCTCTCGTACTAATAAAGTCTAAACTTAATTTTTTTTTTAAAACAATCAGAACAAATCTAAAATAACAATATTCTTAATTTATTAATTAAATTTTCCTTAAACTTAAACTAAAATTAAAAATTATTATATTATTTTAGGAATTAATAATATTAAATGGAATACAAGTTAGGAGGTGTTTTTTTGAAAGCAAAATAAATAAATATATTAAAAATTTGGAATTAGCAGCACTTTGACAAGAGGAAGTCAAGAGGGAATGTACTCGTTCTCTGAACTGTGTTTTGCAAAAAATAAAAATAATAAATAAGAATGTACTCATTCTCTGAACTGTGTTTTGCAAAAAAAAAATAATAATAAATAAAACAAATTTATGAGCTACAATATTGTTGGAACGATGAGTAAAAAATATCTAAAAAAGAAATTGATCTTAAAATAATTCGGATCTTATCAAGAAGTAAGCTATTAATAGCGACGCAATCAACATCTCTCAAGGCAGCAAGAATGACGTGTTCAGCATCTCCTAAAAGACAAATTCTCTTGTGAGACGCTATTTATATGAGACGGTTTGTGAGACGTGTTAAAGTATGTCTATTTTTTAGATGTAGTATGTTTAATAGTTGTTAAAGTATGTTTTCTAAAGTATGCTGAACTATGTATTAAAGTATGATTTTCAACGTGCTATAATATAATTTATTATTGACATACTTTAATTACAGATAAGTATACTTTAGCTCTACAATAAGCATACTTTAATGATGGGCTGACCCATCTCACACCCGTCTCACAAATAACCCGTCTCACTAGAGAGTTTCTCCTCCTAAAATACTACCAGGAAGAAATTTAAGGCATTGCAAAAGACATTTCTGTAAAGCTAAGAGCTCAACGCTTTCTGCATAGATAATACCAGGGTTTTTTTTAGAGAAACCAAGATGGAAATTGTTGTCTTTATCAGTAATGTAGATCTCACATCCCGCACACGAAAAACAAGTAGGGTTAATGGGAGTAGAGATATATTCATTCTCATTGTTGTTACTTGTTTGATCTAAGAGAAATCAAAATTCCTTAATAATTTTTATTGATTCAATAACTACTTCACATCATTCAATCACTTCTATTTTCATTGTGATTATTTCTTTAATAATACATTTCAATTGAAGAATTGGAACCAAGCAACCCTTAATGTAGGTGATCCATGCATCGAATTATTGGCTTAAATCAAGGGAATGAGTTGAAAAGTAAAATAATGCTTTTCTTATGTGAAATAAAGTTTAAACATGCATCTTTTATTCATAAATTTAACAAACAATTGTAATTTTAGATCATAAAAATAAGTGGAAAATAAATTATGAAACACAGTATTAAAATATTACTTGAACTCTAATAGTAAAATTAGAATTACCTTTATAAGTTAACAATAAACTGTAAACGTTGATCATATTAATAGAATAGACAATAAAATAAGTGTATATTATAATTAACAAAGTGTATGTAAGATGATGCTTATGTGAGACGATACGTGAGATGTGCATGTTAAACATGTTTGTTATAAATAGTATATGCTTATTAGTATATAAAAAGTATATTTTTCTAAATTATATAAGTAATGCATTAAAACATGATTATAAGATTTATAATATGGTTAATTACGTAAATAAATCTTTATCTTTATGTCAATTGTAATTTTGTCCTTACTTTTGACTTTGACAAAAAAAAACCATCACCTTTTAGATATTTGCAAATCCCACTCGTGACCTGCCCATAATTCTGCCCGATGGATGATGGGGTAATAAAATCCATGTCAGTTGCCTTGTCAGAAAAAACGATGACTTATAATAATAACAAAGCTATCACAGTCAGTTTCTTGACATCATGGCAAAAGTTCATCAACGCCACAGGCTGATTGTCGATGTCTTCCTCACCGACTGCACGGCGATGAGGTGTTTACATTCTCCGACGAGGCGCGGAGCTGCGAGGGGTGGCCTTCTGCCAGGAGACGAATGTTACCAGAATAGCTTAGACGGCAAGCGGTCGCCCTTTCAGTGGAGATGGTGAGCTGGCACGTTCTGCAAATCTCAAAGCTTTGACTTGATGTTTACAACGATGAAGAAAAAGATCCAAGTTCCAGCGTGCAACAAGGTTTCAGACGCGTGATGGGTAGATCCGGCAAGGAGGCTTGTTTGTGGATGATCCGGTCAACGTCAATGGCAGCATGGTGGTGGATTCGCAATTTCTGGCGTTGTGGACCAGATCTGTTATCGTCTTAGAGCTCTCGGATCTGCAGCTGTTGGCGGTGATAATGGGGAGTGAGCTTCGACGATCGTTGGCGGCGGATTCCGGCAACATAATAGCAGCTGGTGATGACGATTCATTCTCCGATGAGAAAGGCAGACTTGGGGTGTAGAATCTCATTCTAGAAGATGACCTTCTGCACAATATAAACGCTGTCATTTTGGCTAATAAGCAGGTGACTTGGATTTTATTGCCAGGTCATCTATTAGGGGTAGTGTGTTGCTGCCCATGGGCTCAATTTGCAAAGTATATGGAAGGTGTTGGTTTTTTTGCCAAATTCTAAAAGTTTGGACAAAATGGCAATTGAATCAACCCTTTATAATATGTTCACTACCAACGTACTTTTAAGTATCAATAAACATATTTTACGTATATAATAAGCATATTTTAATAATAGGTAAACCCATATTAAAGCATGATTATAAGATTTATTATATGTTCACTATAAAAATACTTGAAGTATCAATAAACATATATTTTACGTATATAATAAGCATATTTTAATAAAAATTAACTCATTTTTTTATAATTTGTCTCATATATGTTCATCTTACAAGAGAGTTACTATATAATTTGGTGTAAAAAATATTATATCTGAAAGAGTGAAGCTCTTGTGCCCCGGGGGATACCGTGCCCCTTTGCAATTTTCGTGCCCTTTATAATTTAAACCCCTAACAATACATAGATTTAAATAGAATATAGAGGGGGAAGATTGTATTCACATGGGACACGACGTGTCCCCGATGGTGCAGGAGCTTTTGCATATCTAAAAATGCTATCTCCATCTCATTTAAATATGCATATTTTGTTATCTGGTCCATTCCAAAATAATTTATGCTCCAATAATAAAAACTCACAATATCAATATACTCCCTCCGTCCCGGTGAAATGCGGACAATTACCTATAGTTTATAATAAGGTAGTGTTCGCATTTCACTGGGACAGAGGGAGTATTTCTTTTACAAACAATTTTGTAATAATCAATAATATCATACCTTCTATTCAATTAAATTATTTAAAATACATTCTTATATGGGAGAACTTTTTTTATACAAATTTTAAAGTCGAAAATTAATACCGATATTTTTATAAAAAGGTTATCAAATAGGAGTATATCTAAATGGATCTTTGTGGATTCTAATACCCTTAATTCAATTTTTCCTACCCCACCTGCAGATATACCCACCCACCTCCCCCAACATTCTCCATCGCCCCACACACGTAGGATTCCTCTATCTCTCCCTGGAACCCCACTTTATTTTCCTTTCTCCTTCTTCCCTTCGCTTGTATTTCCCTTTTTTTTCAATTTCAAAAATCAAAACTTCAGAAACTGAATCTCTTCATTCCCAACTACAATTCCAGCATTTACGAAGGGATTTCGCCATTTACAAACTATTATCCTCATACATTGTCGACGACAACATGGAACTCTCCCTCGTAAAAGGCCTCGAAATTGCTGAAGACGTCAGTCATGTTCGTCTTTGTGAGCAAAGATGTTGTGGTGTTGACGATCTATAAACCATTCAAATGGCCATCATTTTGGTGTAATAGTCTCTATATTGACATCTTCCTGGTCTTTCACGATCAAGGAGGCCGTATCTTGGAAAACCTCCTCTAACCTTACAAGTCCTAGACCACGAGATCCAAGTGCAGTAGTGACTGTACCAACTTTCTTTTGAGATGCCCTGTTAATCACTTCAGAATCAGGAGATACTTTTTGCTCCATCTCTGAATCAAATAAACACAAAACTTTATGATGAACCAAAGAGAATGAATGTGAATGACAAATTAATTCTTCAAATGGTTTACCTTCACCACTTCTATTCAAGAATCTCAAAGGAATCAATTGCTTCCGAATTACTCCACGGTGATGTGTTCAAGCAATGAGTTCTTGGCCAATGTAACAACCTGTATTAAAGCTTATGTCATTTAAGCCAGCAAGATTGTACTCTAGCGATATTTCTTCACCTACAAGATACCACTTCATCTTTATATTTCTAGCTTACAATCCAAAACATATTAGGAATTGTGCAAGCTATATAGCATAAAGCATAAATGATGGGTTTTTTTCATTAATGAAGCAAAGATCTCAATTAAAGATCAGATTTAATTAAAGAAAAAAAGATAACAAGATGCAAAAAAGAAAGCATTGGAGTGCTGTTTTTTACATTAATTTTTTAACATATTAATTGCAGAACTCGTGATATACATACAGTATGAGAAGGAATTATAATTCTTTAACATAGAATACAAAATTTGCATGGCTATTATGGTGACCCATACGAAATTAATGAAAATAAAATTTGACGTCTAATTAGAAAAATATGTGTTAGTGTCAGGTTATAATGGTACCCTAAATTATATATTGTTTGTGTTTGTAGTGGGATGACGCCTGCTTAAATTATTCTTGTGCACGCTAACGGGGAATGGAATGGGGTTGAGTATGTTGGAGGCGATGAGTGGGGTGTGCGGATGGCTACAGTTGACCATAAACTGCGATGCTTAGACAATTGTTGCATAGCTTACCATAATTAGTGTGATATTGATTACTGCTTTATTGAAAACTTATATTGTATTAATGGAATTCTGAATGTACAAAAAAATTCAGATATAGCACTGTGTTATACTTAAATACTATTAAGCTTTCTGGTGGTTACTTAAACACTAGTAAGCTTTCTGGTGGTTAACCCATGCTGGTAAATGGTCTGTCTGTGTCAGGTCTGAGATTTGTGTTTATGTAGGTATCCATAATGTTATCCTTCTAGGTAAATGTGATTGTTGTAATATAGGTGAACATGTAGTTTACCATGTAGGTGATCATGTAGGTTAACATGTAGGTTATCATGTTATTGATCATGTAGGTGACCGCGTAGGTAACATCTCCTATATTTACTTCGTCTTACATTCACCAAAACATGAATTCCAGAAGCATAAATCGCGATGTTACATTCACCACACAACTTAAATTTTTGTAATATGAGGGACTCCTACTGTACTAGTAAGTTAAGAAAATAATTAAATTTGTAACTAGTAACTTACATATATGGTTCATGTAAGAGTTTAAGAAATGGAAATGAAATAGGTAGTCAAACTTAGCATCCTAATCATATATTAATGGTATTTTCAATGACTTATTACTTTGTTAGCATTCCACTAACTATTGTTGTCATATTTTCCCTCTGACATGATTGCAGATTATAGTTTTCAACTACATAATGCATATTATATTGAAGTTCTCAAATATTTACTTTGTAGTTGCTTGTATAATTAATTAGGACATAAAAATGCACTTGGCAAATGTTTAAAATATCATAAACAAAGATAGAAAACCTGAACACAATGATTGTATCTAGATGATCGTAGTCATTTTCACCTAGATTTTAGTGTCTTTGTTTGTGGATTTTTGAATATTTTATCCGTATTTGTGTGAATTTTGGTGGAGTTATTGTTATTTTGTGAAATGTGGTATGAATTGATAGAATTGTGTAAATAAGCTTAAATATGTGTAAAACAGGTCAAGAAATTGAGAAAAAATGAGTCGGGAGCAAAATAGAGACAGAAGTACAGAGCACGCTCGGACACGGGCCGTGTGCGGAATACGGGCCTGTCCGAGGTGACCATGTACCGTCATCAGAACACAGAGCTCGCCCAGGAGGAAGGTCGTATTCTGGCGCACGAGCCGTGCACTGCTGCACGCCCCGTGTGCAGAACACGACCCTATAAGAAGAAGTCGTGTATTGTCATCAAAAAATACTACACGTCCATGACTGATGCCGCGTAGCGCAGCTTGAGCCGTGTTCGGAAGCACGCACAACACGCCAAAGTAGGTGTGCCCTACACGGGCCGTGCGCTGCTACACGGGCCGTGTAGATGCAAAAACCTGTGCAGTTTTCAGAATATTCTGGAAACTTCTAGAAGGTCCATTAGTGATATAAAAGGGTGACTTGTTCAAAATTTGAAGAGGGAGATCAGAATTAGAGCAGTTACACACACTCCACGCCATATTTTCACACACTAGATCCATAAATCCATCTCCATCCATTAGATCCATCCAATTTCTATTTGATTTTCATTAATAAATCCATCCATCCATCCATCCACCATTTGAGAAGAGGAAAGAATCAAGGATTGAAGGAGTTAGCATATTGAAGAGAAGGAAGGTTTCTCCATGAAAGGGAAGTCAATCTACTTTTCATTTGTTGATTTTCTTCTCATTTTGGCTCAAATGGAGCAAGCCTTTGATTGTAATGATTTAAACACAATGTGTAGTGACTAGTCCTATAGTAGAGCTTGGTTGAGAATAATGATATATATGTAGGATTTGAGATGTTGAATTGAGTTAATTTTGGACTTCCTTATATGATTAATGAATCATGTTTCATTTCAATACTTGTGTGATTAAATTCTCTAATCTTAGTATTAGGATGGTCATTCCAATATTATGATTAGGTGTTTAATTGAATCATTTATTAAGATGAGCATGTATGTTAGTGTGAGGGGAGGTAAGTCATACCCTTCTTATACTTAGAACATTCATAGGGAGACACTTAAGAAATTGAGTGAAAAGAACTAAACTTATGATCATAGTACCTTAAGAGAATTGAGAGTAAGCATAATCCTAGGAGATTTAGACTTGTCAAAGAGCCGAGAACCTAATTGCCTTGGCCATAGAGATTAGGGCTAAAAACGTGATTGTTATTAGTCCACAATTAATGAAGTTCATTATCAAGAATTATGCATATCTAGCTAGATTCTTAACCATGAGTATGATTAGCCTTGCTCTCTTCTTAAGTGAATTCTATCTCCATTCCATTCATCATTGGTTCGTTGTTTGATATATTTCATTGTTAGCTTAATTCATAGTTAATTGAGTAGAGAAGTAAGTAGTAGCTTAAACAATCAAACCTTCAAACTATCATCCTTACAAAGCATAAATCAATGGAAAATCTGGATATAATCATGAGTTTACTTTCCCTTGGGACGACATTATTATAAATTTTATTCTTGGTCACACGTTTACTCGATGATAGAGTCTCTTATTCTTACACATTTTACTAGAAATGCGACTAAGAACATGGCGCCGGGAAAATATTAAACTTTTGGTTGTAACGAGTTTAAAATTGATTAGTTTTGATAAGGATATTTCTTTTATTTGTTTACTTGTTTACTTGTCTTGGTTACTTGGAGAACTAATTTGAAAATTCTTATAGGTACATGCAAACGCGTTCAAGGTCTCAATCTATTGAACCTTTGAACTTAGAATTAGAAGCTACCTTAAGAAGACAAAGACGAGGAGTGTTAGAGCCTACGGAAGAAAGTATGGAAGAAGTAAGGGATAATGCAAACATGGTTGATGAAGAAGGCAATATGAGAAATTTTCATGGAGTTGATAATGTTAGAGGAGGTTATAATAATCCGGAATTTGTGCCACAAGCGTATGCTCAACAAATCACTTGCAAAACCAACAAATGCAAGCTATTATTCAAAACTTGATGGCACAACAAGAAGCAAGGAATAATTCTCCGGTGGTGCAAAATCAACCCCGTGGAAATGGAAACAATGGAGTGGGAATGAATGTCCGTGATCATTTCCAACTGCAATATGGGAATTATGGAATGGGCCCACCATTGAATGTGAATAATTTTAAGATCAATACAGGATTGATCAACATGGTACAAACAAATCAATTTGGTGGTGGTGCTATGGAGGATCCAAATGCTCACTTAGCCCAATTTACGGAGTTAGCCAACACGATAAAGATAAATGGGGGTAAGTGAGGATGTTGTTAAAATGAAGCTTTTCTCATTTTCATTAAGAGATAGAGCTAAGGCTTAGTATCATACTATACCACCGGGATCCTACACCACATGGAGAGAGTTAGCACAAAGGTTCTTGAGCAAGTATTTTCCACCTTCAAAGATGTTACATCTTAAAGGGCAAATGTTTCAATTCAAATAATTGTCACTTGAGACATTTAGTGAAGCATGAGACCGATTCAAAGAGATGCTAAGGAAGTGTCCATAATACGGATTCCCCGAAGAATGACAAATAGGATTTTTCTATGTCGGTTTACACGGAAGTGAGAAGATGCTTATTGATGCTTCGGCGGGAGGTTCGATATTGGGACAAACTCCGGAAAGAGCAATTGCCATATGTGAGGAAGTAGCTTTGAATACGGTTCAATGGCCCATGGATCGTGCACCGGGAATGTATGAAAGGGAGAGAATTACTAAGATGGAAGAAGTGTGCTTGCAACAAGTGAAAAAGATGGAAATGCCTAAGGAAGATATGACCAACAAGGCGATCACGGAGATATTAAAGAGGATGAATGCTAACATGCAAGTGTCTACAAATTCTACACCAGTGGTGAATCAACAAGTGCTTGCAAGTCCTCAACAGGTATGTCATTGCCTTTGATGAATCAACAAGTATTTTCAAATCCTCAACAAGGCATGATTATGCCTAATATGTGTCAATCTTCTCAAAGTTGTCAAATGCCTACATCCATGCCTCAACAAAGTATGTCCTCTAATTTGGGAATTCAAGATACATGGTATCCACCGGAGATGATGCTTGAGGAAGTTGCCTTCATGCAAGGAAGAAACTTCCAAGGAAATTATGGTGGTAACTTTGGAAATCATGGAGGGGGATATACACAAAGACAATGAGGATGGGGAAAGGTAACTTTCAAGGAAATTTCAATCAACCTCGTAGGTATGAAAATTTGTCATGTGAAAATCAAGGGAATGCCCTTACTTTACCACCGGGTATTAATCCGGGAGAGAAAGCTCCAAATGGTGAAGGAAAGTCTACATTGGTGGATCAAATGACTAATATATTTGACTATTTGAAGCAAAGAGATGAGGTGAATGATAAGAGAATCAAAGCCTTGGAACACAAATGAGTCAAATGACAACCGAGCGAAGTGAAATATATCGTAAGGGTAAGTTTCCTTATGCCATCGTCACAAATCCTAAGGAGCAATGTTTGTATGTTACCGTTTGTAACATGGAAAGTAAGGTTGAGAAAGGGTTGGTGGAAACAACAAACATTGTTCCAAAGGTTGAAGAAGTAGTTTGTGATGAAGTCGTGTCTAAAGTGGAGGAGGTAGTTGATATTGAGGATGAGTTGTCTTTTGATGAGGAGAAGATAATGTTGGTGCTTGGATCATTTGGTTAACGTGACCCGTTAGGGATTCATACGTTTCTATCACAGCGGAAGCAATAAATCATAGAAACGATTACCGTTCACCAAGGTATGTTGATGAAGATTGATTCTCGCAGGCAGCCTGCGCAGTTCCACGAGAATAGCCATAACTTCCTCGTCTGATATTAGAATTGAGCGATCTTTGTGTTCAGACGATCCACTCTTCAACAGCTTTCCGTCAGTATATTGATCATCAAAATCGGAGTACTGTACAATTTTATATGAATTTTGTAACATGACAAACTGCAGCAGCAAACGACCTTCCGGTCTTCTGCTATATGTCCCAAGTCCGATCTCGACGTCGTGTGGGCGACGATCTACGAGACCTCCTCAATCTGCTCTCAACTCTCATCACACGTGAATAATCAGTTAGATTAGATTAGATTAGATTAGGGTTCCAGATAAGGTGAGGTGACTTATATACATGGGCTACAGCAGGGACCAGGAGGAGAAATTGGGTTGGGCCTCCATTGGGCTTAAGTATCCAAGCTTAGCCCAAAGCTTATACTTAAGTCCAATAATAATAATATGTTCTACTAAAATATTATTATTGCACTACCGTACCAATCCCAAAATTACGTTTTGGGCTCCTTCTTATTATGAGCCCGTTAGTCTCCCCATGTTTAAGATATACAATGTCCATTAATTAATTTAAGTTACTGACAACTCAATTAATTAATATCTCATCCAAGAGTAGTACCACTCAACCTCATTATCATGCTGGAATAAATTCCACCTGCAGGATTTACATGATAATCCTTATGAGCTCCTCAAGGGGACATCATCAACCTATGACGGACACGGATTCCTTCTACAATCAACAGCACACCATAGAGACTGCACTATTTCCCAACTCATCGAGTTTGTTGATTTAATTACATGTAAATCTCACCCATTGATGAATCAAAGAAATACATAATGCCCTACGTGTCGAGGTTATTGTATAGGGATTAAGAGCACGAACTTCCATAATAACTGAGATCAAGTTCTCCTATAAGTCAGTATAAGTCGAACGATCTCAAGCGGTCCTGCTCAATACACACAAGTGCACTAATGTGATTCTATAGCCAAGACAAGCAAATACCAAACCACACTACAACCATCCCGATAGAGAGTCCCCATCTATCTCGGTTGTGAACATCTGTTTATACTTTATAAGGAAACCGATAATATGATCTTCCGCGTGTTGTCGCACAACATATTATCTACAGTATAAAGTAAATGGACTATTGCATCGAACATATGAATAAATTATAATATGCAATCATTTGATCATATGATTCTCATTTCAAATTAATTGTTATAACATTGTTCATACAAAAAGCTAGACTTTTAGTATACAATCCAACAATCTCCCACTTATACTAAAAGACTAGCTGTCATGTCTTCCGCCATACATCTGATTTCCACTCCCACTACACGACCATCAAAAGCTCTCGCCTTAAGGTCCTTATAAATGGATTTACTAGGTTATCATCCGATGTAATCTAGGTGACAACAACCTTCCCCTCATCATACGATTTCTCGTAACAGGTGGTCTCGCGCTCTATGTGTTTAATTTCCTTATGGGCTCGTGATTCCTTCAAGTTTGCAACTGCACCAATATCGTCAATATAAATTGTGATATCCTTGGGTAAACTTAGAAACACTTCGAAGTCCATCTTGAAGTTTCTAGAGTCATATAGATACTTTGGCTGCCTTATAGGTTCCAATTTATCATCTTTCCATAATGGAGTCTGGAGTCTGAAATATATTTCTATATAACACTCCTCCACATTATGACTCAACTTCCTAAAATTAAATGCATAACCTTTGAGGTGGATTTACTGTCATCCCCATCTGATTTGAAAAATCCGAATCTACGTAACTCATAAGAAGCAGCGAATCTGTCCGGTAAGCCTACATATAATTTCTAGTCCTTTTCAGGTGCATAAGTATATGTCTTACCACAATTCAACATTCTTATTTTGGGTTACCTTGATACCCACTGTTCATGCCATCGGCAAAATAGATATCCAATCTCGTGCATAGCATTCCTTAGATTAAGCTTCCTCATTTGCCGAAGCATAAGGAACCGCTTTCATCTTCTTTATCTACTTTTGTGTCACAAGACACATTTACTTAGATAAATTCACATGCTAAACGAGTAAGGATCGTATCATTATATGAAACTTGAGATAAGCATAACATCCTTTCTTGTGATCCGTATTACCGTGATCAAAAGGATATTTTTGCTCTTCTTAAGTCCTTCATCTCATACCGCTTTATCAACCATACCCATACGCTCGACAATACTCTTTCATTGTCTCCAATGAGCAAGATACTATCTACGTATAGTACAAGAAATACCACCACATTTCCATCACTCTTTTCAATACACAAGACCCATCCGATCATTGATTAGATCCATGTCACTGGATTACCTCATCAAAATGGATGTTTCATGATCTTGAAGCTTGCTTTAGTCCATGAATGGACACTTTTAAGCTTACTATCACAATGCTCTTAGCTTTTTGCAATGAATCACTCTGGTTGCTTCACATAAATGTTTCCCTTAAGACTTCCAATCAGGAAAGCTGTCTCGACATCTATTTGCTATCCCTCATA
Organism: Pogostemon cablin; assembly: GCA_023678885.1. Lineage (NCBI taxonomy): Eukaryota > Viridiplantae > Streptophyta > Magnoliopsida > Lamiales > Lamiaceae > Pogostemon > Pogostemon cablin. The sequence goes on along the minus strand of CM042997.1, from coordinate 20,803,609 downwards.
TTTCATATGAGTAGCAACAAATAAAAGAGTCCGGATCAACTTAGGCATAACTACCGGCGAACAGGTTTTCTCATAATCGAACCCTTTCTTTCTGAGTATACCTTTTCGCAACAAGCTTGCTTTCAAGATTTTCACCTTATTCTATGATCCTCTTTTATTCTTGCATGCCCGTTTCCAATGGCTTTTACGCCATTTAGCGGTTCAACAAGCATCCAGACCTAATTTAAAATCCATCGATTCTATTTTAATATTCATTGCACTTTGCTAGGATTTGACATTTCTAACATGTAGTGCTTCGTCGTATCCGTGGGTCCATTTCATGTTTGCGAGGGACCAAGTCTCACGACTTTCCCAAAACATGTATCTTACAAGTTGTCGAATAATCCTCCCACTACGACAAGGCACTACACGCAATTGTGTATCAGACGTGACACGCTTTGCAGTTTACCTTGTGGTATATCCTCTTGTACAATTGGTACTTATACTTTGTGTTTTTCCCTCTCACTTCCTTTAGAATAATTTATACATGGGTTTATGATTTAATACATAGTCTCTTTCCAAAAATCTAGTGTTTGTGTTAACAATCACCCTTCGATCTTTTAGACTAAATAAATCACCTTCATTTTTATAGCATATCCCACAAACAGACAAACATTCAAATGAATTACTGTTTCTAGGGCTTATCCATAAAATGAATTAAGTAATTCCAAATAATTCATCATCTATCTAATCATTACCATAAGAGTCTTATTCCTTCTATCCGCCACACCATTCAGCTGGGGTATGCCCGGTGTAAATAATTTGAGATTTAATCTCAACCTCTGATTAATAGCTCCTAACTATCCTAAGAGGTACTCGTAATGACGATTAAATCGTCATTATTTGATATATTTTCCATGACGCTTCACTGTACCAGCCTTGCAATTCTTGAATTAATCAACGAACTTAGACATGCAGTGCATCAAATAAATATATCGGTATCTAGAATAATCATCGATTGACGAATATTCATATCCACCTCTCATCCGGACAATCTTAGGACCACATAAATCATAATGAACTAATTCCAACATATATATCTTTGGTTCTGCACCCCCTTTGCCTTGAAAAAGCAATTAGTCATTTTTTACTCCCAAGCAAGACTCGAAAGTCAGATAGTTTTCACTTCAGATAAACCTAAGGGTCTATCGGCTATCAACTTTTGAATCCTAATCAAGTAAAATGATCTAGTCTTAGATGCCAAATATATGTTTAGTTCATATCCGAAGGTATCTTTCTCTTACTAAGATTAGAAGATTCATTATTAATTACTATTTGTTGCATCTGTGGAATATACATGATTTAAGAGTATACAAATTGTTCACCAACGTACAATAACAGATTACAACTCTATCCTTCATTATAATGACCATGTTATTTAAATGAAATAGAGTATCCATCTATTAATGAATAGAAACTGAAATCAAATTCTTTCTATGAAAACGTACGTAAAATAATTTCTCATAATCAAACGTCTACTCATATCATTAGATAAATAGACAACTCCCACTGCAATAGCCACTACTCTTGTAGTTTTACCCATGCCATAACAATCTTATCCTCACTTAGTAATAAACATTTAGTGATTCCAGTATCTACATACTTCGTGTCAGTAAATGTCATCACTAATCATGTTTTAAACAACTAGTGAATAAGATATAAAACTTGTTCACATTATGATGAAAATGGCTTTCCTTTGCCACATGTTTTGCCAGAAGTTTTCCACCATATACATCCTATTGTAATTCAGGTGGAACTTACTCAAAAACATCTAGGCAATTCACGAAGAATTAAATTGATCTAGGTTTCCCTTCAATTTATACTCCATGCTTTCCCAATTCATTCATCAAATTAAATCATGATCTTCTGCCTTTTAACTTACTCAAGTATCCGAAGAGTTACATGAGACCATCATATTTCTATGAACCTCTCATCTCTTCACTAGAGACTTTAATAGGCATCATGAGACATCCCTTGTGAGAACACACATGTATTTTCTTAAGCAGTAAAATTCAAAACCAAGATTCTTTTCTAATCATCTAATTTGGACAAGTAAATATAATTTCTTTTAGTTAATAATATGTGAGATAAAACCATTTGAAAATCAGAGAATCATAAATTAATTTACCGATCAAAACTTCGAATTTTATCCTTTTATATTGATTCCCTCAAAATAATATAAAATAAAATTCACCGATATCTCAAGCACCGTGAGTCTGCAAGCCACGTTAGTGTGGACGTTTACAAACCCGAACATTTACAAGAGAAGGTTTTACCCATTAATTTCATTTGTCAACCTAACTTTATGACAAAATAATTAATAGTCGGTTCCTCTTTAGCCATGCAAATAATAGCAGTGACTCCGTTGGGGAGGATACTAATTATTTACACCTAAGTGTACACCATTATTTGATCCCAAGTCCATTGCGCGAGCTTGTGTGCCTTACAGTTGGAGAAGTACACACGCGCTAGGATAGCTTCCTACAATCATCAATTATAAGTTTGTACCAGTGAGCCCCACATAAACTCATCCGTTAGGGAGGAAGGCCTATTGCCAACATGCAAGTTCATGTGCCACATTACAAATAATAATTATGTAATGAAGTCTGTACCAGTGATCCGTGAATAAACTCATCCGTTAGGGAGGAAGGCCTATTGCCAACACGCAAGTTTACTCACATCACTTACAAACCAATAATGGAGGCCGTGAGAATTAATTACCAATCCCCTCTCCCACTTAGTTATTTAAGACCGAGTGTTTTTACATGCATATAATATTTCAGAATAAAATATGCAACCTAGCATGCTCATACTTCCAAATATATAACAATAATTGACCAATAAAACAATTATAGCAGTTATATATAAGGAAATAAATTGCCAAAAATAAGTTGACTTGATCAACACTCCAACATACATGCATATAATATACCAAATATAATACGCAATCTAGCATGCTTCTATTTAAGGCAATAAATCATAGAAAATCATGCATACATATATAACAATAATCAATTAATAAATCAATTATAACAGTTATATAACAGCGAATTTGATTGTTCGCCACCAATCACGAATGCGGACAACTGCGATGGGGATCGACCTCCCAGCAGCCTGCTCCACCACTCTGGCACCCTGCCCGATCATATTGTGAAGACTCACGTGGAACTTGATGCAGACCAGTCGAACTTGATGCAAACCCGCTCGAACCTGGTGCAGAGTCGATCAAACCTGATGCAGACCAATCGAACCTGATGTGAATCCGCTCGAACCTGGTGCAGCATTGATCGAACCTGATGCAGACCAATTGAACTTGATGCAGACCCGCTCGAACCTGGTGCAACATCGATCTTACCTGATGCAGACCAATCGAACCTGATGCAAATCCGTTCGAACCTGGTGCAGCATCGATCGAACCTGATGCAGACCAATCGAACCTGATGCGAATCCGCTCGAACCTGGTACAACATTGATCGAACCTGATGCAAACCAATCGAACCTGATGCAAATCCGCTCGAACCTGGTGCAACATCGATCGAACCTGATGCAGACCAATCGAACCTGATGCAGACCCGCTCGAACCTGGTGCAGCATCGATCGAACCTGATGCAAACCGATCGAACCTGATGCAAATCCGCTCGAACCTGGTGCAACATCGATCGAACCTAATGCAGACCAATCAAACCTGATGCAAATCTGCTCGAACTGTCGCTCGTCCAAAGGCCTACTTGCACGGAACCAAGTTCAGCCTAACGCGCAACATCAAACTACACCAACTGTTGTTCAGGGTTCATAACTGTAGATACCTGAGAATCCAATCTCCACCGTCCAGAATCTATTCCTGTGAGTTTTGAACATTCTGTCCAAATTACAGGTCGATCCAACGGTTAGATTGTGAGAAACAGCTCTTTTTCCTCGACTGCGCAGAACAGAATCGCCCAAAAAACTACTTCTGTTTTCAGCGTATTCCCGACAACACAAAGCTCGAAATATAATCTTCACCGTTCAGAATGTACATTCACAAAATCTGAACATGCGGACAAAAATTCAGCCTGATCGGACGGTTGAAACTCCGGTTATTGCCTCTGCAATATCACTGCGCTGGATTTTCTCTCAATTTCTTCCTTCCATGTGAAATTGACGAATAGTTTTCGTCGAATCCTCTCACACACAACCATCAACGAACAGATATGATATAAGGTATATTTCACATAGGGATATTCATGGTTTTCGCAGTAAAACCAAAACCCTAAACATGCGATCCTAATTTTGAAAAATTAATCACATAATCCCTAGCCTAACGTGTCACGCTTCACCACGAAACCGAAGCTCTGATACCAATTGTTGGTACTTGGATCATTTGGTTAACGTGACCCGTTAGGGATTCATATGTTTCTATTACAGTGGAAGCAATAAATCATAGAAATGATTACCGTTCACCAAGGTATGTTGATGAAGATTGATTCTCGCAGGCAGCCTGCGCAGTTCCACGAGAATAGCCATAACTTCCTCGTCTGATGTCGGAATTGAGCAATCTTTGTGTTCAGACGATCCTCTCTTCAACAGATTTCTGTCAGTATATTGATCATCAAAATCGGAGTACTGCAAAATTTTATATGAATTTTGTAACATGACAAACTGCAGCAGGAAACGACCTTCCGGTCTTCTGCTGTATGTCCCAAGTCCGATCTCGACGTCGTGTGGGCACAATCTACGAGACCTCCTCAATCTGCTCTCAACCCTCATCACACGTGAATAATCAGTTAGATTAGATTAGATTAGGGTTCCAGATAAGGTGAGGTGACTTATATACATGGGCTACAGCAGGGACCAGGAGGAGAAATTGGGTTGGGCCTCCATTGGGCTTAAGTATCCAAGCTTAGCCCAAAGCTTATACTTAAGTCCAATAATAATAATATATTCCACTAAAATATTATTATTGCACTACCGTACCAATCCCAAAATTACGTTTTGGGCTCCTTCTTATTATGAGCCCGTTAGTCTCCCCATGTTTAAGATATACAATGTCCATTAATTAATTTAAGTTACTGACAACTCAATTAATTAATATCTCATCCAAGAGTAGTACCACTCAACCTCATTATCATGCTAGAATAAATTCCACTTGCAGGATTTACATGATAATCCTTATGAGCTCCTCAAGGGGACATCATCAACCTATGACGGACACGGATTCCTGCTACAATCAACAGCACACCATAGAGACAGCACTATTTCCCAACTCATCGATTTTGTTGATTTAATTAAATGTAAATCTCACCCATTGATGAATCAAAGAAATACCTACTGCCCTACGTGTCGAGGTTATTGTATAGGGATTAAGAGCACGAACTTCCATAATAACTGAGATCAAGTTCTCCTATAAGTAAGTATAAGTCGAACGATCTCAAGCGGTCCTGCTCAATACACACAAGTGCACTAATGTGATTCTATAGCCAAGATAAGCTAATACCAAACCACACTACAACCATCCCGATAGAGAGTCCCCGTCTATCTCGGTTGTGAGCATCTGTTTATACTTTATAAGAAAACCGATAATATGATCTTTCGCATGTTGTCGCACAACATATTATCTACAGTATAAAGTAAGTGGACTACTGCATCGAACATATGAATAAATTATAAGATGCAATCATTTGATCATATGATTCTCATTTCAAATTAATTGTTATAACATTGTTCATACAAAAAGCTAGACTTTTAGTATACAATCCAACAGATAATTGGTGAATTTTTGTCTTTGTTGGATAATGAAAGTAAGTGTGATGAAGAGGTGATGTTGAAACAAGATTATGACATTGTTGAAGTTAATGCTTCATCGAAGGTTGAAGACCCCGGTAAATTTGTTCTTACTTGTAAAATTAGAAATGGGGAATATTTTAATGCTATATATGATCTTGGTTCAAGCATTAATGTGATGCCTTTGGAATTTTTTGAAAAACTTGGCATTGGGAGGTTAAAGGAAACGAATGTGGAAATCGGAATAATGGATGATTCAATGATAAAGCACCATAGAGTTGTGGAGAATATGCTTGTGAAGATAGAGGATTTTATCTTTCTGGTGGATTTTATGATCGTTGAGAAGCACGCGGATCCTTTGATCCCATTGATTGTTGGAAGGCCATTTTTGGCAACCGGAAGAGCAAAATTTGACATGGATAAGAAGGAACTCACACTTCGTTAAATGAATGAGAATTGGTGCTATCAAGCAAAAATTTAAAAGGGGAAGATCTTCATTTGAAGCCACCTATTAAGCCTCCGGATGATCGAGATCGAGTGGTAAGTGAAATTTTAAAAGATGAAGAATTAACTAACTTCTTACTTGAATTTGCAAAAAAAATTTCTTCAAAGAGGAACAAGTTTGGGGGAAATCCATATGTTGATTGGAAGATTGATAAAGGGCCTTCGGGATTTGAAAACATGAGAAGAAGAGGCAATGATGTAAGTTCAATTATTAGAGAAGCAAGAAGTGTGGATAAGAAGATTGTAAAGGAGATGTTTAAAGTGAAGATGAGGCCCGATGGGGTTTTGGATTTCTCCTATTGCTAAGAGCTTCAATGCGTCTAGCTCGACGACGTTAAATCGAGCACTTGATGGGAGGCAACCCATTTTAATAAGTTTTTTTGTTTGATAGTTTTCTTGTAGATTTGGTATGTAGGTGGTGAAGCTCATGGAGAAAAGTGCATAGGATGAAAGACAAGAGTGATAAAGGTGAAGTGATGATGAATGCCACACCACTCTTAACAAACTTAAATTTTAACACTTGTGTTAATTTAAGTTTGAGGGGAGGTTGCGTGGTGGACATACTTGATCATACATGAGTCATCATGAGGTAAGTTTATGAAGAGCATTGTGGAAACAACAAGTGTACGTCTCATCACTTTTTGCAAACTTAAATTTGCAACTTGTTTCGATTTAAGTTTGGGGGGAGAGTGCTTGGTGTGAATTAAATCTTGTTTATGTTTTAGTGTGTGATGAATTATGTGTTGTTGTTATATTGTCTTGTTGCAAAATGGGCCAATTTTAAAAATTTTCTCATGAGTTAGGATAGTTTTGGCATGTTTGGTGGTGTTTAAGTACATGATAATCCATTATTTGATCAAAATTGTGGTGTGAATAATGTTGGGAAGTATTTTTGAGCATGAATAGGGTGTATGAGAAGTGCAAAAATAGGGCAAAAAGGAGGTGAAGTGTGAAGTTAAAAAATAGGAAAAAATCACTGCACGGGCCAAGCTCAGTACACAGCCCTGTAAGGACAGACCGTGTACTGACATCAGAACACGCTACTCGCCCAGGGTCTCCGAGCTCGAGCCGTGCAGGAGAGAAGAAATACGAGCCGTGTATGGAGCACGGCCCTGTAACTAAAGGCCGTGCGTGAATGTCAGAACACACTACACGGCCTCACTTGAGGCCGTGCAGTGCTACACGGGCCGTGTAAGGTTTAATTTCAGTTTTTAAAAGGGCCGATCCATACTCACTTCCACACACTTCCTCTATTTTGTGCACACTCCCTTCACTCCAAATTCATCTCCTAAGTGTGTTAATCGACCACCAAGGTTAGTTTTGAGAGATTGTGAGTGAGTTTCTTCAATTGTGCACACAAAGAACATTTCTCCACATCCAAGTTTGAAAGGTATGAATTCTTTGAACCCTAAGTTGTGAATTTTGATAGAAATTGAATACATTGATGCATGGGCTTTGTGATATTGTGTGTTTTGAATGAATTTTTGAGTGATGAACATACATGTGTCAATTTGATTTTTGAATAAAGGATGAAATTAGGGTTCATGAGAAGTTGAATTAGGGGATTGTGTGAGAATGATGAATTTGATTGTATGTGTTGTGCAAAGTAAAGACCATACTTGTGTAATGCTTAAATTGTGAACTAATAGACTTGGATGTTGAGGATTTGGGCATGAGACTAGGTGAATTGTATTTTGAAATTATATTGAAATGTTGTGCATGCCAAGTGTTTGATGAAATGTCTAAGTGAAGATTTTGGTTAAATTTGAGATCATATGTTCAAAGTGCTTAGTGATGGTATGTTTTGGAACTTATGTGTGCAAGTATGATAGGAATTTGGTCATTGATTCATGATTAGTTGAGATGAACAATGGAGAAGTGAATGTTGTTAATAATTAAGTTTGAAGTCATAATGATGTGGATGCTTAATGTTGATGCATAGTATATTTCACACTAAGTTAAATGACTAGGGTGGAATGTAACTAAGTGCATTTACATTTTATTAATGAAATTGCATATGACTTAGGCCTTGTTGTGAATTGTAGATGGCCGAGAGGAGAGTTAGACCAAGAAATTAGGATTTCATTGTCATTACCGATCCATGGGAGTTGGCTAATCTTGATGCAAAAAAAGCTAATGGAAGATGAGATCCATCCAAATTATTTTGGAGTGGAATTTGAAGAATATTGGGGTAAGTATGTGCTCCGTTGGTAAACACTGGCTCCGAAGATCAAACCGACTCGATTCCAAGATACAGAAACAATGAGAGGGCTAGGAATTGAGGAAGATTTGAGGAAGCTGTTTAGATTTGCACAGATGGAAGCTTTCTTTGATAAGAGGCCGCCTACTTACTACTATTTAACTGCTTAGTTCATGAGCACGTTGCTGGTGAAAAAGGATCGGGATGGTTTTCCTCTTTGGGTGACATTTCAGCTTGACAATGTGTTGAGAGAAAAAATTCCTTTGGCTGTTTTGAATGAGTACTTTGGGTGCCCACCATGCGAATATCATCAGAGCTTTTATGAAGGAGGCACTTTCAACCAGCAGGAATGGTGGAAGAGCTTGGTGAATGATGGGACGGAACGAGCAGGATATGTTCACAGTGCTTCAAAGGGAACTGCAATACGGAACCCGGTGATGAGATACTTAGAGAAAATCATTTCAAACACCATCTTAGGGAGATTCGAGGGTGGAGCTGTAGAAGAGAAGCAGTTATATATCATGTACTGCATATACAAAGAGTTACCACTAAACGTTGCAGCACATTTTGTACAACATGCGGAGAGAGTTGCCAAGAGACAGACTTCTCAAGGATTGATGTTGGGAGGTATGATTACCATGATTGCTCAAGGCTTGGGGATAAATCTTGCAGGAATGAAAAACAGGATGGTTAGTGATGGCTTGAACTATCAGCAGTTGAGGAGGATGGAGTTTTTGTCCATAACTGGGAATCAATATTGTTTGAGGCAAGAGAAGAGAGCTCTGTTTCCTTTGCCAACTCCAGAGCTCACTACGGTATATACTAGAAGGAGGTTTGCTAACTTGGCAATGGCTAGTGTGAATCATTCCAGGGTTGTGAGAGCCTTTTATAGACAAAACATAGATGAGGTGGAAGAGGTTCTAAGACAGGTGAGGGTTGAAGAGAACCCCAAGCTAGCTAATTTGAGGGCAGAGCCAGTGCCTATGGAGCGTGATGAGCAGGATGCCCCACTGGAGCAGGTGGAGTTTGAAGAGCAAGCCCCTAATCCACCACAGTTCGAGGAAGAAGAGCAGCAGCCACCAATGGATTGGTGGCCCGGAACAGGGTAATGATCGATGGAACTATATGATGGATGAGGTGAGAGATATGAGGCATGTGCAGCTGACATATGGAGTACAGATAAGGGAGATTCGAGAGGTCCAGCAAGAGCACGGAGTGCATATTCAGGAGTTAAGAGCTGGACAGCATCGGAGGGAGTATTACGAGGAGTAGTCACGGGTGCACTCCAACAACATGGAGGAGATGATGACGATGATGTTCAACTTCCAATTCCCTGGATCTCCTCGTGCATACATTCCATGAAATGCCTATCATCCACCTCCACCTCCACCTCCAGAGCCATGAAGAGAGTACTTTGAGTGCTAGGCACTTCCATTAGTTCATTTCAGCCATGATTAGACATTTGATTTAATTTGTTAGGATTTTATTGGATTGTACTTAAATTGTTGGTTTTGGGAGGTTTTACTTTGGGATTTTATTTTCAGTTTTATGCGATTTACTTTTCGTTATTTTTGGTATTTTGGTTTGATTTTCATTATTTGGATGTGATGGGAATTTGATTATACTTGTTATGGATGTGAATTGATGTGTTTTGATATTTTGAGATGGATGATTTGGTTCATGCATGTTATGTGCTTGTTATGTTGTTTAGTGAGTCTTTGATTATTGAGTTATATTTGTGATATTTTTAGTCTTGTAGGAATGGTTTGGTGGTATGTTTTGGGAAGGTGTTGAGTGTTTTTGAATGTGAGCTATGATGCATTGTTTGTGATGAGTGATGGCAAGCATATTAATGTTTTCTACTTATTGAAATTGTAACATGTATTACATAAGTTATTCAATTTTGAGAAGTATGAAGTGTAATTAGGTTTCTTTTGGTCCAAGCAAAAGCTTGTGAGAGTTGAGCTTCAACCGTGCCTCCATGGTTAATTCTTGATGAGAGGACTGGTTGTACTTAGACAAACTAGAACTTGCTCATGGACTATAGGAACGAAGCCCGAATGGTTGAAATTTGTGAAATGATCTTAGGCCATCCTTGTTAAATGAAGTAATAGCCATAAAATTCCTTACCAAAAATATTATCCCTAGTGAGCCACTTTGAGCCTATAAGTCTTTTCTTTGTGATTTGAGCACAATACAAGCCTTGATAATCCACTTGAGTCTTATATATAACCTATGTGTGGGTAATTGAGGATGATGATGGTTTACAAGGGAAGATGAAAAGTGTGTAAGTAAATGGAAGAAAGATTGAGTCAAGAAAAAGGATGAAAGAGCTCAAAGATAAAGAGCAAGTGCAACTTCAAAGAAAGTAAAAAAGGAGTAAAATCCTAAAATATGCTCAAGGAACACAAAAATCAAAGAAAAGAAGTATGCCATTCAAAAGAAGCTCAATGCAATCCATGGTATGTTGATGTTTAGTGCTTTTGAAAAAATTGACAAAGGAAGGAAGTTTGAAAGTGAGGAAGTTGGAGAAAAGAATCATATATTCGATTATCCACACTTGAATAGTCACTATTATCCAAAGTTTCCTACCCTACCAAAGAGCCTAAACATTACATTCTAAGATAAAGACCTTTTTGATCACTTATTGAAACTAGGGTGGCTTGTGAACATAATCCATGAGCAAGCCTATGGTGAGTCGGTTCTAACCGGTTGATGAGTGATGTTCAAAACCCTACTTCATAGAGTGTTGAGTGAAATTGATGACCTATGAGAGGCTTGGATTGAAAGGGATTTGATTACTCTTTTGTCATTCTTAAGATTGAACTTGTTAATCTTTCATGTTATAAATTTGATGATGTAGGGATGCTTAATATGATTTTGTAGTCCTTATTACTTGTGATGTATTATGGTTTATGTTTGTTAGGTGTTTTTCTAGGCGAAAATTACCCCTCTTGTTTATCATTTTTCATTGTTCGAGGACGAACAATACTTTGAGTTTGGGGTTGATCGTAGTCATTTTCACCTAGATTTTAGTATTTTTGTTTGTGGATTTTTGGATGTTTTTATCCGTATTTGTGTGACTTTTGGTGGAGTTATTTTTATTTTGTGAAATGTGGTATGAATTGATAGAATTGTGTAAATTAGCTTAAATATGTGTAAAACAGGTCAAGAAATGGTGAAAAATGGAGTCGGGAGCAAAACAGAGATGGAAGTACAGGGCACGCTCGGACACGGGCCGTGTGCGGAACACGGGCCTATCCGAGGTGGCCGTGTACCGTCATCAGAATACAAAGGTCGCCCAGGAGGAAGGCCATGTTCTGGCGCACAAGCCGTGCATTGTTGCATGCCCCGTGTGCAGAACACGGCCCTGTAAGAAGAAACCGTGTATTGTCATTAGAAAACGCTACACGCCCATGACTGAGGCCGTGTAGCGCAGCTCGAGCCGTGTCCGGAAGCATGCCCAACATGCCGAAGTATGTGTGCCCTACACGGGCCGTGCGCTGCTACACGACCCGTGTAGGTGCAAAAACCTGTGCAGTTTTCAGAATATTACGGAAGCTTCTAGAAGGTCTATTAGTGATATAAAAGGGTGACTTGTGTGAAATTTGAAGGGGGAGATCAGAATTAGAGCAGTTACACACACTCCACACTACATTTTCATACACTAGATCCATAGATCCATCTCCATTCATTAGATCCATCCAATTTCTATTTGATTTCCATTAATCAATCTATAAATCCATCCATCCACCATTTGAGAAGAGGAAAGCATCAAGGATTGAAGGAGTTAGCATATTGAAGAAAATGAAGATTTCTCCTTGAAAGGGAAGCCAATCTACTTTTCATTTGTTGATTTTCTTCTCATTTTGGCTCAAATGGAGCAAGCCTATGATTGTAATGATTTAAACACAATGTGTAGTGGCTAGTCCTATAGTAGGGCTTGGTTGAGAAGAATGCTAGATATGTAGGATTTGAGATGTTGAATTGAGTTAATTTTGGACTTTCTTTTATGATTAATAAATCATGTTTCATTTCAATACTTGTGTGATTAAATTCTCTAATCTTAGTGTTAGGATGGCCATTCCAATATTATGATTAGATATTTAATTGAATCGTTTATTAAGATAAGCATGTATGTTAGTGTGAGGGGAGATAAGTCATACCCTTCTTATGCTTAGAACATTCATAGGGGGACACTTAAGAAATTGAGTGAAAAGAACCAAACTTATGATTATAGTACCTTAAGGGAATTGAGAGTAAGCACAATCATAGGAGATTTAGACTTGTCAAAGAGTCGAGAACCTAATTGCTTTGGCCATAGGGATTAGGGGTAAAAACGTGATTGCTTTTAGTCCACAATTAATGAAGTTCATTATCAAGAATTATGCATATCTAGCTAGATTCTTAACCATGAGTATGATTAGCTTTGCTCTCTTCTTAAGTGAATTCTATCTCCATTCTATTCATCATTGGTTCTTTGTTTGATATATTTCATTGTTAGCTTAATTCATAGTTAATTGAGTAGAGAAGTAAGTAGTAGCTTAAACAATCAAACCTTCAAACTATCATCCTTACAAAGCATAAATCAATGGAAAATCCGGATATAATCATGAGTTTACTTTCCCTTGGGATGACATTATTATAAATTTTATACTTGGTCACGCATTTACTCGATGATAGAGTCTCTATCATCCTTACAAAGCATAAATCAATGGAAAATCTGGATATAATCATGAGTTTACTTTCCCTTGGGACGACATTATTATAAATTTTATACTTGGTCACACGTTTACTCGATGATAGAGTCGCTTACTCTTACACATTTTACTAGAAATGCGACTAAGAACAATAGACAAGTATTCTCCCAACTTAGAAATAGCTTATAAAATTGATCTAATGGTAGTGATATAAAAAATATTAATAATAGTGCTTTACAATGCCAGTTATTTGCTCCCATGTTAAAATATCAGAATTAGTGCAGTGATTTTGCTGATGGTCATCTTCATCAGCCACTACTTGTGTCATTCAATACTTCAACACTGATTCTATAATCTGTCTGTTGTCCGAAATCTCATCGGTACAATCCAACGCCATCTTCGTTAATCAAGCAGCCTCGCTTTCAGAAAACTTCCCATCAAGTCTTGAATTGATAAGCTCTTGTAAGTTTCCAAATTCAGCAGCCGTTCTTATGGAGGCGGAGAGCTTTCTTTGTCCAGAGAGTAACTGTAGTATGATTACTCCATAAGCGTAGACATCGCTCTTCTCCGTGAAATAGCTAGTTGTGATGTATTCCAGAGCCATGTAGCCTAATGCAGCACTTACTTAAACATGCACCTGAACAAGGTAAGATGAGAAGAATTTTACATTCAAACAAGCACATGTGATATAAATAACTTAATGACAGATTCTCAAGTTATAATACACATGTAACATGAGCCACATAGATTACAATGATTTCTAAATAATCTTTGTTACTTCAAGTAAGTATATAAAGCATAGAGAATGAGTAATTCTTCACAAATAGAGTAAACTTAATCTACTGTATTACTTTTCTTCATATGAAACATTATGACAGTACTTTTCAATTAAACACATCCATACTTAATCATAAAAGCAAACGAAATGCAAAACATAGATTTGGAAAACTATTCCACTAGGTAGTCCCTCAAATAGTAGTTGCAAATTTTGCTTAAATAAAATCCAAATCCACCTAAAAGATCATTATGATCCTTCGATGGCACGCACATAACAAATTATCCAGGATTAAAATCCATCACAGAACATACATGTGAAGAGAGAGAATTGCTATACATATTGAGGTATAACTAATGCAATAGACAAGAATCATATGGGCAATTTAGTTCTTGTAATCAATATAATTTAGTCCCTGAATTGAAAATAACCAATTCTTTGAAAATTCAAGAACAACATTTTACAAATCGCAAATGCATAACCCTCGGTAAGGCATCAATTTTATATGGCTGAAGTAAAAGAACGATAGAATTTTTTAAGCTAGCTATGAATATTGTATACTTACCATGAATGGGATCGACAGTGGCGTTGAGATAGACTACGTGTTACTATGAGCAGCGACGGAGGCCTATGACGAATATTCCTCACATATAGTCCATATTCAGTGCGGTGGGTTCATCGTCAAAAATAATTGCTATACATCCGTTGCAAGAGGAAGACAGACCCTGGGAAATTACGGAAACAAGAGATGCAATCTGCAATTGCCTCTGCCTTCCGATTGGGAGCAATTTGCAATTTGGAACACACTTAATTCTACCTTCCGGCAAGGTTGGAGAAAATTTGTTGTGCCTCAGATGAGGGAAAATTAATATCCTCGACTTGGAGACGAGTGGACGACAATAGCTGGTTTTGTGGGTTCAGTTCATAAGTATTAATGGGATTATATTTCCTCTCCCATTTGAAAAAATGATGGAGGATAGAGAATGGGCTGACTTTTAGAAGTAGATTCACTTAGGATGGGTAGGGTGGGTAGGATGAGAACCACCCACCGGTAGATTTGATCAAATGCATTTAGGGCTAGTGTTGTCCAAAAAGTGCCAAATGGTTATTATTGATAATTAAGTTAGATGTTTGTTGGTATTAATTTTACTCCCTTCATTTTGGGTAATTTTAGCTATTGGCACTTCTTATACTATTACACCAAAAAAATATTTTCTAGAAAATTAATACTTATTTAATTAAATTATTTTATAATTAATTAATGAATATGATGAATAAAAAATTATACCTGATATTTTAAATATAATAAGTAATAAAATTTTAATTTTGTAAGCGGTGTAATTTATATGATAATTAAATTGTATTAATTAATACAATTCGGCTTAATAATTAAGAACGTGTGTTTGTTGCCTTAAAATGATAAATAAAAATATACTTCATGCACCATTTCACTGTTTTTAATTTTCTCTATAATTATAATTTTTTTATCAAAAGATAATTATCACTTTGTGTTAAAAATATTATCATTTTTTTAAAATTATATTACAATTGTATATGAAATAATTTACTGTATCAATATAACTTTTAATCAATGTGAGTATCACTTCTTTTTTATGAGTTCTTATGTGTTTCACGAAACTCTTTCGTGAAACTCTTCTTGGGAGTTTAACGAGTCGATCTCACAAAAGACTTTGTCTAAACAAGAGTGTGAATTCACCATGCTCCCTTATTTTATAAAAATACTTTTAAGGACATGAAACTTTACTCTTTAAAAAGATAAATAATTAATCTTGTTAATGAAAAATATTACATACCTCAACAAAAATATAAAAAATCACGTAATATCAAAATTTGAAGATATTATTTTCTCATTCAAGAGAATAACAATTTATTTCTCTAAAAATATTATTTTATATCTTAAAGAATAATTTTGATAAAATTAAGTTATAAAGAGAACCCAATTTGCATACTCCCTCCATTCCAAAGATATCGATACATTTTTCTTATTAGGTTGTCCCACAACAATTGATATATTTCTAAAATTAGTAAAAACTTATTACCAAAATAACATCTCAATAATTTAAATATTTAAAAAATGCCACTGCACTTAGTTACACTAACAAAATAAATTAATATAATTAAATTAATTTAACCTTAATCCTAAATTTAATTAAACGAACCTTAAATCAACCCAACCCAACCTTTTGAATTCTGCCCCCCTCTCATTTACCCAATCTGTACATTTCTCATCTCATTACCTTGGCCACCAAATTAGGGTTTGTTCATCACAATCCCTCTACTACTCTCTCATCTACCCCTTATCGTCTTCAACTTGCAGCGAAACCCTAGTCCCATACCCTCTGTCCCCCGACCAACCTTGCCGGAACCCTAGCCCTCTTTTCGAACCCTCATCTTTCTCAAAGATATGAGATTTGAGAGGTTATCACGCTTAAAAATTAAATCGGTTTCTATGTTTATTCTCGAATCCTTATCCATGGTAAGTGAATCGGAGATGGGGGTTGGCACTCCTTTACACGACGATTTACATAATACCTCGTCGGGGATATTGGAGAGCGAGGAATCCATTTAGACTAAGAAGATTGAATGGTCAGAGGAGATTCCAACCTCATTTCGATGGTCCTAGAGTCCTCTTTAGGTAGGCTGGGATCGATCATCCAAGAATCCTCTTCATGGGATTCAGATCTAGCAGATCTGATCATTCCCGACACTCAGTCGTTGGAGGCTTGCGAGTTGATCTTTCCCAACTCCCAGTCACCAGAGATTTGTGTGGTCGTAGATTTATAAGGGGGATGTTTCCGCTCCTCTCTTGCCTCCACCTTGGTATGGCCACAAGATTTAATGCCCTGAATTACGAGCTATTCTCTATAATTTTATTTGCATAATCTTTCCAGCGTACAGGTATAAATCTCTAACCCTACCTTTCTGTCGACTTGGATATTTTATGCCATATGAGGCTTTGTGCTTGCTATTTGTTGATCAATGATGCCCTGTGAGGCTTTGTGCTTGATATATGTTGAACAAAGATGCCCTGTGCGACTTTGTTCTTGTTGGTTGTTGAGTTATGATGCCATGTGAGGCTTTATGCTTGTTGATTTTTGAGTTATGATGCAATGTGAGACTTTATGCTTGCTTGTTGTTGATCAATGAAGTCATGTGAGGCTTTGTGCTTGATATATGTTGAATAAGGATGCCCTGTGCGGCTTTGTTCTTGCTAGTTATTGAGTTATGATGCCCTGTAATGCATTATGCTTGCTGGTTTTTAAGTTATGATGCCCTGTGAGGTTTTGTGCATAATGGTTGTTGATTATTGATGCCCTATGAGGTATTTTCCATGTAGATTCTTGATGGTTGAGCCCCATTATGTGATAAATATATATACTGAGATTGGTATGAGCCCAATAATGAAAATTTTCGGAAGGAAATAGGTCTTGATAATGCCTGGATATTAAAAATAATGCTCGATGATTAGCTATATCTATAAGGACAATTAATAAGTAATGCGTCACCAATAAATTAACGACCTATTTTAGAGACAATTACTCTATAGAGTCACCACTAGGATTTATGTCCTAGTTCGGAGACCTAATGCCAATGATGAAATTCCTCTGAGGCACTATGCATTCTTAAAACTTGATTGCACAAAATATTCCTTGTTTACAATTTAAACAAATCATACTAGCAAAAATGGTTAACCTTAAGTGCCTTATTTATGCTGTAAACAAATGCACAAAAACAAAAACACAACAACATTCTTATGCTAATTACCAAACCCTAATCCTTGCATCAGATCTGAAATGTCATAAATTGGTTCATAGACCTCCAAACCTTTATGTAGAGCACTGATGCACTGCCTCACAATTCCTTCATCTACTTCTAAACAACTTAGCAAAAAATTTTCCCTAGTCATCTTTGTTTTTCCCATGTGAGATAGTTTGTAGTTGTTGCCACCATTCACTTTCATTATTTCAATTAGGCAACCTTCTAAACTTAGAAAAACAATGTTTAAAGTAGTAGGGGATAAGTTTTCAAAAGAAAGCTTTACTTTGTCAAGCAAACTTTCAATGTTGTAGCAAGCAGTGTCTACCTTTAGGGATTTAATAGCCCTAAACCACCCAAATCATTGATGTTTATATCAGGGAAGTTTGGGAGCTGACACAAAATTCTGATATTTAAACTAGGTATGGCAGTTTCGTGGGTTTTTTCAGGTACCCGACCCATCCAAACACTAATGGGATGGGTTCAGGTACCTATATATAGGTTTGGGACGAGTTTGGAAAAAAATAAAAATTCCCATTAGGGTTCCGATTCACCCCTCTCGAATACCCGCTACCCAAACCCAGATAAATAATCGGACAAGGGCAGTGGGTAACCGCATATACCCATCCCATTTAATACTTGTATGTATGTGTTTTATAGTGGATTCGAACACTTGTATTAAAAAAATATCTCTTCACCATTTAGACACATGTAATTCTTGTTACATGTTTCAATATTTAAATAAATTTACAAATCATTAGTCACAATTACAATTCACAAACTCAACTCAATGTAACCTTAAATAACATTCACTTGTCATTCTCTCTCCCAAATTATATTCATCCAGCGGCTGCAGCTGCTAAGAACAACCCTACCAGTCAACCACGAGCCACCTAGAGATCCGCGATTTCCCATTCTCCAACGCTTCCTTCCGCATCGTCGTTGATTCTCGGGCGATTCTTTCTGATTCATGTATGTTCATTTTTTTTGCTGGCTTCTATCTAGCTTATTGCAGGTCTTCTCTCTCTTTCTCAATCATCCCTCTCCCATTTTTGCAGTCTTCTATCTCTTTCTCACTACTTTTACTTTTTTGTTTGGATAAAGGAGTTTGAAGCACTAGGGCTTTTCCTCTGCTGATTTCCTTTCTCGTTCGCTACAGGTTATTCACCTTGCAAAGGTAACTACACTCTTCTCCCTATATTTTTGTGTACTTGTGTTTTTTTTTTGGATAATAATTTAGTGTTAACTTCTATTTTACTGCACTCTTCTCTAAATTTTAGTGTCTTGCTTGGCAAAATTTGCACTTTTGTTTTTCTATGAAATTATGATTCCCATTACTCTTTATGGAACACTAGGTTATTTTGGTATCAGACAATTATATGATTATATAATTCTTGTTAGACAACAAAATTGAGTGGTTTGAGGGTTTGAAAATGGAAAGGCTTGTGTTGTGAAATGTGTTTTTATGTGTAGAAAGTTGAAAACCAAGTGCAATTACTTGTTTCCCAATGGGCCAATGTAGAAGCGCTTTTATTGTAATGAATAATCGTGTCAGGCCTTTCATTGTGTGCTTTTTACCCTTTTTGGATACCTTAAACTTTCTGTTCTCTTTCTCAGCTGATTTGGAAATTAATCAGAATATCATGGCCATTGATCATAGTTTAGATTTTCAGTCTCACTAATGTGTACAGTTTTTGGACAGAGAATCTAATCTCACATTCAACTTATGACTTCCTTCTTGATTTTTTTATCTAGCCATTAATGGTGTTGATGTGGCAATGTGCTATCGATTAACAATTGATGGTAAGAAAATTAATTATTTGACCAGTCAAAAAAGCTATTCTTTTAACATAAGTTTAATAGGAAATTAAGTAGTATCATGTAATGCTATATCCTCTTCAAATTAATATGAAAATTTAAGGAAGAAGACTGACTTTAGATGCAAAATTAGTATATGAATCGCAATAATGAAAATATGATTATTATGCTGTCCCATTTGGAATATTAATCCATAAATCAACTAGTTTGTGGAATTTTATCTCTTAAGTGTGAATTGTATGATGACATTAGATAAGTTTAAAATCTTTGTTTCTTACATGATATTAGATGATTTTTATTTTTATTTCTTTGTTTCTAATGCCATGCAAATTTATTTAAGTTTTTAAGATTATTTTTTAATTTTTAAATATGTGGCATTGTTTAGATTTCTAAATGTCAACTCCAAATGAAAATGATTGTGTTGATAGTTGCAAAGGTACTCCACCATGTGATAGTCCTCTTGATCAACCAATTACACAAAGTGTCCAAGCTCAACATTCATTAGATGCTCAAGAATCTGAACCAAACAATACTATAATAAAAAATACTCAGAGTGAGAATGCAGACAATCTTAGTCCAAAAAAATGAAGGTAACGTCTAATGTTTGGTCACACTTCAAAAAAGTATGAACTGAATTGCCATTTGTAATACTTGTAAAGCATAACTTAGAGCTCCTAGTAAGAATGAGACAATGCCAAGACATTGTCAACTGTTTGGAAAAACAACATCAGCTTATGGTATAGAAAACTTTTAATGGCAAAGTGCAATTTGAAAATTTCACATTTGATCAAGAAAAATCAAGAAAGAAGTTGCCGTGTGCTATAATCTTGCATGAGTATTCTCTTTCAATTGTTGAGCATATTGGATTTAAGAAATTTAGTTCTAGTTTCCAGTCTCTTTTCAAGATGGTTTCTCGAAATACTATTAAAAAGGATATTTTTGCTATTTATAATAAAGAATTTGAGAAGATGTATCAAGAGTTAGGGAATCTTCGTAGCTGAATAGCCATTACCACTGATATGTGGACATAAAATCAAAAAATTCTATATGTCAATAATAGCTCACTTCATTGAAGATTTTTTGGTGCTATAAAGTCGAATCCTTCGGTAAATAAAAAATTCATTATTTCACATTTATTATAATACTCACTTATTTATATTTTTATTGTTACATTTGATTTTTCCTACTTCTAATATGTTATGTTATATCATGGGAAACTTGTAGGTTTGTTTATGTGCTATCTCCTCACACAAAGGAAGAGCTTGCAAATAACTTAATTGATGGTTTGACAAAGTGGAATATTGAGACCAAGAGTTCTACCATTACCATTGATAATTGTTCTTTTAATGATGATATGATTTCTATTATTGCTAAAAAGTTATATGGTGATCACTTATGTGTGGGAAAGATTTTGCATATGAGATATGCTGCACATATTTTAAATCTTGTTGTATAAGATGGGTTGATTGTGATTGAGAAAGCTCTTTAAAAAATTAGAGCTAGTGTGGCATTTTGGTCATCTACTCCTCAAAGAGTATAAAAATTTGATGAAATGACAAAGCAATTAAAGATTTCATGTGGTAAAAAGCTGTCTTTGGATTGTAAAATATGTTGGAACTCAATCTTTTTAATTGATGTTAGGAACAACAATTCCATACAAAACTGTCTTTCCTCGTTTGAAAATTAGGGAGAAGAGTTATGATGATGTGACTTCCAATAAAGATTGGTTATTAGCTGAGGAAATTTGTGAAAAATTATAAGTTTTTCTACTACTGAGTTATTTTCTAGAAGATATTATCCAACTACCAATTTCTTCTTTATAAAAATGTGTCAGTTAAGATCTCTCATGGAAGAATGGTAGTTTGTTGAGGATGAGACTATATAAAAGACATGACCGTGAAAATGTTTGAAAAGTTTGACAAATATTGGAGTGTTGTGCATATCGTTCTTGCTCTTGTTGTTGTGTTGGATCCTAGATATAATTTGAAGGTGGTGGAGTTTTATTTTTCTCTCATATTTGGAAACGAAATGTTCAGAAAGATGTTGATAGAGTTAAACAAACTTGTTATGAGTTGGTTAATGAGTATCAGTCTAAGCTTGCAAATTCTAAAACAAAACCAGCCTCAAAATCTAAAATTCCTCATCTTTCCCAAGAGAGAAATATGCAAGATTTAGTTGCATTTCTTAGTTCTTCATCAACTGGTGCATTGGTGAAAAGTGAGTTGGATTATTATCTTGATGAGCGGTATTGCCTTGGAATCAAGACTTTGATATTCTTAATTGGTGGAAAAAGAATGAAATAAAATATCCTACATTACAGTTGATTGCTCCAGAATTTCTAGCAATACCAGTATCAACTGTTGCATCTGAATCTGCATTTAGTATAGGAGGAAGAGTTGTCAGCCTTCATCGTGGTAGACTTAATCTTAATACATTAAAAGCATTAATGTGTTCCCAAAATTAGTTAGTGAAGGCCACAATTGAAGGTAATAATTTTAGTTGATTAGAGTCATTTAGTATTATAAATTATACTTTACTTTAGTTTTTAGTTTATTTCTTTTTTGTAGACACTTGCTCGACAATTGAATCAAGAAACATATGCACAAATGAAGACGATGTTGTTGATCTTCCTTATAAGAGAGTAAGCTTATTCAGAAAACAACATATTATTTTATCTTAAATTTTGAAAGTATTCCTAAACTTTATTTAATTGTAATAGTTATTTTAATAATTTGACAGGTTGAAATGCACATGGAGATGAAGAGACTGAACTCATCTAGCATGAGAAAAAAATGATATCCATTTCGTAGATACCTATCATTTTATTTTATTTATATGTTATGTTATTTGAAATTTGAATTGAAGATCTTAAAACTTGTGAGGTGATTTTCTGTCATATTTTAATTATTTTTAACGTTGAGACCAAGAATGTTTAATGTTGTAGACACACTTATTTATATGTTTGAGACTTGAAATTTAATATTTTAGTTTAAAAAAATAAGTTTGACGGGTTTGGGTACCCACGGGTAGAAACAATCGGATACAGGTATTGCAATTAGTATTTTAAACTGTAATGAGATGGATACGGGTAGTAATATTTTAATCGGATACGTGTTTGAGTACCCGAAAAAATGTGAGTACCATACCTGCTGCCATCTCTAGAGGCACTATGTTTAAAGGGGTCGAGTAAGAAAATACAAGAAATTGAGGATGGGAGGATATAAGCAACAAATCAACTTACAATATGAGAAGCTACGACGCATCAAGGATGAAGGATGGAGAGACTAGGGCTCGCGACACCAATCTACTAGGGCTGGCAACACTAATCTAATAAGAGTATAAGAAATTTATGAGAAACAATTGAGGAAGGCGAGATCTGTGAAATTTGAATTCAGAAGAAGGAATTGGATTCGAAAGATATACCTTCGCAAATGGTGAAAGCCAAAATGAAGAACCCTAGTTTCCTCTTTTCCACTGCAACTTCAATTTGAGAAGAAAGTGATTTCATTTTTTTTATTTTGTAATTGAGGTGTAAAATCATAATTTTGCGCATTAAATTGAGATAACCCTGGTTCAGCCGTAATTGAGACCGGGCCAACAAAAGCCCAAACACTATTAAAGTAATCGATAGTTAATCGTATTTGAGACCTGGCCAACAAAAGCCCGAGTACTGTCAAAGTAATAGATAGTTAACTAGGTTCAACATGTTACAAGGGATCAATATTCCCATTAACCATCACTCCATTCACTCCACATACTTATATACAAGTCTCTTCATATACATTCTTTTATCAGAAGGCCCCGGCTATTAACACCCCCGGTTCCACTATACACACCTCGATAGCTAAATACACCCCAAATTAATTCTTTCAAATTTAATTTTTCACTTTATACACCCCATAAAATACAATTTTAACCTTCTTACTAAATATCTCTTTTTGGAGCCTTAATCCCCAATTTCACTCCATACAACACGTACCGTTTTTCACTTCTTATATGGCATTAATTTAGGATTAATGGCATTAAAATACATGATTTTTTTTCTCAATTTTCAATTTAATCATAAAACTTATTTTTTTTATAAAAAATGCATGATTTTTCTATCATTTCTTAATTTAAATCACGAATTTTTTTAATCAATTAAATACACAATCTTTTTATATTTTCTAAATTTAATCATAATTTTTTTTAAAAAAAAATATGATTTGAAAATTTTAGAATTTAATCACAAATTATTTTTTAAAAAAAGTATAATTATCT
Organism: Pogostemon cablin; assembly: GCA_023678885.1. Lineage (NCBI taxonomy): Eukaryota > Viridiplantae > Streptophyta > Magnoliopsida > Lamiales > Lamiaceae > Pogostemon > Pogostemon cablin. The sequence goes on along the minus strand of CM042997.1, from coordinate 20,779,776 downwards.
TAATTAATAAAAATCAAGATACATTAAATATTTAAAATATTAATATATAAATCTACATAATATAAATATTAAAAAATTATACAACAATTCATAAAAATTTATTGTGATTTAAAATTAAAGCAGCTTTATTATAATAATTGTTTTAACCAAGTGGGCTAGCCCATCTGGCCACCGGGCACCTCACACAAGTGAGTGACCCGGGTTTGATTCCCATTGGGAAAGAATAGGAGGGGAGTTATAAGGAGGCTTGGAGAATAAGAGTGTATGGAGACTTGGTGAACTAACTACTAACTATACTAACAACTAACTTTATCCGATAAAAAAATTATAATAATTATTTTAATTTTGAAATTAATAATTCTGCATCGTAACACAATGTAGTTTAAATAAATTCATAATAATTGAAATAATAATAAATTCATATAGTAATTGAATTGCGCAACGCCTTGCCAAAACAATTTTAATGAATTATTTTTTAAATATTTATAATGTATAATTTATGCATTGTAGTATTTTAAATTTTCTTTATTTAAAGAGTCTTAATTTTTATTAATTAAAATAGTTATATATTTTATTCATTAAAAAATGTGATTAATTAAAGAGTACAAGTTAATCCTTTAATTTTTTACTAGTAATTCCCATCCGTGCGTTGCATGAAAAATATTTTATTATAAGATTATTGTAAATTATATATTTTTATTTTTATATTTTTATCTTGAGGGATATATTTGTACTTATTTTGTCCGTATTTTATATGGTTTGAATTTTGTTTTAGCATTTTTTTGTTTATGCTTATAAGTATCCCATTTGTGTTTTGTACAGATATTATTATATTATATGATTAATTGTGTAGTATCATTGATATTCTTTCTTTTACTCCTCATGTCCTTCTGTCAGGGTATCATTTTCTTTATTCAATTTAATTAAGGAGTCTCCTCTTCGTCTGTCGTATTGGTTTCATTTTTTCATTTTAGGTGTCGCATCCTAATAGTTTCATTTTCAATTTTGGTATATAGTACCCACACAAAACAATTAAAATATCTTCATGGAACCCACTTATCATACTAATCCAACTACCCAATATACATTTAAGAATTATGTTCCTTAGTCTTCGTGCAAGAAGCAAACGTAATCATTAGGATGAGATGAAGGCAACATCCATCTTAATCTATAATATTCATCCTTAAAGAACGTTGAAAGGCAAAAACTTATCAATGTTTAGTTCAAAGATACAATAATGTACGAATACGATCTTCGAAAAATAAAAATTTTCACCATAATTATATTTTTCAAACACAAATCATTGAGTAAAACAACGGCCTAATAAGATTTTGTAATAAATCATTGCAGAGGAGGACATGAACCATAAAATTTATTTGTCCAAAATAAAAAAATTTAAAAATTCTGAATGCATAGGAAAAAATTAGCTCTATACGAACTTAGGTGAAAGACATACCTGATCCTACATCAAGAAGATGGGTATCATACAAATCAAGGATAAATTCATTAATGTGTTTCACCTTCCAGAGCTTGGCAGGTGTTATTTTAAAGAGTTGATATTGGGTGCACCCCGGTATAATTGTCACTCATATGTGTATAACTTTTTATTCTATTTTGTATACATGTTTCTTAATAATTATACACATGTTTCTTAATAATTGTATACTTTTTATTCAATAGTGTATACATATTTTTTAATAGTTGGATGGGTAGGGGTAGGTTGGGTGGTAGGGTTTCCTTCACAAAAAGTTATTTTTAATAAAATTTGAGATTTTAATATTTAATATAATAAAATTTTATTATTTTTATTTATCATATATAAAATTCTATTTTAAAAATAATTTTTTACTTATGAATTTGAAATCCTTTTAAAAATTCATAATTTATTCAAATAGTGGAATTCAAATTAATTGATTTAAGATTAAAGAAATTTAAAATTCACTCATTTTCAAATCCATTTGATTTGAAATTATTCAATTCAAACACAACCTAAGAGTATACAATTGTAATATACTTTAATTCTTTCCGTGCATCGCACGGATTGGTAATATCTAGTACTCATCTAAACAAAAAGTATATAATTATATCGTGATTTATGAATTGTTTTATTCAAAAATTGATAATTAAATAATTTTTTATTAATTAAATGATAAATCTATTAAAAATTGATAATGGTTCTTGGAGTTTGTAAGAACACTAATGGCATGATTGGTAGATCGGAATGGAATAGGAATAGAATCAAAATTCCTATTTCCATTCCTAATGCTACGATTGATATGCTCAAGGAATGGGAATCACGATTCCATTTGGAATCACCATTCCCTCATACATGGAAATGATGATTCATCTCACCCCCATGATATTATCTATTCCACACTATTGGGAATCAACTTTTTATTTTTATTTTTTCAAAATTATGTAGCCAAGATATATAAAATGTTGTAAATAATATTTTTCAATTTTTACCATATTATATAAATGTAATTTCAAAAATTATAAATAAAGAGTTCATTATTACCTAATACAAAATATATATTAATATTACTAATAGATACAATAGGGCAAAAGTATTACCATTAGATATAATATATTAATGTGAAATTCTAAATTTAACCTTCCACAATCCATAATCCACAAATTATGTGCTCTCTCTTTCTATCTCAAAATCTTCTATCTTAAAATCCTAGAATTCAATTACAAAGATCTCATATCACCTCTTCACATTGACGAACAGTAGCTCCTCCGTTCACCCAACTAATGTAACCCTCATTTGCAATCAATCTCTTCTGCAATTGAGCGCCCACAATCCACAACTGAAATGCCCAAAGAAAGAATAAGAAGAAAAAATAAGCCTTGATGTTTTAGATTTTTCATTGTTAGCTTCTTCGAATAATTGTTAATTGTAGCTGTTCGGCGTTGTCTTCGCAAAAGGGCATCAAACTTTCAAGAAGCCTAAAAAGGTTCCGGGTTGGGTCGATGACAAGGACTCAGAGAAATGTTAGCTTAAGTGATGTGGGCGCCTTCGACCTTCCTCTAGGAATATCAATTGCTACTGTTTTTATTTGAAATTGAAGAAATTTTGATGGAGAACTCCGTCCCCTTAATTTTATATATTCATTTTTAAATCTTTTTATCATGAATTTTGTTTTCACTTTGAAATTATTATGGATTTCGTCTTCACTTTAGAATTTTGTGTTACCCACAAAAAGTACTCTTCCTTTTCTTTTCATGTGCTATTTCTTAATTTTATTTTGTTTTAATTATTGATGTGTGAATTTCTTGTTTAGTAAAGTATGGTGATGAGCAGACATTTATAGAACATATATGCTTTGTTCATATTCAGTTGTACATTGTTGTTCTAATGTGTGTGTTTTGTATGGTTATGATTTTTTCTTAATACTATTATAAGATTTTTCTGAATAACGGTTTTTGTTCTAATGTGTGTGTTCTGTATGGTTACGTTTTTTTCCCTGAATACTGTTATAAGATTTTTTTGAATACCAATGATTATTGTTCTAATGTGTGTGATTCTGTATGATTACGATTTTTCTAAATACTATTATAAAATCTTTCTGAATACCAACTATTGCTATTATAATGTGTGTGTTCTGTATAGTTACGATTGTTTCTGAATACTATTATAAGATTTGGTTGTTTCTGAATACTATTATAAGATTTTTAGAATACCGATAGTTGATGTTCTAATGTGTGCATTCGTTCTTTATGATTATGTTTTTCTTTTCTGAATACTATTATTAAATTTTTCTGAACACCACAGTTGTTTTCTAATATGTGTGTATAATAACGATTTTTATTATAAGAATTTTTTGAATACCTAGTCGCCGAAAGTTCAAAAAGATTGAGAATTGAAATTGAACACAACAATTTTAAATATATTTTTTAATGTTTGACTCTTTTTTGACGATTGACTAAACTTCAACATATTCCCTATTTTCATGGAGAGATTAATGGTTAATTAATTTTTAATACAATTAAACTTAAAATAGGGGTTAAAAGTGGTATTTGATTAATTAATTTAGATATTGTATCTAGTAGTAATATATGTAAATATATTGTATCTATAAGTAATGGACCCATAAATAAATTAATATTTTTCTGCTTAAAATATAATATTAATTAAAAACATTTATATTATATTATTTAATAAAAATTAAAATATTAAATCATTTAAAATCTAAATAAAAAAATTTATAAATTTTTATATGCTCATCTCACAAGAAAAAATATAAAATTAAATTAAATTCTTAAAAATATAATAAAATTTATATAATTAATTTAATATTTATTCAAATTAAAAATTACTAAATTATTTATAAAAAACTAATATTATTAATTAAATTGGATATATATATATATATATTTAAATTATAATTTTTTTAAGTTTAATATTTTTAATATATAAAATTTTTTATTTTTAATTTAATAATATTAAAATTATATTTTATTTTTAGTTTAATTTCTTTTAATTATATAATTATTAAAACATATAAAATCTTTATCGAGATTTTAATTATTATTTTTAATATATAGATTTTTTATTTATATTTTAATAATATTAAAAAATTAATTTAATTTTTTATATAATTATTAAAAAAATAAAATTTTCATTAAGATTTTAATTAATTTAATGATTTTATATAAATTAATTTAGTATTATAAAAATATTGTTAATGAAATTGGAACAAATTAAAGAATATATTTTCTATTCTTTGAGTAATTCCAGAACCGTACCAATCATGATAAAAATTATTTTTAATCATTCCTTTCCCATCTCTATTTCATTCATGAGTTCATTCTATTCCATCATAATTCCATTCAATCATATCAATCGAGCCGTAATAATTGAGTTTACGTATTTTGAAAATGGTGCTTAGTGGGTGTTTTATCTTGCATTTATTATCTACTTTTAGCATTTAATTTTTTATTTACATTTTAATGAAAAGGGCATTATCATTTAATTGGCTGAGTTTGATCCTTAGATTTATGTGGAATCTTGTTCAGAATGTGGTTAGCTGACAGGATAGCGTCCCCCCACATGTTCTGAGGCAACCCTGAACTGATTAACATTGCGTTCATAATTTCCTTCAAAGTTCTATTATTGCGCTCAGCAATCCCATTTGATTGAGGTGAATAAGGAGCATTTGTTTGATGTATGATGCCAGATTCGACACATATTTGTTCAAACGGTGCTACGTATTCGCCACATCAACCACTCCGAACTGCTTTAATTCGAGAGTTAAGTTGATTTTCAACTTCATTCTTGTAGCGTTTGAATGCTTCTAAAACTTCATCTTTGCTTCTCAAGAGATACACATAACAGAATCTTGTGCAGTCGTCAATAAAAGTAATGAAATACTTTTTCCCCCCTTTAGTTTGCACAAGTTTTAAATCACACGTATCAGTGTAGATCAACTCTAGAGGTTTATTTCTCCTTTCCGTTGTTGGAAATGGTTGCTTTGTCATTTTTGCTTCTACACACACTTCACATTTATTTGAAGTCTCAACATTTGCTACTTTAAGCAAATCAAGATTATTTAAACTTTTGATTGATTTAAGATTTACATGTCCCAATCTTAAATGACATATAGAGGGGCACTCAACGATATAAGCAGAAGTAGAAGCAGTTTTATTGATAACTTTCTTACCTTCACGGCTTACAACCATTGCATTGAGCTTAAAGAGCCCATTATCTAGATAGCCACGGCCCAAGATTTGGCCAAATTTGCTAAGCACTAGCTTATCAGACTCAAATACAAGCTTGAACTGATGACTAACTAGCAGGGAGCCTGAGATCAGGTTTTTGCGGATGTTTGGGACATGTAGCACATCCTTCAGCTTCATTTCTTTTCTGGAGATGAGCTTCAGAGTTACGCTCCCAACACCGGCTACTTCAGATGAGGCATGGTTTCCTATGTGCAGCTTCCTCCCTTCAATGGGCACATAAGTGGAGAAAGCATTTTCCTCCGAGCAGACGTGGCAGGTGGCGCCAGTGTCCATGAACCACTCCTTTGGATTTGCCACCAAGTTGGCTTCAAAAACCACAGAAGTCATGTCGCCATCAGTTAGGTCCCGTTCAACCACATTAGCATTTTGGTTCTTGCCTTTGTTCTTCTTTGGAAGGCGACAGTCTTTTGCCTTGTGGTTGGGCTTGCCACAGTTGTAGCAATCCCCACTGAACTTGGGCTTTTGCACAGGCTTCTTGCCCTTGTCGTCGGACATCTTCCTCTTTTTAGAGGGTCCCGCACGATGTTCAGTTAAGTTTACCTTTGCCTCAATTGAGGATTGGTCAAACTTCCCATCCATCTTCCTGTTGTCCTCTTCGATTCTCAATTTAACAATTAAGTCCTCTAGAGACATCTCCGTTTGCTTGTGTTTGAGATAGCATTTGAAGTCCTTCAACATTGGAGGTAGCTTCTCAATCACAAAGTCGACAATGAATGCTTCTGGAAGCATCATTCCTTCAGAGAGGATTTCGTGCACTATCAGTTGGAATTGCTGCACTTATTCAACCACAGATTTAGAGTCCATCATCATGAACTCCAAGTACTTAGCTATCGTGTACTTCTTCGTACTAGCATCTTCTATTTTATACTTCTTCTCCAAAGAATCCCACAGTTCTTTGGATGTCTTCGTGTTTAGATACACGTTGTACAGTGCATCACTAAGTCCAGTGAGGATATAGTTCTTGCACAAGTAATCAGCGGAGGTCCACTGATCAAGAGCTATACGCTTTTGCGTATCAGTCTCATTCTTATCCACCACTGGTGCAGACTCCTTTAAGAAGTTCACCAGATTCAGCGTGGTGAGGTAGAACAACATCTTTTGCTGCCATCTCTTGAAGTTTGCACCCCAAACTTCTCGGGCTTCTCCGCTGGAGCCAGAACCATGAATGGTCTCGATATTCCCCATTGGAGGATACATCCTTTGGGAATCAGACCCAATAGGATTCATAGTTACTCTTTGGGAATCAGTCCCAACAGAGTCTCTATTGACATTGGAGGTTTCACCCATTTTTGGGATCGATGCTCCGTCAATATCCATATCAGTTGTCATGGTGATTGATGGGTGCAAAGGCTAGTTGTTTCTTCTTGCAATTGTTTGGTTTATAGATACACCAATCAATCACTATTACAATAATCGGGTAGAAATGTAGAAGGGAGATTCTAAATTGAGAAATACAAAAACAAAGAGAGTAGAAGCAAATGATCTTCTATCTCTACTTACATATCTAGGGTCTTGATCTTAGATCTTAAATGTCTTAAGGGATGGACAAAGTCGAGTCAAGCAGAACTCTTCCCTCAAGAAGAAACACCCCTGGTAGTGCTCCGATCTTAGCGGATCTTCCCCAAATGTGAAACGACTTTTCATTTCCGGCGAAGCAGCACCGCTATCGCAGGAACTCAGGGGAACTAAGGCGAATGGAGAACTAGATTGCTACTAGATGCAAATGCTTTTTGAATATAGATGCTTTGTGTTTTCGTGTGATTAGAATGAATGCAAATGACCCTATTTATAGGTGCCAGGGACCACTCCACATATGGTAAGATTTGCACAGATCTGTGTTCACACACCCAGATCTGCATTCACACACACAGATCTGTGTTCACACACAGAACTGTTGACCAGATACAATATATCACATGACATATCTGTTGAAGAGAATCTCAAAATTTCTCTCCAAATGTGAGATTGATTTCAAAATATCTCTCCACATGTGAGACTGATTTCACTCACCTTAATTATTATTTAATTGATGACTAATTTATTAATTAATCCTTACTAACAAATTAAATTCCCCAACAATCCCCCACGTGAGTGGAATTTGGCTCACATATCATGCAGACACATAATCCAATTCTCATGAAACATTAATGTATCCGGATAGGTAGTTTGGGACCTTGAACCTTCCGTAGTCCAACACTATTGAGTATACTGGTGGCTTAGTAGACATGATGTCTTTGAACTACTCCTCCTTAGCGTATACTTAGACAACTGTGCGAACGCATCAATGTCCCGCATTCTCCTTGTTCTCACGTTTTGATACGTTTCGGCCATGGATCCCCTTTAGATTCATAAGTGTTTAACTTTGAAGTGGCCACTCACTTCACACTTACATAGGTGATCTCAGGCTCCCTGCTAGTTAGTCATCAGTTCAAGCTTGTATTTGAGTCTGATAAACTAGTGCTTAGCAAATTTGGCCAATTCTTGGGCCGTGGCTATCTAGATAATAGGCTCTTTAAGCTCAATGCAATGGTTGTAAGCCGTGAAGGCCAGAAAGTTATCAATAAAACTACTTTTACTTCTGCTTATATTGTTGAGTGCTCCTCTATATGGCATTTAAGATTGGGACATGTAAATCTTAAATCAATCAAAAGATTAAATAATCTTGATTTGCTTAAAGTAGCAAATGTTGAGACTTCAAATAAATGTGAAGTGTGTGTAGAAGCAAAAATGACAAAGCAACCATTTCCAACAACGGAAAGGAGCACTAAACCTCTAGAGTTGATCCACTCTGATACGTGTGATTTAAAACTTGTGCAAACTAGAGGGGGAAAAAAGTATTTCATTACTTTTATTGATGAATGCACAAGATTCTGTTATGTGTATCTCTTGAGAAGTAAAGATGAAGCTTTAGAAGCATTCAAACGCTACAAGAATGAAGTTGAAAATCAACTTAACTCTCGAATTAAAGCAGTTCGGAGTGATAGAGATGGCAAATATGTAGCACCGTTTGAACAAATATGTGCCGAATCTGGCATCATACATCAAACAACTGCTCCTTATTCACCTCAATCAAATGTGGTTGCTGAGCACAAGAATAGAACTCAAGGAAATGATGAACGCAATGTTAATCAGTTCATGTTACCTCAGAACATATGGGAGGAAGCTATCTTGTCAGCTAACCACATTCTGAACAAGATTCTACACAAATCTAAGGATCAAACTCCTTATGAAATGTGGAAGGGGCGTAAATCATCATACAAATACTTCAAAGTGTGGGGGGTGTTTGGCTAAGGTTGAAGTGCCTCTACCTAAACAAGTAAGAATCAGACCTAAAAAGGTTGATTGTATATTTGTAGGGTACACAATTAACAATAGTGCTTACAGATTTCTGATTCATAAATCGAAAGTACCTGACATAACTGAAGGCACTATGATAGAATCAAGGTATGCAATATTCTTTGAAGACATATTTCCTAGCAAAGGAAATAAACAAGTGACATCTTATAATAGACCACTTGTAGATGCTACTGCGGTTCAATCTACACAAGAAAGTGTAGAACCAATACGTAGTAAGAGAGCTAGAGTAGAAAAGGACTTTGGTCAAGGCTTCTTCACCTACGCTGTTGAAGATGAGCCCAAATCCGTATCTGAAGCTCTATCTCGTCTAGATGCAACATTTTGGAAAGAAAATATAGATAGCGAGATTGATTCCATTATGCAAAACCATACATGGAAATTGGTAGATTTACCAAAGGGTTGTATGACCTTAGGATGCAAATGGATCCTTAAAATAAAATACAAAGCTGATGGGTCAATAGATAAATATAAAGCCTGGTTGGTGGTGAAAGGCTTCAGACAAAAGGAAGGGTATGATTTCTTTGATACCTACTCACCAGTAACACGAATCACGTCTATTCGTGTGTTTATAGCAATTGCTGCATTGCACAATCTAGAAATACATCAAATGGATGTAAAAAAGGTTAAATGGAGAGTTAGAGGAAGAAATATACATGGATCAACCAGAAGGCTTTATAGCACCTGGTAATGAGAAAAAGGTGTGCAAACTCGTGCGATCATTGTATGGACTTAAACAAGCTCCAAAACAATGGCATGTGAAATTTGACAACACAATGATGTCAAATGGTTTCCGAATCAACAAGTGTGACAAATACGTGTATGTGAAAAATACACCCAAGGGATTTGTTATTGTCTGCCTCTATATAGATGATATGCTTATCATGGGAAGCAGTAATGACATAATTGTTGACACTAAACGGATATTGAATCGAAACTTTGACATGAAGGACATGGGTATAGCGGATGTGATACTTGGAATCAAAATTCAAAGAATATCTGATGGAATTGCATTGTCACAATCTCATTATATTGAGAAAGTGTTGACGAAATTCAATGCATTCGATGATTCACCAGATAAGACACCCATGGATCCAAGTGTACACCTGAGTAAGAATAAAGGTAAACTAGTGGCTCAATCTGAGTATGCAAGGGTTATATGGAGCATAATGTACATAACCAATTGTACGCATCCTGACATAGCATGTTTAGTTAACAAACTGAGTAGATACACGAGTAATCCAAGTAATGAGCACTGGAAAGCTTTAAGAAGAGTGTTGAGATACCTGAAACACACTCTTGATGTGGGGCTACACTACTCTAAGTATCCAGCAGTACTTGAAGGGTACAGTGATGCCAACTGGATATCTGACACAAAAGACACGTTCTCCACGAGTGGATATGTATTCACTATTGGAGGCAGAGCAGTGTTATGGAGGTCTACAAAACAGACCTGTATAGCCCGTTCCATAATGGAATCTGAGTTTATAGCTCTAGATAAAGCCGGGGAAGAAGCAGAATGGCTTCGTAATTTCCTTGAGGACATTCCATGTTGGAACAAACCGGTCCCTACGGTGATGGTACATTGTGACAGTCAAGCCACAATTGGAAGAGCTCTTAATGATATGTACAACGGAAAGTCAAGACATATCCGTAGGCGACACAACACGGTGAGATAATTGATCTCGAGTTGTGTAATGTCAATTGACTACGTGAAGTCAAAAGACAACATAGCGGATCCGCTTACAAAAGCAGTTAATCGAGATCAAATGAATAAATTGCTAGAAGAAATGGGGCTAAAATCCACAAAGTAATAAGCCAAAACAGTGAAAACCCAACCATGATGATTGTGGTTTGTAGATACACCAATCAACCACTATTACAATAATCGGGTAGAAATGTAAAAAGGAGACTCTAAATTGAGAAATACAAAAACAAAGAGAGTAGAAGCAGAGGATCTTCTATCTCTACTTACAGATCTAGGGTCTTGATCTTGGATATTGAACGTCTTGAGGGATGGACGAAGTCGAGTCGAGCAGAACTCTTCCCACAAGAAGAAACACGCCCCGGTAGTGCTCTAGTCTTGGCGGATCTTCCTCATAGGTGAAACGACTTCTCGTTTCCGGCGAAGCAGCACCGCTATCGCAGGAACTCCGGCGAACTAAGGAGAATTAAACATATATTGATTAAAAATTAGTTAAATATGCCAAAAATATCTCTCATATTTACCAAATTTATATTGTTAAATAAAAAAGTAAAATTCAAATAACAAAATCCATTATTAGTATAATTATATTTTATGAATGGTATATAATTATTAAAACATATAAAATCTTTATCGAGATTTTAATTATTATTTTAAATATATAGATGTTTTATTTATATTTTAATAATATTAAAAATTAATTTAATTTTTTATATAATTATTAAAAATAAAAATTTCATTAAGATTTTAATTAATTTAATGATTTTATATAAATTAATTTAGTATTATAAAAATATTGTTAATGAAATTGGAACAAATTAAAGAATATATTTTCTATTCCTTGAGTAATTACAGAACCGTACCAATCGTGATAAAAATTATTTTTAATAATTCAATCGTGATAAAAATTATTTTTAATAATTCATTCTCATCTCTATTCCATTCATGAGTTCATTCCATTCCATCATAATTTCATTCAATCATACCAATCGAGCTGTAATAATTGAGTTTACGTATTTTGAAAATGGTGCTTAGTGGGTGTTTTATCTTGCATTTATTATCTACTTTTAGCATTTAATTTTTTATTTACATTTTAATGAAAAGGGTATTAATGTCATTTAATTGGCTTCATACCATTTATAATTATGCTAAAAATATCTCTCATATTTAACAAATTTATATTGTTAAATAAAAAAGTAAAATTTAAATAACAAAATCCATTATTAGTGTAATTAGATTTTATGAATGGTTAAGATTGAAATTAAATTGGACGATTAAGATTAAAATTGAATTATTTCTAAATAAAATCAAATTGAAAAAAAAATTGAAAAAAAAGTGGAAAGGTTTGCTTTTATATATGCATGTATAGATATATATATATATATATATATATATATATATATATATATATATATATATATATATATATATATATATATATATATATATATATATATAAGGTTAAACTTATCTTTTTGTCTAGGAATAACTTAATACATATTATTATTGGAGTATGATAGTGTAATCGGGGTTAATAGCCGGGGCCTTATCAGAATTTATTAATAATTAATACTAGGCTTCAATTTCCCGCCATAGTTGAGGCTTTCGAGTAGTGGTGCTTAGACATGTACAAAAAAACCGGAACCGGCGGTTCGAACTGGGGAACTGTCGATTTTAATCGGAACCGGAACCGTCGGTTCCGGAACCGGCCAAAAAAAACCGAAACCGGCTAAGGAAGGTTCGGTTCCGGTTCCTCATATTTGGGAAAAAAACCGGCGGTTCCGGTTCCGAACCGGTGATTCCGGTTTGAACCGCCGATTTTTTATTTATTTTTTTATTTTTTAAGCTTAAAATTCAAAAAAAAAAAATAAAAAAAAAAAAACCGGAACCTGCTGTTCCGACCCCGTTCGGTTCCGGTTTCCCCTATCTTGGAACCGGAATCGCCGGAACCGGGGTGCATGTCTAGTGGTGCTTGCTACTCAGTACTATCGCGACTCGCCCGATGACTCGGGGGTGTTAGGAGCGGGGTGCATGTCTAGTGGTGCTTGCTACTCAGTACTATCGCGACTCGCCCGATGACTCGGGCGTGTTAGGAGCAACTGCAACTGCAAGCACCACCCCATATACTCTCTCTGCCTTTCCCTGTCTTCACTTCTTTCTTCTTTTTCCACTGCGAATCAAAGCCTAAAACTCCCTTTGCGGTCCGTAACACAATGACGAATTCTAGGGTTTTCGCCGACCCCACCGGTAGTCCCAACCGTTTGCAAGCCGGTATAATCTCCAAAATCCGTCTGGAAAATTTCATGTGCCATAGCAATCTGGAAATCGAGTTCGGCGACCATGTCAATTTCATCACCGGTCAAAACGGGAGTAAGCTTTTCACCGCCGTATTTGCAGTTTCATAACAGTCTTCGTCTTTTTTTTTTTTTTTTTGAATCAAATATGCGGTTATGCTTTTGTTCGTTTTCAATTTTGCATTCTCTCCCAGACCTAATGCGCCATTTTCATATATACCTCAAATTTTAGGTGGGAAAAGTGCTATATTGACGGCACTCTGTGTGGCGTTTGGAAGCCGAGCTCGTGGGACTCAGAGAGCAATTACAATGAAGGATTTTATAAAGACGGGCTGCAGGTTTGGCTTAGTGTCTAGAACTTAGAGCTAAGCTTTCAGGACGGGTCATTATTGCCTCTTTACGAAATATATTAAACTTCGGGAATCAAGTTTAATTGAAAACGTATTGCATGCGTTGCTGATGTCTAGGGATGTAAACGGGTAGGGTAGGGTACGGGTTTAACAAATCCACCTACTACCCGCTACCCAATTACCCTATCCGTACCCTACCCTATTACCCTCAATGTCAGCAGCGGGTAGGATACGGGTTTGTCCATCGGATAAATGGATTACCCGCGGGTATACGGATACCCGCAATAAAATAATAAACGGATATATAACACGGGTAAAATACGGATACCCGCAGTAACTAAATCGGGCAAACCCTACCCGACCCGACCCGCAACTTCCCATATCAGTTTTTCCTCTTACAATCAAGTGATCAACACAAAACATCAAAATTAAACATAAAATAAAAATAAAGTCCATAATAGAGAATAATATTCCATCCAAGTGCAACAACAAGAAATTAACATAGTAAATATAATAACATGAGAAGAAGTCTCGTAATCCAACACTTGAAAGTGTATCGAAAACTACGATCTCCTTGGTGCAAAAGTTGCTCAAATAACACCTGATGCTGATGTAACCTATAAATACATACATAAATATTAGTATGTAGTATATATATGTGTATAATTAATTGAATAAATTAAAACTCCTTTAATAATAACATTAGTACATCCCTTACATTTTCATTTTCATTTTCACATTCATCTTCATCACTTGAATAACATGCGACTCCTTTAACTGGTCCAGATGTTTCTAAAACATAAATAATATAAATTATAACCATGTTAATTCATAAAATAAAATAAAGAACATGAAAAATAATTTATTGAAAAAATCATACCGTTGTGTTTTTCCCATAGCCAATCTTGAGAACACATCAATGCTTCCAATGTTTCTGGAATAAGTCTACTTCGATGCTTGGTCACAATTCTACCACCCGTGCTAAAAGCAGCCTCTGAAGCAACAGTAGAAACAGGAATCGCAAAAATGTCCCTTGCAATTCGACGCAATGTAGGATACTTAATCCCTTGAGTCTTCCACCAAATAAGTATATCAAAATCATGATGAATAGGCAATAATCTCTCCTCTAAATAGCTTTCAAACTCTGATTTATCTTGTGTATCAGTGATAACCTCAGATAAATACACTTCAAAAGAGCGAATGCTACCTAAAAGATCATCCGATTCTGATTCTACAGCTGATTCTGAAGTATGAGATGATGACGATTTGGTTCTACTAGTACTAGCATTAGAACGAGAGTTTTGAGGAGAAGACTTGTATGCCTTTTCAAGTTCATGCATAATACTTCGAAGCTTTTCCTTCTCATCTTTAGCTTTTTCTCCATAAAATTGATCAAAAAAGTAATCAATCATCCTAAACTTGAATCTAGGATCTAAAATAATAGAAATTGAGAGAACCTTATGAATGTCTTCCCAATATTTGTTATATTTTTCTATCATCTTTTTTGTCATTGCCTTCACCTCATCACATCCAAATTCCAACCAATCATTCATTCTAACTCTTATCTCACAAATATACATAAATATCTGATTTGCAGTGACATATTTAGTACCAGAAAACATATTGTCAGTTCCATCAATTTTTTCTTTTTTGAAATGATCCCAAACGTCAGATACTAATTTCCTCTTTCGAGTACCACAATCTTTTTCACTAACAATAATGGGTTGTTCTTGTTCAACTTCTGGGGTATTAGATGGTTGAAGATTAGGATTTGAGTCTGTATCCATCATATTTTCAGCATGTTCAGAATCTTGATGCACCGATTGTTGTGAAGGCACATCAGATGGACTACTCATCTATACATATAAATAAAAAAAATGTTAATCAATGATGGACTACTCATCTATACATATCCTTCACTCACCGGCCATAGGCTTCTTATTATAATATAAACAAGATGTTTCAGTTACAATACAAGACAAATATTACACAGGCTGTCAATTTGGACTAATGTTCTCAAACATTTATGACTTTCTACATATATATAATAATAAAGTTTCAGAAAGGACAAATCAAACAGATTGAGAACATACCTCCATCAAGATTCAATACTAAAGCTTGTTAGGTGATTACAAAGGAATCTTTCCTTATTTTGCTGCAAAAAAAAAAATATATGCAACATAAATAACTTAAATTACTTGTTAAAGATAAAAGGTTCCACTTGAAGATCTTTCAACGACAAATAATGCCTCCCTCCCACAATAATAAAAAAGATTGCAGAACAACACCAATCAACCACTTACCATTTTAATTTGTATAAAGTGCAACCGATCAAATAATAATAATAATAATAATAATAATAAAATTAATAATAACAGAAGAGAACATTAGATATTGTGGTGGTTTGAGGTTTGTCATCCTTAACCTCTCGATGCAGAGTTGCAGACCGGAGAAGGAATGCACAGCTTTCTTAGCACCAGAATCATTCTGCTTCTTTCATTTTCCTTTTTTCCCAGAATCAAGAAATTGTTTGTTCCAATTTACCAACCAATCATGAAGCTGCTTCACCTGCTTGCAACCAGATACCACCAACAATAAATACATGTACCAAGACAAACCTCTTAAATTTTCTTGCCCGAAAAGTCTTAGAAACAAATATCAAAGCATACCAGAGTCTGATTCCCAACTATATCATTAGGAACCTTGGGCTTATATAGCCACCGTCCGTTCGGTGAGCTTCAGTCAGAGTCGTCTTCCCCCGTTGTCAGCCATCTGTCACTGCACGCCGCCAAAACCCATCGCCGAACAGCCACCGTCGAGATCGAGACAGGATCGAGAGGGATGCGCCGCCGCCGTTGCTGATTTTGTCACCTCCGTTGCTGGTTTTGTCACCGCCGCCGTTGCTGGTTTTGTCACCGGATCGGGAGGAACAGCCACCGCCTGGAGTCGCGACCTGCAACGCACTGCCTCCGACGTCAAGATCTGTCCGCCGCGAGCAGTGATTTCTCTTCCTTGCCTTTCGATGCAGACCGGAGCGGGTATCGCCAGTCGCCAGTCGATGACAAAGTGATGTTACTAGGGTTTTGAGTGTGAATTTGTAATGTGTATATTTCTTTAAATATTAAACTAGATAACAAGAAATAATTGTGTACAAATTGATGTAATAATGTTTAAAGTAATTATATTAATATTAATATTAAATTAGTAATTATATATATATATATATATATATATATATATAAATATCTAAACGGGTAAACGGGTCGGGTACGCGGGTATAACATGTGAACCCGTACCCTACCCTCACCCGCTGATTTTTTTTCGGGTGCGGGTATTACCCGATCCTCTACCCGATTTTGCCTACCCTATCCTTACCCGATCACCCGGGTACCCGCGGGTAACCCGACCCGGCGGGTAAAATTGACAACCCTACTGATGTCATGGGGCTATTTAGTTTGACTTTTTAATTGCCGATTTTGTTAATAGATACTTTTACTGGGTTTAGTTGGAGAAAATAAATTAATTTCTGATTGTCACTTGTCTAGGTGCCTTATTTGTTGAGGCAATCTGTTATATACTTGAATTGGAAATTTGAACCTTATTCTAAATAGCTACTGATTATCTTTACATGAGGCGTTAGGTTTATAAAATATTCTCAATTTCTCAGAGAGCTTTTAAACAATAATAAATGTTAATGTTGCATAAAATGTCTTGGAATAAAGGGATGAGATGGTTCCAAAGTAAATATGCTGTCTTACATATGCATAAGTTCAGTGCCGTTTTTCTCTCTTGTGCTTGGTTGCTCAAGGTCACTTATTGTTGTAAAGGCTTGCCAGGGCACATGAGGTTCCAGGGGTAGCATTTTTTTGAGTATGTGCCAGGGTCAGTTTGGGGTTTGTTGCTTCGTATCAGTGCCTTTTCTTATGCACCTGAGGTGTGCTTTGTACTCTGCACATTTCCTCTCACTGAAACACAGTTTAAGTTATAAATAATTGGGCTACTGTATTCATTTTCTTTTGAAAAAATCTTATGCCCATGTTCAAGAGACTCACCCTTAGGTGCTAGAAGAGCAATTGTACCTTTCTGTTCCTCTCTCCTCTTACAACTATGGCTTTACCAGGAAATTTATTTCATATTAGCCTACTGAGGTTTTAATGTGTGGTATTATTACTGTTATCCAATTTGAAGTTCTTTGTTTGTGAATGTAGTATTGTGACACTATTGTCAGTTTATGTGTATATTCTGCTGCTATCTGTTTCTTCCTATGTTTCCTCATCTATCAGCATAGTCTTGTTATGTGGGAGATGCAGACATGCGTTTGATATGAAAGTTTCCCTTTTCAAATCAATGTGGTAGTGTCTTTCTACAAATTTATTTGAGTCTTATCCTTTTATAAGTAAAATTGAATAATGATGCTCCTATGATGTGCATCGATGTATGTGGTGTAAGTAACTCACTGGGCAACTTCTCAAAATATAGCTCCTTCTCATTCATATAGTTTTTTAAAGTGCTCTATTTTCTAACTTGTAATCTTTAAAATAATTTCTCTAGATGCACTTGGTAATTAGCTTTTACTTGACTTATTTTTGGGAACTACATTAACACCACCAACTTCTTGTCACAGCTATGCACTTGTTCAAGTTGAGATAAAAAATCAAGGTGATGATGCCTTTTGTCCAGAGTTGTATGGAGATGTCATTATTGTGGATCGTAGAATTTCAGAAACAACAAGTTCCATCTCATTGAAAAATAGTCAAGGTTATATTTACTTCCAGTTGTCCTTGTCTCATTACTTTTGATTATCTATTATCAAAAATACTAACTATCACTCTAGATTGGACTGTAGTTTCTGTCTTAGAAAGATTAAGTGACGTGGCAACTTGTGATTTATGTATTTGCAGTTTTGTGAATACTTTCTTTAGAAAATTGTTTTGAGTTATAAGTATCTCCTTGAAAATGCTTAATTGATAGGAAATCTCTATGGGGATGTTCATTTAGGGTTTTAAGTGGATTTTAAAAACTGATATTCAAAATCTAGCGGATTCTGAAATACTGGTGAAGAGTGTTGGTGTATGTTTGTTTTGGGTTATTAGTAGGGTTAGATTTATTTTTATGTCAACATCAATAGGTGGTTATGAGTGTAAAAAGGGTGGTAAAGACTTGCAAGAGTGTTATTATGTTATTTGATGTGAGATAGGAGATGAGAGTGGAGGGTTAAGATGAAAGTGTATCAATTGAGGGTAGAGAATATATAGAGAGTGTGTGGTTTTGATACAAATAGGATTTATATGTATATGTTGATGTGGTTTTTGAAATGTGGATTTTGGAATCTAAAGGTAGAACGGTGTTGGGATTTCAAAATTTTAAAACCAGATCTTTAAATCCAAAAAGGAACTCCCCTAAGAGAACAATGGAACACTTAGTTAAATAACTTGTAAAAAGCTACCAATAAGTTGTCTAAAATTTTTATTAGAAACCTTATTTTTTAAATTAGTTTCTAATTGTGTTTTAAATTACTATAAGCGGAGTAGCTTATATTCATTAATTAAGCATTTGCAACGTGCAGCTTTCACTGTGGCTGGATTTTCTTTTGTTACTATAGGAAACCAAATTATAACTATTATATTAGTGTAGAGGAGAGTTAAATTCTGCTATTGATATGTCTGGAGGGAAGTGTATTATATATATATATATATATATATGGAAGAATGGAATAATGGAGATTTATTTATTATTATTATTATTATTACCAAAACATACCCACTACTCACTAGACGCTTAGTTTGCATTAATTTTAACAAGACTACTAGAATGTGGGTAAGGGCTGCTGTTGATGCTATCTGAAGAGCATATTCTTGTTTTCTCTAAAATCACTTATTCTCCATTTGTTCTTTTTGTGCAGCCTAATGTTGGCATATCATCTTAAAACCGAGGGGAATTTTGAAAAATGAAGGAAATAAGTAAAATTTTTTCATGACCTAGTATTGTGCATCGTAAGACAGCTGATGTCTTAGAAATAGGAGAGTTAATACTACAGCTAACTGGCATTTGTTCATGCAACCATGCAAGTATATTAAACTTTAATCTTACATGCGGCCACGTGCTGAGTTTTTAAACACCCCCCCCCCCCCCCCCCCCCCCCAACCCCCCGGGTTGGTGTTTAAATGAGATTTTTTGTTGTTGTACGTGTACATACATTTGATCATAAAATCACCACCATGTACATTCTGGGGGTTGACGTAAGTTTTATAATCTGCCTTGTAAGTAAGTTAGACAATCTTATTTGTACTTCATGATGTATTGAGGTTTTATTACTTGGTCGTAAAACTAACTCATTCCATCACCTTCCGAGCCAATACTCCTGGAGATCTTAGGGTTGTCATGCTATTAGGTAGTATAATGAGATATTATTTTGAAATCCTGCCATCTTGGATATTTAATTGGATCCTTCCTATATCTATCTTTATAATTTATCATATATAGCTATGGAGATGTAATGTGTTCTGTATTTTTACGTTCTTCTAATTGTTTCCTCTCCAGGTAGGAGGATTGGCACCAAGAGAGAGGATCTCCGTGAGATTGTTGAACACTTTAATGTGAGTTCCACAGACATCTTCTCTGTCTTAGTCTGTTTTTCAAGAATTCTCTGTCTTAATCTTTTTATTTGCTCCTAAATCAAGTTCTTGATATGACCTCCTGTTAGAAGAAGGATGCTATCACCGTCATGCGTTTTCGAAATTTTATTTTATCTTATTTTATTATTTTTGTAACTTAAAAGTGTATATTGAAATGACACAGCTGGAGTAATTTATTAGCAGTGAGTATTTCTCATTTAAGGTTACAAAATCATGTGTCACTGGTTAGTTTATCTTGTAGTTTTACTTTAATTTCATATTTCCTTTATTGTTTGGTAAGATTGTATTACTTTGGCACATTTTGTCCTAAGTCCTAACACTGAAGTTTGCTGTTTTTTGTGTTTTATGGTTTCTGGGTTCTGGAATTGGTGCAGTAGTGCAATATATGCAGAAAATTTTGTTTTTATGTGAAGCGGGAGAAAAGCAGTACCAGTTAAAAGCAAAATGTATTTTATTTCTTGATTTTTTTCCCCCTGTGGATAATAATACACTCATTGTACCATATCGAGTCTCTGTAATACCTCTTACAGATAATTTTATTAAGGTTTAATATTAAGCGTAATATGGTAAAATACAAAGGGGCAACAGCAGTCCAATTTAGCAGTATGTTTTGGCCTTCTCTCTGGTGGTTGACGTTTAGTTCTTTCTGTTTCATTTTATATTAAATACTGTAGCAAAAAACTAGTGCTCCATACTTCTTTCTTGCTGAATAATAAACCTTTGATTGCAGAGGCAACGTCGGGATTGTGCATTTGCTGTGTAGATTGATGTTGAGAATCCATGTGTCATAATGAGCCAGGACAAGAGCAGAGAATTTTTGCATTCATGAAATGCAAAAGATAAGTTCAAGGTAATTTCCTTTTCACCTTATGTTATCAGTTTTACTGTCCTCTTTCCTGCAAGTGCTGAAATATAATCATTGAGTTTCATCAATTTCTTGTTCTGGAAATGTTTCAAGAAATATATTGAGATCCATCTAGTTTTACTTAGGGTAAAATTGATAGATGGCGCTACTGTAAGAGTGTAGATATAGACAAAAAGAATTCATTTTATACCTGTATATGTTCGGACAACGAAATATGAATGAATATCAGGATCCTCTGCTGGAGAAGTGGAGAAGAGATTTTAGGGTGGGGTTGGGCTGCAGGGAAGATGGAGTGTGGAGAAAAAATGGTTGCCTATTGGCAAAAGACTGGGGGTTAGAATTTTCGAATTAAGCCTTCAAGTTCATGTGTCATTTGGTGGGGGGTCCTATGGCTATATATTGGCATGAAATTTCGTTTTATTTTCGTTAATGTCATAATTTGGTTTATCTTTAAATTAAATTAATATACATGAAACATTTGTTTATTTAAAATGTTTTTATTAGACTTATCCTGTATTCCTTCTCCTTATCCTAATTTTGAATCCTTGTTAGCTGTGTTGATTTATCCTTAAATTAGAAAAGGATAATTCTGACATGTAGAAATGCATCCATGCTGGTACACCTGGACTTGAGTCTGAGCTACATAGATACCCATTCACCATCTTTATAAAAAGACACGTGATAATTTGTAATCATTACAGCCTTTTCCATAACCTGTCACCCTCATGACTGTTAGTTTGTTACTATTCCTACAAAAGAAACTCGTTGCAGTTTTTTTTGTTACCAAAATGAAAATAAGGAGTGAAAACACCAACAATGATAGTCTTAAACTTCGAATATCTTCTGTATATTTGGCAAGTGCTATTTATTTGCCTCCTGCTGTATACAATTGTTTTGGAATTTTTTGTATCATCAATATACTATTTCACAGACAATGTCACATGTTTGGATGATTAAATGCGAGCAACAATTTCTATTATAAGTTATAACCTGCAAGTAACACCATCTTTACAGTTCTTTTTCAAGGCTACTCTTCTTCAACAAGTGGATGATCTTCTGAGAAGTATTGAAAAACAACTAAATGAAGCAACTCTGCTGGTTAATCAACTGGAAGACTCTTTGAGGCCAACATTGAAGGAACTTGATGAATTGCGAGAAAAGATAAAAAACATAGAATTTGTGGAGGAGATAGCACAGCAGGTGAAGTTATTGAGTAAGAAACTTGCATGGTTATTGGTATATGCCGATGAAAGGGAACTTGAAGAGAAGCACAAGTCGATTGAAAAGTACAAAGACAGGTTTCCCCTCTGTCAATCACGGATTGATCAGGCTCTTGTAAGCTAATGCGACTTATCATGAATGTTTCTTCACTTTTATTTGTCTAATTTGTCCTGCCAAAATAATTTAAAGGCATACTGCAGAACATTGTATATGCTTATCAGCTCATGTTTGATTTACTACTAATGAGTCATAAGAATTGTTTGAGAGAGGTCAAGGCAGTCATCACCTTGGCTTTTAAACCATGCTATGTAAGTGATGGGATTTATGTTGGCAAATCTCCTCTCTCAATCATCATTAGAGAAGGCTGATGGAATGGTGGTACCTAGAGCAATGAAGGGAAAATTAAACACCTTGTTTGCTGGAGTATATTTTGATTTTTTTCATTTCCATTGACAAGGCATAGGGGTTTTTATTGCATCAGATTTCTAGCTCCATATGTACCCAAATTGCTTTTGCAAATTATTATTTGCAATGGTGTAGTTACTATTCTGGAAAAATGTATATTAAATCACTAACATTTGTAGACAAATCTATGTGGTTCTTTGGATATGATTGAAAGGCTTGAGAAGCTGAAATTTTCTTGTTTGCTTGATTGCAGCTTAAGATGGAAGAATTGAAGGCGCAATTGGAAAAGAAGAGAAATCATATTTCAAATAGATGGATAAGACATCTGAAGTGAGAAGAATGAAGGAGGAATTGAATAATAGGCTTTCTATGGTATAACTATTTGATATTTTGCTTTCTAGAAGTACTTTCCTTCGGTCTTCTGATTATTTACCTAAAGTACTAATGGTATGTTCAACTAATGATCAAATTCTTAAACAGTGTAGCCTTTACTCATATCTCCCCTTTCTCTCTCTAGTTTTTCCATTTTCTTTTCTTCTGCTTGTGGAAAAAATAAACTTGTTGTCTTGTGTACTGTGCTCCTACAAAATCTCTCAATAATATCTTCACCTTATGTTGTTTAACTTTCAAAAAGTATTTTCCTCATATATCTAGTTTATTGTGCATCTTATATGAAACTGCTCAAACTTGTTTTCTTTTAACTTCAACATTTTAATCAAATTAAACAGAAGTGTGTGATGGTGTCGGTTGTACAAATAAGATCCTTATGTTTAAGATTTTGCTCTAGGCTGTGAAGGAGAGGTATGAGCTAGAAGCCGAAAAAGTTCGCACAAGTAGGCAGTATGAGACACTTCTTCAACGGGTCAAATCACTTGAGCAACAGATTCAGGATTCACATGAGCAGTATATAAAAAATACACAGGTAATATGAAATTTCATCTTTAGGTAATATGAAATTTCATCTTTTCTTTACTTGCTAACTTATGATACTGGCCCACCTCAATTTCATGCTTAAAGGTTTGTAATATTTTCCACTATAATAAGTTATTTGAAAGGGGCATGGGCAATACTCAAGCAAATTAATCATCTCAGTAAAGCTAAACATAAGTTTGCAAGCATTTTAAATAGAACAAATTTTAGAAAGGCAAATCATAAAATCACTAATCTTGGATCATACATCAAAATCTATTCATAAACCTGGCTACAGTATAAAATATCCTTCAAATAAATAAATAAGCATCCTAATGAACTAGGCATACAAAGCAGTTTAGACTAGGAAAGGAAATTGCTTAATCATGTCTTAACTTCTCAGAAATGGCATAAGTAGTTTACATTTTTAAATATAATAGTAACTTAATGAAATTCCAATTAATGCAAATGTTAACATTTAATTAATCTCATCATATTAGCAATCAAAGTTAAACAAATCAACTCATAAAAGTGAGAGAATCGAGTTTAAAAAAATTCATTTATTTAAAAAAAAAAGAGTTTTATGCAACATATTTGTCACCAATACGCTGTCGACGTGTCCATCTTCAACCAGATAAAGTTTTAAAGTGTAGGATGTGGCGAACCATGGCTCAGCTGTGATAATCATTTGTTAAGAATTAGCTAAGCAGACATATCAATAACTCATATTAACATGCTTTTATGAAGCTCTAAACATTATAAACCAAAACAATTCCACTTAAACATGAAATCATTTAGCAAGAGCTAATCACTGCCCTTTACTGATTAAATGCTTGTTTATAAACCCGAAACATGTGGATCTAAGGATTTTGGCTCATTCATATGTGAGTAAGCAAACTTTAAATAGAAGCAATAATTTAATTGTTGACAAACTACAATTAAAGAAATCTCCTCCTTGAACTTGTAGTAGTTAACTCCGAGCACTTGATGTGAGACATAATCCGAAATCTGCTTGTAGCCTAGTAGTTGGTCAAAATAATAACTCAAATCAGAAAATGTCTACTCTTACTTACTGGGAAACTTTTGTTGCATAAATTAATGCTATCAGTAAGCAGAATAAAAGAAATGAGATATATGCGACCCAAGTTTGATATTAGATTGAACAGTTTCAGAAATTAAAAGAGGACTAACTAATAAAGATTACTTAAGTGAATATGAGACTGAACACAGCTTATTTAATGAATAAGGGGGGTGTTTGGTATGTTTTGAGGAATGGGAATAAGAATGGGAATGAAAGTATTGAGGAATGGGAATAGGTATGGGCATTATAAGTGTAGTGTTTGGTTAATATTTGGAATCAATATCGTAGTCATTTATTTTGTTTGGTTCATTTTTAGGATGAAATCAAATCATGTGTGTTTTTTTTTTTTTAAATAGATTCATTGAATAAAATTTTATTTTTTGTTTAAAAGAAATTTTAAATTAGAAAAATAAAAATAATTTTAAGAAAAAATAAATAAAAAAAGAACGAAGGGTGCAACTGGAGTGGAATGATAGTGATGCCACTCAAAAACTTGGGGAATGGTGATTCCCAACTTCGGGGATATCAAATTACTATTCATTGGAATCATAGTTGCTCACCAAACTTTAAATTTTATTCCCATTGCCATTCCTTTGTTTAAAAGTGTTTAACCAAACACGCCCTAAGATACAGCAGTTGGACAAAGAAGAGATTCCTCGTTTAATTCAGATAGAAGAACAGGGACTTACGTCTAGTGAGAGATGGTATTAGTGGCTGCATGTGGGATAGGAATTGATTTGAAAATTTAATTATATGATGAAACATTTGGGTTAAAATTCCCAAAGTGGAAATGTATTAGGAAACTGAATCATGAAATGGGGGATCAGTTCCCCTTTTTGTGTGAAACCTCTCAGGCAAAATACTGATTTATAAGGTGCAAAAGGCTGGAATGTTTAACTTTTTATGGTGCATCAACTCAATTTTCTTTATTCGCCGGATGCATGAAAGAGTTAAGCTAGATTTTTTGTTCATTGTATTTTGGATTATTAGTTTCAAATCTATATTATGAAATTTAGTACTTGTTTTCATAATTTGATCTTGTAATTAATATTTAATCATTAAGTTTGACCCATCTTTAGAATGATAGACCCATCTTTAGAATGATATCTCGAATTTCATCCATTATAATATTACCTGAAAATATTTCTTAAATCAAAGATCCAAATATGATTTTGACTAGTTAGATCCCAATTAGCTAAAATATGCCACTTTCAATAGGCTGAAGATAATGAGATGGAGGAAAGGCAAAGGGGACTTCAAGTTGAGGTTGATGCTGCTAGAGTTAACATTCAAAGGTAACATTTCTAACTTCGATAATTTTCTTTGTTATAGTTTTAATGCTTAATTTCCATTGGGATTTGTAGACTTTTGATTTGAATTATTTGAAAAATTAAGATTGAAGGAAGAAGAGGATGGATTGACAAAAAAGATAGCTATGGTAGGCAATGAAATAGAAAAAATTGCCAATCAGGTATGGGAATTTATTCAGCTTTGTATGGTGATTATGTTTTCAAGGCTCTTCAACTCTTTGTGCATCTTGTACACTATGCTTTGAAAATTGACGCACCTGACTTCTGTAGGTAGCATAATTTGATTTGTGAAATCTGAATTGATATTGCTAAAGGCATACTGTCATATGGTCATATTTCACCATCCCTATGGTGTAATAGAACATATTGAGTTTCTTGATTTTTGTTTGTACTGTTATGTCATAGTCACCTGGTCCTGTTAAAAATTTTTCTATATGGGACCTATTTCTCTTGGATTTATGAATAATTTTGATCAAGTTATGACGCTTTTCAGATGGAAGATTTCGATAGAAACCATAAGAATATTACTCATCGTCTCGGGGAACTCCACATGCACCAAAGAAATAAGGTCTGGTTGGATACTCGTCATCTTCTTTTCACCTCTTATTTATTCTCTTCGTCTCCACCAATTTGATTGTTTGATTAATGCGTCTGTTAAAATGTATTTTGCAACGTTTTGCGCCGATGTTGATGCACATAAAATGGGTGTATTTATTTCCGGGTTGTGTAGAGGGAACATTTGCTGGGGTGCTGGAAAATGAGTTTTGACTATATACACGTCAATACACTCTGCTCTTATTTGTATTTGTATAACCATACACACATTCTGATTATTTGCTCCTTTTGGAGCCTTTGCTTCTGTATGTTTGAAGGTTACTGCATTTGGAGGAAATCGAGTAATTCATCTCTTGCAGGCGATTGAGCGCAATCAACACAAATTTAGTATTCCGCCTATTGGTCCTATAGGTGCTCATGTGGTAAGATATTGGAGTTCATTGGCATGTTTCATGCTGTATGACTGCAGTCATATGCTTGTCCATAAATGTCTTTACTTAAGGTTTCAGCTGCTGAGTTCTATCCATTCTAGTCTTCTCTGCATTCTCCTTTGAGAAAGCGTCAGCAATTGTGGCAAACCGGCATGATATGCATTATATTTTAGAATTAGGGGATAGCAAAATATCTAAGTTAAGAGACGTTGAGTAATTGCCATTAAATCTATCTGCAATATCTCATTTATAATCTTAAATATGGCTACCTTGGAAGAATATGTTGATATTTCATTGTGTTTTGTTATCTTTAAACATTAAACTTCTAAGAAATGGATCTATTTAAATTCACATATCTAAGAAAAAACCTTTTTGATTTTTTTATTTTGTAGCATCATCCAGTAAAAAGATTAATTAAGTATGCTGTAGGTTGTCATCCCCTTGTAAGATAGCATTTTTAGATGTGTTGAAGATTGATTGGAATCTTATTACTGGATGATGCTTGATCTCATGGAGCCATAAAATTTCTACTTATATTACAAGGTACAACTCTATTTCAGGGGTGTAACAAAAAATGGCCACTTGAAATACATCTAATACCCAGGATCTTGTTTCTCCGTATATGTTGGACGTCCCTTTCATTTACGATTATCTATTTTATTCAAGATTTCAATTGAATAATAAATTTGATTATTTAACTCATATTTTCGAGTTCATAAGTTTCCAGTTCAGAGAAACATAGTCACAAAGTATGTGATTGGTGATATGCATTTTTATGTTATTTTTAATTTTAATTATGTTCCTTTTGTTGTCATATTTAGTTGTGTTATGTAGATGGAACAACTTGTCGTGTATGCAGGGATCTTAAGTTTTTTCTTTTGGCATGTTTGGGCAAGCTCTTTTCCTAGGAAGTGTTACCGTCACCTGTAGCGTTCTTGTTGACTAGTTCCTTTAGTTGCCTAAAAGAAAATGATAGTGTGAAATGCATCTGATTCCAGGATCTTGATTCGACGTATATCACAGATATCCCTTTTAATAATGATTCTCTGTTCTTATGCAATATTCATCTAAGTAAGAAATATGATCAATTAGATTATATCTCAAGCTCATAGTTTTCTAAATTAGAGAATCGAAGTTATAAAATATAAATTGGCGTGCTGTTTATTTTTTTTTTTTTAATCATCATTCCTTCTGGTGTCATCTTTAATTATTTGTTTGTTTATTCCTGATTGGAAATGTAGATGATACAATTTTGTAGAAAGATCATTAGCGCCCTTTCTTTTAATGCTTGATAGACCAATCTTTTTTTCTGGACAGTGTTACTGTTACTTCAAGCCTACTTGTTGGCTAGCTTCTTATTTTTTGTTGTATTGTTATTGCAGAAATTAGAACAAGGTGACTTGTGGGCAACAGCTATTGAAAATGCTGTAGGCAATGTGCTCAATTCTTTTATCGTCACAAATCATCGAGATTCTCATATCTTAAGATCTTGTGCAAAGGAAGCAAACTATTACCGCTTAAATATTATCATATATAACTTTTCTACACCAAGGTTGTTACGAGTCCACATAGTGGAATCAATTCCTGGTTATGTTTGCTTTGAGCACTTTATAATTGTTGGGCTTTGTTTATTTGTAGAATTGAAATTCCAAGGCACATGCTTCCGCACACAAATCATCCCACTGCATTCTCTGTTCTTCATTCCGACAATACTACAGTGCTCAATGTTCTGGTTGATGTGGTAAGCTTTTTTTTAGATCTCTTATGTTCATTTCTAATGTCTACCCCCTCTGGGTGAGTTGGCTGCCCTTTTGTCTTCGCTTGTCCAAAACATATAATCATACTTATGTGCACCTTTTGTCCATCCCAAATATATCCATTTTTCCATTTTGAGTGTCCACTCCAAATGTATTAATTTACTTTTTCGAAAAAGGAGGGACTACACATAAAATTAATACTCCAAAAAGTTTTACAAAATTACAACTTATATCATCCCTTTACATTTAAAAATAAGGGTAAATATGTAAAAGTAGTTAGCATAACTACCCTATAAGGGTAAATAAGAGTCATTATTACAAAAGTATTGTGACGAAAAACTATATGCAATAATGACTCAAGAGTTAATTATATGGAATTTTTTTTTAATTTTTACTTCATGGAATATGGGAAATATAAAATTGAATAGTATAAACAATGAATTATATTAGTACATAGTTAAATTTATAAAAAATAGAAAATCGAATTTCAGAATATTTAAATGTTATTATCATATCTCTAATTACTCGTAATTTGTGTTATACATTTCATTTTCAAATGTTTATTATAAATTTTAATACATCTTTATGGTACACATTAATTATATTAAATAAATTAGAAAAATTAATGTAGTATTTGATATAGTAATAAGTTTAATTATATTGGTCATCAACTTCCGTTGCTGATCCCACATAGTTGTGTATAATAATTAAGAAATAGGACAAAAATGTCCAAAAAATGTTTATCAACGCTTCCCTTAAATATAGTGTAGGTTCTCCTATTTTATTTTTCACTATTTTAATAAATTTATTCCACTTAATTGACAAATTTCATAACAATCTTAATTATGAGAATGTCAATCTAAATTGTAACTTTGTGGGTAAACAAAACTACATTCTTATTTCTGTAAAAGTGTAATTTCACAGGTGTGAGATGTCAAATTTATAATTTTCTAAATTAGTCTGTATATCTTTTTTCCTTTTTTTCTACTCATACACATTATTGCTATAGAAAGTTACCTTAGAATACAGTTGTGGAGAAATGTCTTCTGTTGGTTTGATACTGCTAGTGCTGGAGAACATTATTTTCTTTTCTATTCACTCTTTATCACAATTTCTTTATTTAAGATTCTCCTTGTTTATGTTTTCTAGGCCAGTGCTGAGAGGCAAGTACTTGTCAGAGATTATGATATCAGTAAAAAGTTGCCTTTGACCAGAGGATACCAAATCTGAAAGAGGTTTACACATCTGATGGGTATAAGATGTAAGACAACTAGAGCCTCATTATATAGTTCTGTGTGTGTTTTATTACATGTCATATTCTTTTTTTCTTTATGGAAAATCTCAGTAGGGTGATGTGTCACTTTGTTTGACCATATGTTTGAAAAGAAATTTGTCTGCTATTGATAAAAAAATCGAGCTGTTGTTTGGTATCTATGTATGTCATTTCATGTAGAATAAGACAGATACAAATGCTGTTTAACCCCTCAATATGCTTGGTATATAACATGACCTATTAAATACAAAATACATTAAGCATTGCATCTTTGCTACATTTACACTATTTGCTTAATTCGTCATAGATTATAAATTTTGTTCATCATAAATTTAATTTTTGATGTAAATTTACTCGCTTGTATGTATGTGTGTGTATTTAAATATTATTTGTATCTTTTCTAGAAATGATCCTATCATGATAATTTTATTGAAATAATGAAGTTATATCAACACATTGAATGGAAGACCGACAATTGTGGAGTCTTATTCACGTGTTGCATGTAAAGTCATAAATAAAGTGTAATCATTTTTGGTATCTATCTTTCTCTGCTGATCTTTTGAGTGCTACAGATTGTTGTGTTATCACGACTTCTTTCATATTTTCATCATGTTCTGAGTGTTTGTATTGAGTCTATTGACTAAACATCAATTTCATCGAACTTCAATGACAGAATGTTGTAGCTGTATGTTATTATATATGTTAGTTCTTTGATTTTCCCATCCAAGAAATGAGTCTCCTTTGCAGGTTTTCCCGTGGTTCTGCCCAGACAATTCTCTTCCCCAAAATAAAAGGTGGAAATCTGGTCGTCTTTGTGGTTCATTTGATGATGAGATCAATACACTGGAAAGAGATGCATTAAAATTGAAAGAGAAAGTTCAACAAAGTCGTGGAGTAAAACGGGTTAAGGAGGAAGAGTTGAGGGATCTTCAACACACTTTAAGCAGGGCCAAGGTATCCATCCTCACCCTCAAATTTCTATCATATACTCAACTAATTAAGTTATTAAATATACTCTTATTATGGCTGACTTCATATCTTGCTAAGAAAGCTGTCATTAGGAGTCTTTTGTAAGTGCTAAAGCTGATTTCAATTGTATTTTACATTTTTTCAATGTTTTTCTTCGCCAAGTAAATTGATCCTCTAGCATATGATGCTGATCAGTAATGAAAAAGGCTGTGTCTGTGTACATTGAAAGATTGCTGCTTACAGTAATAATGTCTGGCTTATCTATTCATAAGTAAAATTAATAGCAGTGCAATTGTAGATTTTGGAGTGATCTGGAGGCGGGTCTTTTAATGATTTGCTTTTCCATTGCTCATTATTTATGGAGTGCTCTGGGGTATTATTGATCTCGCATTAGCTTCTATTATATTAAGGAGGTGGTTGGTTGGGGGTAATGGGAATGATGGCATATTGATTTCCATT
The DNA here is from genome assembly GCA_023678885.1 of Pogostemon cablin. Classification (NCBI taxonomy): domain Eukaryota; kingdom Viridiplantae; phylum Streptophyta; class Magnoliopsida; order Lamiales; family Lamiaceae; genus Pogostemon; species Pogostemon cablin. Next base: position 20,748,458 of record CM042997.1, on the reverse strand, counting down.
GTTGGTGCTTGGTTTGTGTGATGGGAATCATAATTCCTCTTATCATTCCCATTGATTCAATAATTGCTCTCCAATTTCAATCATCTTCAAGCCCATTCTGATTGACTTCCTCAATGATACCCATTGTCATTCCGATTGTGGAATTTGTACCAAGAGGCCCCTAAATATTGGAGTAATGGTTTGTGCGCATGTATTAATACGCTATGTGAAATATGGGGAATTTAATCTGTCACGTTTTGGGTTCACCAGAGTGTTCCTTGGGGCTATGCTGATACTTGTGTGCTTAAAATTCTACCAGAGAAGGCGGATGAATGAGGAGCGGCAATTTAGTTTGAAAGAACTTGAGCTTGAAGATGTGAAAAAATTACTTTCCTTGGAAGCCAATGCAGCACCTGCATCTACTGTAGACGAGCTTCATGGCGATATATCTGTGTGTTTCTCGGACTCTGCCTCCTTTCTTTACTGTCTTACATTCTAGAGCTGTTGTAATTAATATAGGTGATATGGTCTGCTAAGTATATCATTAACTTTTCTCTTCACAATCTCTTGGAAATTATGTGCAGAAACTGCATGATGAAATTCAACAAAAGGAAGCTTTGCTGGCAAAGCATCAGAAGAGAGTAAATGAAGCAACTACTAATGCTGAAAATCTTAAGATGTCACTTGATAACCTGTGTGGTATGCTACTTCTATTTAAATTTTATGTCGTGTTGTTCTGATTTCTGTTTCCCCTCATGTTTGATATTTATAATCCAGAGTCAGCGAATTCAGAAATTGATGCATTAGCAGAAGCAGAGAAAGAGTTGATAAAGATAGAGACAGACCTAACAGATGCCGAAAGGGTCTGTTTCTTTACCTTCCTATCTGTTCTCTTTTTTATTTTACTTCTTTTAATATAAGTTATTGAATTTATCTACATCATGTTCTCTAGTTCAAGAAACATTATGATGAACTGATGCATGCTCAAGTCCTTGCCAAAAGGGAGGAGGAGAGTGAGTACCAGAAGTTGGAGCAGAAGTGTAAGGTGCATTTCTGAGTCCTTGGGAAGGATAACACTACTAATAAGTTAGATTTTTTTTTTGTTGTTGATGCATTTATGGCGCCTTTGACAAGATGGTTCAGTTCATGGTTATTAAAGGCGCCTTGTTTAAAGAATGAAATACGTATAAAAAACATATCCTACTATAAAACATACTCCATCCATCCTTGAAGATTAGTTACCTTTTACTGTTCCACGTTGTTTGAGAAAAAAGTTATTTTTTGACTTACTTTATTAACTTTTGAGGGTAATTTGATATTTTTAGGTAATATATAAAGTATAATGGGATGACATTTTTGAAATTAATGTGTACTTTTGAGGTCTTGGATTAGATTGATATTTCCTTTTTTGGAGGGTGAACTATTTTGTGGGACAAACAAATGTGGAAAGGGTGAACCATTTTCGTAAGGAGTAACATATATAGAACATAATTACCTAATAAAATGAAGTTTGAAAACAATTAATAAAGAAATTGACACATATCACATACACTAAAATTAAACACATAATATAAAACAATCAATCATAATTGAAATAAAATAACAATCCAATTGGAATAAAACAATATGCTCACCAATATTTTAGAATAACAACCAAACTAGTCTTACAATCATCCTCTCATCAAAATAAAAGTCCTGATTGATGGTTAGAGGGTGGCCGGCGGTGGTCAGCAGTTGGACACGGAGGCCGCCAGAGGTCGGAAGGTGAACGCTGGTGGTTGTCGGCCAGATGGAGGCTGGAGAGCAGTGGCAACAACAAAGGGCAGTGGTTTGTGGAGGAGTGGGGTGTGTCAGTACCCTAGAAATCTATGACTAATGTAAACCCTGATTTCTAAATTTAGGTGAATAATAAGGTTTATATTTCTTCATAGATGTCAAGTTGCTATTTCTCTAATAATAAAAAGATAAAAAAAATTACTCAAAAAGCTGGAAAATAGCACAATGCTAAAGGAACACCCAAGGTGCAGCAAGCAAGGCCCAGAAAGGCGCGCTCCTTAGGATTAGTGCCTTGACACCATGATTTCAAGGCGCATTGGCTATAGCCTTGGTCAAGGCGTGCGTCTTTAATAACTATGGTTCAGTTTCTTCAATCCATGAAAAATATTATAAAGCTTCTCGTGTCGTGGAACAGAAATTAACATAGGGACACTTAGAAATCCTTAAAAAACTGTGCTTGGAAATAAAAGCAATTCGTCTAGAACCCAGTGTTGATTTATTATGAAATTGCAGGAGAACCGTGAGAAAGTGTCAAAAATATGTTCTGAAAGTGAGATTGAGGCGTTAGGATGCTTAAAGGAAAGCAATCCTGAGCAAGTCAGTGTAATTTACAATAAAGACAATAAATGTTCATTAGGATTTCAAAATCAATTAGATTTTTCAACCCTAAATTCAAAACAAACATCCCTTAAAGAGGATGGAATGCTTTATTTTTTAGGTAATTTACAGGCATAAATTCAGTAAACCAAGAATATTACTGATATCTTTTTTCTCCTCTTTTCCGTATAAGATTTTTAATTATAGTGTCAGGTAAGCAATATGATCAGTTCAATAACTTAACTATATCGCGGTCATAGTTCTAGTGTCTCGTATAGGGGTGGCAATTCGTGCTAACGGGTTGAGTTTCGTGTCGACACGATAGTGACACGACACGATAAGGGCAAACCCGAACACGACACGATAAGAATTTGTTCCAACACGACACGAACACGAAATAACGGGTTGACACGACACGATAACAACACGATAAGAAAATTAAAAATAAAAAATAAAAAATACTAATTAAAAGTATTAATTTTTTTAAGTAAATATATTTTATAATTATTAATAAGAATTTTTATTATATATTTACCAAATTTTATATTAATATTGAGTTGTTAACAGGTTAATGGGTTATCTGTTAATATTTATCGTGTTTAACGGGTTAACACGAACCCAACACGAACACGATACGAAATTTTCGTGTCCTTATTGGGTTGACACGATAACGACACGAACCCAATAAGGCCAAACACTAACCCGCAATTATTGTGTCGTGGTCGTGTTGTGCTATCGTGTCGTGTCGGGAATTGCCACCCCTAGTCTTGTACATGAGTGGACATACTGACCAGATCCATTTTTGTAATGGTAAAATTGCATAAGATATTTGCTGGAATATATGCCTTGAGCTTGATAGCTGACTTCATCACCAATATTGACCAACAAGATGTTTACTGAACCAAACTTGGATTTTGAAGTGTAAGAACTGCAAATTAATTTATTGATGTTTGAACAGGTGGTGAGCGATCATTCTCAACATTGTGTTTCGCCCTTGCTCTTCATGAAATGACAGAATCCCCATTCCGTGCTATGGATGAGTTCGATGTATTCATGGTGTGTACCCTCCAACATACTATATCTTAAATACATGTTTTCATCATGATATATTGTCCTTGGTAGATTCATTTCTCTTCATATTTGATGCAAAACTAGTTGAATATTGGGCTCAACATGATTTGCGAACTGCCAGTCTTTAGATTAAGACTAAGTGCAGATCTACTCTTTGAATCATTTTAAGCACAAGCCCTGAGTGCTCCCAAATCTGTTCCACATGATAGTGTATTACATATAAGTAGAGTTGCATAAAATACTGAAATCATTAATATTATGGTGTGGTTACGGGTTCCAATATTTGGTGAACCAGAACAAGCGTTCTTTTTTTTTTCTTTTTCTTTTTCTTTTTTCGCAATAGTAAGTTTTAAGTAGAATATAGAACTTATTAAGTTTAAAAATTTGGACAGTAAATGTTGTTTTATTTCATGCTTGCATTGAAAATTTTGAATTTTTGTTAATAAGAATTTTTTGATGTTGTAATAAAAAAGTTGCATCTTTTTTTATATATCTATTTCTAATTTCAATTTTCAAAGCATTGTAAAAATTTTAAATTTCAATCAATTGAGATCATATTATAAATTAAAAAGAACACTAGAAATATTATGTTCTTTGTCAAAATTAATTCATACACAAGAAATGTAGATTGAAAAAAGAAAAAAGAAAAAAGGAAGCAGCAGTTCTGAATTGGGGTTCACCTCTACATATAAGTGTGGTCAACCCCCACCTTGTTCAGGGTTATGTTTGGGCATCCTACCTTATATGTCTAACAATTTGGGCTTCCTACTTGAATCAGGCAAGTTTGACCAAATTGTTCGGCATATAAGCTAGGGAGCTTAACTTAACCAAGTATTAAAAAGGAAAAAAGAAACATGTGTAAGAGAATGCAGTTAATAATAAAAAAAATGTTTTCCATAGACAAAATGCATTGTGTAACATTTCCGAGGCAGCTAAGCTAGGTGCGTAGGAGGCATTTCCGAGGATTGTTTGCCTCCAATTCAGTGCCTGCCTCTCCACAAAAGAGGCACTCATCCCATATCCTCCTAGTAGGCATGCCTCTAATGAGTAAGTTTGTATTGTCAATTGCTATGGCTTGATGAAAAAATTCATTAAATTACTGCAGGATGCTGTTAGCAGAAAAATTAGCCTGGATGCCGTAGTGGATTTTGCATTGGACAGTTGATATTTATAACCCCTCATGACATCAGGTAAATATGTATATATAAGTTGAACATTTTCCATTTCAAATAATAAAAACAATTGAAGTAACTAATACTCCATTTTGGTTTGCTTAAATCTTTGATTTTGTATCTGTGGTTCAGCATGGTGAAAAATGATGAAAGGATAAAGAAGCAACAAATAGCAGCTCCTCACGGATGATTATTTGAGAAGAACATCTGAATCGTACTGTAAAAAGGTTTATATTTCATAATCCATTCCGAAGGTACAGCTCCACCTTCTCATCTTCGATTAGGGGCTTTGTTTAATTATTTCTACTCGTCTGGATTGATGTAAGTTCGTTGATATATATACTTGGGAGTAATACTATACTGGAACAACATCAAATTTTTGTTGGTTTGATTCTTTTGTGCTTTATAAATCAAATCGACAGGTACAAATCATATTATTGTTGGTTCAATTACCTCACATGCTACTTGGGATTTCATGTCCTTTCCGCACCTCGTAAGCCCGATACAATTTTTCATTTCATAGTTGAATCTAATTACCTTTTCAGTTTTACAATATCTTACTTTTTAGTTCCTAAATAAGTAGTAACTTAAACCGAAAGATATTTTGACTGGCAAGTATTGTGAAACTGTCTCACATAATATCGTTTTATTTGTTTATTTTATTTTATTTATTTTATTTTGACTTAGTTATGATGTTTTATTATGGACGTTTTCACTTTCATCTATATTACAAATTATTAACAAAATAATTTAATTAAATTATTATCATTTTTCATCAATCAGTTATAATTTTTTTTATTAGTGTGAGACTATTTCACATTCGTTTTACATTTTCTTAAAGGGTGACACTATTACCATCAGATATTTTACTTAGGCAATCGAATATTTAATTTATTTTTTGTAAAAATATTACTCCATATTACTCTCTACTTGCACTAAATTACATAAAAAAATTTATATTTATATTCCCCACCACCCAAATCACACACTCAACACCACCATCTCTCCTACATGCACGCACATTAGATGCCAACAATGGCTAGAATAAAACCTGGGATCTTCAACATGAGATTAAATAAATAAATAAAATTACCGGCAAAAAGAATATACTCTATCATGTTAAAACGTCTATGCTTATTTTTTTCAGTTAAGGAATATAATATTTTTAATGTGCATTGAAGTAATAAATATAATATTTTAATGTGTAATGGATAGTTGTATTAGTATAGTGTTGTAGGCCCATGAAGATATTTAAATACTCTCTCCGTCCCACCGAAAGGTCACCATTTTACTCTATTGGGCGTCCCATCCAAATGTCCATATTTCCCACTTTTAATAAAAATATACTACATGTGGCCCACCACTCACTACTAATACAACTATTCACTATACATAAAATAATAATACTCTTTAATCTACGCACAAAAAATAATCGGAAACGTTTGGGCGGGACGGAGGGAGCATTTTGTGTGGGTCTCATCTACTAGGAAAATATAAACCATTTTATCGATCTCAAAATGAAACTATGTAAACATTATTGTGAAATGGATGAAGTATTAATTAAATATAAAGGGTAAAAGAGTTACCCTTGATACATGAAAAAGAGAAACGCAAATATAATACTAGAAGGTACTCCCTCCGTCCCAAATTCAAGTTCACGTTTACTGTAGATACGGAGTTTAAGAAAAGTCACTTTTTGACTTACTTTTGAGGGTAGTATGGTATTTTTGGGTAATAAATAAATGATAAAGTATGTTATGTGTGTTAAAAAGGTGATGAAAAATTTGAAATTAAAGTATGTTAAAGGGATATTAGTTTGTTGTTTTTTCCTTTTATGGAAGTTTGAAGTTGAATTTGGGACGGACCAAAACGGAAAGTGTGAAGTTGAAGTTGGGACGGAGGGAGTAACTCTGAACAACAGTAACTCCTAGACTCATTTATATGAAATTCTACGCTACAAAATAAATTTCGTAGAACGATTCCATTCTTCGTGACAACTTAATAAGCTTGCTGAATATCTTTCATAAGTCCAGCTCCAAAGTCGAAATTTTAAGTTCTACCAAAAGTTTTTCAATCTCAAAATTTCCATTTTTGAAAATAATGAATTATTACTTGCACTAAAAATTGCTGGAGTTTAGCAATTTTGACGGCGGTTGTGAGGCCGTCACAATTGATGGGGCAACCCTACTTGTATTTATTTTGATGGGACAATCTCGTGATAATATAATTGTATAGGTGACTCTTATTGTTGAATTTTTTGCCTTCTCTTGCAATATCAATATGGACAATGCTATTCGGATCAATTTCATCCATATCAATAGCATTTGCCTGATATAGAATTACTATAATATTCTTCATTTATATTTGGTTTTTAATTCAAAATAATTATTTATTTTTTCTTGTTTACGCATTTTCCAATGCATCATTTATTATTTTATGTTCTCAAGCTTTGAAAGTCTATTAAAATTTGAAGTGGTGATAGAGCATCATAATTATTATTTTTCCTATTAATTCATAAAATAAGCGCACATAAATTGTATAATTGTAAACAATATTATATACTATATATAGATTTTCTAACGCATAAATAAAATAAAAAAATTCTAACTAATTATCAGTATGAGTTATTTGATGTTAATAGATTAGAGATCACCATATATAAAACTATAAAATTATTCTAAATATAAAATTCAAAATATAAAAATAAGGGTTAGTCTCTTGTGGTCACGGGACACACTGTGTTCCATGTGAACACAAAAATTTGAGTATTAAAACTCTTGTATTTACATGGGACATGATGTGTGTCGGAGTCACAGGAATTTTTGCCTAAAAATAATTACTTATAAAGTATTTATAAGTAATTAATTGAAGAAATTAATTGTGAGCTATCCACATCTTTCATATACTCGAAAATAAGGTTCATTAGAGAAAAATAAAATAAAAATATATTAGGTGTATAGTCTGATATTCTTTACACATTTATTTTTATTTAATAGTATATATATATTTTTTAATAAACTAGATTTTACCATATATGTTATAATTATTTACTTTTTATTTATTTTAAATTATAATTCTATATTTATCAATTAAATACTATGGTATCTATGCTTAACTTTTTTATAACATTAATTTTTATTTGTACTTATTGATGACAACGTATAGGGTACGTACTTATTCAGGAATATCTGTATCCTTTTAAATATTTACGGGCCGTATTCATACCCGTCTCATTTAAAAAGTCCATTATAATACATATATCTATCTCAAATCAATAAAAATATTTATTTATTTTATATATGAAGTATCTATTTATATTTTTTAATACTTAAATTAATATTTTAATAAAAATTATTCTACCTCTCAAACCCAAAAAAGCCTTCACCTTGTTAAAATAATAACAAAAAATAAAACAACTAATTCACCTCTCATTTGCACTTTATAAACACCTAACATACTTTAATATTTATTATAAAAAAAATACCTCTAAAAGTAATACTTTTCTTAAAGAAAATACCTTAATGAACCGAGTTCGCATATGAACCTCAATTCACTGATTACTTTTTAATACATGAAAAATTTCTTTTTAAATAAATAAATTATTACTCTTAAAATTCTTACACCCTAATTTACCGACAATTCTTTAGAATATGAAAAATTTTCTTTAGAGAAATAAACTATAACTCTTATGAATGAGAAACGTTATTTTCAAATTCTAATATGTCTACTTTTTTATTTTTAATGAGTAGAATTTGAAGAGTAATATTTTTTTATTTAAAAGAATAATTATAAAATTATTAAATATAATATACTATAAACTCAATTTATCTTTAAATAGTTATAAATAAAAAAATAAAAACATTCCTTAAAATTTATTACACCATAGATAAAAAAAATTGTTCATTTTTAATAGGTAAAGACATGTGTGAGACCTTCTAATGGATTGATTTCGGTTAAATAAATAAGAAGTGATAATTATTATGAAAAGTGATAATAGAATTGTGAACTATTTTATGAACAATTTATACTATAAATGAAAAGTAGTAATACTTTAAAAGAAAAGTGATAACTAAATACGAAAGCGTAAAATAATCTCACTGTGAGACGGTCTCACACAAGTCTATCATTTTTTTAACAATGCAACACTTGCAAGAGACCGTCTTACGGTGAAATCTTTTTATCTTTTTTATTTTTTTAATTATTTTTTTATTGAAATTGTTAGTATTACTTTTGATTAAATATATTATCACGTTTTTATTTATATTTCAAATTGTTAATGAAAATTCACTGTACTATTATAAATTTTTATTGAAAATGTGAAATATTTTATATTATCATTTTATAAATACACATCTTATAAAACTCATTTCGTGAAACAGTTTCACATAGGTATTTTTTTTTTAATAAAAAGTACTAATATAAATTCAATTCAACTATTTCATGAGTAATTAATAGGAAGAATAAAAAATTGTAACATTTTAATAGATTTTAATAAGTTAAAATAATTAACAAAATTAGTAATTTTAAAACGTTTTATTGAAAAGAGAAAAAAAGAGAATTTAATTATTTTAATTAATAATAACTCATTTTTCAATCATTTTTTAACTTGGTAATATTATTTTATATAAATTGAATTACTTTATAATCATTATTAAGTTAATTATATACATTGAATAATGTATTTAATGTTAGTGATGTTTATATTATTACTACTACTATTATTATTATTATTATTATTATTATTATTATTATTAATTTTAGACGAGAAATATAAAATTAATAATCTAGTATATAATATGGAGTACTTGTGATTCACTTAATATTTAGTCATTTAAAATACATCACAAATGGAGAGAATTAAGATACATTATTTATGATAAGAGATTTAATGTAATGAATAAATGAAAGGAGTGAACCATATTAAAATTGAATTAAAAATTAATTATCAAAGGGTATTTGTGACCTAAGATATTATTAATGGTGTAAAATGGACCATTATGCCCTTATTGAGTTGGATCAATTTGATCCAATCACTATCACATAATATTTCTTATTGCTATATTGTTAGAGAAGCTCGCAATGTCATTCTCTGCAGTAAAGATGTTGAATGTCCATCAGCTGCTTCAGCTATCTTATGGGCATTTAATTTGGGTTGGGGTAATCGCTGTTATAATGTAACTGCCTACAAACTTGCTTTCTTTGCTAAAATTAATGTCACTCTAAAGCTTGTGAAAAAACCCCTTAATCTCTAATCAATCAGTGCTTGATTCATAACAGCTATTTATCATGTGCAATGCTTTTTCTTTAAAATAAAAATTAAAATTAAAAAGATCTTATCCACACTATAGTTCCCAACACTAACACTATTTAATTCAATTCACGTTTCAATGCATTCATATATACATCTACTAATCAACAATTAATATTCATTCATTAATACATACACATTGAGATTTAATTTCTCTTGTAGCCGACCTATAAATGTAGAGACAGAGTGATGAAAATTATAAGTAGATGGATGATGAACATTAATTTAAGAAAAGAAGGAAAAAAAAAAAGATAATAAAAAATATAAAAATATAATCAAATTTCATCATCCATAGATGGTGAATGGTCTTGTAGGGGCTTGTAGTTTGGTTGACATACTTCTTAAACTAAGAGAGCTCTGACGGCTAGTGGAAAGATAGCCCCCCTAATGGACCACCACCATGCACTGACAGGGCACCAAATTCTCCAGAAGTCCGAGAGTCAGCATCAAATGGGCATCCACCTAGGGCCCCACCACCTCCGACTAGCAGGCCTACAAATTCAACTGAAGTGCGAGATAAGACTCCAAGTGGCCCTTTGGTCCCGTCCAAGAATGCAGCTGATTGTTTGGATGATATAATAGCAAGTTCTCTTCAATGCAATTCACTGGTTGCTGGAGTGTCAGAGGCAAGTCCCAGCTACCCTCGGTCTGGATACATAGCTGGGCATGAGGATGAGGTCACTACATCCCCCCTTCAAGGTAGTAAAGAGCATGCTCCAATTTTCTGCAAGTGCAATATTCTCGAAACAGAAGAAAATCCCGGTGACCTGACCTGCAATGCTTCAACTGGAGAAGTGGACCTAGCTCACGTACAGACCTTGCTAGAACCAGTATTTCATGTTTCCTTCGCAATACCATTAACGTTAACAATCTCAATATACTTGCCTTTTGGTTTGAAAAATATTTGAGCAACTAACAACCATTCATGTATCTATTCAGGCTACTGCACGTGGAAGGGGCAAAAATAAGAAGCGGAAGAGAAAACCTGGTCCTCAAACAGTCACTCCCTACAAATATCCTATTCCTGCAAGGACACTTCGCAATAACAAGGCGCCTCGACTGGATACAACAGAATTTCTAGGGGATGATGTTGTCACTCCAGGAGAGTACCCTAATGAGCTTGTCCGTGTCTTTGAGCAATGGTAGGCAAACGTGAGCAAGCATAAATAAAGTGTTCTCAACTGTGTTGGGGAATTTGTTGATCATTCTTTTCTTGAGAAAATTTATAAGCCTGATGGATGGCTTAGTGATGAGGTTGGTTATTTTTTCTTATTTTTTGTGTCATACACCCGCTATTATATTTGTGGTTCACTTTTTGGTCATATTGAGTTTGTTTATTTCTCTGAGATTCTAGTTGACAAGTAGTTGAGTTTGGTATTTCTAATTTGGATGTTTTAACTGATTGCCTCATATATGTGTTAGTCCCTGTTGATATATGCTGGAATCATTTTCAATTGATTTGAGAAAAGGAATCATTTTCAATTGATTTGATCTTTCCTCTCGACAGATGGTCGACACACTGATGGCCCTTGCTGTTTATAAAGCCAGAAAATAGCCTACGCTATTCCTTTAAAGGTGGTTTGCGGTTGGTGTCCCCTTCTGGGTATGCTTTCCTTTGTGTATCCGCGTATATAATCCTGTAAAAATAAACATGTGGGCTTTACAAGCTATATGTTCTTGCGTTGCAGAACAAGATTGAAACTCTAGTCAGCAAATTCAACGAAGCCATGAAGGATAAACTAGAATGGGATTGGGGGGAAAAGTTCTGGGGTTTAAAGAATTTTATCAGTGGAAAAGCACCAGATTGGGGTACCCTCTGGAGTGATTATGACGTTGTTTACAGCATAAATTTGTCACTAACAATCACTGGGTCTGATGAGTGTGTAAATTCACAAGTTTGGCATCATGTTTTGTGCTAGTTTTGGAGAGTTTTGAGGTGGAAATAGGTGGAAAACCTATATATATTGTGAATTAGCATGAATTAGGTGTTAGTGGATCTATTTAAGTGGTTTTCATAGCAAAGTCGGAGTAGAAGTGCCAAGAATCAAAGAGACGAAGTCGAGACCACGCGAACCGCCAAGGAGAGAGGTGGGTTCGACCTGTTGGAGGAGGGTTCGACCTCTCCAGCAGGTCGAACCAGCAATGCAAAGTGGCAGAAGATGGGTTCGACCTGTGGTTCGACCTGCGGTCAATGGTTCGACCTGTTTGCTGAGGTCGAACCATCGTGCGGAAACTTACCTTATCCAGATTTTTGAGGCCAAAACGCGTGTGATCACTTGAAAAGCCCATTCCTAGCCCTGGAGACATGATTACAAGTATAAAAGGAGGCTCATGCAGTCAGAGAAGAGAGCTTTTAGAGAGTTTTAGAGAGCGTAAGTTCGTGAAGCACAAGAGGAGACTAGGAGGAGCTGTGACAGAGGTTCCGCTGGAGATTCAAGTAAGATTGGTCCATCTAACCATGATTGTTCCTAGATCAATCATGGGCTAGAGCCACTTTGGTAGCTCTAGGGTTATGAAGGTTTCATGAGTTGATTTGTATTTCGTGTGTATACTCCGTACAACACTACTTGTGGTTTAGTTTATATAAGATTGTACGTTTTTAATCTATACTCATAGTTGTTTTGTGCATCAATAATCGTTGTGTAGAGTCTGAATGCATAACATGGTTATTGATTGAGTGCGTTCACTAATGAGCAGGGTTTATTGTTATAATTCTAAGTGAAGGAATTTCGAGGTTTTATTAGAACCGTCTTATATGAATGTTTGTTAATTGAATTGAATTCGGGTTAACAAGTAGGATTAAGAGTATAACTTTATAGTACCTAAAAAGGGAGATCAAGTCGGGTTAGAGTACTAAGTGCACGGGAAATAATTGATTATGATAGTACCTAGAAAGGGGGGTAAAGTATACATCTTGCTCTGAGAATACTCACACGTGTCAAAAGCTTATCTATTTGTGTCTATAGAGTAGATTTGCATGGTCTAGCGATGCGTCCATAAACCACAAGGCAGAGTCGGACATCGACACATGAAAGTATGAATTAACGAATGAAACTGGATGGCCTGACGAACTACCTATCATCTTATTTGATCACAACTACTCTTCTCTTATTCTTGTTATTGATTTGCTATTTTAATTGTTACTTAGTTTAAAAACCAACAATTACAATTCTCAACATAGTCATAATTGCTAGAAAATAACTAAAGTAATATTTACCCGTCCCGTGGATTCGATATTTAACTTGGTCACCTTCGAAACTACAATTGGTATCCTTCATTCTTGGGGATTAAAATTATGTGTTGAGAAAACACCCATCAGGATCCTTTATAAGATCTAGCTCAATTCCCACCGCATTTTCATTTTTTACTCTCGACCCCGCACTAAAGGTCCTTTATAAGATAAGCGAAACCCTAGACCCTTATCGTTAAGTCAAAAAAAAATTCATACATTAAAGACAACACCCTTATCGCCTACATTGAATCCGGACAAGTATTTTACACTTCTGCCGCCCAAAGACAATAACCTTTTATCTCGGGAACTCAAAATGCAATCTTAATTAAAATCTTTATTAAGAGGCATAATTAATTGAAAAGAAAAAACGTGTTAGTACACGTCAAACTTAAGTTCGCCGGATAGTTGAAGAGCCACTTTAAGTATCTACTCACTATGATTGGTGTACCCCACCATTAGGGGCCCCCACCGCCCCTGCCCTGGGGATTGGTGGAGGAGGTAAATCGCAGGATGTATGATTGCCTACTATGATCTATTTCTCTCTCTCTCTCTCTCTTTGCACCATTTGTTTCACAACGGAAAAAATTCCCCCTCCCCCGGTGGTCTCCCTGTAAGATGAAAAGTGGAATGCGGAGATGAACGTCTGCTTCATCAACACACTCATCCATCAGAAAGGCATTGGTGAGTGCGATGAGAATGGCCCAAATGATCATGCACTCAGGACGACGAAGGACGTTGTGAATCAGGCAATGATGATAACTTGAAGTGCAATGAGTGTTACGATCAGAGGGATTTCCTAAGGAAGAGATACAAGACATTCTGATTTGACTAGAGAGGATGAGGCAGACAGGTCTAGTAACCCAGTTAGACAGGTTGCTCATGGCGCACATAGTACTATGGAATTGTACAGATAATTTTTATAAGTTTATAAACCACGTAATGAAGATGTACTCATAAATACTGGAATTACTCGACTGTTCTGACCCACTCATGTTCTGTTTTATTATTAGGAAAACACCTTTATGAGGCACTACGTCAATGAAGACGCCCCTGAATATGAACGCCTACGGATTATTTTAAACCCAACTGTCCCTGTAGGCGCACATGAGAGAGCCTGGCCGTGCGGGGTGGGGTGATGGATGGATCTCCGGCTTGATCACTGTAAAGAGGGCATGAATTTTTTATTTTTTTTGGAAATCTTCTATATAGTAGTTTTGGTTTGCTATAAAATTTTAATTTTGTTTTTGTTGAAACACTGGGTAATGCACTTAATTTTGAACAGTTTGGTTAATAGTATGTTTCGCGGGTGATTTTCAATGGTTAATAGTATGTTTACTTAATCCTTAATGTTCTTAATTATATGTTTACTTTGTGTCACCCGGTTTATTGAAAATTTTTCAAATTGTTCTACATTGTTAGTCAAAGTGGGATCTTTACATTATGCTTGATTACATGATGCTTGATTTCTTACATTTATAATTTTGTTTGATTTATATGTTAGTCATAATAGGATGTTAGTCACAGTTAGTTCAGGATGCTTGATTATTACATTAGCTCTATCATTTCTTCATTTATGGTGTATTTTAGTGATGGTGCATATGGTATAAAATTCTCAACTAGTTAACATTCTTGTGATGATAAAAACTGGTAGATGATAGTGGTGTTAACAGAAAAATAAATCGTTTATGGTATATTATCTTTTTTTTTTTATTATTACCTATCTTACAATGAATCCGACCTGGAAGACTTCTTTAAAATAAGCCCAACCCTACACCCTTATCGCTAGGTCCAAAAATAAAAAAAAATCATACATTAAAGACAACACACTTATTGACCCAAAGACTACAACATTTTATCTCGGGAACTCAAAATGCAATCTTAATTTAAATCTTTATTAAGAGGCATAATTAACTCACAAGAAAAAATATATTAGTACACGTCAAACTTAAGTTTGCTAGATTGTTGAATAGTCACTTTAAGTATCTACTCACTGTGATTAACTATACATCCTGCACCATATCTCTTCTATGAGTGGTAAATCTTAAACTCATATCTCTTTCTCTCCCTCTCTGCAACACTTTGTTTCGCAACCGAAAAAAATTCTCCCCTTCGGTGATCTCTCTGTATGATAAAAAGTAGAATGCAGAGATGGACACTTGCTTCATCAACAGGCTCATCCATCATAAAGGCGTCAGTGAGTGCGATGAGGATGGCCTCAACGACCATGCACTCGGGGCGGCGAAGAAAGTGGTGAATCGGGCAATGATAAAAAACTTGAAGTGGAATGAGTGTTACGACCGGAGGTATTTCCTGAGGAAGAGATACGAGACATTCCGATTTGTCCAAGAGAGGATGAGGAAGACAGGTCAGGTAACCCATCTAGACAACTTGCTCATGGCAAACATATTGCTATGGAATTGTACAAGTGATTTTTATAAGTTTATAAACCACGTAATGAAGATGTACTTATAAATATTGAAATTACAAGACGTTATGACCCACTCATGTTCTATTTTGTTATTAAGAAAACACTTTTGCAAGGCACTACGTCAATGGAGACGAGTCTGAATATGAACGCCTTCGCATTATTTTCGACCCAACTTACCATGTAGGCGCACATGACTGAGCCTGGGTCGTGCGGGGTGGGTGATGGATGGATCTCCGAGTTGATCGCTGTAAGGAGGGCATAAAGTTTTTTTTTCGGAAAAGTCTATAATTTTGTTTCTGTTTGCATTAAAATTTTAATTTTGTTTTTGTTGAAACACTTAGTAGTGCACTTAATTTTGAACTGTTTGATTAAAAGTATGTTTCGCGGGTGGTTTTCAATGATTAATAATACTCACTCTGTCTCGGGTATTTTAACTAGCTTGTAAGAGCACGAAAATTAAGAAGCATCGTTATTTTAATATATAATGTAAGAAAAAATAGGGAAAAATTGGTAATTTTGAGAGAAAAAGTTAATAAAGTTGTTGGGAATGATGAATAAAGTATAAAAAGTATGTAAAGTTGTTGGAAAAATTGAATAAAGTGTAAAAAGTAGGCATGAGATATAGTGTATTTTTATAATTTATAGAATGAGTAAAAATACGTGAGACGGATCAAAATTAAAATATAAATAAGAACAAAACCTATTAAGAAACACGCACATAAAATTCAACCAAAAACAATAGCCTGGTTGAACGACGGATGAAGGAGGATCTTGAATTGGTGTTGCGGCTATTAATTAGGCGTATAAATAGGAGGGGTGGGTAGGATATATATAAAATTTAATTTTTAAATATTTAATTAATATTAAGGTTATATTAGGTATAATATTTCAATATTTTGTATTTAATAATAAAATTGAATGTACCAGTAATAAAGCTTAATTCTTTGTATTAGAAGGTAATTAATCCATTTATATGTTAGTCACAGTGGGATGTTAGTCACAGTTAGTTCAGGATGCTTGATTTTTACATTAGCTCTATCATTTCCTCATTTATGATGTATTTTAGTGATGGTGCATATATGATACAACATTCTCAAATAGTTAACATTTTTGTGATGATGAAAATCGGTTGATGATAGTGGCTTTAACAAAAAAATAAATCATTTATGGTCTATTATCCTTTTTTTATTGTTACCTGCCTTACACTGAATCCGGCCTGAAAGTCTCCTTTAAAATAAGCCCAACCCTAGAACCTTATTGATAGGTCCAAAAATTAAAAAAATAATCATATATTAAAGACAACACCTTTATTGCCCCAAAGACAACAACCTTTTATTTAGGAAATTATAAATGAAATCTTAATTCAAATCCTATTAAGAGGCATAATTAACTCACAGGAAAAAACGTGTTAGCACACGTCAAACTTAAGTTCGCCAAATAGTTGAAGAGTTATTTAAAGTATCTACTTACTGCAATTGCCTATACGTCCTGCACCATATCTCTTCTTTGAGTGGTAAATCTCAAATTTAGATTTCTTTCTCTCCCTCTCTGCATTATTTGTTTCTCAATTGTAAAAATTCCCCCCACCTTCGGTGGTCTCTATACAATGAAAAGTGGAATGCTGAGATGGATGCCTGATTCATCAACATGCTCATCCATCAGAAGGTTAATGCAATGAGGATGGCCTCAACGACCATGCACTCAAGATGGCGAAGGATGTGGTAAATTGGGCAATGATGAAAAACTTGAAGTGAAATGAGTGTTACGACCAGAGAAATTTCCTGAGGAAGAGATACAAGATATTCCGATTTGTTCTAGAGGGGATTAAGCAGGCAGGTCTAGTAACCCAGCTAGAGAGGTTGCACATGGCGGACATGGTGCTATGGAATTGTATAGGTGATTTTTATAAGTTTATAACCCACGTAATGAAGATGTAATCATAAATACTGGAATTACTCGACAGTTTTGACCCACTCATATTCTATTTTGTTATGGCAAAAGCTCCTGTGCACCCGGGAGCACGGAACACTTTCCGTGCGCCTTTAGAAATTTGTGCTAAATTGTATACCTTTTAGTATACAGATGTGTACCCTTTATTTTCTAAAGAAAAATCTGGGCGCTCGAACAACACTCCGTGCGCCTTTAGAATTTTGTGTTAAATTGTATACCCTTTAGTATAAAAATGTGTACCCTTTATTTTCTAAAGAAAAAAAAATATTAATGAAAAGTGTATACCCTTTAGAACAAAATTGTGTACCTTTTAGTAATTAAAGTGTATACCCTTTAGACCAAATTAATGTACCCTTACCCATAATACAAAATTTCTAAAGGCGCACGGAATGTGTTCCGTGCGCCCGGGTGCACGCAAGCCTCACTCTTTTGTTATTAGGAGAACACCTTTGCGAGGCACTGCGTCAACGCAGACGAGCCCGAATTTGAGCGCTTTTGGATTATTTTCGACCAAACTGTCCCTGCAGGCGCACATGAACGGCCTGACTCTGCGGGGCGGGTGATGGATAGATCTCCGGGCTGATCGCTATAAGGAGGGCATAAATTTTTTTTTTTTGAAAATGTCTATATTCTTGTTTCTGTTTGCATTAAAATTTTATTTTTGATTTTGTTGAAATATTTAGTAAAGCACTCAATTTTGAACTGTTTGATTAATAGTATGTTTCGCAGTTGCTTTTCAATGGTTAATGCTCCCTCTGTCCCGTGTATTTTTACCCGTTTGTAAGGGCATGAAAATTTAAAAGTGTTGTTATTTTAATATATAATGTAAGAAAAAATAGGGATAAATTTGTGATTTTGAGAGAAAATTAATAAAGTTATTGAGAATGATGAATAAAGTGTAAAAAAGTAAATAAAGCTGTTGGAATTGATGAATAAAGTGTTAGAAGTATACAAGATATATAGTGTATTTTTATCATTAATGGAATGAGAAAAACTAAGTGGGACGGCTCAAAATAAAAAGTGGGAAAAATACATGGGACGGAGAGAGTAGTATGTTTACTAAATCCTTTATGTTCTTAATTATATGTTTACTTTGAATCTCCCAGCTCATAGAGAATTTTTCAAATTGTTATTTATTGTTAGTCAAAGTGGGATCTTTACATTATGCTTGATTTATATGTTAGTCACAGTGGGATGTTAGTCACAATTAGTTCAGGATGCTTGATTTTTACATTAGCTCTATCATTTCTTCATTTTTGATGTATTTTAGTGATGGTGATATGGTACAACATTCTCAACTAGTTAACGTTCTTGTCATGGATGGAGCCACGCTGGGGCCAGGACTGGGCCCCCCTCAACTTTCAAATGCTATTACTATATATGTCATAAATATTAATAGATATGAGTATAGCAAAGGTGGTAGATGTCCTTTTTACCTTGAAAAGATCAAGGGTTCGACCCCTATACACAACTTCCTTCTTTTTTCCCTTTTATTTCTTTTTTTTTTTACCAACATTCAACTTATTCCTATTTTTTTTTTCTCTTTTCCCTTTTATTTTTATATTCCTTTTATTTCTTTTTTTTTCACCAACATTTAACTTATTCCATTTAATATACTCTTTTTTTATTTTTTTTCTCTTTTCCAATTTATTTTTATATATTCCTTTTATTTCTATTTTTTACTTTATTTACTTGCTCTTGTTAAATTATACAGTTATTTGTACTTTTTTTATACACCTAAAAGATAATATTTTTTAATCTACATGGCCACATACATGTGCAAAAAAAATCTGAGACAAAGAAAGTAGATCGAAAGTATACGTATAATTTGGGCCCCTCACCTAAAATCCTGGCTCCGTCCATGGTTCTTGTGATGATGAAAATCGGTAGATGATAGTGGTGTTAATAACAAAATAAATCGTTTATGGTCTATTATCCTTTTTTTTAATGTTACCTGCCTTACATTGAATCTGGCCCGAAAGACTTCTTTAAATTAAGCCCAACCCTAGACCCTTATCGCTAGGTCCAAAAACAAAAGAAAAATCATACATTAAAGACAACGCCCTTATCGGCCCAAAGACAGCAATCTTTTATCTCGGAAACTCAAAATACAATCTTAATTCAAATATTTATTAAGAGGCATAATTAACTCACAAGAAAAAACGTGTTAGTACACGTCAAACTTAAGTTCGTCGGATAGTTGAAGAGTCACTTTAAGTATCTACTCACTATGATTGCATAGACATCCTGCACCATATCTCTTCTTTGAGTGGTAAAATCTCAAACTCAGATCTCTTTCTCTCCCTCTCTACACTATTTGTATCACAATGGAAAAAAATCCCCCCCGGTGGTGTCCCTGTACGATTAAAAGTAGAATGCGGAGATGGACTCCTGCTTTATCAATATGCTCATCCATCAGAAAGGCGTCGGTGAGTGCGATGAGAATGGCCATAACAACAATGCACTCGGGACGGCGAAGGATGTGGTGAATCGAGCAATGATGAAAAACTTGAAGTGAAATGAGTGTTACGACCAGCGGGATTTTCTGAGGAAGAGATACGAGATATTCCAATTTGTCCTAGAGAGGATGAGGCAAGAAGTTCTGGTAACCAATCTAGACAGGTTGCTCATAGCAAACAAGGTGCTATGGAATTGTACATGTGATTTTTATAAGTTTATAAACCACGTAATGAAGATGTACTCATAAATACTGGAATTACTCGACCGTTATGATCCACTCATGTTCTGTTTTTTTATTAGGAAAATACCTTTGCGAGGCACTACATCAACGGAGACGAGCTCGAATTTGAACGCCTTCGAATTATTTTCGATCCAATTGTCCCTGTAGGCACACATGAACGAGCTTGGGCTGTATGGGTGGGTGATATATGGATCTCTGGCCTGATCGTTGTAAGGAGGACATAGAATTTTTTTTTTCAGAAATGTCTATATAGTTGCTTCTGTTTGCTTTAAATTTTTTATTTTGTCTTTGTTGAAACTCTGGGTTATGCACTTAATTTTGAATTGTTTGGTTAGTAGTATGTTTCGCGGGTGGTTTCAATGGTTAATACTCCGTCCTGGCTATTTTTACCAGCATATACGGGCACGAAAATTAAGAAGTGTTGTTATTTTAATATATAATGTAAGAAAAAATTGGGATAAATTAGGTTTTTTTAGAGAAAAAGTTAACAAAGTTGTTGAGAATAATGAATAAAGTATAAAAAAGTAAATAAGGTTGTTGGGATTAATGAACAAAGTGTAAAAAGTAGATAAGATAATATAGCGTATTTTTACCACTATTGGAATGGGTAAAATACGTGGGATGGCTCAAAATGAAAAGTTAGTAAAAATTCATGGGACGGAGGGAGCAGTATGTTTACTGAATCCTTAATGTTCTTAATTTTATGTTTACTTTGAATCTCCCGGCTCACTAAAAATTTTTCAAATTGTTATTCACCGTTAGTCACAGTGGGATCTTTACATTATGCTTGATTACATGATGCTTGATTTTTTGCATTTATAATTTTGCTTGATTTATATGTTAGTCACATTTAGTTCAGGATGCTTGATTTTTACATTAGCTCTATCATTTCTTCATTTATGATGTATTTTAGTGATGGTGCATATGGTACAACATTCTCAACTAGTTAACATTCTTGTGATTATGAAAACCGGTAGATGATAGTGGTGTTAACAGCAAAATAAATCATTTATGGTCTATTATCCTTTTTATTTTAATTGTTATACCTTACATTGAATCCGGCCTGGAAGACTCCTTTAAAATAATCCCAACCCTAGACTTTTATCGCTACGTCCGAAAAAAAATTATACATTAAATACAACACCCTTATCGGTCCAAAGACAACAACTTTTTATCTCTGGAACTATAAATGAAATCTTAATTCAAATCTTTATTGAGAGGCATAATTAACTCACAGGAAAAAACGTGCTAGTTTACGTCAAACTTAAGTTCGCCGGATAGTTGAAGAGTCATTTTAAGTATCTACTCACTATGATTGTCTATACGTCTTGCACCATATCTCTTTTTTAAATGGTAAATCTCAAACTCAAATCTCTTTCTCTCACTCTCAGTACCATTTGTTTCGTAATTGTAAAAATTTCCCTCATTTCCGGTGGTCTCTCTATACGGTGAAAAGTTGAATGCGGAGATGGACGCCTGCTTCATCAACATGTTCATCCATCATAAAGGCGTCGGTGAGTGCGATGAGAATGGCCCCAACGTCCATGCACTCGGGGCGGCAAAGAACGTGGTGAATCGGGCAATAATGAAAAACTTGAAGTGAAATAAGTGTTACGACCAGAGGGATTTCCTGAGGAAGAGATGCAAGACATTCTGATTTGTCCTAGAGGGGATTAGGCAGGCAGGTCTAGTAACTCAGCTAGAAAGGTTGCTTATGGCAGACATGGTGATATGGAATTGTACAGGTGATTTTTATAAGTTTATAAATAACGTAATAAAGATGTAATCATAAATACTGGAATTACTCGACAGTTCTGATCCACTCATATTCTATTTTATTATTAGAAGAACACCTATGTGAGGCACTACGTCAATGGAGACGAGCCCGAATTTGAGCTCCTTTAGATTATTTTCGACCAAACTGTCCCTGTAGGCGCACATGAATGGTCTGGGCTGCGCAAGGTGGGTGAGGGATAGATCTCCGGGATGATCGTTGTAAGGAGGGCATAAAGTTTTTTTTTGGGAAATGTCTATATTGTTGTTTATGTTTGCATTAAAATTTTAATTTTTATTTGTTGAAATACTTAGTAATGCACTTAATTTTGAACTGTTTAATTAATAGTTTGTTTCGCCGGTGCTTTTCAATGGTTAATACTCCTTCTATTCCAGGTATTTTTACCCACTTGTACGGGCACTAAAATTTAAAAGTGTTATTATTTTAATATATAATGTAAGAAAAAATAGGGATAAATTTGAAATTTTGAGAGAAATAGTTAATAAAGTTGTTGGAAATGATGAATAAAGTGTAAAAAAAGTAAATAAAGTTGTTGAAATTGATGAATAAAGTATAAAAAGTAGGTACGATATATAATGTATTTTTACCATAAATGGAACGGGTAAAACTACGTGGGACGGCTCAAAACAAAAAGTGGATAAAAATACATGGGATGGAGGGAGTAGTATGTTTACTGAATCCTTAATGTTTTAAATTATATGTTTACTTGAATCTCCCTACTCATTGAAAATTTTCCAACTTGTTATTCATTGTTAGTCACAGTGGTATCTTTACATTATGCTTGATTACATGATGTTTGATTTTTTTACATTTATAATTCTGCTTGATTTATATGTTAGTCACAGTGGGATGTTAGTCACAGCTAGTTCAGGATACTTGAATTTTACATTAGCTCTTATCATTTCTTCATTTATGATGTATTTTAGTGATGGTGCATATGGTACAACATTTTCAACTAGTTAACATTCTTATGATGATGAAAACTGGTAGATGATAGTAGTGTTAACAGCAAAACAAATCGTTCATGGTCTATTACCCTTTTTTTATTGTTACCTGCCTTACATTTAAATCGGCTTGGAAGACTCCTTTAAAATTAGCCCAACCCTAGACCCTTAATGCTTAGTCCAAAAATAATAAAATCCTACATTAAAGACAACACCCTTATCTGCCCAAAGACAACAACCTTTTATCTAGGGAATTCAATATGAAATCTTAATTCAATTTTTTATTAAGAGACATAATTAACTCATAGGAAAAAATGTGTTAGTACACGTCAAACTTAAGTTCGCTGTGTAGTTGAAGAGTCACTTTAAGTATCTACTCATTCTGATTGCCTATACATCCTGCACCATATCTCTTCTTTGAGTGGTTAATCTCTAACTCATATCTCTTTCTCTCCCTCCCTGCACCATTTGTTTAGCAATGGAAACCCCTCCGATGATCTCCCTGTACGATGAAAATTTGAATGTAGAGATGGACGTCTGCTTCATCAACATTCTCACCCATCAAAAAGGCATCGGTGAGTGTGATGAGGATAGCCCCAACGGCCATGCACTCGGGGCTGTGAAGGACGTGGTGAATCGGGCAATGATGAAAAACTTAAAGTGGAATGAGTGTTACGATCGGAGAAATTTTCTGAGGAAGAGATACGATACATTCTGATTTGTTCTAGAGAGGATGAGGCAGGCAGGTCTGGTAACCCATCTAGACAGGTTACTCATGGCGGACATGGTACTATGGAATTGTATAAGTGATTTTATAAGTTTATAAACCACGTAATGAAGATGTAATTATAAATATTAGAATTACTCGACCGTTCTGATCCACTCATGTTCTGTTTGGTTATGAGAAAAACACTTTTGCGAGGCACTTCGTCAAGGGAGACGAGCTCAAATATGAACGCCTTCAGATTATTTTTGATCCAATTGTCCATGTAGGCGCATGTCCGAGCCTAGGCCGTGCAGGGTGGGTGATGGATGGATCTCCGGACTGATCGCTGTAAGGAGGGCATAAAGTTTTTTTTTTCGGAAATGCCTATATAGTTATTTTTATTTGCTTTAAAATTTTAATTTTTTTTTTGTTGAAACACTTAGTAATGCACTTAATTTTGAACTGTTTGATTAATAGTATGTTTTGCGGGAGGTTTTCAATGATTAATATTCACTTCGTTCTGGGTATTTTTACCAGTTTGTACAGACACGAAAATTAAAAAGTGTTGTTATTTTAATATATAATGTAAGAAAAAATAGTGATAAATTTCTAATTTTTAGAGAAAAAGTTTATTAAGTTGTTGGAAATGATGAATAAAGTGTAAAAAGTATGTAAGATATATAGTTTATTTTTACCATTAATGGAATATGTAAAATACATGTGACGGCTCAAAATTGAAAGCGGTTAAAAATACATGGGACGGAGGAAGTAGTATGTTTACTGAATCTTTTATGTTCTTAATTATATGTTTACTTTGAATCTCCCGGCTCATTGAAAATTTTTCAAATTGTTATTCATTGTTAGTCACAGTGGGATCTTTACATAATGCTTGATTACATGATGCTTGATTTTTTATATTTATAATTTTGGTTGATTTAAATGTTAGTCACAGTGGAATATTAGTCACAGTTAGTTCAAGATGCTTGATTTTTACAATAGCTTGTCATTTGGTGAAAGATTTAAGGATGATTATAACAATTCTTTCTTTTATTTAATTACGTATTTTTATTTCTCTCTTAACAGTTCATATTAATGTACATTAATATGAATTAATAGTTAATAATCGCGTATTTTTGTTTATCTCTTAACAATGCAAACTAATGTACTCCACATTAGTATGAATATTTAATTTGGTTTCTCTCTTAACAATGCACACTAATATACTGATGGGTATTACGAGTGAAATAAAATATAATTTTGTATTTATCAGTAATTTTCTGAAATGAATGTATCATTTATTAATTCTTAAATACGTTTGTACCTACTAATTACTGACCCTTAAAATTAATGTAAATTTTGAAATTATTAGATAATATTTTATTTTATTTTTTAAGGTGAAAGAAATTGTGTGATAAAATTAATGTAAATTTTAAAATTATTAGATAAAATTTTATTTCATTTTTTAAGGTGAATGGAATTGTGTGATAAACGAATGAGAAAAAATGTAAAACCTTTTATTGATGGACATAGAGGGAGTATTTACATATATACTCCCTTCGTTCCCTTTAAAGATTGTCTTTTTTTCCATTTTGGACGTCACACCCAAAGAGTTTCCTTTTTTTTACACACATGGGACCCACATACACCCACTAATACAATTTAAATATAGGACCACACTCTCACTAATACAACTACCAACTATACATTAAATAATAATACTCCTTAATTCACGTGCCAAAAAACAAAAGACCCTCTTAGTGAGGGACGGAGGGAGTATATATTCACAGCACTTAACTAAGGGGTCCATTAATTCGAATTCTTCAATCTAAATGTTAATGGGTATTATTAAAGGGGTCAATCACAGTGAAATAAAAATTGATTGAAGAGAGTGGAGTAGTTATTAAGTCAATAAGAATGATTGAATTTTTTATTTCAATTAAATCAAACAAGTATAACAATGAGAATTAATATACTTTCAATTTAGGGGTGATCACAGTGCGGTTTGGCGATTTTTTCGATTAAATTTAAATTGTCTTGCTAGATGCGGTGCAGTTAAATGTATATTTTAAACTGCGGTTTTTTTATTAAAAATTATCATGCAGTTTTGCGGTCAATTTTAGCGGTTTCTATAAAAAGATATCCAACGTCTATATATAAACTACAATATTCGGTAATTAAAATTTTTAATAACCTCAAAAGTTTAAGAGTAATATTTGAAAACATTAATATTAAATGTTTAAATAGCAAATTACCCATTATTTGATTCAAATACTAAGTCTTTGTGATATAATTTACCTAGCTAAGAATACTTAAAATAGTATACAAGAAAGATTTCATATAAAATTACCCCAACTTTTGATTAGTACATGAACTTTAAGCCAATTTCGGTATAATTGCGCAAGGTAAGCGTACCTTATCGTGTAGTTATTGACCCAGTTTAATTATCGATCAAAGGAAGAGTTCAATCCGAGGTGTATCCGGATTCATTTTTAACCATGCTTTATAGGAGTGATCGGGTTTGTGAGTTGTAGAACTAAAATACAAATTATCTAATCAAGTAGCAAGTAAACTAACTAACAACTAAATGAGATTGATGTAAGAGACAAATAACCAAGAATGAGAATGAAGTGAAAGGTGAATATTCTAAAGAGGAGCAAGACTAACCACATTCAAGATTAAGGGTATTATATAGACTTGTTAGATTTCAAATGACAATTATCAATGATAAATGGACTAGAAGCAATCACAAAGGTTCCCCTAATTCCTATGGCCAAGGTAATTAGGATCTAAACTCATTACAAGTTTTTAAGCACAAAAGATTGTCCCTTACTCTCAATTCCCTCAAGGGTACTATGATTATAAGATTGGTTCTTCTCACTCAATTAATAACCTGCTTAGATCCATTAACTAAATGTCCTCACATGAATGTTCTAAGTATATAAAGATGCTACCACATACTTCATATACTAACATACACTCTTCATACTATAACATGATTCAATCAAAACCCTAGTTACAATATCGGAATGGCCATCCTAACATCATAAATAGTGATTTCAATCACACACATCATAATGCAAATAAAGTGAATCATAAATCATGTAAAAAATTCCATCTATCATATCAAAATACCATTAAAATCCAACAAATCCACAAAGCCCTAATCCATCTTGTGGCTAGCCTCACTAGAGGTCTAGCCAACAATAAACATTATGAACACATCCATAAAATGCTTACATGCATCCATTGTTTCAATCACAAGTCAAAAATACTACAAATGAAAAGTATAATATCTTCCCTTCTTGAGGTAGGTTGGATATCTTCCTTCACTTGTAAGATCAAACTCTCAATCCTCTATCCTCAATAGCTTGGTGATGAAAGAGTGAAGAAAATGGAGTTGATGGATGGTGAGATGGTGGATGGATGATGATGAAGGTGTAAATTGTATAGAATAGTGTGTGTAGTGTGTTCTTGGAAACTCCCCTTGCCAAAATCTGCCTCCAAAAGTTGATGTTGGGGGTATTTATACCCCCAACCCACCTGGAAATCGCATGAAGGTGAAAAACGACTTTTGGCCAAAAGTGCAAGAAAACACGGGCGTGTTTTCCTGCATCTGCCCGTGTTTTCTTGCAATTTTTCAGCATTCTGTAAGTTTTAGCACCTGCAGAAAAACACGGGCAATGCATAAAAACACGGGCGTGGTTTTATGCATTTTGATTAATTCTTTATTTTCTTCAACTTTCTCCTTTCTTCATACTTTTTCTCACCATTTATCTTCAAAATCACCTATTCAAAGACATGAAAATCATCATCATCAATATCCCAAAAATACTATATACAAAAGATGCAAAAAATACGGAATAAGGTAACAAAAGACACATAAAAACAACACAAAATCTAGGTGAATTAGACGACAATCAGTACAGAAATATTAATAGTTAACTTTTAAAATAATATTATATATATTTTATAAAAATATTAATATTAAATAAATACTCCCTACGTTCCACGTTAAGGTTTATGTTTTCCATTTTGGGTTATCACAAGTTAAGATTTACATTTTTTTTTGTCATGTTGAGCCCACACAAAACAATTAATTATTCCATGCGTGACCCACACACAGCACTAATACACGTACCCACTTTACATAAAATATTATTTATCTCACCTCACTATACATTAAAATATTATATCTCTTAATCTCCGTCCAAAAAATAAATGTCTACTTTAACGCGGGACAGATGGAGTATTTTATAATGGCGATCAATGCAGTGCGGTTTTACTATAAAAATAAAATTGCATTGCCCATGTGGTGCGATTTTATGAAAAATAAATTAACCATGGTTTGTATATAAAAAATGCTCGTCACGATGCGGTTCGTTGCAATGCGGTCGGTTTAACCGATTTTCAAAAAATTTTGCTCATCCTTAACTGTCATTCCCATTAGCCCCATCCAGTACCCTCAATCAAGCACCTATTAATTAAGTTATGGGTTCCACTAAATGCACACCCTCTTTTATTAAATACACAATCCTATTATTATCTAATTTTAATATATATTTTTAAAAAGTCTAAATTATCCTATCTTTATTAAATACACACCCTTGTATATGTAAGATTAATTCATGAAGAATACACCTCGCAACCCACCTGTCGTTTCCGAATCGGCACCAACCTCTCCCTGCTCTACTAACAAACCTCAGATATATAAATAAGCCTCGTATCATGGAACCAATGTTACTATCCACTTTCTTTAACATTGATTCATATATATCAGATATATATTATTGGCAAACCCCCAAATTACTTTGCCACTTGTAAACATGTTATCCAAAACTTTGACTGCATTCCCTGACATTTTATTGGCTACCTCATGATCTTGATTAATTTAATGTTGTATGGTTTTATTTTGATTGAATAATTAATGAGATGTATTACTCCCAATTTACACATCATGTATATGTTTTGTAGGGGCTTTTAACATTGACATCAACTGCATTTGGATGGCCATGGATTCCGATGAACAACGTCCACAATCCCAAATCATCCCTATCATCCCCTTACCTGATTTCTATTGGCCAAGGAGGTTACAACCCCTCCTGCAAGCATTTGGGGAAAACCAACTTGACTGCCTTGATGATAATTTACCTCGTACCTATACAGACCATGATAAGATTGCCGACAAGAAGAGAGTGTTCTTCAAATGGTGGTACTTTGGCGTCTACTGCGGCGGCCTCTTAGACGTAAATATTCTTTGGAGATGAAAGAAAGGATTGAGTCTATGTTTATATTTGAAAGACATTAATTGTTTGATAAATAATTTCTAGACCCAAATGTTTGGACAATAGAATCAATGTATGTACATGTTGAATGTGCTCTGTATGGTATAGATTGTGTTCTTTTAATTCTTTTTACGTGCATGAAGGAAGTTTACAATTTGATTTAGAGTTAAGACAGAGACTTCAATAGGCCCGTCTTTTTTTAAACTGGTACAACCGGATTTGTTTAATATACATTCCATACATTTTAACGCGGGTCAAATCTATTTGTGGGTCAACCCTATTTGTAATGGAAAGCAGCTGTCAATTTCTCTTTCAGTCGGTGCTATCTCTCTTTCCTTCCCTGTCATTTCCTCTGTAATTTCCCTATTCTCTCTTCCCTTCTCATTTCAAATTCATTTCCCTTCTCTCTCTTCTGAAATTTTTTTATAAAAATGGTTAAAGTTCACGATTTTCCACGCTGTTACCATGGGACACTACGACCGTCGGTTCCGATGATGAGATCGCAGTGCCACGATTTGGAGGGAAAAAAGGTGGAGAAGTGCTGTTTTTTAGGAAATTTTTGATGGCGGCATGGATTTTCGAGAACTCATAAATTTTGGTCCTGTCTAAGAAGTTATCGCGGAGGCTGGACAAGGAGGTGCGACTGGAGATGGAGGTGGTGGCGACAGAGCTATCGAGAAGGTAAGATGATGAGGAGCCACCGGCGTCGGAGGAGTAGCCGCCGCGAAAAGGTGTGTGACGAAGATAAGATTTAGGCATATCCAATTTGGTTGAAAATCTTCGTGAGGAGGGATTATTCCTTGGACTCTGGATTCTCGCTTGAATTCGGGTTCTGGGTAGGTTGGGAAGCTCTGATGAACATTTTGGTTCTACACATGCCAAAAAAAAGATTCGATCTTGGAAGATGGACCATCAATTTTCTAATTGAAATAATTTCAAGGAAGGCTTCTCTTGGCAGGTATATTGAGATCCCGTTCTTTCCATGGCCATTTTCTTTTATGGTAATGACAATTCAATTCCTTATTTGCTGCCTAATGAAAGAAACTTGGTACTTAATGACCATTTTAACCTAATTGCTTTCATTGTTAATGGCTTGGATCTAGGTGATATATGGTCAAGTTCGGAGGGGTAATCAATGCGTCAGAATTCAAGCAAGATTGATGAATTCATTGGATGGAATTAAAGATTGACAAACTCATGGATTATATTGTCTGCAATATAAAATTATAAATGTGTTTTTGATTTATATTGCTTATTTAGGTCTGAATCTTTTCTAGTATGGTAGAAATATGGGTATACAAACTCCAGTATTCAATTGTTGAATATCTTAAATATGGAGTAGTAAATTTTTTTAATTTCAAAAGAGTAATCTAATTATTTTTTTAGAGTAATCTAATTAATTTAAAAGAGTAATCTAATTATTTTTTTATAGTGATATATTAATTTACTTTTTTAGTATAAAAGTTATATTGTTATATTTGGTCAATATTTTTTAGGTTACCTTTTTTTTATTACTAATTTGACTACTCTTTATAATGAATTAAGTTGATTTGAGATTCTGATGGTTCACATTTTTTTAGGTTACTCTTATTTATTATTTGGGATACTCTATCTAATAAATTAGATTACTATTTAATTTGATATTCTAATTTTTTTTTAAATGAAGTGATTTATTGTAAAAGAATTAAATTATATAGTGTTTAGTTTATAGAATATAAAATTTAAGAAAGGTTAATAAAAATTTAATGTGTCAAACATATTTTTGATTACTTTTTTCTATTAATCAGGTTACTTTATATACTGAATTGGATTACTCTAATTTTCTAAAAATAAATTTTGAAAATTTGGTGTTAATTTACATGGTTATTCTTTTTTATTAATTATGTTACTTTTTTTAATGAATTTAGTTACTCTTTCTTATATTACTTAGGTTACTCTTTTTAATGAATTGAGTTACTCATTTCTTATTAATTAGGTTACTATTTTCAATTAATTAGATTACTTTTTCTTATTAATTAGATTACTCTTTTTAATGAATTGTGTTATATTGTAATTTATAAATTTATAGATCACTCAACAAAAATAATTAAATTACTCTTTTAAATTTATTAGATCACTCTTTGTAATAACTAGGATTATATGTAAGCAATCCAACATGAATCCTACTTGGAATGTTTTCCTCCCATCTTTTCAGCTAAATAGTTTTGAGCAGCGGCCTTGGTTAGAGCAGACTGAGCAGTAGGCTTCAAGACAACTTTTGGATTGAGATAGTTTTGAGCAGCAGCCTTTGTTAGAGCAGACTGAGCAGTAGGCTTCAAGACAGCTTTTGGATTGAGGGCTTACCGGATCTTGAACACAAGCAGTAAGCAATTCCAATTTTCATGTATTAACATTCTATTTTAAATTCCCTCTTATTAAATTTTCCTACAACTCCAGTAGATCGCACGCTGTGCCGCCCTCTTCCTTCTCTCTGCTATCTTCCTCCTCACCCTCCTCGTCGAAAAACATCATCGTCTTTTCTCGCCGTCCGGCCCATTCCACTCCCCCCCATCGGCCAGTTACACCTACTGGGCCCAAGGCTGCACCACACGTTCCATGAACTCATTTTCTCCGCCCAACGCTATGGCCCAGTAATCCAGATCCGGCTAGAGTCCATCCCGTGCGTCGTCGTTTCGAGCTCGGATCTCGCAAAGGAGTTCCTCAAGACCCACGAACTCGTTTTCTCCGCTGGCAAATACTCCACCGCCATAAAGAAGGAATTTACCAGTGGAGAGATGACAGCGCGAAATGTGAGAGCGGCGGCAGATCCAACTACTGAGGTGACGAGACCGGCAGCTAGACTACTAAATCAGGGTGGTATTTTCTCCCGCGGTGGGTGGGACAGCAGCACGGCGGGATTCCAGCAACCGGTGGCTGTGATGGGAGGGGGTGGGTTGTGGGAAGGAGCATCACTTCAAGAGAGAGGAGAGAGAAAATTAAAAGGCAGAATATAGAAATGAAAGTGCGTGATTAAAAAACACGCGAGTGAAACCAGCTAGAAAAGGGGATCCGGTTCCACCGATTTTTCATGGGATCAATTGTACCCTAGTCGGTTGTACCCTAATCATTCTCTAGAGTTACTGTTTGGGGGTGTGTATAAATTAAATTTTAAAAGGGTAGTTTTGGAATTTTGGGGGTGTGTATTTAATAAAATTTAGAAATAAAATATTAAAAAGAGTGTGTATTTAATAAAAAATGTGTATTTAACAGCACTCTTTAAGTTATTAATATTCATCGATGGTTGGAGTAGGTATAATTTGTAACAACTTTAAAATCTACATTCTGTTGTAGAGTGACTGTTTCATAAAAACCCTACGTCTTGAGATTCTCCAAATTAAATCAGGCCTAAAGTTACTAACCCAAATCCTTTATAGCTTTATTGGACTGTAAAACTAGGCAATAAAGATTTTATTGGGCCACATCAAGGCTTATAAACCTATTGTTCTCTCACCACTACTACCAACCATTACTTTTAACTAAGTAGGCTTTGATTAATAAAAAGAATCAGGATCCAAATTGTGCAAATCCCATTTTGAATATTTTTCAAGACATAATTGTTATTAGTTGTACATGGATTTACATGTCAGCAAGAGCGTGTATACAAAATTGATCCCCCAAATCTCCAGTACAGCATCTTTCCTTCAAGCAGAAATCATGATTATCAAGCTGCAAGAAATAAGATCAAAGATTCAAAATTGGATATCTGTCTTTTTGGATCTGGATCACTAAAAACTAGGGAGTATTCTGCAGTCTATGCATATAGGGGATGAACCATTAATCAACATATATTTGTAACATAATTATGTGCTAAAGATTGTTGCGAATAGAGAAGATTGACTCTGGGTCTACTCAATAAGCCAATATAAATTGTATACTCCCCTTGATCGCTACAAGAGTTATATTTTACTAATTAGAGAATTCTACCAAAATCCCAAACAAAACAATTAATATATCTCTCTAGGGCCTACAGATAACACTAATACATCTATCCACTATAAATTAAAACATTATATCTGTCAATCAACTACACATTAGAATACTACATTTCTTAATCTCCGTGCAAACAGTAAATGTAATTAAGGGAGGAGAGAGTAATTACTATCAACCAAATGAAACAATATGTATCTAGAAAAATCCAAGGTTTTATCCATTTTTAGAATGCGAACAAGAAACAATGTAGTGCTGACCTGATAATCAGATAATCATTGGATTTATTGTTTAGTGACGGTTCTCTGAACAGTGGAGACACCATCCACAAATTTTGTCCGGAAAAGAACATTAGCATTGTTGAACATTCCTTCCTTCAGGGAAACCACAATAAACTGCAAAGGTGACAACATTAAACAGATGTGAATGACCATTCTATAATGGTGTAGAAGTTTTGGCTGCTGTAGAGAGATCAAAGAAGGATCAGAAGGGGGAAGGAACGCAGGAAAACTAACTTGAGAGTGTGGAAAGTGAGTTTTGATCATTCTTCCAATGTTCTGTGTGTGGCTTAGATCAAGAGCTGCATCAACCTGAGCCACATTTCAGAAAGATTAGCTTTGCAGAATGACTGTTTATAATTATCAGGACATCATTATTGAAGGGTCGAAAATTTTGATGAAACAGTAGAACACGAGATGAGGTGAACTAATGATCTTTCTGGTACAAGTTTTGAATCATTTAAGCAAATGAGTATACTTCACAAACCTCATCCAGGATATATAAAGGAGCTGGTTTGAAAAGAAGCAGAGCCAAAATTAAAGAAAGTGCAAGCAGTGATCGTTGTCCTCCACTGAGTTCAGACAAGGACTGTTTCCAAACACTTCCAAAAGCAACCCGAACTTCCAAACCATCAAGGAAACTACCTCCTTCAGGAGGATACAGTTTGGCCATTGTGCCAGGCAGGAGAGTAGAAAATATGGATCCGAAATCTCTGAACAAAGAGAGCGCCTAGTAAGTATGGTTGGAAAAGTTAAGAGAACAATATCTAAGTATACATCTAAAGAGGGTAATGATTCTCCTTTCATGGATGCATGCAAATTGCTGACAAGGTAAAATGGACAGAATGTATACTAACTTGTTGACTTTAACCCAAGTAACTTTAAGCGTCTCCTTCTTTTTCTCATCAAGCTCTTCGATTACCATTTTGATTTTCGACTTGTCATTCTACATGAGGTAATCTGCGTAAATAACACGTATACCGGGACACTAAGCCAGTAACATTTCATTGGTACAGTGCTAACCTCGATAATGTTCTTTTTAGATATCAAATCGTTGTACTCATCTTCAGCTTTCTCAAACATGGCCATGACTTTCTTATTCACCCTTTTCTCAAGGCTACAATGTGAAATGAAGATGATAACAATGTTAAAAGAGAGAGTTTCTATCTAATTTGCACATTGCAACGATATATTGTTCAATTCTCACCCAGATTGTTGTGCCTGCAGTTTCTCAAAGTCTTCCCTCGCCTTAACAGGATCACAGGACTCAAAGTCGTAATCTGATCCAGCTCGTCCAAAAAGTTGCTTCTCAGATGCAATCCAAGCATGCTTCTCAATTAATTTATCAACCTTCAGAGAGCAATCTTTCTGATCCATCTCCATGCGTTTGACCTAAACAAAAAGAGAAAGTCATCTAGAGAAGCTGATACAAGAACCAAATCAAGAAATTACCTCATTCTCCATTCTTTTTCTCTCTAAGTTCGCCTCACTAACTTTATGTTGTATGCGTTCCTGCTCCTTGACAATACCATTGATCTGTGAATCACATTCCTTTATCTTCTTGAGGGCAATGTTGAGCTCAGATTGGACCTCAGCATGATCCTTTTTCAAAGAAGCAACCTGAGGAAACACAAAAATCATGTTATTTTCCCAAGAAGAATTATATGAGCAAGAGCATCAAATGTTGCTTGGTTAATGTACCTTGGTTTTCTGAGAACCCAATTCCGAAGTAAGACTATTAATTTGATTCTTTAAAGCTGCTAGTTGGCTCTCAAGAGACGCCTTTTCTTTTTGAACTGCTTCTGTTTCCATCACAAGCCTCTCTCTCTCAGTCTCATGCCCCTACAG
Organism: Pogostemon cablin; assembly: GCA_023678885.1. NCBI lineage: Eukaryota > Viridiplantae > Streptophyta > Magnoliopsida > Lamiales > Lamiaceae > Pogostemon > Pogostemon cablin. Next base: position 20,713,425 of record CM042997.1, on the reverse strand, counting down.
ATTCCCAACAATGTAACAAGCATCAACAGTGATTTAGTTGGACTTAATAAATCAATGAGATAGCTTCTTGTAAAGTACTTGCGAATTTTCAATGCATCACTCAAAGAAATTACTGGAAGCCCCGAAATAAGTTGAGGCATCTAAATAAGCAAGGACTGTACAGAAAAATTTAATGTGTGATCGTAACAGCAATGAAGTATGAAATTATTCAGCTATGAACATATACTGTCAACTAGTGTGTAATTAGTTAGTTTCTCACCCTTGAATTGGAATTGTTATACTACGTTACCAAGACAAAAAGTAAACAGTACAATCATGTTGAGTAAAAAGGATAATACAATTTTCTCGGAATGTTACATTAGTCACCATCACTTAATTAGAATTCTCTATACATAAACCACAAAGTCCTATAAATTTTGCCTGCTTTTTCCATAATTTTGGTGTGGATATGATAAACAGCAATAAAGATTAACATTTTAATAAATGTGCTCTGAAACTTAAACAAATAATGGCTAGAAGAAGATGAGAAAAAAATCTATTCTTGTTGCCATCTTTAACTCAATGGTGAAATATTTTGATCAAGCATGTCACGACACTTCCAGCATATACAGATTCCAGTGTTATCAAATGTAATATATGAAATTCATTCCATTAAGTGTCTCAAATATACAGCGGCCTTCATAAATAATGCGCAAATACAGAAATATACCTTGAGGTTCTTAGAAGCTGCCTGCATTTTGCTTTTAATAGCTTTACTCTTTTTCTCCAAGTCTGTAAGCCTACTTTCCCTATTCCCAGCATGATCATGGATTGACTTTTCAAGAGAAAGCACTGCAGCCACACATTCTTCATGCAAGGCTTTCTTTTCTTTGATGGATGAGTTCACTTCATGTAGCTCCTCTTCAAATTTTTTTACCAACTCCGTGAGCTATAGTACATAACAGAATTATCAAATAGCATCAGAAACTGAAATCAGGCATCTGAGTGAAGAACATTGTGCTTATGAATGAAAAGACAAGGAGGATTGAATTGTGCTCTTTAAAATGTTTGGCATGGATATGAACCTTATGGTACTCATTTTGCTTGGCCCTGTTCTCTGAGAGTGAGAGGTCGTGCGATTTAAGTTCAAACTGAGTTTTAAGGTCGTTGAACTTTCTTTGGACAGGAAGAAGCTCGTTAATCTGGTGTCAAAACACAAAATATTAAAATATTTTTCAAGTATCGCTAAAGAATGCACATATAATATAAGATTTCAGTTTCAAAAATCAGAATAACAGCCATCCCATCCCAAGCCCCATGAGTAGATTTGGATACATGTAGATAATTATGTAAGAGCTGAAGGACTCTATTGTCTCTCTGGAGTAACACCCATTGTCTGCTACTTAAAGATGTCTGGGACCGTTCTTGATCAACTATGACAGTATAAAACTCAAGAGCAGGATTACTTTATGAAGGGTCACTTTGAAAATGGCCAAAGCAAATCTTCATTTGGTAACCTTTAGTTGAAAGCATCCAGGAAATGAAAAATGATTCAAGATTTGAGATAATGAACTATAGGCACAATATTTCAGAATAAATCAATACAGCAAATCTCCATGTTACAACAGGGTTTTCTCGGTAAAATGTTTAGCCTCTGGCTCTGAGTGAGATATGTAGCAAATACATTGACACGGTCCTCAGTAAACCCACCCACCTATAACAATATGCTAGCAACTATTGCAGATAATAGAAACAGATTTATCAATATATATATGAAAATTTAAATACTTTAAACTAAAAAAAGATACAAAAGAAAAGGTGGACGTCGAAAATAACCTTTGCATCAATTTCTTCTAGTTGTTTCTGATGAAAGGAAAGTTTAGATTGAGCCTCTGACAGAGCATGAAGCTGCCTCAACAGGTCACCTCCACCTCTGAAATTACGACAAGTTTCAAAATGAGTTCATAACATAAAAATATAAAAAATCTCACCATCCGGATTATTCCACAGAATTCCAACTGCAAGAGTCATTTCACTTACTTGCGACTACCACCAGTCAAAAGTCCACTGGGTTGGAAAATATCACCTTCTAATGTTACACTTGGTGTTCCAGTTTCTCTGTTGAAGGCAACCTATCAACCATCAAGTAATCAAATGATACATTAGAAAATAAAAGGAAATAAAGAAATAGAAATTAAGGTTTCAGTGTCCAAAAAAGTTTAAATATGCACAACCCATAATTATTATAGACAAATAGAGAAAACAGAATGCAACTTAAAAGGCCGATCTTCTTCTTGTTACGGCCGGAACTCTTCATCCACTCGACTCTTGAGGGCCAACTTGAAATTTGAAAAGCCAAGTAAATTCGCCTTCAATTCAGATCGAAAGTTGAAACTACATAGTTAAACAAAATCATGCATATTTCTTCGGATTCTTCCTCCCCATTGTCAATTGTCATGGCCCTCGTATCAATCTAAAAAGATTATTTCGGGCCCACTTAGGTTTTTTTTTTTTTATGGCCACATATTAATAGCTAACTTTTCAGCCTACCAAATTATGGTTTTACAGGACTTCTGTCAAGTAATAGGCCCCAAAACTTTTGATCCTTGGCAGTAGATGCTTAATTCTTCCAATTTCTGCAAATTGAGTCTATCTAGCATTATGAAATGTTAATCGGGCTGGAAATAATGCTAACTAACAGGTCTCAATAGGCTGAATTAGTTATCTCAGGAAATAAAGTTCACATTAAGTTAACTTTAATGAACAAAGCTATTGATATCCAGGTTAACATACATGCCAGAGCAGTCTGTATCATTGTAGCCAAACCATGTACAAGGTAGCAGTTTCAATAAGCAACTGTATCATTGTAGCCAAACCATGTACAAGTAGCAGTTTCAATAAGCAACATTCAAAATTATATAATTCTTCAAACTGTGTGTGCAGAAAAACCATATATATACAACAATAACCGTTTTAGGTATCAAGTCATCCACTAGTCACCTTCCCAACCCATAACTTCATGGACAAGAAGAATTTGAAACATGTTAATACTTAATCAATCAGTAAAATGTGCATTTTACCCTCAGTTTTAAGGATTTGTTCTAAGAACATGCAACAGTTTAAAGGATGATCTTTTTTTGAAACAGGCAATAGTTTGAAGGATGGCGCATAGTACACAGATCCAATTAATTTTGAGAAGCAACATGCTAAAATCATAGATGTCAAAAAAAAAAAAAAAGAGCTCTTAGTTTTAGCAGGGAAATCCAGGCAGTAAAAGAAAAGGTTAAGTTACAAGTCCTTAAAAGTGTTGCATCTTTCCAAAATTAACATACCTCTCTTGCAGCATCAGTTGTTTTGCAAACGAAGGTTGATCCAAACACATATTCCATAGCACTCTGCACAGCAATAACAGGCCTAAGAAGGGTATAGTATTTCACTTCATTTTGCATAGAACAAAGCAGATTTAAGACATGAAAATGTATTTCATCCTAAGCTAATCCCAAGGGAGAATGGTATGCAGACCCACAAAGTTTAGACCATTGCAGATAATACTCAACAAGGTAGTGTTCTCTTGCTAATAGCAAAAGTGCAAACCAAAACAAAAAGAAGTTTAAAAGAAGAATAAATAATTTTGGTGGGAGCATACTTGCAGTTCTTTGTCATAACCAACGAGAGAAAGTGCCACTTGAGCATTGTCTTTTCCAACCTGGATATTTAATCAACATATGTTATTGGGAAGGAAAGTGATAGATACAACACCTAAGCATAGTTGTTAAAAGCGAGAGGCACACCTAGGCGCACAGACCCCTAGGCGCTCCTGAGGCGCGCGCCTGAGCTACATTTTGCCCAAAATTGAAGTTACAATGTATATACACAAATATATCCTACTTACAATCATATTACCTAACTAAACTAAAGTAAAAATCACATAACATCACATAATGATACATAATAACTCATAATAGCATTATAACAGATAAAACATACACACAAATAAAGTTCAAGTAAGCAGCAGATGGTGGAGGTGAAGGCAACCCACCTTTTTGTCTTTGTTTTAAAAGTTCAAGTACTAAAACCCTAACCCTAATTCTCTATTTATTTCATTTTATAAGTGGGCTGTCCATTTTTATCTTAAAAATGTGTAAACCCTTTAATAATTGAGTAGCAATTTCAAAAGAATTAAAAAAAAAAAAAAGGATGTTGAAGAGGGGCGCCTAGGCGCACCTAGGCGCGCGCCTTTGATACATGAGCCTGGAATAGCAAAAAATCAACAATCTAGGCGCAGACCCCTGAGCCTGAGCGCCTTAGGCGCGCCTCGGGCGCGCCTTTAACAACTATGCATCTAAGAGATATTGTTTTCAGGCCAACCAATTTAACGGCAGCTGTTTGAATTCTGTGTGGGACAGGGTGGCTTTGAATCTTGTTTAGGGGAATAATAGTCACTCTTCTTCGTAAACCGCCCTTTTGAAGAAGTAGTTTTCCAGTGTTTTCTGTGTCTACAACAACATTAAACAACTTTCCACCAGCAGCTACCTGCAGAAGATCTCAAACAAAAGAATAGAAGGCATTGAAGTGACAGAGAGACAAAAAAGGTCTATGTTAAGAACTATATTTTGTTAAAATACATGAACCAAACCTCAAGGGCAACCATTGCAGAGTTATCCTTCACTTTAATTAGTTTCGCAACAACACCTTTCACCCTTGACTTATCAAAATTCCTCTCAGGGTCATTGTAGTTAAATTCAACATTAGCCAACTGTGAAGAAATTATACGTGCTTCCTCTTTAAATTTCTGCACCATCTCTAACTCAGTCGCACGATCCTGACAGCATTTATTAATCAAATTTAGACAAGATACAAATACTTTTCAATGGATAACGTTGTGATGCCATTAGGGAAATGTACCTTTTGGAGTGATTCCATTAGGTTCTCATCATAAGAAAGAGATTCCAAATCCTTTTTAACCATTTCAACATCTTTTCTCTTGACGTTAAGCTCATTATCTACTTTTTCAGCTTTTTCACACACAGACAATAGTTGAGTTTTTTTCTCTTTCAGTTCTTTCTCACAATGACTTTTTTTTGTTTGCAACTGTTTCAATTCTGTCTCTGCCTTCCCAACAGCTATTTTCGCATCTCCAAGTTGATCTTCAAGACACTTCTCTTCATTTCCACTGCTTTTGCCCGCCACTACACCCTGCAATAATGCACTTCAGTATAATAGAGAAATAAATACCTTAAATGGAAATGCAAAGCTGGTCTGGATTAGATACTAATCCAAAACATTTTTTCAAGGGTTACTTGGTAATCCTTCTCATGCTCATCTAAACTTTTTGAAAGCTCCTGAAAACTTTTCTTTAGATCTGCAGCCCCATCCTCAGCATTTTTTACAGCAGTGGCCATCTCTTCTGCTGCTAGCTTTGATTCTTCAAGACTCTTCTCAATCTACATACATAAAAGATCAAACCAGGTTCAGTTCATCATGTCTGCTATCTAGTAAAGTAAAATTTTAATAAATTGCGAGTATATACAAGGATCATAGTTTTTGCAAGTAATTTTTATACCTTGGTTGCATTCTCTTTTTCAGTTTTAAGGTTGTCTTCTTGATTTTGGAGCACAGAAGATTCCTTCACCAGATCCCGTGAAAGTGCATCAACTTTATCTGATAACAATTTCAGCTCTCCACCCAGACTTTCCTTTTTTTTAGAAGTCAGTTGTGATATTTGCTTCTCCATGTCCTGCGTTTCCTCACGCATCTTTCCAACATTAACATCAATCTGCAGGATTTTATCTTTTATTTCTTGCACAGATTGCACCGTGTTATCTCTAATCCTTTCTGCTTGAACATATTCATAAGCAATGCAAAATCTCTTAAGCCTATCCAACTCTGCATTTCCGTTAGTCCATTGCATGTACTGCATCCTCTCTTTTCGCAACTTCTCTAGAGCTGGGAGAATTTCCTGGTCAAGAAGCTTGTCGATCTCATCAACCTTGCTCTGCTTCTTCTCAAGTGTTTTAAGAGCAGCTTCTTTCTTTGTTTCATACATCCTTGTCCCCGCAGCTTCTTCGAGCATAGACAAGATTTCAGGTGGTTTCATATTTAAGACTTTTGTAATTCGCCCTTGCATAATTAGAAAATGAGGATTATTCACGTTCAGCTGAACTGAATGGAAAAGATTCTGAACTCGACTAGGCTGAGCAAGATGTCCATTGATCAAATACTTGTTTCTTCCACCAACAACAATCTGCAGCGTGCAATTTGGTTTTAACAGCAGGTAGTCATAAGTTGCAACAAAATAAGATCTTTTTAATGGGATAAGCCTAGAAAATCATTTTCAAAGAGCAGTCCATAATTGTGCCAGCCTGCCAAAGGATGGCTTTTTTTTTACTTTGGCAGTCCGAAACTAGAGGGCCATTAAATTAACCAAATCAACATTCTTTTCCACACAAATTTAGGTATTTTACATCGTGCTCAACAACGTCTCTTAGCACCCAGAAAACCATATGGTAACCCTTTAATTGTTCATGTTTGTGGGAAATAGAAGAAATTCGTTACTAACCAACCAACAAGCTATAATATTTCAGAAGTATTATTTAATTACACCCAGAAAATCACCATAACTAAAACGCCCAAATCTTCAGAAATAAATTTTCAAAAAATTATGCACACCATTCAAAAAGTTTCAAAAAGCTCCTAGAGACAGAATCGAAATAAAATTACTAACTAAATTAAACATTGAAATTGCCATTTCATTTCGAAAATTAGCACCTGGCGGGTTACGGTGATTTCAGGAGAATCTTCATAGCCAAGAGGGCTTCGAGAGCGATCGGAGTTATCGAAAACAACAGATACAGTCGCCTTAGTAATTCCAGCTTGGCCTTGCTTGTAGACCAGCTCCTGCAAATTGGAAGCCCTAACCTGCTGCAAATTGGTGATACCCAACACGAAACATATAGAATCGAGGATGTTGGATTTGCCGGAACCATTTAAACCGGTAATGGCGTTGAAGTAGGGATCGAAACCAGGGACAACAGTTCTTGTTGCATAGGATTTGAAGCCTTCCAAACAGATTTCCTTAATATGCATTTTCTGGAATTAGAAATCAGTAGAGAAGAGGTTTTGATTCACGGCAACAGAATGTGTTTCTGGAAAAGTGAAAAGTTTCAATTCTATGTGAGAGAGAGAAAGAGAGAGGCGGGAAATATGTTTTTCGCCCACGATTCAAAAGTTCAAAGAAGATTGCCGGTTGGGTCCAAAGGTTATGTACCCAGTTCACGGCTCGGCTCGGCTCTTCATTAAATCGCGAGTATACGTCAACTAACTCTTCTCTTCCCATTTTGAATTCCTCTTACATTTTACACTATCATTTCCATTCCAAATAAACCTACGTCCTGCAAAATCTCTATGAGCTATAAATAATAAACTCCACAAATAATACTAAATCATGCAATAATTATATGAAAACGGCATATAAGAATTGCGACTTTTCGTGCTGAGCACGCTGTAGGCACCTGAATTTTATTGCCTATTAAATAAAATATGTGGCAAATTAATGCAATAATTATCAATTAATTATTTATTTATTAAGGAATTTAAATAAATTAATTCCTAAAATAAATGAGTAAATAATTGATAATTAAGCCTTATCCAGTCCAGCAGGCTTAATTAAAGGAAAAAAGCCCAATATATTTTTTAAAGGAGAAAATATCTCTCAAGTGGTTATTTTCTCTACATATAAATAAGGGTCTTCAGTCCTCATTCCAGACACACCAAAAAATCTGAAGACGCGCTTCTGAAGAGATCAAGAATACGAGCAGTGCTCCCTTGAGATCTTCAAGCATCTTCAAGTCAAGACTTAAGATCTTCAAGCATCTTCAAGTCAAGACTTAAGATCTTCAAGCATCTTCAATTCAAGAACGGTCTGCGATCAGAGATCAAGGTTCTAAGCCCCTCCGATCCGGCGTTCTTCCATCCAACCGCCTCCGATCAGAGATCAAGATTCTAAGCCCCTCCGATCCGGCGTTCTTCCATCCAACCGCCTCCGATCAGAGATCAAGGTTCTAAGCCGGCGTTCTTCCATCCAACCGCCTCCGATCAGAGATCAAGGTTCTAAGCCCCTCCGATCCGGCGTTCTTCCATCCAACCGCCTCCGATCAGAGATCAAGATTCTAAGCCCCTCCGATCCGGCGTTCTTCATATCAAATTCATCCAGCAGTCTCCGTGAAGTCAACGTTCTACCAAATTGAACAGCATTCTTCACAACAAATCTTCAAGTCAATGTTTTATCCGAACAAAGGCTCGACGCCTCCGGATAAATATTTTAAAGCTTCAAGTCAACCCCGAGCACGGACAAGCTTCATCCTAAGATCCGGCTCAGAAAGTTGATAAAGTCAAAGAAGTCAACTCAAGAGAGGAATCAGAGGATAGCTAGAAACTGTTTACTTAAATTCTCAAGTTTAATCCATCTCGGATTATCATTGTAATATCTTTTGTGTTTATTATTTTAATAAATACAAATTTTGTTGTTACAAATTTTGGCACGCCCGATGGGACAATTTCTACCTCTCATCTCCTTTATTCGAAAGTTTGAAAGTACAAAGTATGGCTCCTCTCAGGATTGCCATAAGAAGATCTTCTACCTTGAAGCCTTCAGAGTTGCAGACTGAAAAGATTCAAAGAACAACTCCACTCAGGATTGCGATACGAAGGTCTACTGCCTCAAAACCTTCAGAGTTACAAACTAAAGATGTTGAAGTAGTTATAAGGAGTATGTCTGAAGTCTCCTTAGAGACAAACCACGTAGTGGGGACTATTCTCGATAAACCAATGCACGACGTCAAAGATGGTGAAGAGGACTCTATCTGCCCAACTCCTCGATCCATAGAAAATTTGGCGTATGACTCATTCATAGCCTGCGCCATGGCAACAAATGCTTAGTCTGTCGAAGAACAACTGGCAAGCTTGGCTCAATCTGTTGCTGCACTCACCAAACAGAGCCAAGAACAAGGTCTGTTGATATCCAAACTGATGAAAAAGATGGAGATAGCACAGACAAGTCATGTAAATGAGAAACGAGTTGAGGATGAAGACGAGGAGGAGGACTCCGCGAATCACCATCCATATGAAATAAATCCAGTTGAGGAAGTGATAAAAATTTCAGCTGACGGAATGCTCTCTATGAATCAACTGAAGAATATCGTACTAGAGACGATAAAAGACAAGTTTAAAGGGAGCTCCAAATCTTCTGTTTCTTACAATAAGCCATATACGAAGAGAATTGACAACTTGAAGATGCCAGTTGACTACCAGCCTCCTAAATTTCAACAATTCGATGGTAAAGGCAACCCAAGACAACACATAGCGCACTTTGTCGAGACATACAATGATGCTGGAACCTTTGATGATCACATGCTCAAACAATTTGTCCGCTCGCTGAAAGGAAATGCTTTTGATTGGTATATCGACTTGGAAACTAACTCCATCGAAAACTGGGGGCAAATGGAAAACGAGTTTCTCAATCGCTTCTACAGCACTCGAAGGACTGTTAGTATGATCGAATTGACTAACACTTGCCAGTGGAAAGAAGAGCCAACACTCGATTATATTAATCGATGGAGAAATCTAAGCTTGAATTGAAAAGATCAATTGTCTGAAGTCTCTGCCATCAATATTTGCATTCAAGGGATGCAATGGAGTCTGCGATACATCCTTCAAGGGATTCAACCAAAGACTTTTGAAGAACTAGCTACAAGAGCTCATGATAAGGAGTTAAGTATGACATCAAGTCATTTCGAATTGCCAAGCAACAACTCTTATGAATTTGAAGACATTTCACTTGATGAACCTCTCGAGGAGGAATCACATTCAAAGAAGCCGGTGTCAATAAAGATTCAAAGAAATGAAGTTAAAGTAAGAGAATGTAATGCACCCGATGATTGGGGGCAATGAACTATTAACAAAGTCAATGCTCCTCGACACGAGCATAAACTGTCCACATGTTATACTCCTTGATACGAGTTAAAACTATCTAAAATTTCTCAAGCAATGCTCCTCGACACGAGCATAAACTGTCCACATGTTATACTCCTTGATACGAGTTAAAACTATCTAAAATTTCTCAAGCAATGCTCCTCGACACGAGCATAAACTGTCCACATGTTATACTCCTTGATACGAGTTAAAACTATCTAAAATTTCTCAAGCAATGTTTCCCGACACGAGCAAAAACTGTCCACATTATGCTCCTTGATATGAGTTAAAACTATCTAACTTAAATCAAATCTCCTTGAGAAAAGACGAAACTCTCTGCATGGTATGCTCTTTTGATACGAGCCTAAACTATCAAACTCAAATCAAATCTCCTTGAGAAGAGACGAAACTCTCTATATTTTACGCTCCTTGATACGAGTCTAAACTATCAAACTCAAATCAAATCTCCTTGAGAAGAGACGAAACTCTCTATATGTTATGCTCCTTGATACGAGCTTAAACTCTCCCACTTAAATCAAATTTTCTTGAGAAGAGATGGAACTCTCTACATGTTACACTCCTTGATACGAGATTAAACTTTCCAATTCAAGTTCAAGACTCCTTGAGAAGAGTATAAACTGTCTACAAATCAAATTGAAGACTCATTGACACGAGTATAAATTGTCAGCAAATTCAAGTTCAAAGCTCTTTAACGCACGAGCATAAACTGCATGTTACTCCTGGCCCGCACGAGTATAAACTGTGTACGGCACCCTCTATTCAAACCATATCATGTCCTTTTGAACTACGTTATGACTTGATTCTCTGTGAAGAGGTATGTAGCCGCTTAGCACTTCACTAAGTTCAGTCATAATTCAGGCTATTCGTATCAAGTGGCTGAGACAAGCAATAAAATTCAGTCATGTTGATCAATAATGGAGTGTCGCAATTTGTTCACTTCAACACAAAGGCGTCCGTGAACAAAGTGCGAGGGGGCATTTGTAAGCACCTGAATTTTATTGCCTATTAAATAAAATATGTGGCAAATTAATGCAATAATTATCAATTAATTATTTATTATTAAGGAATTTAAATAAATTAATTCCTAAAATAAATGAGTAAATAATTGATAATTAAGCCTTATCCAGTCCAGCAGGCTTAATTAAAGGAAAAAAGCCCAACATATCTTTTAAAGGAGAAAATATCTTTCAAGTGGTTATTTTCTCTACATATAAATAAGGGTCTTCAGTCCTCATTCCAGACACACCAAAAAATCTGAAGACGCGCTTCTGAAGAGATCAAGAATACGAGCAGTGCTCCCTTGAGATCTTCAAGCATCTTCAAGTCAAGACTTAAGATCTTCAAGCATCTTCAAGTCAAGACTTAAGATCTTCAAGCATCTTCAAGTCAAGAACGGTCTGCGATTAGAGATCAAGGTTCTAAGCCCCTCCGATCCGGCGTTCTTCCATCCAACCGCCTCCGATCAGAGATCAAGATTCTAAGCCCCTCCGATCCGGCGTTCTTCCATCCAACCGCCTCCGATCAGAGATCAAGGTTCTAAGCCCCTCCGATCCGGCGTTCTTCCATCCAACCGCCTCCGATCAGAGATCAAGATTCTAAGCCCCTCCGATCCGGCGTTCTTCATATCAAATTCATCCAGCAGTCTCCGTGAAGTCAACGTTCTACCAAATTGAACAGCATTCTTCACAACAAATCTTCAAGTCAACGTTTTATCCGAACAAAGGCTCGACGCCTCCGGATAAATATTTTAAAGCTTCAAGTCAACCCCGAGCACGGACAAGCTTCATCCGAAGATCCGGCTCAGAAAGTTGATAAAGTCAAAGAAGTCAACTCAAGAGAGGAATCAGAGGATAGCTAGAAACTGTTTACTTAAATTCTCAAGTTTAATCCATCTCGGATTATCATTGTAATATTTTTGTGTTTATTATTTTAATAAATACAAATTTTGTTGTTACACATGCATTTTTATACATAAAAAAAGTAATAATTTTTCTTAATCTCCACATATAAGAATACATATAATATTTATCAGAGCGGAGTAAATATATTTTAACATGTCTCACGTAAACATCGTCTCATAAGACACCTTTCCAATAAACAAATACCACAAAACTTTGTAAAAATTGAAGTACTTGAGTAAATTTTTTATTTTTTTAATTTCTTGTAAAACTTAAATGAATTTAAATATTTAGAGATTTAATAGTTTTTTTAATACTTAAATGTTAGAAATAATTAATTATATTCATTTAATAAAATTTCATGACATTTTTTTTTCAAATATATTACTACTTTGTAGTAATACTTTTTAAATTAATCAAAAAAAAATACTCCTATTACAAATTAATTCTCATTTTTTAGAAATTGCAAAAAAAAAATAGTAATAATAAATCACCTTAAGTATTGTTGCAATATTCACCCAAATTTTCAAACAAAAAAACTCACTTTTAGGCACAAATTATGTTCGTTTTGTAATAATATTTAAAGGTTGTTTTTTTCCCCTCAAATGTAGATTAATTTGCAATAGGAGTAGAGTTCGTGTTTTTTTTTTTGTAATTAACCCTTAAATCAATATTATATGAATAAAATTTGTGTGTCCCTGGCGCACCGTGTGTCCAGATATGATGATCTCAGAAAGTTGAATACTTTAGTATTAAATATTATATTTTTTAATATAAAAACTTATATATGGAAGAAAAAAATCTTATTTAAACATTAATATCATTCATATTTTAACTGACTTTTTAATTGAAGAAATAATATCATTATGAATTAAAGTGTAATATATATTTTAGAACAAAATTTTATAACGTTTTGTAGTTTAAGCGGAAGAGGCCAACTCATTTTTATATTAGAACTTTATTATAATATTTTTTTAAAATTACCAAAAATATAATTTAATGTTCCATTCTATCACAATCTCAAAGATTGTAATGCAATTTAAGTTGGGTTGTGACTTTTTGTGCGATTTGAATATTCAAAAGATGACATGACAAAGTACAGCCGTAGTTAACACCACATCAACATTTGTCCAATAGGACCAATTTCGCAAAAAGACTTTATAAATGGTTTTTTTTAATGATAGAGGTTGAGATTAAATTGCAAATGAAGATAAGTGATTTTTTTTTCATAATTAAACCTTTTATTAATATTATTAATCATGTTTTATTTTATGTGTTAAATTCTACTTGACTATTGATCCAAGATACTCCCTCCGTCCGCTCGAAAGAGGGTCTTTTTTCTATTTTGGTCGTCCGCTCCAAAGAGGGTCATTTCCTTTTTTACACACATGGGACCCACACACACCCTCTAATACAACTAAAATATGGGGTCCACACTCCCACTAATACAACTACCCACTACACATTAAATAATAATACTCCTTAATCCGCGTGCCCAAAAGTAAATTGCCCTCTTTGGGGCGGACGGAGGGAGTACTATATTGCATTGAGAATCAATATAAATCACATACACATAGGTTATATTCGTTTTCGGATTTTAAATCCAGGTTTTGATTTTCCAAAACCCACATCCAAATTTTAAAAAATCCAAAATTTAAAAATCTACTATATTCTCTCTCTTCAATTAATACACTTTATCTCTTTATCTCTCCTCTCTTATTTAACTTTTTAAATAAATTAATACATTGATTTGACATAAAGTTAAAACCTACCATACTCATAACCCAAAACAAACATAAAACACACTATTCATGGTTTTCAAATCCCACATAATCTCAAACCAAACATCACCATAATGAACCAGCAACCAAGATCTATATCATCAGCAGGCAAGAAAATTCAATTTGTAATTTTAGTATGGCCTGAATGTCACTCTAATATGACATATTTTGTATTACTTCACTGGATGAGTAATATATAAAAAAAAGGGGGAAATTGTAACTCAAGTCAACGTATAAAACCTAGGATTAAGGAATTGGATTTTATAAAGAAATATTGTCACACCAAAAATATCATAATACACCGTGCAATTCTATTAGTAGTTACCGAGTTATGTAGTATGAATTTTGTACCAATTAATTTAGGGTTAATTGCACCAAAAGTCACCACCTTTTCGCGAATTGCAAATTAGTCCAAACCTTTCAATATTTACAAATAAGTACTCGACCTTTAACTTGTATTGCAAATCGAACCACCGGGCTGCTGGAGGCCTGCCCGGTGGCTGACGTGTCAAAACGACGTCGTTTTGCGTTGAGCTGTTAATTCCACTTGCTAAAAAAAACTTAATACTCAAATTGTCATACTACGTCATTTCGTTTTTCTTCTTCTTTTGGAGTTGCTCAAAGTTTTCCGAGTCCGTGTGGTTGAGTAAGTGGATTTTGCTGTTGCATTGTAAGTGAAGCTCGAGTCGGAGAGTATGTGAGGCACTTTAATGGGCTTTCTCCGACGCGACTGCGGTGGTTGCGACTGGGGTTTGCGGAAGTAATGGGATGATAAGGTGGATATGGGGGGTGGCGGAGGAAGGGGTGGATAGATGGCGAATGAGAAGGAGGGATGAAGGTGGGGTTTTTAGAGGGGGCAGCGGCGGGCGTGCGGAGGAGGAGGGCGGGGGAGTGCTTGAAAATTAAGAATGGTACGCCGGAAATGAAGGTGACAAGGGCGGAGCCCGTGGTGCGAAGGGAGCGGCAGTAGTCGGAATGAGCGGTGGCTAAGTGGTGGCGAGAGTAGACAACCTCCTTCATGAGACGGCACCGCTCCTTGCTTACAGATTTGCGATAACCCACCCACATGAAGACAGGACAAGCAAACACTGCTTGCTTTCATCTCCCAAGTCCCTCACGAAAAATTGCCTCTTCTGGAATGCCAATTCTCCTGCTTGCACCTGTGTGGGTATCGCGTGCGACCAATTCTCTGTCTATGCTCATAGGTTTCCCGGTGTCGGTCTTGTTGGCCAGATTCCAGCCAATGCGGTGGAACGTCTCACCAAAATTCGAGTTCTGTCTCCGCGCCGACCGCCTCTCCAGCCCAATTCGGCCCGATTTCACCCAATTAAATCTGCTGCGCAACATCTAACTCCATGGCCATCTAAATTCAAGAAAGAAAAAGAAAGGCACAAAACGATGTAGTATAACAATTTGAGTATTATTATATATATATATTTTAACAGTTGGAATTAACAGCTCAGCGCGAAACGACGTCGTTTTGACACGTCATCCACCGGGCAGGCCTCCAGCTGCCAGGTGGTTAGATTTGCAATACAAGTTAAAGATCAGGTACTTATTTGCAAATATTGAAAGACTTAGACTAATTTGCAATTCGCGAAAATGTGGGGACTTTTGGTGCAATTAACCCATTAATTTATCAATCAACTTGTACTTAGGCGACATTCTTAATTGAGTAAAATTAACCGATTGCTCTTCTCATAAAATTAAGAGTGAGGCTCCCGTGCACCCGGGTGACACGGAGCACATTCCGTGCTCCTTTGCAATTTCTGTGCCCCTTTGCAATTTAAACCCCTAGCAATACATATGTTTAAATAGGATATAGAAGGGGAGAATTGTGTTTACATGGGGACACAGAGTATTCCTTCGTGTCCCCGGGGGCGCAGGAGCTTTTGCCTAAAATTAATAGAGATTAGAGCTGTTCCACCTAAACATATTTGATTCATAGCAGCCAAGCTACGATCGAGAAAACTGTACATTGGATGCTATTTTATTCATACACTCGCCGGAAAAATCCCCTGTACTTCTACACACGAAACTTATAACCGCGTCCCTTGCCTCACAACGCTCGTCTCACCATAAACGGTGCACTCTCCGTGCCCTTCGACTGTCTTGCTCGCCTTACTTTATTGGCACATCTCAACCTGCTCAAAAGTACCACTTTGGTCTTACTTCCACTTCCATTTCTGTCAATTCCCTGTACTCATACCATTCGCTTCCGCCACTACCAACTGGTAAAGGAGGTCGGATAAAAATCTCCACAGGCTTGGGAACATGGACAACTAAACCTATCTCACCACCGGCTTCTACTTCACTTGACTCGGATGATTTACAAAATTGGCTAAATGGTTCAACGGCTATCCAGCCCAGACCTGATATAGCCACATCACAAGCAGGCCTGAGATGATTGGAAACACAACTGAATTAGGAAAAAAGAAAATGCTGAACAAACAGTAAGTCGACATCATGGTTACATCTAGGACATACAAAAACTAACAAAAAATTGAATCAATCTAATTGAAACCAAACAATTCACCACCATCTAGATCAATTTAAGGATGTTATAGAGTTAGATTTTCGTAAACAAGGTTTAGGTTTTGGATTAATCAGCACTAACAATCTGTAAATTGTACCACACTGCTTGCAACTTTAAGATATATATTGAAATTTGAATATTCTGGTTGATTTTTCGTGTAGTTATTTTATTCGGTACAAGCTTAATTCGAGATACATGTACTACTTTACCATTATACTGCAAATTGACAAGATTAATAGTATGTTCTTAGTTACTGTTCGTTAATTTTTTATGGTTGTCTAAATTTAATATTTTTTTCATTTTTTAGTCAAACCTACCAATCCAAAACGAATTTCTATAATTTAAGTTCATTTATTCTTAATTCTACTTGGTCTGACTACAATGTGAAGTATTTAGAAAACTTGATTTGTTGGTTCCGAAAAGAATATTTGGAGTAAACCAGTCAGACCGACCTCTGAACAACGTAGTTAATCCTTTAGCACGTTTCAACTTACCTCTTGGCGTCATTATATTTTAATTGTAAATCGTGCTTTGCTTCAAGTCCCATCCAGCTGATTGCCTTCTCTTTTCCAGTTGGAGGAGTTAAGAGGACACCAACTACTTTCTACAAACGATAAAGCTTCAGTTCGGTTGAAACAAAACCATGAATTGGAATTTAGGCTCCTTAAAATATCTCAATTCAACAAGACAATAAATAATGCCAGTGATGTTGAAAGAAATAAAAAATGAAGAATGTAGAAAATATCACATAATATAATTTGGTTGCAATCTAACCTGATAAAACTCGTCAGCCTTCTCAGTAGGTACAACATGAAGTTGCATTGCCTTGGGTCCATAGAACGTCAAACGGGTTTCAGGGAGAACCTAGAATATTAAAAGTCAACGCAAGAGGATAAACCACTAATAACATGGACTTACTTGCATAAGTTGATATTTAGAATTCTTTTTTTACCTTCACAATGTCAATTCGAACAAGACCTCCCCAAAATATAGTGAAACCAATCAAGCCATTTGATGTGATTTGGCTCATAAACGGGTTATCTACCATCATAGACATATTCTGTTTTACACCATAAGAAGAAGAAAAACTAAGTTCACATGAAACTTAAATATTTTAGAGAGACAATTGATATAAAACATACTGGGAATGATTGACCCCGAAGTCGACTTCGGGGTGCAAGAGCAGGTAGATCCTCTGAATGGACCACAGCAGCCAACCTATGGTGAAGATGAACTCCAGGTGTGTCATGTAATTTCTACAATAAGGCTATCCCTTTAGTTTAGAGAAATATTGACATAAACATGCAGATAAATAACGTTGATCTATAAGTGTAAAATCCTGTAACTTGTTCTGTCAAAATAGACTAATTGCATCATACTAATATATTATTAAGGAACTACATATGCCTTGACACTATTTCGGCCTTTAAAAATGTAATAGAAGCCATGGGGTATCTTGTGTTTTGATTTGATAATCACCGAATATTACCAGTTTTGCTCAATGAAGATATAAAATATGCCAAAATAGAAAGGAATATAATATATGTTTACAAAGAGGGAACCAAGATCAAAAGGATAAGGAGTTAGCACATAAGGAGACAGCAAAAGGAAGTCCTAATCCCTCATGTTAAGAGCCTGGACCCTCAAAATGGTCAAGAACTGAGAACAGAACTGCTCAGGTTTTGCAAAACAGAGAGCCCACTGCACAGGTACTGGCGAGGCTGCTTGGCAGTTCTATCAGTCTGCTAGTTTTATGGGCTTGTAAGAAACTTTATAAAAAGGCAATAAAGGGTTAGAAGTTAGCACCATATAAAATATTGCAGAAAACGAATAATATTTTTCTCTAATATTTTCTCTAACTCGTTGCAGTCAAGATAAGCATTCATTGTCGATTTTGGTTCATTACTTACTCCTCCACCAAGAAATGCTTCAATCTCGATCGGACCCAAAGTAGTTCCCGGAACAGCAGATTGAATTGGTTTGTATTTTCTCGCCATAGCAGCAACTGGATCCTTATACGACATGAGTTCTGGTGACATACAGAGACATCAAGATTAACACTATGAATGATATGAAGATAAGACTTAACTAATAGAATTTTGTGAATAAAGTCAAATAGTTTGGAGGATGAGAGCCATTTAATTTTGAACTCAAATGATACAAAATTCGAGGCAAATAATTAATAAGGAATTAAAATCAATTTTATGAGAGAGTGAGTTGTAGGGAGGGGGAGTCAAGATATTTAATCATGCTAGGCATTGAATTGGTGTATGAACTGCAAAATTAAAAAAACGCAAGTCCTTATGGTCATGCAATTATTAAAAAGGTATCCGCCACATTACATTAAAATCATTGCAACCTACAAGGATGTCACTGCTTTGAAATTGAGAAATAGATTCTCATTTAATTTATGCTACATGCAATCTCATCATAACAAATTGAGGAGATACTCAAGAAGTTCAATAATAAATGTAACATGAAGGGGAGAATCAGTTGCAGGTGCCATATAACCCAACATAAACTCAGTAAAATAAAACAGGAACTAAAATCTTAATGGCATAAGCTTACTCAGCAGAGCATTAATAAAAGCAGACTTTCCCACATTAGCTGAGCCCTGTTAGATCAATCAAGCACTAAATAAGCTTTCGCAAATGCAAGAAGAGCATGGATTCAGAAGGACCACAAAGCAGCAGAAAAATATAACAGTACATACCAAGATATAGACATCCCTTCCCTGCATTGAGAAACCCAGAGTTAATCGAAAATTTGTTTTAAATAGCATAAAATGGAATATGATTATTTAGAAAGAAATATTCAGTCGAACAAATAAATAAAAACAATCAGGACATGAGCCAATGAAAAATAAAAAGGACTTATCCTGGACATATAATGAAGTAAACTGGAAAGTCCAAGTAGAAAAGGTAACAATTCTGTCAAAAAAAGTAAGTTGTGTGGCATATAGATCAATATGAATTCATAACCTGATACACAGAAAAACAATCCAGAATTTTTTGCCCCATAAGCTACAATACATCAGCTCTTATATTGGACACACTTTGCCATAAAGCGCTAACCCTAAAACTTAATTAAGCAAATCTGAAAGATGCATAATCTGTATCCAACGAGCTACTTCCAGGTATATGTTTTTACTACTAAACAAAATCTAATTTGCTGGGTAACTATATGTAGACGCCACCAACGTTCGCAAGATGTCAGAGACGGAGAAGAAAAAAAATTAAATTACAAAAACTAATCAAATTATTCGTGGTACAATTGGAAAAAATTGCCATTACTTCAGTACAAAGAAAAGAGATTTATAATTAAAAACGGAGAAGTTTTTCATTTTTCAGCAGGACACATCAAGAATACCAGAATCCAACATTTTGGCAGACCGGAGGTCGAACATTCCATCAACATGGATTAAACAAAAGTGCATGTTTGTTAGCTGTCTCTATTTCTTCTCAGCATTTTGAAGCATAATGTTTTGAGCTAGGTAAAGCCATAAATGAGATCTCAGTGGATGTAAAATTTGAGAGAACACACCTTCTTCTCTTTCTGAATTTCTGAGATAACTCCAGCAATACCCACCAGAGACTTCGAACTTGTTAAATGTACGCTAATTACGCTGCAAATGAGCATTTAATCATAGCTTCTTAATATCTCATATGAGAGATTCTGATCTAAAATAAAAAGAAACGTAAACATGAAAAGGAATGGGCACCACTGACATTCATAAAAACTTATCTAAACCTAGTCTACTTCAAAATTCAGTTATATAGTATTTCAGAAAGTGTGCATGCGTATATGCCCTTAAAGAAAATTGCATTATTCAAAGGTTGGATCGGTTTTCACAAAAGAGCCGCTCATTAAGCTTTTATTGGATTCATTATTCTCAGACAGCCATTATGCTGGCATGTTAGAAATTTAAATTCAAAGGGAAAACAAGATAAAGAATTTTTTTACATAAGTTTACAGCATGCTTGTATATCTACATAGAAACTTCTACTCAATGTAAAGAAGAAGAGGAAAATATTAAATTCTCACTTTAATTTCTTTTTCATTGTTGCCTCCACAACCCAATCACCAACACAATTAAAATCAGTTCCTCTAGGAAGAAGATCAACCTAAAATAATCAGACACAAAGCAATGTCATTCAAATATTTTATTCAAAACAAATCAATAGAAGCATAGAATAGCATGAACGGGAATCATCCGAGGCTGCTTATATTGCCAACTGGTGTTACCTTTGTTATGACCAATATTATTGGATTTGAACCAGCAAGATCACGCACACGAGCCAAAAAGCTGCCATTGAAGTCCACTATGTCAACCTATATACAATTACCAAACTAAAAACAGTAAGTGGTATAGCCCTAATTTGCTATCCGATCATAACCAAAACAACATATATATGCACAAGAGATCACAACAAACTGCATCGAGTCAAAAAGCATGAAGTTTCAGGATTGTTCCGCACTTCATAATCTACAATGCATATGCAGTATGCTTACCAATTTCACAATAAGAGCTTTCTCTAGACGCAAATGAGAGAGCTTTTCACGTAGCTCCTCTGCCGTAACGAATTGCTTTCCCCCAGAATAGCCTCCATTTCCACCAACAGCAGTAATCATATGTCCATGAGACAAAAGCTTACACCTCCCACATAACACCGTTTTTAGCTGTCGATGTTTCTTCTTCTGCGCCACCCAAACATACATACACTTCAGCAATCAAATCAGCAATGAACCGTGAATGGCAGATATATTACTTACCAGATTGTATGTCTCAAGTTCCACGTAACCTGGAGCATCGGTCTCAGTTGTCTGCAATGGAGCGCCACAGCCATAACAGCTGGCAACAGTAGAGTAAGAAGCTTTCACTGCTTTGTCTTTATCCTTCTGCTTCTTTTTCTTCTTCTGTTCACGTAATTCTGCGAGGAATGCGGCAGATTGCTGGCGTTGTAGAAATATGTCGCCTCTGGTTGGGGCCGAGGGCCCGGCGCCGCCGAGTTCGGGTACGGTCACTGAGGAATCGGTTTCCGTAGATTTACAAAAGATGAGAGTGGGTGGTGATGGTCTGTGGAAAGCTAATTTGGGCAAAATGAGAAATGGGTTAGGGTTTTGAAATAGTGAGAGGAAGAAGGGTTTAGGCACCAACGCCATTGATGATGAGTGATGACTACTGCGACAGTGGTTCAACTCTGGAAGATAGTATCTGATAGTGTCGAAAGAGTCGTCCAACAACTAAAACACGCTTCTTAATCCAATGAATTTTTTTATTAAAATTATTATAAGCATGTTTTAGACTAGGGTAAATGGTCTATTATGCCCTCGTTCTATTGATTCAAATAATATATATATATATATATATATATATATATATATATATATATATGAATCCCATGTATTACACGGGTTGTAAAATTACAATTTAAAAAAATATAATTTAAGTCTAATATAACTATTTAATCAACAATTCAAAAAAAATATAATTCAAGTTTATTATAACTATATATTTATTCAATTATAATCTAATATAAGTTTATATTGAAGAGTAAAATTCAATTTATATACACTCAAATGTGAATTTGTTTCCATCGGTAAAAGTTTAATTTTTTTGTTAAATTGATGTATCAAATTTTTTTTAAAAAAAATTATTGAATTAGTTTTTTAAATTTCGTTATGATTGTTGTTCCAGAATTAAATTAATTAAAAAAATTGAATATATTAATTCAATATAAATGAATTTGATGAAATAAGGAAAAAGAAATTAATTAAAAGAAAATTTGAAAAATATAAAAGAATTTGCATAAAATTAATTAATATAGATTTTAGAAAATAATAATAAAAATAGATACCTTCCTTCAAAACTTGAATAGGATTTGAAGAAAACTTTTGTTTTGACTTATGTATGATAAATAAATGAATAAAGAGATTATTTATAGGTGGAGGGTATATTATTTACACAAAAATTCACATAAAAAACTCCAAAAAATTAAAAAAACAAAAAAAAAAGTTTAAATAAAAAAAAATAATCAAAAGAGAATGTAAAAAATATAAAAGAAATAGCAAAAGTTAATTTAAAAAAAAAGGAAAAACTTTCTTTAGAAAGTGAAGATGGCTTTTGTTAAACAAAGAGTTTTATTATATAAGTGGAAAGGGATCAATTTTTTTTTTTATTTTTTTTAAACTTTTTATGTTTCTAAATAAGATTTGATTTAATTTTTATTTAATCTAATCATATAAATATTCGAATATTTAAAAAAATAAAAATTAATGTATTTATCATTAAATATTAATTAATAATTATTAAAATTAAAATTAATTCAGGTGAGGACACATCATAAATATTTAAAATTTCACAAACACTTAGAAAAAATAATCTAAATAGAAATCATAAAAAAATATTTAAAAATAACATTAAAAGTAACAATGAAAAAAATTATTAATATAAAAAAATAAAAGATTAAAATATTACATACTAATATAAAATAATATAACAGAATTAAAAAAAATAAAGCAAAAGTTAATCAAAAGAGAATTTAAAAAATACTCCTAAAAGAAAGAGCAAAATCATAAAAATAAAAAAAATTACATCATTAGATCTTAAAAAATAAATTATTATGTATCATTAAATTTTAATGTTGGTGAAAATAAAAAAAAAACAAAAAAAAATTAAAACAAATAAATTATAAGAGACATAACGAATTTTTTTTTATAAAATTAGAAAAATATAAAATAAAAATTATAATAAAATTAATATATGTTATTAAAAAATAAAAAGAAATTTATTATAAATAAATTCAAAGAAATAAGAAAAGAAAAAGAAGCCATAACAAAAATAATTAAATAAATTGTAAAATCATAAAAAAAATTAATAACCTGAAAAAAATAAAAAATGACATACTAATAATTATAAAAAAAAGAATAATCAAAAGATTACGTACTAACAATTTAAAAAAAACTAAAACAAAATAAATAAATAAATAAATAATCAAAAGAGAATATAAAAATATAAAAGAAACAGTAAGAAAAATATAATTAAAAGTGAAATCATAAAATAATTTAATTTAAATAAATAGTAAAATTAACAATAAAAAAATTAATTACATAAAAAAATTCAAAAAGTTATAAAATTACATACTAACAATTAAAAAAAATAAAATAAATAAATAAATAAATAATTTAAAAAATATAAAAGAACATATAAAAGAACAACAAATATTAATCAATAAGAATAATAATTAAAACGGATACCTTTCTTGAGAATTTGAAGAAAGCTTTTGTTCGCCGCGATGAATAAATTAGTATTTTTATAACCGGACCGGATAACCGGTAGATGCAACGGTTCGAGGTTCAACCGGTTGGACCGGTTCAACCTGCGGTTCAATCGAAAAATTGAATTTACATATTTCAATTATATTTTATAATATTACAATTCATTAAAAAAATTATAATAACCAAAATTATTTTATAAAGAGAAAATTCAATTTATATAAAAATATAATTAGATAAAATATTTATAATTTATAATTCATATTTTATACACATTTTTATATATTCTCTAAATAGCATATTAAATAATTTATACTCAAACTGTTATACATCTGGTGCACCACTCCAAGAAAATTACATAATTTACTTCAAAATTTAAATATTATATTTTAAAATAAATAAAAATAAAAGTAAAATAATATAAAAATATAAAATATAAAAAGAAAAATAGAAAAATTAAAAAATAAAATAAAAAAACTGATTGGATCGGTTCAACTATTTTTTTGTTTTTTTTTTATTTTGGCCGGTTCAATTCGCTTCAATTCAAAAAATAGTTTTATAGGGGTTTTGGATCGGTTTAGAGGCCAGTTCCCGGTTAAACCGGCCGGTCCAACCGATTTTTAAAATTACTGGAATAAATTATGTGTGTAGAATGAATAAATAAAAATCTTATTTACAGATGAGAAATGGATAAATTTTCTAAATCTTAAAGTAAATATAAGTATTTGTCTAATTTTGATTTGATAATATCATGTTCAAATCTTAAAATAATATATGTATTTATCTACATTAAAATTTAATTAATAATTAAAATAATTGAGATTTATTCTAGTGGCGACACCTC
Organism: Pogostemon cablin; assembly: GCA_023678885.1. Lineage (NCBI taxonomy): Eukaryota > Viridiplantae > Streptophyta > Magnoliopsida > Lamiales > Lamiaceae > Pogostemon > Pogostemon cablin. Next base: position 20,689,122 of record CM042997.1, on the reverse strand, counting down.
ATCAAAATTAAACTCTCCTTTGGTATATTAAAAATATATATCCTATATATAATTGGGGAATAGTCAGTTTTCGATCTGTTTCTTCCCCGTTACCGGTTGCTCCCCTTCCACGTGTCTAACTCCCTCACACTCTCTAACGTGTCTGAAAGAATAGGAATTCACCCGCTTCTCCCATCAGACAAAGCTTATCTCCTGCGCCGCCCATCCGCTCTTTTTCATGTCTTTTCTCCCTCGGTGAAGTTCATCTCTCGCGCCGCCATCTCTCATCCTATCTGTCTGTTCCACTCCCTCCTTTGTGCCTTCTTCTATGGCTGAAATTCGTAAAGTTATTTTTGGGATTTTTTGGGCCTTCCTTTTAATTAGCCCTAATTTCCTTGCAGATTTAACACGTGTAGCGTTTTTGTTCTGTTTCAGGTATCTTTTCTACATTCAAGTTCCCCACTTCTTGGTGAGCGACTCCTCCTGGTTTTTCGTCTACGCATACGCTTTGGTTTTCCCATTTCGCCCACATCCATGGGGCCGAACCCTAATTTAAACCAAAATTACTGCTTAATTTCTGAGCTTTCATCTTTCATGTTCATAGAATTCTTCCGTGGGCATTGACATTTTTACAATACTTACATTCACTGCCTTTCTGTTTTCATAAAAGGGGGAACTGGGTTAAGCTCATATGTGGTGCTAGCTTTGAGGTATTATTCAATACCACTATTTCTATTATTTTATAATCCATAAGATATCAAGTGAATTCTTTTACTTTTTCTTCATGTAGGATGTGATTGACATCAGGAATCTTTCTCTGGTTTACACCCTTTCTGGAGGTAAAAATTAATATTTAACCAAGAGATTTATGCAAAGATCTAAAGATTGCTATTCTGTACCTAAATATGCTGATTATACATTTAGTCAAATATCAAATCTTTAGATCGAATTTACTTCCATGGGTTAAGTTGAGTGGAATGAAAAATCACACTCCTCTTATTACAAAGTTCTAAGATGAATGAATATGTATGCAAATTGAGAATGAATAGATAAGAAATGTAACAATTTACATGTCTAAATGAGAGTTCTTGCAAAATCCATGTTAAAAAGGTCAAGTTTTGTTGTAAATAAAATTTGTCCATGGAGGTTATATCATTCCATTGTGCTGTCTGGATACATTCCTTGGAATAGGTTGATCAAAATTATGTAAGCTGTAAATACGTTTACTTGAATAGAATTCAAGGATTCTTTATCGAAAAATGATGTTCAAGAGTTTGATTATGAAATTTATATCTGTTAGCGATACAGTTCCATATAATGTCATATTGTGCTGTGTGAATCCATTCGTGGAAAGGGCATATCAAACTCAAATAACTTGTTATGCCTTCAAAAAGTAACATTTGTTCTTAATGTAGTGTTTACTGCAGTTGATTGCATTGATTCTGCTGCTGAGGCATCAATGGTAAAAGCTGTAAATGATAGGATTAAAGCAGCCCAAGATATTTATCCCATTCGAAGGCCGTGGGTGATGATCATTGTGAATGATAGTGAAGATCTGCATTTCGTAAAGCTAGTACTCTACATTATTTTATCACTTCATGTTTCATATATTTACCATGAATGAGAATGAAGGATTCTCCAAAATTGTCGTGCTAATTCAGTAATTCCTGTGTCATTATGTCATTAAAACCAAAATAGTTAGAAAAGGACCATCAACATGCTTGTCACCATTTTTTTCCACAGTTGGTCCAGATGATTGCCCACCAGATTTGCTCAAAGTTATGTGAGAATGTTTGTTCTGTTGGCGCAACCTCTTATTCAGGAAAATCTAGTATATTCAAGGTTTGACTTTTCTCTCTCTTCCCTCTTCTAATGTCACCACTTAAAATTTAGTACAATCATACGTAACATCAATAAGAAGGGTGGTGTCTTAGCTGAAAGATGTTATGGCTGCGGTCACTAATTACCAGTGCCCTTATGATAAAATAAGTAAGCACCATCATTTAGAACATCTCATGGTACATGTTATTCTCATCCAGCTTTCTAGATGTCAATCTGTTCTATGTTATTACACTAAATTTACTGGTATAATTGGTTGAATCAGGTGCAATTACGTACATACGTGATACTATTGCTACAACAGATCTACTTAAGCAGGATGAAGTTGATGCTATAGAAATTTACACAAGTGGAAGGTAGTTTTGAAAGTGTCAATATAAGATTTGGTTTGGTTGTGTATAAATAATCAATACAATTATATAGATCAAGAGTTTTGATTTAAGATCTTCACTTGCATCTTGTCAAAATTCTTGTAAAAGAACAAGATTTTTGTTCTTCTTCAAAATCTTTTTTTTAAGTCTTAAACATTTAAGTCAATTTTCATGTTGATCTAAATTATGTTAGTTAATGTAGTGGTCATTCATAGGCAGGAAGATTCATTCCAAAAACTTTGGAATGGTCTTGGAGATTCAGTACAGAAGCTGAAGCTTGTCGCAGTAAGTTAATCTCTGTTACGTGAATATTTTGTTTCTTCGGGTGATTATGAATTCAAATTAAGAATTAGTACTTGTTGTCATGATCTAATGCAGGTAAGCCTGCCTGATATTGGAGACTTAACAATACCTGCAATGAATTCTATGTACACGACAATAAAATCCAATATTCCTCTAAGGTGCTGTCAGTCGGCCTTCTATTTAAGAAATCATGCAGCATTGAGATATATCCAAGGTAATTATTGTGTTTAATTTTTCGGTTAATAGATTGTTAAATTTTCCAGCTTCAAATACTAAAACCTTAGAAGCTATACTAAGTGTCTGCATTCGTCTAAATTAATTTCTTGATTCCTTTGTCACACATGTTAGTATTACAATATATTCACAAATAACGAACTAGAGTGTTATAATGCATTCGCAAATAATGGGCCAGCACCTCACAATATATATATATATATATATATATATATATATATATATATATATATATTATTAACATTCGATCGTTTGGTTAATATGAACCGTTAGGGTTCCATGCGTTTCTAAATACATTTCACCAGGGTATGTTGAAGAAGAAAGATTCTCACCGGCAGCATGAGCGGCCTCACGGTTTTTGGCATAACTTCCTCATTCGATCTCTAATTTGAGTGATTTATGCGCCAATACAATCCTCTCTTAAGTGGCTTTCCAACAGTGCATCACACGTCTAGTTCTGAATTCCACATGAGTTTAGAAAAATCATGGAAGTTGACAAACAACAGCAGCAAACAACCTTCTGATCTTCTGCTGTATTCCCAAGTCTAATCTTGACGTCGTGTGGGCGACGATCCTCAAGATCTTCTCAATCTACTGCTCACTTTCCCTACTCACGGTGTTAGGCATGAATTATTTATTAGGGTTTCCAGACAGCTGAGATGACTTATATATGGGCTACAGTAGGGACCGGGAAGAGAATTAGAGTGGGGCCTCCATTGGGTTTAAGTATACAAGTTTAGCCCAAAACTTATACTTAAGTCCAATAATAATAGTATATGCCACTAAAATATTATTAATGCACTACCGTTCTAATCCCATAATTACGCTATGGGCTCCTTCTTATTATGAGCCCGACAGTCTCCCCATGTTTAAGATATACAATGCCAATTAATTAATTAAGTTACTGACAACTCCATTAACTAATATCTCATCCAAGAGTAGTACCACTCAATCTCATTATCATGCTGGAATAAATCTGCCTGCAGGGTTTACATGATAATCCTTATGAGCTCCTCAAGGGTTCATCATCAACCTATAGCGGACACGGATTCCTTCTACAATCAACATCACACCATAGAGACAACACTACTTCCCAACTCACAGAGTTTGTTGATTTAATTATATGTAAATCTCACCCATTGATGAATCAAAGAAACACATACTGTCTTACGTGTCGAGGTTAATGTATAGGGATTAAGAGCACGAACATTCATAATAACTTTGATCAAGTTCTCCTCTCCACTAGAGACTTAAATAGGCATCAGAGAGCATTCTTAGTGAGAACACATTTATATTTTCTCAAGCAGTAAGAATTAAAACCAAGATTCTTTTATAATCATCTAATTTTGGACAAGTAAATATAACTTCTTTTAGTTAACAATAAGTGAAATAAAACCATTTGAAAATACAGAGAATCACATAAATATATACACCGATCAAATCTTCGAATTTATCCATTTATATTGATTCTCTCAAAAAAATATAAAAATAAAATTCACCGATATCTCAAACATCGTGAGTCTGCATGCCACGATAGTGTGGACGCATACAAACTCGAACATTTACAAGAGAAGGTTTTACCCATTAGTTTCATTTGTCAACCTAACTTCATGATAAAATAATTAATAGTCAGTTCCTCTTTAGCCATGCAAATAACAACAGTGACTCCGATGGGGAGGGTACTTATTATTTGCATCTAAGTATTCACTATTATTTGATCTCAAGTCCATTGCATAAGCTTGTGTAACTTACAGATGGAGAAGTACACACGTGCTCGTATAACTTCCTACAATCATTAATTATAAGTTTGTACCAGTGAACTGCATATAAACTCATCCGATAGGGAGGTAGGCACTATAGCCAACGCGCAAATTCATATGCATCACATTACAAACAATAATTATTTGTAGAAGTCTGCACCAGCAATCTATGAATAAACTCATCCGATGGGGAGGAAGGCCCTAATGGCGACGCGCAAGTTTATTCACATCACTTACAAACCAATAATGGAGGCCGCGGGAATTATTAACCAATCCCCTCTCCACTTAGTTATTTAACACCAACAGTTTTTACATGCATATAATATTCAAGAATAAAATACACAACCTAGCATACTTCTATTACGGCAAATAAAGCAGTAAATCATAGAGAACATGCATATCATATATAATAACAATGAGATAATTAAATCAAATTATAAATAGTTATATCAGCGAATACGATTGTTCACCACCAAGCATGAATGTGGACAACGCAGACGAGAAGCCTAGCTATGCTACGGGTCAAGCTCGACTTGAGCAGATCTGCATGCTAGGGCTCGACTCGAGTAGACTCGTCTACCTTCCAGCATGTCGCCAGTCAGCTCGCCCGACGCCACGACCTCCTACAGGCATTGAAGCTCGACTCGTGCTCAGCAATATCAGACTCACTCAGAACAGCACAGACTCAATTTGACCGCCATGCTTACTCGCTCGGAATGTTGTGAAGTCTCGCTCGAAACCTCCTGACTTGTGCCACACGCCAATGCTGCCTTCACGTGACAACGTCCCTGTTCCGAAAGCTACTTGTACGCTAGTGTCCAGCGAGCCTCCAGCCATGAGCACTGGAAGTCTCGCGGGTCTGCAGCTCATGATAGTGCCAACTGCTGGCCATGCAATCCGCTGCAGCCACCTGCTGATCATGCTCCATCAGCGTGTCATCGTTCAATCATGGCATTGTGGATCTCCCGTGCTGTCGCGTCCTGGCGGGCTTTTTCTCCAGCAACTGTCTGCCGCCAGCCATGAACAGTGCCATCGTTGACTTGCACTATTATACTGCCGTCACTACTAGCGATTCAAAAAACATGCAGCCCTATCATTCCGTCGGCCCATCAGCGCATCTCCCAGCGCTGAAATCCTGCCTCGTGCATCCTTCTGGGCACCATCACACGATCATATGCCTAGTAGGCAGCCCAGCAGCAGTCACGCCTCCTCCGCCAGTGCCAAGATATCATCGACATGCCTGACATCATACGCCAAGCCCGACAGCATGCCTGACCATGTGATCAGCCTTGATCAGCCTGCAACTGTGTATGTCAAGAACTTAAACGGGCTTTATACCCAGTTCTTCACACGGTACCCTACAACCCACGCCATCATGCCTAGCATTCTGCCTGGCTCCTTGCACCTGCTCCATCATGTCGTCTCGTCGCCTTTCACCAATCAGTCGTTTGAAGACGCTACCGATGCAGTAGTGTGCCACCGTAAATGATATAGGGTATACAACAAGATATCAAAATACTCAAAACCCTAATTCACGTAGGCATAAAAAATCCTAGCCTAACATGTCACGCTTCACCATGAAATCGAAGCTCTGATATAAATTATTTACATTTGATTATTTGGTTAACATGAACCGTTAGGGTTCCATGTGTATTATCTTTAACCAGGGTATGTTGAAGAAGAAAGATTCTCACCGGCAGCATGTGCGGCCTCACAGTTTTGGGCATAACTTCCTCATTCGATCTCTAATTTGAGTGATCTATACCCCAAAATGATCCTGTCTGCAGTGGCTTTCCAACAGTGTATCACACGTCCAGTTCTGAGTTCAACACGATTTTAAAAAAATTGTGGAAGTTGTCAAACAGCAGCAGTAAACAACCTTTCGATCTTCTGCTGTATCCCAAGTCTAATCTTGACGTCGTGTGGGCGACGATCCTCAAGATCTTCTCAATTTGCTGTTCACTTTTCCTACTCACAGTGTTAGGTGTGAATTACTTATTAGGGTTTCCAAACAGCTGAGATGACTTATATATGGGCTACAGTAGAGATTAGGAGAAGAATTAGAGTTGGGCCTCCATTGGGCTTAAGTATCCAAGTTTTGCCTAAAACTTATACTTAAGTCCAATAATAATAATATATACCACTAAAATATTATTAGTGCACTACCGTTCTAATCCCATAATTATGATATGGACTCCTTCTTATTATGAGCTCGACAGTCTCCCCATATTTAAGATATATAATGCACATTAATTAATTAAGTTACTGACAACTCCATTAATTAATATACTCAACCTCATTATCATGCTGGAATAAATTCACCTGCAGGGTTTACATGATAATCCTTATGAGCTCCTCAAGGGGATATCATCAATATATAGTGGATACGGATTCCTTCTACAATCAACATCACACCATTGAGACAACACTACTTCCCAACTCACCGAGTTTGATGATTTAATTACATGTAAATCTCACCCATTGATGAATAAAAAAAATACATACTGCGTTACGTGTCGAGGTTATTGTATAGGGATTAAGAGCACGAACATCCATAATAACTGAGATCAAGTTCTTCTACATAGTCAGTATAAGTCGAACGATCTCAAGCGGTCCTGCTCAATACACACAAAGCGCACTAATGTGATTCTATAGTCAAGACAAACTAATACCAAATCACACTACAACCATCCCGATAGAGAGTCCCCGTCTATCTCGGTTGTGAGCATCTATTTATACTTTATAAGGAAACCGATAATATAATCTTCCGCGTGTTGTCGCACAACATATTGTCTACAGTATAAAGTAAGTGGACTATTGCATTGAACATATAAATAAATTATAAGACGCAATTATTTGATCAATGATTCTCATTTTAAATATTATTAAAACATTGTTCATACTAAAGCTAGGCTTTTAGTATACTCCCTTCGTCCCACGTTAAGGTTTATACTTTCCATTTTGGGTTGTCCCAAGTTAAGGTTTACATTTTATTTTTATCAAATTGGGCCCACACAAAATCATTAATTATTCCATTTAGGACACACACACAACACTAATACAACTACCCACTTTATATTAAATATTATTTCACTCACCTCACTATACATTAAAATATTATACTCCTTAATCTCCGTGCAAAAAGCAAACATCAACGTTACCATGGAACGGAGGGAGTACAATCCAACATATATTACAAATAAAGTTTTTATCCTTATGCAATGGGACAATTATGCCCTTTAAATTTTAAAAATGAACATTCATGCCCTTTTGTAAAAAAAAATTATTGACGTTGATGTCTAATTTTTTTTATAAGTTAATTTGCAAACATTCCAACAATAATTTTTTTTTTAAATTTTAAATTGAATTAAAGAAATTATCACAAGCTTGTCATCTACCATTTCAAATTTTAGATTTGATATTAATAAGTGTATGGAGTATTATTTGTGCCATATTTTTTTGGAATTTTCTTACAACTAATTTAATCTTATTCCAAGTTGAATTCCAACCAATCCAACCGTTAAAATGTTACAAACTTGATGTCAAAACATACATCTTCTTATGAATTTTTTATTTAGGGTTTGATTTTTAAATCCAATATTAATAGAATGTGTCAAAAGTTAGTGGGTTACAAAAAAATTATTGTATTAAAAATATTGTTTTACAATGAAATTTTCATTAAAAAAATATGTATAAATTAATGGTTGATAAATTTAAACTTTAATAGAGAAAAAGTTTGTAAGAAGTTCATTTCAATATAAATTTTGAAATTTTTAACGATATAATCATTTGGAAATATTCATAAAAACGCTTCAAAATATTTAGGGACATAATTGTTCTTTTGTATAAAGATAAGGAATTTATTTGTAAAAAAATAAAAATAAAATTAAGAGCTTATTTGATCTTGGAGCAATAATTCAAGATGTAAAGCACTCAAGTTATCACAATGAACCTTCACAACACTCTGATTTATACCAAACTCCATTATAATCTCTCTTAATCAGATGCTCTCTTCTTCAGTAAGGGTTATGAATTCTAATTCAGTAGTTAACAATGCTACCACAGATTGGTGAGTAGCCTTCCAACTAATTGCACATCCACATAAGGTGAAGACATAACTGGTAAGAGAGTTCCTTGAGTCAATACTTGCAGCAAAATTAGCATCCACAAACCCCTCTAACACTGCATCTTCATACTCCTTCCTCTGAAATATTAAACTAGTTTTTACAGTTCTTTTCACATACCTCATCATCCACTTAACTACTTCCCAATGAGCTTTACCTGGATTTCCCATGTATCTGCTAATAACACTCATTGAATATGCTAAATCAGGTCTACAATAAACCATAGAGTACATCAAACTACCAACTGAGTTTGCATATGGAATGTTCATCATAAGCTCCCTTTCTTCTTCTGTTTTAGATTGCTGATCTTGAGTATATTTTACTCTTTGTTCGCTAGGTTTAGTTGTTGGCATTCGATCGTTTGGTTAACGTAAACCATTAAGGTTTTATACATTTCTAATTCAGAGGAAGCAAGAAAATAAAGAAACATATTACCTTTCATCAGGCAGCTTACGCAGCCTCACTGTTTTGAGCATAACTCCCTCATCTGATCTCCGATTTGAGTGATCTATACGCCAAAATGATCCTCTCTTCCATGGCTTTCTGCCAGTATATACATGTCCATTTCTAATGTCTATACTATTTTATAAAAATCATGCAAGTTGGCGGACAGCAGCAGTAAACGACCTCTTGATCTTCTGTTGTATTCCCAAGTCCAATCTCGATGTCGTGTGGGCGACGATCCTCGAGATCTTCTCAATCTGCTATTCTCTAACCCCCTTCACATGTTAGGCATGATTAATCAGTTAGATTCTGGACAACTGAGATGACTTATATATGGGCTACAGCAGGGACCAGGAGGAGAAATTAGAGTTGGGCCTCCATTGGGCTTAAGTATCCAAGCTTAGCCCAAAGCTTATACTTAAGTCCAATAATAATAATATATACCACTAAAATATTATTACTGCACTACCATTCTAATCCCATAATTACGTTATGGGCTCCTTCTTGTTATGAGCTCGTTAGTCTCCCCATATTTAAGATATACAATGCCCATTAATTAATTAAGTAACTGGCAACTCCATTAATTAATATCTAATTTGAGAGTAGTACTACTCAACCTCATTATCATGCCAGAATAAATCCACCTACACGGTTTACATGATAATCCTTATGGGCTCCTCAAGGGGACATCATCAACCTATAACGGACACGGATTCCTTCTACAATCAACAGCACACCATAGAGACAACACTATTTCCCAACTCACTGAGTTTGTTGATTTAATTACATGTAAATCTCACCCATTGATGAATTAAAAAAATACATACAGCCTTACGTGTCGAGGTTATTGTATAGGGATTAAGAGCACGAATATCCATAATAACTGAGATCAAGTTCTCCTATATAGTCAGTATAAGTCGAATGATCTCAAACGGTCCTGCTCAATACACACAAAGTGCACTAATGTGATTCTATAGTCAAGACAAACTAATACCAAATTACACTACAACCATCCCGATAGAGAGTCCCCGTCTATCTAGGTTGTGAGCATTTGTTTATACTTTATAAGGAAACCGATAATATGATCTTCCGAGTGTTATCGCATAACATATTATCTACAGTATAAAGTAAATAGACTATTGCATCGACATATAAATAAATTATAAGACGCAATCATTTGATCATATGATTCTCATTTTAAATAAATTGTTAAAACATTATTCATACTAAAACTAGACTTTTAGTATACAATCCAACAATCTCCCACTTATACTAAAAGACTATGTTGTCATGTCTTCTGCCATACATCAGATTCCCTCTCCCACTACACGACCATCAAAAGCTCTCGCCTTAAGGTCCTTGTAAATAGATTTACTAAGTGATCATCCCATGTAATCTTGACAACAACAACCTTCTCCTCATCATACGATTTCTCGTAATAGGTGGTACTTGCTCTTAATATGTTTAACTGCCTTATGGACTCGTGATTCCTTCAAGTTTACAACTGCACCATTATCATCACAATAAATTGTGATAACCTTGGGCAAACTCAGAATCACTTCCAAGTTCATAATGAAGTTTCTGGAGTCATACAGATACTTTGGCTACCTCATAGACTCCAATTTATCATCTTTCCATGGTGGAGTCCGGAGTCTGAAATATATTTCTATATAACACTCCTCCATCTTATGACTCTACTTCCTAAAATCAAACACATAACCTTTGAGGTGGATTTACTGCCTCCCTATTGATTAGAGCTATTTTCACATAGATTTTAGTGTCTTTTTATTTGTGTTTTTATATTATTTTATCCGTATTTTATATGTTATTTGGTTATGTTTTGTGTTTTTATTGAAATGTGTGTGAATGAGCTTAAACTTAAGATTTTCACTTTTTATTGGATGCTAAACATGATAAGGAAGATGTAGGAAAAAACGGATCTCAATTCGGAGTTGAAACGAGGGAGAACGGGCAAAAACAGAAGCTGCACAACATGGGTCGTGTGCAGCACACGACCCTGTCAGAATGGCCGTGCGCTGACACTAGAAACACCAACTCGGCCACGCCTGTGGCAGAGTGCAGAACACAGCCCGTGCCCAGTACAAACACACGGCCCGTGCACCGCGCACGGGCCTGTCCCGAAAGCCATGCGATAACGTCAGAAAACACAACACGGCCACCCCTGTGGCCGTGTGCTGTGCACGAGTCGTGCACTGTGTTAGAACACGGGGCGTGCGGCGGAGCTCGAGCCGTGTTGGTGCAAAAATGCAGGAAATTGCTAGAATCTTCTAGAAGGCCCATATGGGGTATAAATAGACCCCATTTCAACACTTTGAAGATCAGATCCGAAATTCCCATCCTCTACACACACATCACACACCATTTCTTCCATTTTTCACCATCATCTTCATCCATCTTCATCCATCTTCATCCACCCATCATATCTTCCATTTTTGGTGCTAAAGACTTCAAATCAAGAGCTAGAGGTGGAGATCAAGAAGAATAGAAGATTCTCTTCAAGAAATTGATAGGGAAGAATCCATTCATTTTGTATTTCTTTAGATCTAAGACTATGGGTATTTGTAATGAATCATTTATGTGTTTTATTACTTTTATCATGTTAGGCTAATCCCTCTAGTGGGATTAGGAGCATGAAGAGCATATTAGATTTGTTGGCAATTGGACCGTGCGGTTCAACGTGATCCGTTAGGGAAAACAGGCAAACAATCAGCGGAAGCATAAAAAGTGTTTACCGTACTTCTGGGTCGATGTAGAGGATGAACAGCAGTGAAGAACACCTCTGATCTTCTACCGTATGTCCCAAAGTCAACTCTGGTGTTGGGTGGTCAACAATCCCCAGAGTTCTCTCAATCTGCTCTCTGTTCTCTCCCGTATTTCAGAATGAGGCACTCACATCGGGTTAACAGGAACTGAGATGACTTATATACTTGGGCTACAGCAGGGACCAGGAGGAGAAATTGGGCTGGGCCTTAATTGAATTTAATTAACCAAGCTTAGCCCAAAGCTTTTAATTAAATCCAATAATAATAATATAGTCCACTAAAATATTATTACTGCACTACCCGTCCAATCCCAAAATTATGTTCTGGGCTCCTTCTTATTATGAGCCCGATAGTCTTCCCATGTTTAAGATATACAATGTCCATTAATTAATTAAGTTACTGACAACTCAAATTAATTAATATCTCATCCAAGAGTAGTACCACTCAACCTTATTATCATGCCGGAAATTAATCCACTTGCAAGATTTACATGATAAACCTTATGAGCTCCTCAAGGGGACATCATCAACCTATGACGGACATGGATTCCTTCTACAATCAACATCACACCATAGATACAGCACTATTTCCCAACTCACCGAGTTTGTTGATTTAATACTTATAAATCTCACCCATTGATGAATCAAAGAAATACATACTGCCCTACGTGTCGAGGTTATTGTATAGGGATTAAGAGCACGAACTTCCATAATAACAGAGATCAAGTTCTACTATATAGTCAGTATAAGAAGAACGATCTCAGGCGGTCCTGCTCAATACACACAAGTGCACTAATGTGATTCTATAGCCAAGACAAGCTAATACCAAACCACACTACAACCATACCGATAGAGAGTCCCCGTCTATCTCAGTTGTGAGCATCTGTTTATACTTTATAAGGAAACCGATAATATGATCTTCTGCGTGTTGTCGCACAACATATTATCTACAGTATAAAGTAAATGGACTATTGCATCATGCATATAAAATAAATTATAAGATGCAATCATTTGATCAATGATTCTCATTTCAAATATTGTTATGACATTGTTCATACTAAAGCTAGACTTTTAGTATACAATCCAACAATCTCCCACTTATACTAAAAGACTATGCTGTCATGTCTTCTGCCATACATCTGATTCCTACTCCCACTACACGACCATTAAAAGCTCTCGCCTTAAGGTCCTTGTAAATGGTTTACTAGGTAATCATCCGATGCAATCTAGGCGACAACAACCTTCCCCTCATCATACGATTTCTCGTAATAGGTGGTACTCGCGCTCCATGTGTTTAATTGCCTTATGGACTTGTGATTTCTTCAAGTTTGCAACTGCACCAATATCATCAATGTAAATTGTGATTACCTTGGGCAAACTTAGAACCACTTCAAAGTCCATTATGAAGTCTCTAGAGTCATATAGATACTTTGGCTGCCTCATAGGCTCCAATTCATCATCTTTCCATGATGGAGTCTGGAGTCTGAAATATATTTCTATATAACACTCCTCCACATTATGACTCTACTTCCTAAGATTAAACACATAACCTTTGAGGTGATTTTACTGCCGTCCAATCTGACTAAAAAATCTGAATCTACGTAATCCACAAGAAGCAGTGAATCTGTCCAGTAAGTCCACATATAATTTCCAGTCCTTCTCAGGCACTTTATAAATGTCTTACCACAGTTCATCATTCTTGTTCCGGGTTACGTTGATACCTACTGTTCATGCATTCAGCAAAACAGATATCCAACATCGTTCATAGCATTTCTTAGATTAAGCTTCCTTATTCGCCGAAGCATAAGGAACCGCTTTCATCCTCTTTATCTTCTTCTTGTGTCTCAAAGACACATTCACTTAGATAAATTTACATGCTAAACGAGTATGTACTGTATCATTTTATGAAACTTGAGATAAGCATAATATCCTTTCTTGTGATCCGTATTACCGTGATCAAAAGGATATATTTTGCCTTTTTTAAGTCCTTCATCTCTACCGCTTTATTAACCGTACCCATACGCCCGATAATACTCTTTCATTGTCTCCAATGAGCAAGATACTATCTACGTATAGTACAAGAAATACCACTACGTTTCTGTCACTCTTTACAACACACAAGACTCATCCGCTCATTGATTTAAATCCATGCCACTGGATTACCTAATCAAAACAGATGCTTAACTATCTTAAAGCTTGCTTTAGTCCATCGCTGGACAATTTTAAGCTTACTATCAAAATGCTATTGGTACCTTGCAATGAATTACTGGTTGCTTCACATAGATGTTTTCCTCAAGACTTCCAATCAGGAAAGCTGTCTTGACATCTATTTGCTGTTCCTCATAATTCAATATGAGCAGCAATAAATAAAAGAATCCGGATCAACATAAGCATAGCTACCAGCGAACATGTTTCCTCATAATCGAACCATTTCTTTCTGAGTACATCTTTTCGCAACAAGCTTTGCTTCCAAGATTTTCACCTTTCTGTATGATCCTCTTTTATTTCCCTTGACCAATTGCAATGGCTTTTACACCAATTAGTGGTCATTCAAGTCCCCAGACTTAATTTAGAATCCGTAGATTCTATTTCAACATTCATTGCAACTTACTAAGATTCTGCATTTTAATCTTGTAGTGCTACGTCGCATTCGTGGGACAATACCATGTTTACTAGGGATCAAGTCTTACGACTCTCCCAAAACATATATTTATGGGTTGTCATACAACCCTCCCACTACGACAAGCCACTACATGTAATTGTGTATCAGACATGACACGCGTTGCAGTTTACCTTGTGGTATATCCTCTTGTACACTTGGTACTTATACTTAGTGTTTTCCTCTCACAACTTATACATGGGTTTATGATTTATTACATAGTCCTTTTCCAAAAATTTAGTTATTGAGTTAACAATTATCCTTTGATCTTTTGGACTTAAATAAATCACCCTCCATTTTTCTAGGATATCTCATATACAGACAAACGTTTCACGAATTACTGTATCTAGGGCATGTCCATAAAATGAATTTAATTATTCCAAATAATTCATCATCTATCTAATCATAATCATAAGAGCCTTATACCTTCTACCCACCACACCATTCAGCTGGGGCATACCCGGTGTAGTCAACTTGAGATTTAATCTCAACTTCTGATCAATAGCTCCTAACTATCCCAAGAGGTATTCGCCATCATGATTGAATCGTAATGACTTAATATATTTTCCATGACGCTTCACTGTACCAGCCTTACAATTCTTGAATTAATCAAAGAACTTAGACATGCAGTGCATCATATAAATATATTGGTTTCCAGAATAATTTTCGAATATTCATAACCTCCTCTCGTCTGGATAATATTAGGTTCGCTTGAATCAGAATGAACTAATTCCAACATATATATCTTTGGCTCTACACCCCACAGCCTTGAAAAGGCAGTTAATCATTTTTACTTCCAAGCAAGACTCGCAAGTCCGATAGTTTCCACTTCAGATAAACCTTAGGGTCTATCGGCTATCAACTTTTGAATCCTACTTAAGTAAAATGAATTAGTCATAGACGCCAAATGTATGTTTAGTTCATTTCCGAAGGTTCCTTTCTCTTACTAATATTAGAAGATGCATTATTTAACTACTTTTTATTGCATCTGTGGGATGTACATGATTCAAGAGTATACTTTTTATCCACCAACGTACTTTAACAGGTTATAACCTCATTCCTCATTACTATGACCATGTCATTTAAATGAAATGAAGTGTCCATCCGTTAATGCATAGAAACCGAAATTAAATTCTTTCTATGAAACGTACGTAAAGATAATTTCTCATAATCAATCGTTTATTCTTATCATGAGATAAATAAACAACTCCCACTGCAATAGCAACTACCTTTGCAGTTTTACCCATGTTATTAACAATCTTATCCTTACTCAGTGATAAACATTTAGTGATTCCAGTATCTACATACTTCGTATCAGTAGATGCCATCACTAATCATGTTCAAACCATTAGTAAATAAGATATTAAATTTGTTCACATCATGATGAAAATTGGCTTTCTTTTGTCATATGTTTTGTTAGAAGTTTCCCACCATATACAACCTCTCGTATTTCAGGTAGAACTTGCTCAAAACATCTAGGCAAATTGTGAAGAATAAATTGATTTAGGTTTCCCTTTCAATTTCTATTCCAAGCTTTTCCAATTCATTCATCAATTCAACCATGATCTTCTGCCTTTTTAATTTACTCAAGTATCCGAAGAGTTACATGAGACCTCATATTTCTATGAACCTCTCATCTCTTCACTAGAGACTTTAATAGGCATCATGAGACGTCCTTTGTGAGAATACACATGTATTTTCTTAAGCAGTAATTTTCAAAACCAAGATTCTTTTCCAATCATCTAATTTGGACAAGTAAATATGATGTCTTTTAGTTAACAATTAGTGAAATAAAACCATTCGAAATTCAGAGAATCACAAATAAATTTACTGATCAAATCTTCGAATTTTATTCTTTTATATTGATTCCCTCAAAAACAATATAAAAATAAAATTCACCGACATCTCAAGCACCGTGAGTCTGCAAGCCACGTTAGGGTGGACGTTTACAAACCCGAACATTTACAAGAGAAGATTTTACCCATTAATTTCATTTGTCAAACTAACTTTATGACAAAATAATTAATAGTCGGTTCCTCTTTAGCCATGCAAATAATAGCAGTGACTCCGTTGGGGAGGATACTAATTATTTACACCTAAGTGTACACCATTATTTGATCCCAAGTCCGCTGCCCATGCTTATGTGCCTTACTGTTAGAGAAGTACACACGCGCTCAGATAACTTTCTACAACCATCAATTATATAAGTTTGTACTAGTGAACCGCATATAAGCTCATCTGTTAGGGAGGAAGGCACTATAGCCAACGCGCAAGCCCATATGCAACACATTACAACCAATAATTATTTAAAGAAGTTTGTACCAGTGATCCGTGAATAAACTCATCCGTTAGGGAGGAAGGCTCTATTGCCAACGCGCAAGTTTACTCACATCACTTACAAACCAATAATGGAGGCCGCGGGAATTAATTACCAATCCCCTCTCCCACTTAGTTATTTAAACACCGAGGGTTTTTAACATGCATATAATATTCCAGAATAAAATATACAACTTAGACATGCTTCTATTAACAACAATTTAAATAAATAAATTACATAGAACATGTCTTACACATATACAACAATAATTGACAATTAAATCAATTAATCAGTTATATAACATTAATTAATTGCATAAATAGTGGATTAATTAATTTGGGCCCTAGAGCAACAAAGGAGCACAAAATGAGCAGCATATTAAATAATTAATCAAGCCCATTTTTCATGACCCATATACTCAGCCCAAAATTAAATTAAATCCACCAAGCCCATTAGCACAAAATTAGTCCATTAATATAATTAATTAATTTATCATGCTTGGCCGATTAACCATAATTAATTAAATTCCAGCAATAAAATATTGGCCCAGCAGCCCATTAGCATTTTAATTAAAATTGGGCCCAAACACCCAAAACCAAATTAAAATTGAGCAAAGGCCAATAACAATAAACAGGCCCTGCTGAGACATCCATACATCAAGCCCATTTCCTCCATAATTAAAACCGGGCCTAGCAGGGAGCCCAATTTCATTTAATAAAAAATGGGCCCTATGGACACAGCCCAAGACCCATCTGATGCCCTAAAATAGCAGCCGCACAAGGCCTGGCAGCCGATTTTGGAACCGCCAGCAACCACCGGTCATCATCGGCGTGAAATGGTCCGGCAGCTGTTAGCGGCCGCGCCAACAGCCCACCGGCATTACCAATGACGACTGCCATCTACCGTTCACCCATCGCAGCCAACCGCGACCACTCGGAATTCGTCTCCAGAGGGCTGCGCCGATCGATGAAGAAGCAGGCCCGATTGATACCACCACGGATCCACCGTGCCACCATCATTGACTCGGAAGCCATCGACGCTGCCAATATACCAATAGCAACCAGCAATCGAATTGCTTCGCTGCCTCACCTCAGTATCTTCGGCCGTCGATTTCCACCATCAACGACATGCCACCCGTCGCTGACCTAGCCGCCGCCAGCCATGCAACATAGATCCAGCAGCCATGACGCCGAGTGCCGCCGAGCGCTCCTTCACGCCCCCACCGCCAGCCACCACTTCATCGGTCACACGATTCTTCATGCCGACAGCCACCAGCCACGCCGGATTACCAGCGCTCCGCGGTCGTGATGACTCTAGTCACCCGTAGGCTTCTTATCCAGCCACCATCGACAATTAACACCGAGACTTCACCCACCCCAGCGATCATCACCGTTGGCCCAGTCGCGTGTTAACTGGCTTTGCAGACTACATCGACTCCACCGTGCAGACCAAGGACACCAGCCGCCAGCGACACTATGCCATTGCCGTGCACCAGTCGAGGTCGTACAGCCTATCCCGTTGCCGTGTCTATGTTCTTCACTCACAACAGAGGTCGTTTTGTCCAGTCGCCGGATTTCTTGACTTCATCAGCGCCAGTCTCCGCCAACAGTTTCGCGTCGAAAGCATGGTGAAGTCGAGTGTGTATCGTGTTTCTCGTTCAGAGTAATAAACACACACAGCAATAGGGATTTTTTTTAATAAAATAATACTAAAAACCCTTAAAAAATTAGCCGATTATAAACAGATTATTACACATAATCACATAATCAATCTCATACATGCTTTAAATTTGACAAAAAAAAACACGTATGAAACAAACCCCACCTAACGTCTCATGTTTCACCACGAAACCAATGCTCTGATACCAATTGTTGGCAATTGGACCGTGCGGTTCAACGTGATCCGTTAGGGAAAACAGGCAAACAATCAGCGGAAGCATAAAACGTGTTTACCGTACTTCTGGGTCGATGTAGAGGATGAACAGCAGTGAAGAACACCTCTGATCTTCTACCGTATGTCCCAAAGTCAACTCTGGTGTTGGGTGGTCAACAATCCCCAGAGTTCTCTCAATCTGCTCTCTGTTCTCTCCCGTATTTCAGAATGAGGCACTCACATCGGGTTAACAGGAACTGAGATGACTTATATACTTGGGCTACAGCAGGGACCAGGAGGAGAAATTGGGCTGGGCCTCAATTGAATTTAATTAACCAAGCTTAGCCCAAAGCTTTTAATTAAATCCAATAATAATAATATAGTCCACTAAAATATTATTACTGCACTACCCGTCCAATCCCAAAATTATGTTCTGGGCTCCTTCTTATTATGAGCCCGATAGTCTCCCCATGTTTAAGATATACAATGTCCATTAATTAATTAAGTTACTGACAACTCAAATTAACTAATATCTCATCCAAGAGTAGTACCACTCAACCTTATTATCATGCCGGAAATTAATCCACTTGCAAGATTTACATGATAAACCTTATGAGCTCCTCAAGGGGACATCATCAACCTATGACGGACATGGATTCCTTCTACAATCAACAGCACACCATAGATACAACACTATTTCCCAACTCACCGAGTTTGTTGATTTAATACTTATAAATCTCACCCATTGATGAATCAAAGAAATACATACTGCCCTACGTGTCGAGGTTATTGTATAGGGATTAAGAGCACGAACTTCCATAATAACAGAGATCAAGTTCTACTATATAGTCAGTATAAGAAGAACGATCTCAGGCGGTCCTGCTCAATACACACAAGTGCACTAATGTGATTCTATAACCAAGACAAGCTAATACCAAACCACACTACAACCATACCGATAGAGAGTCCCCGTCTATCTCAGTTGTGAGCATCTGTTTATACTTTATAAGGAAACCGATAATATGATCTTCTGCGTGTTGTCGCACAACATATTATCTACAGTATAAAGTAAATGGACTATTGCATCATGCATATAAAATAAATTATAAGATGCAATCATTTGATCAATGATTCTCATTTCAAATATTGTTATGACATTGTTCATACTAAAGCTAGACTTTTAGTATACAATCCAACAAGATTTATATTGTCATGTGGATTAAATTGGTTTTTGGTTTAATTGATGTTGATTTCTATTCATGCAGTTTAATTGTCTTGATGTTGTGATGGCATGGTTTGTTATTCATGAATGTTTATTGGTTTAATGGATTGTTGATCAATGGATTATTTGTGGTAATTAAATGCTATCATGATGTTCATGTATGTATTGCTTGGAGTGAGACGGAAATGACCCTCTATAGTATTAGGAAGGCATGAATAGACATTGAGTTTGGGTTTGACCGAAAGGATATTTGAATTCAATGAGGAGAACCAATCCATTCGTTGGCCTTAGTACACAAAAAGGGAGAGTTTAATCTAACTAGTACCTAGATGGAAGGGGTTAATGTTGGGCTTTCATCTTAAGTGCTTTTGGGAGTCTAAAATGGATCAACAACCTTTGTAACCCGAAAGGAATCTTAGGATACATTCGTGATCACCCTTAGTCTACATCAATTGAGTTGAATTCCTTTTGCATGATAATATGAATCGAGTGAGCTTGGATGTTTCTAATCCCATGTTTTTCCATAATTGAACTTTAGCACTCATTTTCTTTACTTGTCATTTCTCTTATTTGCTATTCTTATTTACTTGCTCCTTACTTTAGTTGTTAACCAATCTCAAAACCCCCGATCATCTTTACAAAAACAACATGAACATGAGCTCACGTATTTTGCTAGTCCGAACATAACTCCTTTGTGGATTGATAATTTTTCTTGGGATATACTACTACAACGATCGAGTATTCTTGCTCGTGAGTGCTACAAAAATAGGCAAACAAGAAAATGGCGCCGTTGCCGGGGAGTTTGACGGACTAGTCGAGTACTGTGTTATTGTTTTAGTTGTTCTTGATAAGGATTCTTTTTATTTTCTTTTATTTATTATTTGTGTTTGTGGTCTCACTCTTGGCCTTTTCGTAGGTGTTTTATGATCACAAGATCAAAAGGAACAAAAATGGAGAATCAACGGGGAGACAATGTTAATTATGACCCATCCCAAGATCCTTTACAAGATCAAAGGGGGGGTACAAGAAGGAGTGCAAGAGAATCAAGAAGAGATAATGAGGAATTTCTTTGCTCAAAATCAAGAGTATATGCAATTGCTTGCCAATCAAGAAGCTCAAAGGATATTTCAACAACAAGAGTTGTCAAGGCCTAGAGCAATTAGGGATTACTTCCAACCGAGGGCCGTGCACAATATGGTTCCTCCGGTTCAAGACAATGATTATGAAATCAAGACCGGATTGATCAATATGGTCAAAGCAAATCAGTTTGGGGGAGGTCCTCTTGAAGACCCGAACACTCATCTATCTACTTTCTTGGAGGTTGCAAATACCGTCAAGATGAAGGGAGTGCCGGAGAATGCTATTCGAATGAGGTTGTTCTCTTTTTCTTTAAGAGACAAGGCTAAGGCATGGTATAATGCAATTCATTTGGGAAGTTGTAACACATGGGAAGATCTTGAGCAAAGGTTCCTAAACAAGTACTTTCCTCCTTCAAAGACGCTCCAATAGAAAAGCCTTATCACTCAATTTAGGCAATTTCTGGATGAAAGCTTTTATGAAGCATGGGAACGCTACAAGGAGATGCTAAGAAAATTCCCTCAACATGACTTTCATGAGAATCAACAAGTGGCTTTCTTCTATCAAGGGTTGAGCCAACAACATCGGATGCATGTAGATGCCTCATCAGGAGGATCTATATTCAGAGTGGATGCGATGAAAGCTATGGAAAATTTTGAAGATATTGCAATGAATGCTTATCAGTGGCCATCCGAGAGAATTTTGGGAGGTTATGCATACGGAAAGGTTGCTCTAGTGGAGAATGTGAACAAGGTGAAAAGTGATGTGTTTAAGAATGAAGGAATGAAAGAATTCAATGAGAGCATTCAAGCTTTAACAAAGCAATTGAATTTGATCACTCAAGGAGTAAGTCAAGGGGGAAGCACAAGTGCTATTGTGAATGATGAGAGCCATGTTATGCAAAGTATAGAGGATGTTGGCTACTTAGATAGGAGAAATTACCAAGGGAATTTCCAAGGTAATTATCCTTCTAACCAAGGTAACTTTCAAGGAGGATATCAAGGACAAGCTCGGGGAAGCAATTTCAATCAATCTAGTGGAAATTATCAAGCTCCAAGGAAGCATGAAAATCTTTCTTACTCTAATCCTCAAGCCACCGTGTCATTTCCTCCGGGATTCGATCCAAGTGCCAAACCATCGAATGGAGAGGGTAAAGCATCGGTGGAAGAGACATTGCTAGCATTCATGAAAAAGATGGAGGCTAGAATGGAGGAAAATGAGAAGAAGTCCGACAATAGGATGAGAGCTTTTGAACATCAAATGGGACAAATTACTTCCTCCGTTGGATCTCAACATCAACAAGGAAAGTTCCCCTCTACCACGGTAACTAATCCTAAGGAGCAATGTTTGTATGTTACTGTGTGCAACATGGAAAGTAAGGTGGAGAAAGGGTTGGTGGAAACAACAAACTTTGTTTCTAAGGTTGACGAAGTAGTTTGTGATGAAGTGGTATCAAAAATTGAGGAGGACATTGGCATCGATGAAGATTGGTCTTTGGATGATGAGATGATAATTGGTGAATTTTTGTCTTTGTTGGATGAGGAAAGTAAGTGTGATGAAGAGATGATATTGAAACAATATCATGACATTGTTGAAGTTGATGCTTCATTAAAGGTGGAAGACCCCGATAAATTCATTCTTACTTGTAAAATTGGAAATGGGGAACACTTTAATGCTATATGTGATCTTGGTTCAAGCATTAATGTGATGCCTTTGGGAATTTTTGAAAAACTTGGCACTGGGAGGCTAAATGAAACGGATGTGGAAATCGGAATAATGGATGGTTCAATGATAAAGCCCCATGGAGTTGTGGAGGATATGCTTGTGAGAATAGAGAATTTTGTATTTCCGGTGGATTTTATGATAGTTGAGAAGCAAGCGGATCCTTTAATCCCATTAATTTTTGGAAGGCCGTTTTTGGCAACCGCAAAAGCAAAATTTGACATGGATAAGAAGGAACTCACACTCCGATCACATGAAAGAGAATTGGTGTTATCAAGCAAGAATTTAAAAGGGCGAAATCTTCATTTGAAACCACCCATTAAGCTTCCGGATATTCGAGATGAAGTGGTAAGTGCGATTTTAAAAGATGAAGAATTAACTAACTTTATGCTTGAAATTGCAGGAAATGTCTCTTCAAAAAGAAATACGCTTGGGGGAGATCCACATGTTGATTTGAAGATTGATAAAGGGCCTCCGGGATTTAAGAATGTGAGGAAAAGAGGAAACGAAGTGAGTTCAAGTGTTAAAGGAGCCCGAAGTGTGGATAAAAAGGTTGTTAAAGAGATGTTTAAAGTGAAGATGAGGCCCGATAGGGTCTTGGATTTTTCTGACTGTTAAGAGCTTAAATCCGTCCGACTTGAAGACGTTAAACTTAGCGCTAAATGGGAGGCAACCCATTCTTTTTATCTTTTGTTGCTTGTTTGTTTTGGCCTTGTAGGTTGATTGTGTTCATGAAGAAAAATGCTCATTGAAGAAAAGAGAAATGCATCATGGATTCAAGTTGACATGTTCCACCATTTGTTGCAAACTTAATTCGTGACTCTTGTCTCGAGTTAAGTTTGGGGGGTGCTAGTGCGTGGTGGACATAGCTTGAGTCGTGCGGATGCTATTATTTCTCAACAAGAAGATCATCAATGGAAACTACAAGGGTAAGTCTCACCACTTTTTGCAAACTTAAGTCTCAACTCTTGTTTCGATTTAAGTTTGGGGGGAGAGTGTGTGGTGTGACTCACCACTTGAGTATGATTCTTGTAAAATTGGGTCAATTTTAAAATTTTTCTCATGAGTTTGGGTTTGATTTTGGTATGATTGGTGGTGTTGAAGTGCATGATAGTCCATATTTATAATGAAATTGTTGAACTAATGGTGTTTGTTGAGTGTTTGAGCATGAATGAGAGGTATTGGAAGCATGATGGAGCTTGGAGCTAACGCTTTCCTTACCAAATGCCTATCGAGGGAGTACTCTACACCTTATCATTTTACTACTTGAAATGAATTGAGTTTGATTTGGATTGTTGTGACTAGCATGATACTTCATTTGTTATGTTTGTAGGAGGTTTACTTTCGTATATTAGGATTTCCTTTTAAATAAAGGTTGGGATGAATGTGTGCTTAATTTTCTTATGGATGATGGTATTTTGTGTTTTTGCATGTTTTGTGTTTTTGTTGTGTCTTGTTTGTTGAGTCCTTATTTGTATGTTGTGTGTATTTTCATTCTTGTCTTGGGATGTTTGGTGGTTTGTTTAGGGATGTCGTGAGTCATTTTTGAACGTGAGTGATGATAGGTTGTGGTGATAAGTGATGACAAATTATAATTAAGAATCTCTACACTTTCAAATTGTGACATGTTTTACTTAACTTGTTCAATTTTGAGATGAATATGGTGTAATAAGTTCCTTAAGGTCCGAGCACAAGCTTGTTAGCATTTGAGCCTCAACCATGCATACATGGTATTTCTTCATGAGTGGATCGGTTGTGTTTGATAAGTTAGAACTTGCTCAAGGACTATAGGAATTCTTCATGAGTGGATCGGTTGTGTTTGATAAGTTAGAACTTGCTCAAGGACTATAGGAACGAGCCCGATTAGTGGAGATTGGTGAAATGATCTAAGACCATCCTTGTTATTATAGTCATTGCCATATATGTTCCCTACCATGAACATCATCCTTAGTTAACTATTTTGAGTCTTTAAGCCTATTTTTTTGTGAATTTAGCACATTACAAGCCTTAATTATCCATTCAAGCTTATATATACCTTTGTGTGGGTGATTGAGGAGATGGTAGCTAGAAAGGATTGATTGATTAGCAAAAGAAGAAAAGGGAATGGTAAACAAGCAAGAAAAAGGATGAAAAGAGCAAAAGTAAGAAGGCACATGCAACCTCAAAGCAAGAGAAAGAGCAAATCAACATCAAAATGCTCAAGTAAACAAAATTCAAAGATAGGAAGCATGCATCAAAAGAAGCTCAATCCAAGGAAAGTTAATGAATAGAGCTTGAGATTGTAAAGATAAGAAAGGAAGAAAGAAACGTGGAGAAGTTGAGGAAATTGGCCATCTCTTTGATTACTTACACTTGTTGAGTCACTATTATCCATATACTTCCTACCCTACCAAAGAGCCTATCATTACATCCTAATTAAAGACCTTTTTGATCATTAATTGAAACTTTGGTGGTTTGTGAATATAGTCCGCGAGCAAGCTTATAGTGAGTCGAGCCAATCGATTAATGAGTGTGATTTACCCTATTTCAAAAGAGTGTTGAGAGACATTAATATCCATTGTGAGGCTTGGACTTAAAAGGAACTATATTACATTTTATTCTCTTTTGATTGAACTTATTAATTTCTCATGTCATGATTTTAATATTGTAGGATGACTTAGCATAGTTTGTAGTTATTATTGCTAACGATATGTTATTGCTTATGTTCATTTAGTCTTTTTCTAGGTAAAGATTTCTCCTTTTGGTTTGTCATTTTCGTTGCTCGGGGACGAGCAACACCTTAAGTTTGAGGGGTTGATTAGAGCTATTTTTACCTAGATTTTAGTGTTTTTTTATTTGTGTTTTCGTATTATTTTATCCGTATTTTATATGTTATTTGATTGTGTTTTGTGTTTTTATTGAAATGTGTGTGAATGAGCTTAAACTTAAGATTTTCACTTTTTATTGGATGCTAAACATGATAAGGAAGATGTAAGAAAAAGCGGATCTCAATTCGAAGTTGAAACGAGGGAGAACGGGCAAAAACGGAAGCTGCACAACACGGGCCGTGTGCAGCGCACGACCCTGTCAGAATGGCCGTGTGCTGACACTAGAAACACCAACTCGGCCACGCCTGTGGCCGAGTGCAGAACACGGCCCGTGCCCAGTACAAACACACGGCCCGTGCACCGCGCAAGAGCCTGTCCCGAAAGCCGTGCGACAATGTCAGAAAACACAACACGGCCATCCCTGTGGCCGTGTGCTGCGTACGAGTCGTGCGCTGTGTTAGAACACGGGGCGTGCGGCGGAGCTCGAGCCGTGTTGGTGCAAAAATGCAGGAAATTGCTGGAATCTTCTAGAAGGCCCATATGGGGTATAAATAGACCCCATTTCAACACTTTGAAGATTAGATCCGAAATTTCCATCCTCTACACACACATCACACACCATTTCTTCCATTTTCCACCATCATCTTCATCCATCTTCATCCACCCATCATATCTTCCATTTTTGGTACTAAAGACTTCAAATCAAGAGCTAGAGGTGGAGATCAAGATGAATAGAAGATTCTCTTCAAGAAATTGATAGGGAAGAATCCATTCATTTTGTATTTCTTTAGATCTAAGACTATGGGTATTTGTAATGAATCATTTATGTGTTTTATTACTTTTATCATGTTAGGCTAATCCCTCTAGTGGGATTAGGAGCATGAAGAGCATATTAGATTTATATTGTCATGTGGATTAAATTGGTTTTTGGTTTAATTGATGTTAATTTCTATTCATGGAGTTTAATTGTCTTGATGTTGTGATGGCATGGTTTGTATTCATGAATGTTTATTGGTTTAATGGATTGTTGATCAATGGATTATTTGTGATAATTAAATGCTATCATGATGTTCATGTATGTATTGCTTGGAGTGAGACGGAAACGACCCTCTATAGTATTAGGAAGGCATGAATAGACATTGAGTTTGGGTTTGACCGAAAGGATATTTGAATTCAATGAGGGAAACCAATCCATTCGTTGGCCTTAGTACACAAAAAGGGAGAGTTTAATCTAACTAGTACCTAGATGGAAGGGGTTAATGTTGGGCTTTGATCTTAAGTGCTTTTGGGAGTCTAAAATGGATCAACAACCTTTGTAACCCGAAAGGGAGCTTAGGATACATTCGTGATCACCCTTAGTCTACATCAATTGAGTTGAATTCCTTTTGCATGATAATATGAATCGAGTGTGCTTGGATGTTTCTAATCCCATGTTTTTCCATACTTGAACTTTAGCACCCATTTTCTTTACTTGTCATTTCTCTTATTTGCTATTCTTATTTACTTGCTCCTTGCTTTAGTTGTTAACCAATCTCAAAACCCACCCCCGATCATCTTTACAAAAACAACATGAACATGAGCTCACGTATTTTGCTAGTTCGAACATAACTCATTTGTGGATTGATAATTTTTCTTGGGATATACTACTACAACGATTGAGTATTCTTGCTCGTGAGTGCTACAAAAATAGGCAAACACCTATCTGATTTGAAAAATCTGAATCTATGTAACTCATACGAAGAAGTGAATCTGTCCGGTAAGTACACATATAATTTTTGGTCCTTTTCTGGTACATAAGTATATGTCCTACCACAGTTCAACATTCTTATTTCGGGTTACCTTGATACCCACTGTTCATGCCATTGGCATAACAGATATCCATTCTCGTGCATAGCATTTATTAGATTAAGCTTCCTTATTCGCCGAAGCATAAGGAACCGCCTTCATCACTTTTATCTTCTTTTGTGTCTTAAGACACATTTCCTTAGATAAAGTCACATGCTAAAACGAGTAAGGATTGTATCATTACATGAAGCTTGAGATAAGCATAACATCCTATCTTGTGATCACCATGATCGCAAGGATATATTTTGCTTCTCTTAAGTCCTTCATTTCATACCGCTTTATCAACCATACCCATACGCCCGACAATACTATTTCATTGTCTCTAATGAGCAAGATATCATCTATGTATAGTACAACAAATACCACCACATTTCCATCACTCCTTTCAATACACAAGACCCATCCGAGCATTGATTAAATCCATGTTACTGGATTTCCTCATCAAAATGGATGCTTCATGATCTTAAAGCTTGCTTTAGTCCATTGATAAACACTTTTAAACTTACTATCAAAATGCTCTTAGCCCTTTGCAATGAACCACCCTGGTTGCTACATATAGATGTTCTCCTCAAGACTTCCAATCAGGAAAGTTGTCTTGACATCTATTTTCTATTCCTCATATTTCATATGAGTAGCAACAGATAAAAGAATTCAGATCAACATAGGCATAGCTACCGGCGAACATATTTTCTTATAATCGAACCTTTTCTTTCTGAGTATACCTTTTTGCAACAAGCTTTGCTTCCAAGGTTTTCACCTTACCGTATGATCTTTTATTATTTTTTTGTATGCCCGCTTTCAATGGCTTTTACACTATTTAGTGGTTCTATAGCCTCCCAGACTCGACTTAGAATCTATTGATTCTTTTCAGAAATTATTGACAACTTGCTAAGATTATGCATTTCTATCTTGTAGTGCTTCGTCATTATTCTATGGGACGATTTTATGTTTACTAGGGACCAAGTCTCATGACTCTCTCAAAACATTAATATTTTGGATTGTAAAACAACCCTCCCACTACGACAAAGTACTATATGCAATTATGTATCAGACGTGACACACGTTGCAGTTTACCTTGTGGTATCTCCTCTTGTACAATTGGTACTAATACTTTGTGTTTTCCCTCTCACTTCCTTTAGAACAATTTATACATGGGTTTGTGATTTATTATATAGTTCTTTTCCAAAAATCTAGTGTTTATGTTAACAATCACCCTTCGATCTTTTGGACTAAATAAATCATCACCTTTCATTTTTCTAGGATATCACTCAAACAGATAAACATTCATACGTAATACTATTTCTGGGGCATCTCCATAAAATGAATTTAATAATTCCAAATAACTCATCATCCATCTAACCATTTCCATAAGAGTCCTATTCCCTCTTTCCGTCACACCATTGAGGTGGGGAGTTCATTTATGAAGGTTCCTTTCTCTTACTAGATTAGAAGACTCGTTATTAATTACTATTTGCCGCATCATGAGAGAACAATGATTTAAGAGTGTATAAATTGTCACTAATGTACCATAACAGAATATAGCTCCATCATTCATCACTATGACCATGTCATTTAAATGAAATGGAGTATCCATCCGTAAATACATAGAAACTGAAATAAAATTCTTTCTATGAAAATACACGTAAAGATAATTTCTCAAAATCAACGTTTATTCCTATCATAAGATAAATAAACAACTCCCACTGCAACGACTACTACTCTTGTAGTATTACCCATGTATATTATAATCTCATTATTATTTAGTTGTAGGCTTTTAGTGATTCCGGTATCTACACACAACGTGTCAGTAAATGCCATCACTAATCATGCTTTAACGACTAGTGAATGAGATACTAACCTTGTTCACATCTTGATGAAATTGGATTTCTTTCACCATGTGTTTTGTCAAAAGTTCCGCACCATATACAACCTCTCGTATTTCAGGTAGAACTTGCTCGAAACATTCAGGCAAATTATGAAGAATAAATTGATCTAGATTTCCCCTTCAATTTCTACTCCAAGCATTTCCAATTCATTCATCAACTTATCCATGACCTCTTGCCTTTCTAACCTTACTCAAGTATCCGAAGAGTCGCATGAGACCGTCATATTTCTATGAACCTCTCATCTCTCCACTAAAGGCTTTAATAGGCATCATGGGACATCCTTAGTGAGAACACATATTTTCCTAAGTAGTAAGAATCGAAACCAAGATTTTTTTAATCATCTAATTTTGGACCAGTAAATATAATTCTTTTAGTAAACAATAAGCGAGATAAACCATTTGAAATTACAGAGAGTCACAAATAAATACACCGATCAAATCTTTTAATTTATCCATTATATTGATTACCTTAAAATAATATAAAAATAAAATTCACCGACATCTCAAGCACCGTGAGTCTACAAGCCACGATAGTGTGAATGTTTACAAACCCAAACATTTGCAAGAGAAGGTTTTACCCATTAATTTCATTTGTCAACCTAACCTCATGACAAAATAATTAACAGTCGGTTCCTCTTTAGCCATGCAAATAACAGCAGTGACTCCTATGAGGAGGATACTTATTATTTGCATCTAAGTGTACACCCCCAAGTTCATTGTGCAAGCTTATGTGCCTTACAGATGGAGAAGTACACACGCGCTCGGATAACTTCCTACAGTCATCAATTATAAGTTTGTACAGTGATCTGCAAATAAACTCATCCGATGGGGAGGAAGGCACTATAGCCAACGAGCAAGTTCATGTACATCATATTACAAATAATAATTATTTAAAGAAGTTTGTTCCAGCAATCCATGAATAAACTCATCCGATGGAGAGAAAGGCTCTAATGCCGACGCGCAAGTTTATTCACATCACTAACAAACCAATAATGGAGGCCGCGGGAATTATTTACCAATCTCCTCTCCCACTTAGTTATTTATCACCGAGGGTTTTTACATGCATACAATATTCAGAATAATATACGCAACCTAGCACGCTCCTATTACGGCACATAAGGCAGTAAATTACAGAGAATCATGCAATTCAAATATATAATAATAATTGATAAGTAAAAATAATTATAGCAATTATATATAAGAAAATAGAAAAATTACAAAAAATTAGGTTGACTTAGTCAACAATTCAAGCAATTAAACATGACTTGCACAAGAAGAAAATTCTTGGGCCCTAAGCCATCTATCACACGCCGTTGGCCAGGCTCAACTCCAGCGTGCTCCCTGTTCCGGCGTAACTCCAGCCAGCTGTCTCATGGCTCGCCGGAAATAAGTATCCCATCTGCTGTCGATTTCCTCACCGACAGCAGTTGTCGGCCGGCCATGCGCTCTGCCTCCTGCCTACCAGCAAGCTTACCACTCGGCAGCCTACTCGGAGACTCCCCGTCGCCTGCCATGTGCGCCTGCCAAAAGCCAAGCTCCGCCGCTATCGTTCAACATCACCCGGCACTCAACTACATGCCAGCAGCTGGTTTTCAAAAAGCAATCGCTTGAGCCGCCATGCCCGCATCTTGAAGTGCCACCGAGTGCAAGCTGTACACAGCTATCCACTAGTGTCACTGTGCACCGACTGTTCCCAGTCGTGTCTGCCATACATGCAAGTTGCGTCGACCGCAGTCTCCAACTCGTGCCGACCACAGCGTCCAGCCACCAGCGTAGAGCAGCTGCCGCGCCTGTCGTGTCACCTGCGCTATGGTTTCCCATCCACAAGTCTAGGTGACTCGCCCAGAAAAACATGCAGACCCGACCAGAAATTCTATGAGACTCGATTGGAAATCCAGGGAGGACTTGCCCGAAACACTGGTAAGTCTCGATCGAAACTCCTGCTGACTTGCTCCAGCACCGTGTAGACCCGTCGCTGGTGTGACCCGCCAAGGCCCGATTGAAAAATGCTAGGGCTTGATCAGAACGCCTCCAGACCCAGTCTGAATCATGACACACTCGCTTGGAATCTCATCGGAAAAGCCATCAGACTGGCTCCTTGCTGGTCCTGCCCTGCGCCCGTCTAACCTTGCTATTCCGTCGACATCATGCCGACCAATAGTTGCCAATGCGCCGCCGAGCGAAGCTATCTTAAACATGTCATTACCGTTTGGGTTTTATAAAACTCTAACTGCCCGTGAAAGTTTTGCATCCGGCAGGCAGACAACTTGCCTCGCGCCGGCGATGCATGATCCTCCTGTCAATGGAAATACAACTTGATGGGTTTTTCTTCGCTAGTTGTCCTACCGGAGTTCACAGCCTTCCAGCCCTCTCACCAAGAACATCCTATTCCAACACCGGATAGCCACGCTTATCACGGTTGCATCACCATTGGACATGTCGGTCATCGTTCGAGTGTGTGAATGTGTACAATTAGGGTGTTCACCAAGAAAACAAGTCTAAACCCTAATCAAGTATGGCATATAAACCCTAGCCTGACTTTTCATGCTTCACCATAAAACCGAAGCTTTGATACCAATTGTTGGCATTCGATCATTTGGTTAACGTGAACCGTTAGGGTTCCATACATTTCGAATTCATTGGAAGCAATAAGCAAAGAAACGTATTACCTTTCACCAGGGTATGTTGAAGAAGATGAATTCTTATCGGCAGCTTGCGCAGCCTCATTATTTTGGGCATAACTCCCTCGTCTTATCTCCGATTAGAGTGATCTACATGCTAAAACGATCCTCTCTTCCGTAGCTTTCGCCAGTGTATCATATGTCCAGTTTTGATGTCTAGATGAATTTATAAAAATCATGCAAGTTAGCAGACAGCAGCAACAAATGACCTCTTGATCTTCTGCTGTATTCCCAAGTCCAATCTCGACGTCGTGTGGGCGACGATTCTCGAGATCTTCTCAATCTGCTGTTCTCTAACCCCCTTCACATGTTAGGCATGATTAATTAGTTAGATTAGGGTTTTTGGATAGCTGAGATGACTTATATATGGGCTACAGCAGGGACCAAGAGGAGAAATTAGAGTTGGGCCTCCGTTGGGCTTAAGAATCCAAGCTTAGCCCGAAGCTTATACTTAAGTCGAATAATAATAATATATACTACTAAAATATTATTACTGTACTACCGTTCTAATCTTATAATTATGTTATGGAATTCTTCTTATTATGAGCTCGTTAGTCTATCCATGTTTAAGATATACAATGTCCATTAATTAATTAAGTTACTGACAACTCCATTAATTAATATCTAATTCAAGAGTAGTACCACTCAACCTCATTGTCATACCGAATTAAATCCACCTACAGGGTTTACATGATAATCCTTATGAGCTCCTTAAGGGGACATCATCAACCTATAACGGACACGGATTCCGTCTACAATCAACAGCACACCATAGAGACATCACTATTTCCCAACTCACCGAGTTTATTGATTTAATTACATGTAAATCTCACACATTGATGAATTAAAGAAATACATACTGCCTTACGTGTTGAGATTATTGTATAAGGATTAAGAGCACGAACATCCATAATAACTAAGATCAAGTTCTCCTATATAGTCAGTTGATTAGAGTGAAAATAAACGTGTTTGACTGTCCAATTTAACACCTTTTTGATAGAAATTATTGTTATATATTAGCACAAGGGTCTTATATTCATTATATTTGAGAAAAAGGTGGACTTGAGATGTTTTATTGTGTTTTAGGTGGAAAAAAGATCAAAAGTGCAAAGTTGGAGAAAAGGTGCAATTTGTGCAATGATGCTGAAAAACGCACGTCGAACTTGTATAATTTTTCTGTATTCTTTTGGAGATCTGAAGTGGATGTGTGATATATTTTTGGAAAGCCACAGAAGATAGGGTCGTTTTGGCATAAAGAGCACCCCAATCGGATTCCAAACGAGAAATTTATGATCAAAGTGGTGACGTCGCGCAAGCTATGCCGAATAGAACGGCTGTTCCACTTTTCAT
Source organism: Pogostemon cablin (assembly GCA_023678885.1). Taxonomy (NCBI): domain Eukaryota; kingdom Viridiplantae; phylum Streptophyta; class Magnoliopsida; order Lamiales; family Lamiaceae; genus Pogostemon; species Pogostemon cablin. Next base: position 20,655,849 of record CM042997.1, on the reverse strand, counting down.
GACTTTTTATATATTCAAATGTTAGATTTTCTGTTAGCTCCTTATATGGATAGAAATCTAATGAAGAGAGGATCACGTGAGCATAAGAATTACTCAAATCGGAGATCAGATGTGGAAGTTATGCGCGAAACGGTGAGACGGCGCAAGCTTGTTCGACCAGTGAGAGTCCGTTCGACTAGAATCATCTTGGTCGAACGGAGGAGGAAAGTCAAACAAAATGTGAAAAATCATACAGAGAACTTGTTCGACTTCCGTTCGACTTGGAGGCCTTGTTCGACTTCTGAAGGCTTGGTCGAACGGAATGTCGCTTATGCTATTTTTGGTAGTTTCGGATTTCGTTTACCAAATTTAGCGTATGTCTCAAGTAAAAGCCCATTCAAGGTCCGTGAGGAGCACTTTACAAGTATAAAAAGGGATGTAGAGCACATCATATTGGGAAGATTAGTCATATTAGATTGGAGAGAGGCAACAACAATACTACACCCCACAAGGGGGGATCACCCCCCAACCATCATCCACATCCTTTCCTCCATCCATCCATCACTTTGAAAAATCGTTTGTAGAATCAAGAGGAGAACCAAGAGGAGAATTCAAGACGGAGAAGGACGTGATGACTCCCGCATCTAGGGTTTATTTTGTTTCCTAATTTATCTTGTAATTTTTCAGACATCCGGGTAAGATCTATCCAATACCCATGATTGTTCTTCGTAACATCATGGGCTAGAGCCTTTTTGGTAGAACTAGAGTTGTGAAGGTTTTTATGAATTAATTAAACTTTCATGTATAAACTACGTACAACACTACTTGTGGATTTATTTCATATATGATTGTGCTTTCTTAATTCATATTCACGGTCGTTTTGTGCATCTTCAATTGGTATATAGGGTCTAAATATATCTTGGTTGTAGATTGAGTACGTTCACCGCTAAACAGGATACCATGTTATGATTCTAAGTGAGGGGACTCCGAAGTTTCATTAGAACTATCATATATGAATACTTATTAATTGAATTGAATTCGGGTTATTAAGTAGGATAAAGAGAATAATTTTATAGTACCTATAAAGGGAGATCATATCGGGTTAGAGTACCAATTGGCCAGAGAAATAATTGATACTGATAGTACCTAGAAAGGGGGTGGGATTATATCTCTTGCTCCGAGGTTATTCATACGTGTTACACGTATATTTACTTATGTCTATAGAGTAGATATGCATGGCTTAGTGATGCATCCATATTCCACAAGGCAGAGTCGGACATCAACATACGGAAGGGAAATTAATGCATGAAACTGGATTATCCTAGAGCTACCTATTCTCCTACTTGAGCCACTTTCGTATTCTTCGAGTGATATTTTATTTTATTTGTTATTTTAATTAATTATTTATTAGTTATTAGATTAAAATCCCAACTTTTATTGCTTTATGTCTTAATTAATTTAGTAAATAATTAAATTGATAATACGCCGTCCTTTGGGTTCGATATTCACTTGGTCGCTTGCTTAAGATGCAACTGATATCCTTAATACTTGGGAATTAATTTTGCGTGCAAAGAAAACGCGCATCATCAGTATAAGTCGAACGATCTCAAGCGGTCCTACTCAATACACACAAAGTGCACTAATGTGATTCTATAGTCAAGACAAACTAATACCAAATCGATAGAGAGTCCCCATCTATCTCGATTGTGAGCATCTGTTTATACTTTATAAGGAAATCGATAATATGATCTTTCGCGTGTTGTCGCACAACATATTATCTATAGTATAAAGTAAATGGACTATTGCATCGACATATAAATAAATTATAAGACGTAATCATTTGATCATATGATTCTCATTTAAAATAAATTGTTAAAATATTATTCGTACTAAAGCTAGACTTTTAGTATACAATCCAACAATAGTTACACTCTTACTCAAATCCATATTATATCTCTTCAGAACCTTCTTTAGATATGATTCTTGATAAAGAACCACTATCCCCTCTTTTTCATTTTTGAAGATCTGCATGCCAAGTATCACTTTAGCCTCACCGAGGTCCTTCATGTCAATCTCTGCCTTCAACACCTCTTTCACCTCCATTATACCATCTAAGGTCTTACTTGCTATCAACATGTCATCTACATACAACAAAAAGTAAATATGACAGCTTGCATTTACTTTAAGATATACACAGTTGTCATAGCTACTTCTGATAAAGCCAATACTCAAGATGTACTCTTCAAATCTCAAACACCATTTTGCCTTGGTCTCTATTTCAATCCATAGAGAGATTTCTTAAGTAAACATGCCTTATTCTTTGCAATTGGAATCTCTTGGTGATCCTGTGTCAAATCTCAGGCTAGTCAATAAAATACTCCGTACACTTCTCAAAAGATTTAATTCAAAAATCTGTGCCATTGAAGAATCAAAGGACATAGATTTGATGAGTTATAATGAGCTTGTGAGTATTCTTAAGGCCTATGAGTTGAATCTTACTCAACAAGATGCTGTTGATGGTAAAGAAGATGTGGTGGTTTTCAAAAGTAAAGTTTCATCAAGTCAAAGTTTGGGTCAATCTTCCACCACCATTGATGTGCAGCATGTTAAGGATGAAGAACACCTTCTGGATGAAATGGATAATGTTTATCCCCTTCTTACGGAGTTCAACACTTTTCTGAATTTGAAAGAAAAATCTAAAGGAAGTCATCAACAAAAGAAATTCATCTACGATGTCGAATATCACAAAAATCTCAAGTGTGATGCTTGCACGGGGTTTGGTCATTTTGCAAGGGAATGTGCCAATACCATGTTGAAACTTCAGATGAATCTGTCTACTTCCCTTAGTGATAATGAATTGGAAAGTGAACCTTCAAGTGTAGAGGGAATAGATTGTGCTTTTCTCTCAATCATTGAAGATGGTGAATTCACGGATCATGAATCAGAAGTACTATCATGTACAGATGCTGGTCCAGATGCTGCTGCACTTGATCCAACACTTGAAAGGTCAGAATTCTTTTTTGATCCCCTATTTTCTTGTCTTAACGATCAAAGTGCAGTGGGTACTGTCAAAACCAAAGAAGAGACAAAGATTGATGAACTTCAAAAGAAATTGGATTCAATGTCTCGAGAAAACAAAAGATTGATTGAAACGATGACAAGATTGGAAGTAATCCTTACAAAAAGAGACGCTGAAATTTCCAAACTTCATGAAAAGCTTGCTGAATCAACCCTGAGTTTTAAGAAGTTCACTTAAGGTACCTCTGCTCTAAACGAGGCTCTTTCCATTAGATAATCTGACAGGTATGGTCTCAGTTACTCTCCTTCTGAAGAGTCAACTTCTATGTGTTTTGAGAAACCCATCAATTTTGTTAAACCTTCTCCATGTGTTGTGAAGCCTAATAAATCAGCCTCTAAAGACAAAAGAAAAAGGAAATTTGTATGTCATTACTGTTTTGCTAAAGGTCATATGCGACCCTTTTGTCATAAACTTAAGAAAGACACTCTGTCAAACCAAGTGTCAGTCCTAGTATTGCCACACTCACACCCGCACAAGACCAAAACAACATGGGTACAAAAATAGAGCATCAAGTGCAATCTTGCTTGCACTCCTTCAAAAGCACGTGCTCATGGTTGTTGGTACTTTAATAGTGGGTCTTCTAGATACGTGACTAGTATAGGTGAATATCTAACTGATTATGAAGTGTTTGATGGAGGAAAAGTTATATTTGGAGGTGGTTCAAAAGGTGAGATCATAGGAAAAGGAACTCTTAATGTAAGTGGTTTTCCAAAACCCACAAATGTCTTGCATGTGAATGGTTTACTTGAAAATTTGATTAGCATAAGTCAACTTTATGATGAAAACTTGCATGTTGAGTTTGATAAAAGTTCATGTCATATATTTGATGATTACAATTTGTGTGTCATGAATGGAACTAGGTCCTCTCATAACTGTTATCATGTTGATAGAAACACTGCCCATAATCATGTTGCTCAAGTTGATGCAGGTGTTGTAGATTTTACGGTCATACTAGCAAGTCAGAAAAGAAGGCAGATTATAATGTCGCCTGAAATGCTGTCACACTGTGCAATCACATTTTGCTTAAAACTCCTGCTTATGGTCTGTTTCTCACATCTCTCTTGGCTTAAAAAGTTGTTTGGTGATTTTGTGCTTGAATCTGATGTTTTAAGAGTTTTCTTTGATAACTCTTGTACTTTTAACATTTTAAAAAATTCAATTTAGCACCCACTAACCAAGCATATCAATATTAGGCATCATTTTCTGAGATTTTTTTGTTGAGAAACAAATTTACAAGTTAGACTATTTACTCATTGAGAAGAAAATTGCAGACCATCTTATTAAATCTCTTGACTTGGGGAGGTTTTCCAGCCTTGGAGAATCTCCTGGTTGCATATTCTATACTACATGCATTAAGGTTATTTTGAGTGTGACAACACATGGAATAATCTTCATCGAATTTCTTTCTCTTCAGTCTTTAAGTTGTTTGATTATTCATTTTGGTTTTTGCTAATTTACATCTGGATGTTTCTGAGGTGCAATTCTGGACATACACGAACAAAAGCACATGTTCTTTAAAAAATCAAAGGTCTAAATACGTTGAGTAACTAGATGCACGGGGCTGATACCACGATGCACTTTCTTCAAAAGGGTATTTAGTTTCAAAAAAAGAAAAGAACGCTCCCTTAAACTTCTCACTGAGTAACCAGGCACACGGAGCTGACAACTACGATGTGTTCTTTTCAAAAGGTGAGTTGAATTTTTTTTATTAGCATTTTCCTTGATGGATTTTTGAGTAATTTTAATTCTGATAGGAGTTAAATTTGATTTTCTATTTATGCATATTGTTCCTTTTTGTTCTACAACCTTTTTTGCTCTCTTGATCTGCAAGTTAATTCTCAAGGTGGATTTTCATCTAATTGTGCTATTATGTTTCTCTCAAAATTCTCATTTAAATGTTTGTTATGTCTTGTTTGCTTGTTTCTATTGGTTTGCAAATTCAAGTGAACACAATGTTCATTTTTTTTTAAATTAGATTCAAGCACATGTCGTTAAACATCTTCTTCCTTCCATGACTTCCTTCCTTCCAGAACCTTCAAGCCAACCCCTGACTATCAGCTTCTGAAAATTAGCCTCTCCTTAGTATTATCTCTTGTGCATTGCTAGTGTTGTCTCCTCTCTACCCTCACTTACTCTGCATATTTTCTTAAACCTTAAATGTCTTGTATCCACACCTACAGGGGGGGAGAAAATTCTGATGCAGGCAGAACCACTGCAGCTGTTAATGAGGTGTTATTACTGATGTCACAACCTTTAATGCAACACTTGAATGTTGTCGGGTTTTGCAAGAAGAACCATTGCAGTGGCTACTGAAGTGCTGTTACTGATGTTACAACTTTTGGTGCTGCACTTGATACTGTCAAGTTGTGGAAATTCATGTATGGAGGAGCTGATCATTAAGATATGGGGAGATTCATGTAAGGGGGAGCTGCATGCTGATGATTTATAATTGAACATGATTTGATATTATATACTTATTAGGCCATGATACTTAGTTTGAGCTGCTTAAGTATGCATCAGATTGTTGTGACTGTGGATAGGTGAAATTGGGGGAGATTGTTAGTGTGACTGATGATGTTGCCACACTTGAAGTCACACTCTGAATTTCACCTCTCCATGCCACGTGTTGTATTAATTGTGTTATGTTGTCTTGGCTATTATTGTGTTGATTTTTCAGACAACTAATTAAACGTGGAGAAAGAATTTCTAGGGATATCATGATAAGCACGTAAAAGATAGAGGTTACAAGTTTTCTATTTTTAAGGAAGTGATGGAAATTGCGGTTGAGAAGACTATGGTCAAGAAAAGCCCACGAAGGCACGTTCATGAAAGGGATGAATAAGACATGATATTTTCTCTTACATAATGGGGCTGGAAGCATTAATCTCAGTGCGCACAACATCTGATACATACACACACAAAAGATATTTTTCTGTATGCTGGTTCTGGTGTTACAATACTCAGAGCCACATTGGTCTATTCTCTTTGGAGCATTGGAGAGATGAGAGGTCTCTTCGTATATGCTAGAAGATTGTAATTATCTTTTTACAATCTTCATTTTGAGAGCAATTTTGTGATTCCATATCACGTTTTTAGATCTTGTAATAGATCTATATTTACGAGTTAGATAGGGTATATTCTAGAGAGTAAGAATGTATCATTGAAGACTTTTGTATTCACTATTTTCCAAGTTTAGTGAACGTTTTGCCATGAGGTCACCACAAACATAAGTTTGTGGAAGAGTTACATCTCCTGTCTGTTTATTTTCTGCTGTTGTTTCTATTTTCTCTTCTTAGTGTCATGCAGATTGTCGCAGTACTTGGAACGATACCTGTCTGATATGCTTATTTTTCACCCACGCACACTTACAAGAGGGATGGATATTTGTAACCGAATTCTATTAAACATGCTCTAATTATTAAATATATTCCATTAAAATTAAAAATTTGTATATATTTTATTAAATAATATTTTATTAAAGATCATATTACCTTCTTATAATCATGCACACACATGAAGTGAACTTTAAGAAGACAAAAGTTTGAAAAGAAGATGATCCAATATATATATATATATATATATATACACGAATTTACGGCTCACATGAACCAAACAGGTGAAAGATAACGCAAAATGTATGAAAGAGAATCTATTGATGATCAATCATATGACAATATATATTCGCGAAAGGTAACGCAACATGTATGAAAGAGAATCGGCTTCAATTCTATTAAACATACTCTAATCATTATATATATCTTTTAAAATTAAAGATATGCATATAATTTACTAAATATATCCAACTAAAGATCGTATTACCTTCTTAACTACGTTCATATGAAACGAACAGTGAGAAGGAAGAAGAACAAAAAGAACCCATTGATGATTCGACGATAATATATATATCTCATATGCTTCATAAAAAAAATAAGGCGAATTTAACCCAGTCATCATCACCACCCCGTTCTAAATTGTAATCGCAGTAAGATACCTATAAAGATTACCTATTCTACAATAAATAGAGTATTCTTGATTGAGAATTACTTAATACTCCCTCCGTCCATCCTCAATGTATTCATTTGCTTTTTGAACGTGAATTAAGGAGTATTATTATTTTATTTATAGTAGATAGTTGTATTAGTGGAGGGTGTGGTTCCATATTTTATTTATATTAGTGGAGGGTGTGGGTCCTATAGTCCAAAAAGGGAAATGGATAGAATAAGGATGAACGGCCCAAAATGGTAAAATGGATAGATTGACAGTGGATGGAGGAAGTAGTAATTAATGAATGAAGAAAGTAAAAATTGATTGAGAATTACTTAATAGTAATTAATGAATGAAGAAAGTAAAATGAAAATACACTCACTTAAATCTTTTCGTGAAATACCTTGGATTCAAGAAAAAATATTCAAGAACGTATGTTTATGCAGATGGAGCATTGTAGATCTCATCCTTCACCATATGTGGTGCTCCTTGATCTACTTAACATTTGCTTAGTTCCCTCACGAATTAATTCATTCACTCTTAGTTGAAATTAAATTTGAAACCTATCTAACTACAAATTGAACTATTCTTGAACCATTCTTGATTTGCAGTGCACAATTTGGTTCATTGGTTTGCGATTAATCTGTTTATTCATGGCTTCTAGATTTTTAACATGATGACCCGAAAATCGCACAGTAAATAACCTGGGAACTAATTTATTAATGATTAAGGATATTTATGTCTTAACAGATAAGGGTATTTTAATTTTATATAGTCCAGTAAAATCGATAGTATGAATAATCGTGCTTTTTTTTTCAAATAATAAAATTATATGAGATCTTTTCACGACAAAACTATTTTATATTTCTATAATTAATTTTCATTAAAGATACTATTATTTTTCTTTTAAAATTTAAGTTAATTATTAAAAATATCATGACTTTTGCTTCAATTATAAATTAATCTAAATTTTTGGAATTTTATAAATTAGTACACCACTTTAATTTATAATTATAATGCAAACCACCAGTCAAGTTTGATTTGTCCGAATACTAACGTAAAAAATATTTTTTTCCCCTTTGATATAGGATATGGGGATATTTTTTCACATCAGCATCCGAGTGAGGTTGAAGGAATCACCGTCGAAATTTTCATATTTTGATTTTGATTTCAAAATTCTTCTTCTTTCATGCTTATATTGACTCCAGGGTTCGAAGTTATTCGTGCCAGGAATTCAGATGGGCAAACTTTGGTTAATTACATAAAGAAAACCTTAATATTGATTCATTAATTAGATCATTGAATTATGAAAAGATAGTTGTGTTGATTGAATAACTTATAGATGTACTAATAGCGTCTTCAATAGCTAATGTAAAATAAAAAAAAATTATATATATATATATATATATATATATATATATATATATATATATATATATATATATATATATATGTATATATATATATATATAATAGTACCAAATGTGGCACTTTTGTTTTCCCGCTCAATGTTTTATGCCCTTAACAAGGGACTATTACCTTATGTCAATCCCTTATCTTCTATCCTAAGTTTTAATTGGGCAACCTTTTCTCCTCCTGTATTAATTGAGTTTTAATCTACTGTTTTATTTTCTCATTCATTTCTTTCCATCACTAAGTTTTAATTGGGCAACTTTCTCTCCTCCTATATTAATTGAGTTTTAATTTGCCGTTTCATTTTCTCATTCTTTTCTTTTTGTAGATCTCAAATTTGTGTTTGTCTTCTTACATTTTCTATTGTCTTATACAATGTTTGATTTGCTCTTACGTTTTTTTATTTTTATGTTGGTTTTTGATTTTTGATCTTCTTCCACATTTTTTTTTCATCTCTACTGTGGAAGCTTTTTGGGGTTCTTCCATAATATATTCATTCCATTTCTCCTATTATTTAGTAGTGGGTTTGAATAATGTCAAATTTTGAATTATTTATCTTCTACATTGTCGAATGCTTGAGCCATCCCCAGGCAGAAAATATGGACGGCATTTTCTTTTCTCTCAGTTTTTTCCTCTCAGTCGAAGCTTACGTGTGTTTGTCCCCTTTTGATGTTTTTACATAAATTTTGCCATCCCTAGGCAGAAAATATGGATGGTATTTCCTTTTCTCTTTGTTTTTTTCCTCTCAATCGAAGCTTACATGTGGTTGTCCCCTTTTGATGTTTTTACATAATTTTTTTGGATTTTAATAATTCAAAAATGTTGATGTAAAGTGTTGAGACCAGTGTCATCACATCTGGAGTCACACCTGTCCTCCACCAGTTGTTTTATTAACCACTAACATTGTTTTGTTATTTCGATTGATTTTGTACTTAATGTTACTTTCAGGGTTGTTGCGGTTGAAATGCTGAACGTGTTGGATGCAAAGACCAAGTCAAACGTAGACCTTGAAGACCCTGGAGCAAACTGGAAAGATCTGAAAGCTCTAGAAGGATCTAGAAGGCGAAAATAACTACCTCTCAGTGGGCGGTTATTTGAGCCTGCATGGGTGATTTCTACATCTCCTACGTGGGCCACTCATCATTTGGAGCCTGCAACCATCTATAAATGGAAGCTGCTAGTTGCCAAGTCAAGTGATCGAAAAAGGTAATCCCACTATACAGTGTAAAAGATCCTAGATAGGTTTCTGTCATAGTGTTTGTACTGGTGTTGTAATACTTGGTTCAACATCAGTTATCTACTGTTGTTCCCATACATTTTGTGTGCGCTCACAGGCAGTAGAAGCTCACATGTGAAGTAGGCTTAGATTCTAACAAGTCTAGGTTCTGCCATTTGGGAACGTGTTTGGATTTTAGATCCGATTTTGTATTCGAAGGGTGGAAGAATTGTTTCTACACCTAAGAGTCTATTTTTGTAATCATATTTTTCAATAGTGATATTTATGCCATGAGGCTGCCACAAACTTGCAAAAGTTTGTGAAAAGATTGAGTAATCCGTGTGTTGTCTTCCATTGACTTACAACTTGTTCTATACTTAGTCAAGTTACATTCTGATACATACAGTGTTGTTCAAAGTGTCACCACACTTAGAACAATATCGTACCAAAAACACACTTTGCACTATTGGGCACCTGACAAGTGACATCAGAGCCAACACTTGACAATACTAAGTGTTGATTCTTGATGTTAAGTGTTGAGTTATTATGGATTACTCTGCATCCGTCACCCGTCCTCCCATTCTTGATAGAACAAATTATGTCTTGTAAAAAAGCCGAATGAGGTCATACATCAAAGCATGTGACGATAAAGCTTGGAAGATCATTCTATCTGGATGGACACTTCCCACTGAAGAAGATAGAGATGGAGATCAGATTCTTAAAAATGAACTCAAATGGACTACCGAGGAGAGCAATCTATCTGCACACAACTGCAAAGCCCTCAACGCAATCAGCTCTTCGATTGATTCAGTGATGTTCAACTTGATTCAGAACTGCATATCTGCTAAAGATGCATGGGAAAGACTACAAGAACACTGTGAAGGTTCTGGTAGTGTCAAAAGAGCAAAGGCAAGGCTGCTGAGCACGAAGTTTGAAAGCTTGAGGATGAGTGAAGATGAGACCATCAACTCTTACAATGAAAGGCAGTATGAAGTCGTAAACGAGCTGCAATCACTTGGTGACCCAATTTCCAATTCTAGGTTAGTAAACAAAACACTTCGTACACTTCCTAGGAGATTTAATAGTAAAGTTTGTGCTATAGAAGAAGCTAGGAATACTGATACTATGAGTCATAATGAGCTTATGAGCATTTTAAAAACTTACGAAATGGATATGTCTCAACAAGATTCTGCGTATGATAGAAAAGGTGTTGTTTTTAAAAGTGATGCTTCTTCATGTTCTAGAAGGACATCAACCATTACTGAAATTTCACAAGTTGATGAAAATGTTGATGACATTTCAGATGACACTGATAATATTGCTTTACTTGCTAAGAAATTTGAAGCTTATTTGAGAAAACAGAAAAATAAGTCTAAAGTAAATACTCATCCTAGGATAGAACATTCTCCTCATACTTCTCAAACTCATATTCCTCAAACTCATACTCGTAGACCCACTCAAAGAAAACTTAAGTATGATCCTGAATTTAGGAAGACCCTCATTTGTAGTGAATGTACTGGTTTTGGTCATTATGCAAATGAATGTGCTAACACTCTTTTGAAGAAAACGATGAACTTAAATGTTTCCTTGAGTGATGATGAATCTGAAGGTGATCAAGAGACAAAGGATGAAGAGCTAGCATTTCTGTCAGAATGTGTAAGTGAAGGACTTTTTGAAAATGACTCAGATGTTGAGTTGGATGTGACAACATCTACTTCTACATCAAGCAAGGTTCAGTCTTTTCTGTTTCTGATGTGAAATGTACTAATGCTTTTTATACTAGAGTAGGTACATCTGAAGAGCAATTGAAAAGCAAAATTGCTAAACTTTTGAAAGAACTTCAAAAGGTCAACCAAGAGAATGATGGTTTGATTGAAACTATCACAAGACTTGAGGTAAATCTTACTAGAAAAGATGCTGAAATTTCAAAACTCCAAGAACAATTGACTGCTTCAACACTAAGTTTCAAAAAATACTCTAAGAGTATATATGTCATGAATGAAGCTTGGTGTGTTGGTAAATCTGATATGAGTGGTCTTGAATTTTCTAAAAATTCTAACCATTTTAGTTTTGAAAAACTTGTAAATTTTGTGAAACCTGGATCAAAAAGTTTTTCTAAAAAGTTTCCAAAACAGAGAGGCAAGAGAACTTTTATCTGTCATTACTGTTCAGTTCTTGGTCACATTCATCTATTTTGTTTTAAACTGAAAGATGATTTATTCTCTGGAAAAGTATTGCTTGAAATGTTGCCACACAAGTATTCACACACCAAAAACTGCTTAGGTCAGAAAACCAAAAGTGTTATCTAATGTGGCTTGTACTTCTTTACAAGCATGTGTACCTGGTTTATGGTATTTTGATAGTGGTTGTTCTAGACATATGACTGGAAATGTTGAATATTTGAAAAATTATGAAGATTTTGATGGTGGTAAGATTACTTATGGCGGTGGCTCTAAGGGTAACATTGTTGGTAAAGAAAATTTAAATGTTAAAGATTTTCCAAATTTGAAGAATGTGCTGCATGTTGAAGATTTGCGTGCTAATTTGATAAGCATAAGTCAATTATGTGATGATAATCTGCATGTGAAATTTGACAAGAATTCATGTTTTGTGTTGAATGAAACTGATGAGTGTGTGGTGGTTGGTAATCGATCTATTGATAATTGTTATCTGATTGGTAACAACACTTACTGCAACATCTCACAACATGATGAAAGTGTACTTTTGCATAAAAAACTTGGCCATGTAAATTACAGAAATTTACAAAAATTGGTTAAGTTGGAGCTGTTAAAGGATTACCTAATCTCAATTTCAAAGACCCTTCCATTTCTGATTCATGCCAAAAAGGTAAGCAAGTAAGGTCTTCACACAAAATCACCACTATGTGCACATCTTCAAGTATTTTGAATTGCTTCACATGGATCTTATGGGTCCTATGGAAACTGAAAGTCTTGGTGGTAAGCAGTATTATTTGGTCGTGGTAGATGATTTTTCTAGGTTTTCATGGGTTGAATTAATTAGAGAAAAATCAGATGTGTTTGAAGTGTTTAATGTTCTTTACAAAAGGTTCAAAAATGCTTTCAATCTTAAGATTTGTAGGATTAGGACTGATCATGGTAGATAATTTGAAAATAACATATTTTCTGAATTCTATGAAAAGAAAGGTATAGTGTAAGAGTTTTCATCTCCTAAAACCTCACAGCAAAATAGTATAGCTGAAAGAAAAAAAGAACTCTGCAAGAAATGGCTAGAGTCATGCTTACTTCAATGAATGTGTCTAAAAGATTTTGGGTTGAGGCATTGAACACTGCATGTCATGTGTCTAATAGAATTTTGTTTAGACCAGGTAGTTCTATTACATCTTATGAGTTGCTGTATAGGAGAAAACCCAACCTGAAATACGTTCATGTGTTTGGTTGCATGTGCTATATTCTGAATGATAGAGTATCTTTCAAAGTTTGATTCTAAGAGTGATAAAGGTCTTTCTTAGGTTATTCTAAAAATAGCAAAGCATATAGAGTCTTTAATCTTAGAACCAGAACTATTCAAGAATCTGTAAATGTGGTATTTGATGATACATCTAATATTGCAGGTAAAAAGATGGAAGATGACATCTCTGATCTGATTGAAATTGCAGAACCAATGAACAATGTTGAACCAAATGTGATCACATCACCTACAACATCTGAGAATGAGTCAGAAATTGATGAGAATCAGATCCACAGAACTTCCAGGAATTCTCTTATCTACAGATATAAGAAGGATCATCCTTCTTCACAGATCATAGAAGAATCCTCAGTTGGTGTTCAAACCAGAAGGAAAGGTAAATTCAGAGATGTGGTAAGATCAGTTTGCATGTCCAACATATGCAATCAGGTATGTGCTGAATGTTATTTTTCTTCTGTAGAACCCAAAAATATTTCTGAAGCTTTAAAAGATGAATGTTGGATTCAGGCTATGCATGAAGAACTTGAACAATTCACTAGGAATGATATTTGGAGTCTAGTCCCTAGGCCTACAAACACTAATGTCATTGGAACTAAGTGGATTTTCAAGAACAAAACTGATGAATCTGGTAATGTAGTAAGAAACAAAGCTAGACTTGTTGCACAAGGATACACACAGGTTGAAGGGATATATTTTGATGAAACATTTGCACCTGTAGCTAGAATAGAGTCTATTAGGCTTCTTTTGACTATTGCATGCTTTGTTGGTATCAAACTATTTCAAATGGATGTTAAAGTTGCTTTTTTAAATGGAATTTTAAATGAAGAAGCTTTTGTTGAACAACCAAAAAGTTTTGTTGATCCTTTCTATCCTGATCATGTGTATAAATTGAAAAAAGCTTTGTATAGTCTAAAGCAAGTTCCTAGAGCATGGTATGGTAGACTAACTGACTTCTTACTTCAATTTGGATTCATTAGAGGTGAGGCTGATAGAACTATTTTCATTAAGCATGAATCAAATGGTTTCTTGATTGCTCAAATTTATGTTGATGACATTGTATTTGGAGCAACATCTTAAGTCAGGATGGACAGCTTTGTGAAAGCCATGACTACCACTTTTGAAATGAGTCTTGTTGGTGACCTAAATTACTTTTTAGGGCTCCAAATCAAGCAAAGTGATAGTGGTATTTTCATCTTACAGAGTAAGTATACTAAAAACTTGGTGAAAAGATTTGGTCTTGAAAATACTAAGCCTATGAAAACACCTACGGGAACATCACAGAAACTGTGCAGAGATGATGTTGGCCCTGATGTTGACTGTTGAGAATAAAAATAAGTGTGTTTTAGTGTCCAATCTAACACCTTTTTGATGTGAATTTATTGTCATATATTAGCACAAGTATCTTATATTCAATATATGTGAGAAAGAAGTGCACTTGAGGTGTTTTATTGTGTTTTAGGTGAAAAAAGGGATCAAAAGTGCCAAGTTGGAGAAAAGGTGCAATTTGTGCAAGGATGCTTTGAAACGCACATCCAACTTGTATAACTATTCTGTATTCGTGTGGAGCTCTTCATTGGATATGTGATACATAGTTGGAAAGCCAAGGAAGAGATGATCACGTGAGCGTAAAAATTACTCAAATCAGAGGTCGGATGTAGAAGTCATGCGCGAAACGGTGAGACTGCACAAGCTTGCTCGACTTGGAGATGTTGCTCGACCAGCATCATCTTGGTCGAGCAGATGAGGCTTGGTCGAGCAAAATAGTCAAAAACTTACAGAGAGCTTGCTCGACCATTGCTCGACTTGAAGGCCTTGCTCGACTTCTGAAGGCTTGGTCGAGCAGAATGTCGTTGATGCTATTTTTGGTAGTTTCGGGTTTCTTTTACTAAATTTGGCATATGTCTCCAGTAAAAGCTCATCTAAGGCCTATAAGGAGAGCTTACAAGTATAAAAAGGGATGTAGATCACATCATTAATCATCATTGGAATTCAATAGATTGAATTGGAGAGAGGCCACAACAATACTACACCCCACAAGGGGGGATCACCCCCCAACCATCATCCACATCCTTTCATCCATCCATCCATCACTTTGAAGATTCGTCTGTGGAATCAAGAGGAGAACTAAGAGGAAAATTCAAGATGAAGAAGGACGCGACGATGCCACAGCTAGGATTTATTTCGTTTTTTAATTTATCTTATAATTTTTCAGACATCCGGGTAAGATTTATCCAACACCCATGATTGTTCTTCGCAACATCATGGGCTAGAGCCTTTTTGGTAGAACTAGGGTTGTGAAGGTTTTTATCAATTAATTAAACTTTCGTGAGTAAACTCCATACAACACTACTTGTGCATTTATTTTATATATGATTGTGCCTTTTTAATTCATACTCACGGTTATTTTGTGCATCATTAACTGTTATGTAGAGTCTGAATACATATCTTGGTTATTGATTGAGTGCGTTCACTGCTGAGTAGGATTGCATGTTATGATTCTAAGTGAGGGAGCTCCGAAACTTCATTAGAACTATCATATATGAATACTTATTAATTGAATTGAATTAGGGTTATTAAGTAGGATAAAGAGGATAATTTTATAGTACCTATAAAAGGAGATCATATCGGGTTAGAGTACCAATTGGCCAGGGAAATAATTGATACTGATAGTACCTAGAAAGGGGGTGGAATTATATCTCTTGCTCCGAGGTTATTCACATATGTTACATGTATGTTTACTTGTGTCTATAGAGTAGATATGCATGGTTTAGTGATGTGTCCATATTCCACAAGGCAGAGTGGGACATCAACACACGGAAGAAAAATTAATGAGTGAAATCGGATTACTCTAGGTCTACTTATTCTATCTCTTGAGTCACTATCGAATTCTTCTAAGTGCTTTTATTTTATTTTTTATTTAAATTAAGTATTTTAGTTGTTAGATTAAATCCTCAAACTGAATTGTCTTGTCTTAATTAATTTAGTAAATAATTAAATTAATAATACGCCGTCCTTTGGGTTCGATATTCACTTGGTCGCTTGCTTAGCTGCAACTGATATTCTTAATACTTGGGGATTAATTTTGCGTGCAAAGAAAATGCGCATCATTGACCACACTCTGTATAGAACTATGATTGGTAGCCTTCTGTACTTAACTGCTAGTAGACCTGACATTATGTATAGTGTCTGTGTTTGTGCTAGGTACCAAGCAAATCCTAAGGAATCTCATATGAAAGCTGTGAAGAGGATTATCAGATATGTGGCTGGAATTGTTGACATAGGATTATGGTTTTCAAAGGACACTAATAGCTCTCTGGTTGGATATAGTGATGCTGATTGGGTTGGTGATTGTGATGACAGGAAGAGCACAAGTGGTGGATGTTTTTACATGGGTAACAACCTTGTTTCTTGGCATTCTAAAAAATAAAATTACATATCCCAATCCACTGATGAATCTGAATATATTGCTGCTGGAAGTTGTTGCACACAGTTGCTTTGGTTAAAAAAGATGCTAGATGATTATGTGCTTGAGACTGACACTTTAATGATTTACTGTGATAACACGAGTGCTATAACATTTCAAAAAATCCAGTTTAACACTCACTCACTAAACACATTAGCATTAGACATCATTTTCTAAGAGATTTAGTTGAGAAGGGAGTAGTCAAATTGGAGTATATTTCCACTGAGAAACAACTTGGTGACATATTCACAAAAGCACTTGATTTCGAGAGGTTTTCTTCACTTAGGAAATCTCTTGGACTCTGCATTCCATAAAGTCATGCATGATATTGCTTAGAGTGTATCGACACTCGAGGCAACACTACTGTAAGTTTTGTCATTTTATGTCAAAATTAAATGATTTGGTGACCTATTTTGTTGCTGCTAACTATATTCTGGTTGAATCTTGAGGTATTACTGGACATACACTAAAAGCACAAGTCTTAAAAAATTAAAGGTCCAAACATGCTGAGTAACTAGGCACACGGGGCTGACAACCACGATGTGTTTTTTTCAAAAGGCTGTTACAGTTTAAAAAAATGAATAAAGAACGCTCTTGAACTGCTACTGAGTAACCAGACACACGGGGCTGGCAAATACGATGTGATCTTTTCAAAAAGTAGTATGAATTCTTGAGATTAAGTGCATCAAAAAATCCACAAAAGGATAAAAGTGTACGTGTGCCTAAATTATTCATCCTTGATTGATTTTTCCAGAATGTCTTTAGCCTTAACAAAACTGTTATTAAATTATTTGTTTTCAATACATTTAGTGATGGAACTTATAGTATTTATGTTTTCTTCATTTTTAATTTTCGTGCATAATTGTTTCTCCATAAATTTGATCATGGCCGATTTTTAAGGAAAAATGTGTTAGTGGCAATGAGTTCTCATAAACTGCTGCATTGCATATTCTTTCACATGTTGTTTGCAGTTTTTAATTAGTGGAAATAACCTCCATCCCACTACTGTTCATTCTCTCTATTTAACTTGAAATATAATATTTGATGTGACATATTTGTGTGCTTGAGTGTGATCCCCAGTTTCATCTTCTCACTCACTGTTATCAATAAAAAGCCTGTCTCTCTCACATTTCAAATGGCACCTCCAAAAGCAACCCGTTTCACTTTCAAATCCAAACCTTCTTCCTCACAAAATCCACTTCAAACCCTAGCTGAAATAGCTGAAAATATCGCGTCGGATGCTACACCAGATGTCAATCTGTATGCTGCTACACAACCGACTGCTCCTGTTTTTGGAACCTCTGTTCCTCAGAGTATTGTCCTTCCAGCTAGTACACCCGATTCAGTTCTTGAATCTCTTCGAACTCAGTTCGCTGGGTCGAACATTACTGTTTCAAGAATTGAAAATTCCATCCTTGAACCATCCATTCCCTCTGAAGCTCCCTCTGAAATTCCCACCGATACTCCTAACCAATCCACCATTGTCCCTTTTGTGACTCCAAAAGAAAGCCTACGCTCAGTGAATGTTGAGACTCAGAATCCTGATCAAGTCCCTATCTCTACATCTCCAAATACATCATCTACTCGTGCTGAACAAAATCCACAAGTGTCTTATCCCTCGTCATCACCACCAGTTCCAATCATGTCAAAGGTTGCTAAACCATCTGCTCCAAAGAGTAAAGCGCCTCCACAGCATTGGTCGATCAGACTCCGCAAGAAAGGCCCTACATAAGATGCAACCACCTCTGAAAAAGGAAAGTCCTCTATCTCTATCTCTAATTCTGATGAAGCTACTCCTATGGATGTAGATGCTACAGGTGAAAATCCTACTATTGATGATCTTTGAAAAGCTTTGAAGAAGAAATGGAGAGGAAAGAAAGATGTGCCTGATGTTACTGCTCCTTAGGCAACACCAAATGAATCTAATGAGGAAAATGCTGATCTAAACCAGCTGATTGATGTTGTTACCGCAGATGTTGCAGCCTCAGTGCCAACGCCTACTGTTGCAGATTCAGAACCCTCTGATCCTGACCATGATTCATCTTCATCTTCTGATGATGAAGATGATGCACCTGAGGATTCTGACGAAGGTGCAGAATCTGATAAGGATACTGATGTTCAAAATATTGAGAATTCTGATGGTGAAGATGAAGCAAAGATGATGATGGTGATGAGTCCCCTAATGAAGTTAATGATATATCTAATGACTCTGACTATGATGTTGAAAACTTTGGAGTTGGGAACTTCTACTTCTCTGTTGGCAAGGCCAGATACAAAAAGTTTGCCAAGAAGGACATAATTCATGAAAGAAAGATGAAGCATGCAGACCTCACTCCACACAACCTCATCAACTTCTTCAGAGATAGAAGCTTATTGAAATCACTCAAGTACTCTACCTCATTCTGCATCAATTGGGTATGTGAGTTTTATGCACACATCTGTGCTAATATGATTAAGAGTACGAGTCCCAAATTTAGAAGAATTTTCTTTAGGGGTGAGATTTATGTTTTTTCTCCTACAAAGATTAATGAGTTTTTAGGGACTGTGAATGCTGAGAGTGATGATGAAATTGATGATATGGATGAGATTGTGTCTTTGATAACTGGAGGTTTAATTGTTAGTTGGCCTAAGAAGTTGTTCAGTCCAAGTCTGACTAGTTTATATGAAATCTTGCACAAGCTATGTGTTTACAATTGGCTGTCTTCCTCCAATACCACTAGAGTTACCACTGAGCATGCTGTGTTGATCTATTGATTGTCGTCATTTTCACCTAGGTTTTAGTGTCTTTATGTGTGTATTTTCGGATATTTTTATCCGTATTTGTGTTAAGTTTGGTGGAGTTATTGTTATTTTGAGGAAAGTGGTACGAACTGATAGAATTGTGTAAATGAGCTTAAATATGTATAAAACAGGTCATGGAACGGACAAAAACAGAGTCGGGAACGAAAGGAAGACGAAGAATAGGCCATGCAACTGCATGGGCCGTGCGCGGAACACGGCCCTGTAGCAGCTGGCCGTGTAATGTCATCAGAACACGCTGCTCGGCCAGAGATTCGGCCGTGCGCTGGTGCACGGGCCGTGCGCTGCTGCACGCCCCGTGTGCGGAGCTCGGCCCTGTAAGGAGAAGCCGTGTATTGTCGTCAGAAAGTGCTACACGGCCATGATCAAGGCCGTGTATTACAGCTCGAGCCGTGTCCGGAAGCACGCACAAAAACGCCGAAGTAGGTGTGCCCTACACGGGCCGTGTACTGCAGCACGGGCCGTGTAGGTGCAAAATCCTGTGTAATTTTCAGAATGTTCCGGAAGCTTCTAGAAGGTCCATAAGTGATATAAAATCATGAATTGTGCGAAATTAAAGAGGAGATTCACATTAGATCAGATTGAGAGCAGTTACACACAATCCACACCACATTTCCTCACACACTAGATCCACAATCCATCTACACCATCTAAATCCATCAATTCACCTTGATCTTCATAAATCCATCCATACATCCATCTATTCCATCATCTAAGAAGAGAAAATCAGATTTGTTTGAAGAATTTGGCATGATCAAGGAAGAAGGAGTCTACCTTCAAGGGGAAGCTCAATCTCTTTTATTTTGCTACTTTCTTCATTATATTGCTCATATGGAGCTTGTATTAGATTGCAGCCAATTGACAATGAATATTTGTGGCTAGTCCTCAAGTGAGGCTAGCAATATGATTGGTTAGGAAATATGTAGATTTTTGCACTATTAAAGCTTGATGAATTGATTGTTATGATTACTTTCTATCATGAATGTTTATTCTCATTTGATGCATGATGTGTGTGGTTAAATTCTCTATACATAGTGTTAGGATGGCCATTCCAATATTATGTGTGGTGGTTTAATTGAATCATTGATTGTATTAGGTGACTTGGTTAGTATGAGGGGAGGAAAGCCATTCCCTCCAAGTGCTTAGAACCTCATGATAGAACATTAGTGATGAACTAGTGAGGGGAACCAACTTATGATCATAGTACCCATGAGGGAATTGAGAGTAAGACAATCTTAGGAGATTTAAACTTGTAAAAGAGTTGAGAACCTAATCACCTTGGTCATAGGGGTTAGGGGTACAATTGTGATTGCCCTTAGTATCATAACTTGAAAGTCATCAATGCTTGAGTGAGTGTGAAGTCTACATAAGACCTTGACCATGATGTTGCTAGCCTTGCTCTTTTCTTAGATACACTTCATCCATTCCATCTCATCTTGCTACTTGATTTGATTGATATTTGTTATAATTAGTTGCTTGTCTAGTTCATTAGTTAATTGATAGAGTAATCATAGTTCTTAAATCAAAACCTTATCTTGATAATCCTTACAAAACATAAATCAATGGAAAATCCGGATACAACTTGAGTTTACCTTTTCCCTTGGGACGACAATACTATAAATTTTGCACTTGGTCACGCGTATACAACAGCGATAGAGTACACTTACTCTTGACATTTCACTAGAAATGCGACTAAGTTCATGGCGCCGCTTGCCGGGGAAATGTTAAACTTGTGGTTGTAACGAGTTTGAAGTTGATTAGTCTTGATAAGGATATTTCTTTCATTTGAATAGTTGTTTACTTGTCTTGGTTACTTGGAGAGCTAATTTGAGAATTCTTGTAGGTACATGCAAACTCGTTCAAGGTTTCAATCTATTGAACCTTTGAACTTGGAGTTGGAAGCTACCTTAAGAAGACAAAGAAGAGGAATTCTAAACCCTACGGAGGAAGAAATGGAACACATAAGGGATAATGCAAATATTGGTGATGAAGAAGGTAACATGAGGCTTTTTCAAGGGGGTGATAATGCTGGAGGGGGAAACAATAATCCGGAGTATGTGCCACAAGGTTATATGCAACAAGTGCACTTGCAAAACCAACAAATGCAAGCTCAAAACCAACGAATGGAAGCTCACAATGAGCAAATCCAAGCTATCATTCAAAACTTGTTGGCACAACAAGAAGCAAGGGATAACCAACAAGCTCCTCCGGTAGTGCAAAATCAACCTCGGGGTAATGGAAATAATGGAGTGGGGATGAATATCCGAGATCATTTCCAACCTCAATATGGAAACTATGTTGTGGGACCACCGGTGAATGTTAATCATTTTGAGATCAAGACGGGATTGATCAATATGGTGCAAGCAAACCAATTTGGTGGTGGTACTATGGAGGATCCAAATGCTTACTTAGCCCAATTTACGGAGTTAGCAAACACGGTCAAGATAAATGGGGTAAGTGAAGATATTATTAAATTGAAGCTTTTCTCATTTTCATTACGAGATAGAGCTAAGGCTTGGTATCATACTTTACCACCGGGATCCTACAACACATGGAGAGAGTTGGCACAAAAGTTCTTGAGCAAGTATTTCCCACCATCAAAGATGTTGCACCTCAAAGGTCAAATATTGCAGTTTAAGCAAATGCCTCTTGAAACTTTTAGTGAAGCTTGGGACCGATTCAAAGAAATGCTAAGGAAGTGTCCACAACACGGATTTCCCGAAGATCAACAAGTAAGATTTTTCTATGCCGGTTTGAGTGGGGGTGAAAGGATGCTAGTTGATGCTTCATCGGGAGGTTCGATTTTGGGGAAAACTCCGGAAAGAGCAATTGCCATATGCGAGGAAATAGCTTTGAATACGGGACAATGGGCCATGGATAGAGTTGTGGGCCTATATGAAAAAGAAAGGATTGCTAAGATGGAAGAGGTGTGCTTGCAACAAGTGAAAAAGGTGGAGGTGCCTAAAGAAGATGTCACCAATAAGGCAATCAAGGAGATACTCAAGAAAATGAGTGAAAATTGGCAAGTGTCTCCGGATTCTTTGTCCAAGCCATTGGTGAATCAACAAATGCTTACAAATCCTCAACAAGGTACATCATCACCTTTGATGAATCAACAAGTGTTTCCTAATTTTCAACAAGGTATGTCTATGCCTAATGTGGGACAATCGTCTCAAAGTGGTCAAATGTCGAATTCTATGCCTCAACAAGGAATGTCCTCTAATTTTGGAGTTCAATATAGTTGGTGCCCACCCGAAATGACGCTTGAGGAAGTTGCCTTCATGCAAGGAAGGAACTTCCAAGGAAATTATGGTGGGAATTTTGGGAATCATGGAGGAGGATATCCACAAAGGCAAGGAGGTTGGGGGCAAGGTAACTTTCAAGGAAACTTCAATCAACCTCGTAGATATGAGAATTTGTCATATGGGAACCAAGGGAATGCACTTACGTTGCCACCGGGGATTCATCCGGGAGAGAAAGCGCCAAATGGTGAAGGAAAGTCTTCAAATGAAGATCAAATGGCTAAAGTGTTGGAATTCATGAAAGGGGCTAAAGAAGGAATAGATGAAATGAAACATGAAATGAGACAACAAAATGATATGAATGAGAGGAGGTTCAAAGCAATTGAGACTCACATTAGTCAAATGGCAAGTGAAAGGGGTAATGTTCATCACCAAGGGAAGTTTCCATCTACAACCATTACTAATCCGAAGGAGCAATGTAAGGTGATTGAACTTCGTAGTGGAACAAAATACGAAGGGCCTTCAATGCCAACGGAAGTAGAGGAGGTGGATTGTGAACTTGAGCCTATGGAAAGTTTGGGTGAAGAAGGGAAAGAGAAAGAAGTTGATATTGTTGAAAAAGGTGAAAGTACCTCTACACTTGAAGAAGAAAAAGTAAAGTCTCCAAAGAAATGGGAAAGATGTAGAGAAGCAAAACGGAAAGAGAGAGAGGAAAAGTTTGAAAGGGATGAATGGGGGATTCCTAAGTTGCCCATGGCAATCCCGTTTCCACAAAGATGCTTGAAAAAGGGATTAGAAGAGAAATTTGCCAAGTTTGTTGAAATGTTGAAGAAGATACATGTGAATATGCCTTTTGCGGAGGTCTTACTTCAAATGCCCAACTACGCCAAATTTTTGAAGGATATCTTGTCAAAGAAAAGAAGCTTGGGAGAGTTCGAAACGGCGAACCTTACGGAGGAATGTAGTGCAATCTTGCAAAAGAAACTTCCCCCTAAATTGAAAGATCCGGGGAGTTTCACTATTCCTTGTGAGATGGGAAAGCAAGGGAACTACAAAGCTTTATGTGATCTAGGGGCAAGCATTAACTTAATGCCCTTATCAATCTTCAAAAAGTTGGGTATTGGTGAGGTCAAACCGACGTCGGTTACACTTCAATTAGCCGATCGGTCGTTGACACATCCCAAGGGAATAGTGGAAGATGTTTTGATCAAAGTTGGCAAGTTTGTGTTCCCCGTTGATTTTGTGGTACTAGATATGGCTGAAGATGATAGTATCCCATTGATACTTGGACGTCCGTTTCTTGCCACCGGGAAAGCATTGATAGATGTGGAGAAAGGGGAGCTAACTTTGAGGGTGAATGAGGATGAAGTCATATTTTCTTTAAGTGAGGCTATGAGGTATCCTAGGGAGGATTGTGGAAGAGTGGAGGTTATTGACGACATGGTTGAAGAGCATATGTATCACCTTCACTCCAAGGACCCTTTGGAAATCATTATAAGCCACTCTTATTCTCTTGAATCTATAAAAGCTAAATCTTCTTTTTGTGTAGAAAATGATGAAATAATTGATGAATTGCATGGTTTAAATGCTTGTAGGGCACTCACAAAAGAGGAAGCAAAGGAGGTAAAGGTGGAGAAACTTGATGAAAAGCCATTTTTGGTAGTGCAAGAGAAGAAGAAGGTAGAGTTGAAACCATTGCCGGATCACTTAAAGTATGCTTACTTGGAAAAAGGTGAAACGTATCCGGTAATTGTATCCTCTTCCCTTAATGATTTAGAAGTAGAAAAATTGCTAAGAGTCTTAAGAGATCATAAGTCATCTATTGGTTGGAGCATTAAAGATTTGAAAGGTATTAGTCCATCTAAGTGCATGCATAAGATCCATTTGATTGATGATGAAAAGTCTTGTGTGCAAAACCAACGTAGATTAAATCCTATAATGCAAGAAGTGGTAAGGAAAGAGGTGTTAAAATGGCTTGATGCGGGAATAATCTTTCCAATTAGTGATAGTCAATATGTAAGTCCTCTACATGTAGTGGCAAAGAAAGGTGGTATGACAATTGTTAGATCCGATACAAATGAAACAATTGCCACTAGAACTATCACGGGTTGGAGAGTATGTGTTGATTATCGTAAGTTGAATGAGAATACTCGTAAAGATCATTTCCCATTGCCATTCATAGATCAAATGTTGGATCGTCTTGCGGGTCATGAGTACTATTATTTTCTTGATGGTTATTCCGGGTACAATCAAATATTGATTGCACCGGAAGATCAAGAGAAGACAACGTTCACATGTCCCTATGGTACATTTGCGTTTAGAATGATGCCATTTGGTCTATGTAATGCCCCTGCCACTTTTCAGCGTTGTATGATGGCAATCTTTGATGGTTTAATTGAAAATATTATGGAGGTGTTTATGGATGATTTTTCCGTGTATGGATCTTCTTATGATATTTGCTTAACTAATCTCACGATTGTGTTGCAGAGGTGTGAAGAGTCGAGTCTTGTGCTAAATTGGGAAAAATGCCACTTTATGGTGACCAATGGGATAGTCTTGGGACATCATATTTCAAAGCATGGGTTAAAAGTTGATAGAGCTAAAGTAATAGCCATAGAACGTCTTCCCCCTCCTACTAGTGAGAAGGGGGTGAGATCGTTCTTAGGACATGCGGGCTTTTATAGACGCTTCATTAAGGATTTTTCCAAAATTGCTAAACCCCTTTGTAAATTGCTTGAAAAAGATTGTCCATTTAACTTTGATGATGAGTGTTGTATGTCATTTCAGGTGCTTAAGGATGCTCTCACTTCATCTCCGATCCTCGTTACCCCGGATTGGAGTTTACAATTTGAACTTCATTGTGATGCTAGCGATCAATCCATTGGAGTGGTGTTGGGGCAAATGAGAGAGAAGAAGTTTAGAGCAATCTATTACGCCTCAAAGACATTGAATTCGTGCCAAATTAACTACACCACAACGAAGAAGGAATTTTTAGCCGTAGTGTATGCTTTTGAGAAGTTTCGACCATACTTGGTTGGAACACAAACAATTGTCTACACGGATCACGCGGCTATAAAATACCTCATGAGTAAGAAAGATGCTAAACCTCGTTTAATTCGTTGGGTGTTGCTTTTGCAGGAATTTGATGTGGTCATCAAGGATAAAAAGGGCGTGGAGAATGTGATTGCGGACCATTTGTCTAGGTTAGAAAATGGAAGTGCAAATGAAGATTTGAAGCCCATTGGGGATGAGTTCCCGGATGAGGACATTTTACTACTAGAGGTCAAGCAAGTGAGTACTCGCATGGCGAATGTGCCGCCTTGGTACGCCGATTACGTCAATTTCTTTGTGTGTGGAATCAAGCCCACGTTGCTTAATGAGTACAAAGAAAAGAGGTTTCATGTTGAAGTTAAGAAGTATTTTTGGGATGAGCCGTATTTGTTTAAAATTTACAATGATGGAGTAATAAGGAGATGTGTAGCTGAAGAAGAAGTTATGGGGATTCTTGAACTTTGTCACTCGTCTTTGTGTGGAGGTCACTTTGCTCATCAAAAGACGGGGGCTAAGGTTTTACAATCGGGCTTCTATTGGCCAACATTGTTTAAGGATGCAAAGAAGTTTGTTGCAAAGTGTGATAGATGCCAAAGGATAGGGGGAATAGGCAAGAGAGATGAAATGCCCATGACCTTAAGGATTGATGTAGAAATTTTTGATGTATGGGGGATTGATTTTATGGGACCATTTCCCTCGTCTAAAGGATATGTGTACATCTTGCTAGCTGTGGATTATGTGTCCAAGTGGGTGGAGGCAATCCCCACGAAGACAAATGATGCTTTGATTGTGCAAAGGTTTTTGAAAAAGAACATTTTTGCTAGGTTTGGAGTTCCACGGGCTTTAGTGAGCGATGGAGGATCACACTTTGTAAACAAGTTGATGGAGAGTTTGTTGAAAAGATATGGAGTGAAACATCGAGTGGCTACACCTTACCACCCTCAAGCAAATGGTTTGGCGGAGGTCTCAAACCGCCAAATCAAGTTAGTTTTGGAGAAGACCATCAATGGAGGGAGGAAGGATTGGTCGGACAAGCTTGATGACGCTTTATGGGCTTATCGGACGGCTTTTAAGACCATTCTTGGTGTCTCACCGTATCAATTGGTCTATGGTAAAGCTTGTCATCTCCCCGTGGAGCTTGAACACCGTGCATTATGGGCTATCAAACGCTTAATATGGACGAGGGGGAAAGTGGTCAAGCAAGGTTGTTGAAGTTAGTTGAGTTGGAGGAGTTTAGAGGAAGAGCATTTGAAAACTCAATTATCCATAAGGAAAATATGAAGAGATGGCATGATGCTAAGGTCAAGGAGAAGACGTTTGCTCTCGGGGATAAAGTGCTTGTATTCAATTCGAGGCTCAAGTTGTTTCCCGGAAAGCTTAAATCAAAATGGATGGGACCCTATGAAGTGCTTGAAGTGTTGAATGGACATACATTGAGGTTAAAGGGTCCAAATAATGAATTTGTGGTAAATGGTCATAGAGTGAAGCATTACCTATCTCCTTCTCAAAAGGAGAGGGTGTATGTGGTTACTCTCTCTTCTCAAACTTCTTTTGAGTATTGGTTTAGTGTAGATTTTTTTTTAGTTTTCTTGTAGATTTGGTATGAAGGTGGTTAAGTTCATGAAAAATGCATAAGAGAAAGGACACGGATGCTAAAGGTGGAATGATGATTGTATGCCTCACCACTCTTTACAAACTTAAATTTTAACACTTGTGTTAATTTAAGTTTGGGGGGAGGTTGCGTGGTGGTCACACTTGATCAATTGGAGCTTAAAGTAGGCATAAGAGGTGGAGTAGTTCATGAAGAGCATTGAGAAAACGAATAAGGTATGTCTCACCACTTTTGCAAACTTAATTCGTAACTTGTTTCGATTTAAGTTTGGGGAGAGAGTGCGTGGTGTGATCTATACTTTGTTCAATTGATTGTGTTATCTTGTGTATATATATCATCTTTGCAAAATGGTCATTTTTGAAAAATTTTGAATATGTTTCTCATGAGTTAGTATAGTTTTGGTGTGTTTGGTGGTGTTTTGAGTACATTTCAATCCATTCTTGATATTGAGTGTAGCATGGATGACATTGAGTAGTGTTTGAGCATGAATAGGGTATGTGAAGAGTGAAAAACAGGGCAAGGATGGAGTGAAGCAAGAAAAATAAAGAACAGGGCAAACTGCTACACGGGCCATGCGCCGTGCACGGCCCTGTAGCAGTTGGCCGTGTAGCGGGATCAGAACATGCTACACGGCCAGGATGATGGGCGAGTTACGCAGCTCGAGCCGTGCAGGAGAAACGGTACACGGGCCGTGTTCCGCACACGGCCCTGTAACAGGTGGCCGTGTAATGGGATCAGAACACGCTGCACGGCCTCACTTGAGGCCGTGCTGCGTAACACGGGCCGTGCAGGGCTTCGACCAGGTTTTTAAAAGGGCTTTTCCGTAAGCATTCTACACACTCCCTTTCATCCGTACACATCCAATTCACCCCTCCAAGTACACAAATCTTCCACCAGGTTAGTTTTTGAAGGATTGTGAGTAAAGTTTGTCAAGTTTGCACACCAAATCACTTCTCCACATCCAATTGTTGAAAGGTATGACTTCTTGAACCAAAACTTTTGAATTTTGATATGAATTTAGTAAATTGATATATGGGCTTTGTTCTAATGTGAATTTTATGCTTAATTGATGATGTTCATACATGTTTTGAATAGAATTTTTGAATAAAGTGAATTAGGGTTCATGAGAAATTTGGGGATTTGTGTGAGAATGTTGAATTTGAATAATTGTGTTGTGCTTATTGATGAATTATGTGAGTATGATGTTTATTTGTGAGAGATTAGCTTTAGAAATGTAAGATTTGGGCATGAGGCTATGCAAATTGTATGTTGAGAGGATGTTTAAATTTTGTGCATGCCAAGTGTTCGATGAAATGTCTAAGAGAGGGATTCGTTGGAAATTGATGGTCAAATGTGAATAGCATTTTAAGATGATTGAAGTGAGGATTCATATGTGTGATCATGAGTAGAAATTGGTTATAATTGTTGATAGTTGTGATGAATGGTGATAAGTTGTTAAGTGTGAATATGTTTGATAAGTTGTATATTGTTTGTACATTGTAGATGGCCGAGAGGAGAGTTCGCCCTGGGACCGAGGATTTCATTGTGATAACCGACCCTGAGGAGTTATCTAACTTGGATGCCCAGTTGGTAATTGAAGGAATTCATCCGCAGGAATTTGGGGTTGAGTTCGAGGATTATTGGGGAAAGTATGTGCTTCGCTGGCAAGTGCTAGCTCCGAAGGTAAAGGCTACTCGTTTCCAAGATACGGAGACGATGAGGGGATTAGGTATAGAGGAAGATTTGAGGAAGTTATTTCGCTTCTCTCAGATGGAAGCTTTCTTCGATAAGAGGCCGCCAACCTACTATCATCTCACTGTGGAATTCATGAGCACTTTACAAGTGAAGAAAGATAGGAATGGGTATCCATTGTGGGTGACTTTTCAGCTAGACAATGTGTTGAGGGAAAAGGTTCCATTGGCATTTTTGAATGAGTGTTTTGGGTGCCCGCCATGCGAATTCCATCGGAGCTTTTATGCAGGAGGAACTTTCAACCAACAGGAATGGTGGTCAAGCCTTGTGAACGATGGAACTGAGAGAGCAGGGTACGTCCCTAGTGCCTCAAAGGGAACAGCCATCCAGAATCCGGTAATGAGGTATTTGGAGAAGATCGTCTCCAACACTATATTGGGAAGGTTTGAAGGAGGCTCAGTTGGAGAAAAGCAGCTTTACATCATGTATTGTATGTATAAAGAGTTACCGCTTAATGTTGCAGCACACTTTGTGCAACATGCAGAGAGAGTTGCAAAGAGGCAGAGTTCTCAAGGGTTGATGCTAGGAGGGATGATTACAATGATAGCTCAAGGAATGGGAGTTAACTTCGCAGGGATAGAGAATCGTATGGTTAGTGAAGGGTTGAATTACTCACAGCTGATGAGGATGGAATTTTTGACCATGGTAGGAAATCAATATTGTTTAAGGCAGGAGAAGGGAGCTCCATTTCCGTTGCCAATGCCGGAGCTCACTACAGTTTATACAAGGAGAAGGCTTGCAAATTTGGCTATGGGAAGTGTGAACCATTCCAGAGTTGTTAAGGCATTTTATAGAAGAAACAGAGATGAAATGGAACAGGTTCTGAGGTAGGTTAGAGTTGAAGAAAATGAAGAGCTAGCCAATTTGAGGGCCGAGCAAGTGCCCATGGAGGGTGATGAGCAAGGAGAGCAACCGGAGCAGATTGAGTTTGAGGAGCAAGGCCCTGATCCACCACTGTTTGAGGAAGAGGCACTGCCACCAGTCGCACCAGGCCAAGGAGATGAAAGGTGGAACTATATGATGGATGAGGTACGCGACATGAGGCATGTGCAGCAGACATATGGGACTCAGATCAGGGAGATTCGCGAAGTCCAGCAAGAGCATGGAAGACACATTGAAGAATTGAGAGCTGGACAACGAAGGAGGGAGTACTATGAAGAACAAACAAGGGTGCACTCCAACAACATGGAGGAGATGATGACCATGATGTTCAACTTCCAGTTTCCTGCGAACCCTCGAGCCTACATTCCATGGAACACCTATCGTCCACCTCCTCCGCCTCCGGAACAATGAGGGAGTATTTTGAGTGCTTGGCACTTTTGTCCATTCATCTAGCTATTATTTAGAATTTTGGAAGTATTATTGCTTAGACATTTGATTTGATTTGTTAGGATTTGATTGGATTGTACTTAAAGTGTTGGTTTTGGGAGGTTTTACTTTTTTTTTTTTTTTTTTTCAGTTTTATGCGATTTCCTTTTTGGTATTTTAGTTTGATTTTTCGTTGTTTGATGCGATGGGAGATTGATCTTTATCGTTATGGGTTTGAGTTGATGTGCTTTATTTTCTTTTGATGGATGATTTGATTTATGCATGTTATATGTTTGTATTGTTTGTTGATCCCTTGATTAGTAGGTGATGTTTGTTGTTATTTTAATTCTTGTATAGGTGTGGTTTTGGTGGTATGTTTTGGGAAAGAGTTGAGTAATATTTTTGAGTATGAGCTATGATGCATTGTTTGTGATAGGTGATGGCAAGCAAGTTAATGGTTTCTACTTGTTAAAATTGTGACATGGATTACATAATTTGTTCAATTTTGAGAAGTATGAAGGTTAATTGAGTTTCTTTTGGTCCAAGCAAAAGCTTGTGAGAGTTGAGCCTCAACCGTGCCTCCATGGTTAATTATTGAAGAGAGGACCGGTTGAACTTAGACAAACTAGAACTTGCTCTTGGACTATAGGAACGAAGCCCGAATGGTTGAAATTTGTGAAATGATCTTAGGCCATCCTTGTTGAAAAAAGTCATGGCCATAAAATTTCCTTACCAAAAACATTATCCCTAGTAAGCCACTTTGAGCCTTTAAGCCTATTTCTTGTGATATAAGCACATTACAAGCCTTGAAAACCTATTTAAACCTTATATATAACCTATGTGTGGGTAATTGAGGATGATGATGATTTACAAGGGAAAATGTGGAAAGATATGCAAATGTATATGGAAAGACATGTTGGTCAAGAAAAAGGATGAAAGAGCTCAAGATAAAAGCAAGTGCAACTTCAACAAAAGTGAAAAAGGAGCAAAATAGAAAAATATGCTCAAGGAATACAAAAGTCAAAGACAAGAAGTATGCCATTCAAAAAGAAGCTCAAGAAATCCAAGGAATGATGATGCTTAGTGCTTGTGATTAAAGTAGAAAAGAAAGGAAGCATGAAAGTGAGGACGTTGAAGAAAGGAATCATCTCTTCGATCAACCACACTTGAAAAGTCACTATTATCCAAAGTTTCCTACCTTACCAAAGAGCCTAAACATTACATCCAAAGATAAAGACCTTTTTGATCACTTATTGAAACTAAGGTGGCTTGTGAACATAGTCCATGAGCAAGCCTATGGTGAGTCGATTTTAACCGATTGATGAGTGTTGATCAAAACCTTACTTCAAAGAGTGTTGAGTGAATTTGATATCCTATGAAAGGCTTGGATTGAAAGGGATTTGATTACTCTTTTGTCATGCTTGAGATTGAACTCGTTAATCTTTCATGTTATAAGTTTGATTATGTAGGGATGCTTAACTTGATTTTGAAGTCCTTATTACTTGTGATATATTGTGGTT
The DNA here is from genome assembly GCA_023678885.1 of Pogostemon cablin. Lineage (NCBI taxonomy): Eukaryota > Viridiplantae > Streptophyta > Magnoliopsida > Lamiales > Lamiaceae > Pogostemon > Pogostemon cablin. Next base: position 20,623,984 of record CM042997.1, on the reverse strand, counting down.
TATGTTCGTTAGATGTTCTCTAGGTGAAAATTTCTCCTCTTGTTTATCATTTTTTTTAGTTGTTCGAGGACGAACAACACTTTTAGTTTGGGGGGTTGATTGTCGTCATTTTCACCTAGGTTTTAGTGTCTTTATGTGTGTATTTTCGGATGTTTTTATCCGTATTTGTGTTAAGTTTGGTGGAGTTATTGTTATTTTGAGGAAAGTGGTACGAACTGATAGAATTGTGTAAATGAGCTTAAATATGTGTAAAACAGGTCATGGAACGGACAAAAATGGAGTCGGGAGCGAAAGGGAGACGAAGAATAGGCCATGCAACTGCACGGGCCGTGCGCGGAACACGGCCCTGTAGCAGCTGGCCGTGTAATGTCATCAGAACACGCTGCTCGGCCAGAGATTCGGCCGTGCGCTGGTGCACGGGCCGTGCGCTGCTGCACGCCCCGTGTGCGGAGGTCGGTCCTGTAAGGAAAAGCCGTGTATTGTCGTCAGAAAGTGCTACACGGCCATGATCAAGGCCGTGTATTACAGCTCGAGCCGTGTCCGGAAGCACGCACAAAAATGCCGAAGTAGGTGTGCCCTACACGGGCCGTGTACTGCAGCACGGGCCGTGTAGGTGCAAAATCCTGTGTAATTTTCAGAATGTTCCGGAAGCTTCTAGAAGGTCCATAAGTGATATAAAACCATGATTTGTGCGAAATTAAAGAGGAGATTCACATTAGATCAGATTGAGAGCAGTTACACACAATCCACACCATATTTCCTCACACACTAGATCCACAATCCATCTACACCATCTAAATCCATCAATTCACCTTGATCTTCATAAATCCATCCATACATCCATCTATTCCATCATCTAAGAAGAGAAAATCAGATTTGTTTGAAGAATTTGGCATGATCAAGGAAGAAGGAGTCTACCTTCAAGGGGAAGCTCAATCTCTTTTATTTTGCTACTTTCTTCATTATATTGCTCATATGGAGCTTGTATTGGATTGTAGCCAATTGGCAATGAATATTTGTGGCTAGTCCTCAAGTGAGGCTAGCAATATGATTGGTTAGGAAATATGTAGATTTTTGCACTATTAAAGCTTGATGAATTGATTGTTATGATTACTTTCTATCATGAATGCTTATTCTCATTTGATGCATGTTGTGTGTGGTTAAATTCTCTATGCATAGTGTTAGGATGGTCATTCCAATATTATGTGTGGTGGTTTAATTGAATCATTGATTGTATTAGGTGACTTGGTTAGTATGAGGGGAGGAAAGCCATTCCCTCCAAGTGCTTAGAACCTCATGATAGAACATTAGTGATGAACTAGTGAGGGGAACCAACTTATGATCATAGTACCCATGAGGGAATTGAGAGTAAGACAATCTTAGGAGATTTAAACTTGTAAAAGAGTTGAAAACCTAATCACCTTGGTCATAGGGGTTAGGGGTACAATTGTGATTGCCCTTAGTATCATAACTTGAAAGTCATCAATGCTTGAGTGAGTGTGAAGTCTACATAAGACCTTGACCATGATGTTGCTAGCCTTGCTCTTTTCTTAGATACACTTCATCCATTCCATCTCATCTTGCTACTTGATTTGATTGATATTTGTTATAATTAGTTGCTTGTCTAGTTCATTAGTTAATTGATAGAGTAATCATAGTTCTTAAATCAAAACCTTATCTTGATAATCCTTACAAAACATAAATCAATGGAAAATCCGGATACAACTTGAGTTTACCTTTTCCCTTGGGACGACAATACTATAAATTTTGCACTTAGTCACGCGTATACAACAGCGATAGAGTACACTTACTCTTGACATTTCACTAGAAATGCGGCTAAGTTCATCTATAAGATAGGCAGAACCTGCCTTTTAACCTTGGTAGGGTGATTTACAAGAATCTGATCAGTTATGGTGGAAATATATCTAAGGTTGATAAGTTACCTATCCTGCTTTGATTCACTGTCTGTTAGCTGATCAAGGTGCTAGGAAAGGTAAAGGTGATTTTCTTTCCTCAAGTGCTCTAGTTCTTGGTATTGCTAAACCACTGCTTGAAGGTAACCATGTAGTTGATCTACCCTATGTGAACCCTGCTCCTGCCCCTGCTACTGCTAGTACTCAGAATGTTGCTCCTGATAATGGCAATACTTCGGTTCGCACTGACACTTCTGCACAAGCTGGAGAAGTTATCTCTGTTACTCTGAACCGCAAATACATTGATCAATAAGCTGCTGCCCTGCCACTCCATGTCTTGAACCTCAGACTCCAAGAGCATGCTATGAATAGACAAGCTGACATTCTAGAACAAAGAGCTTAGTTCTGGAGTAAGCTGTTATCCACACCCACAGGGGGAGATATACCTGCTGCTGCTGCTCAACCTACTGCAGTTGAAAGCTCTGGCTCTGGAGGAATTGTGATTGAGGACATCACTGATGAATCGGAAGAAGGAAATATTGCTGAAAATGTTCCTGATGCATGTGATGCTGCTGGTGTTGATGCTGCAACTTAGGGGGAGTTCACATGGTGAGGGGGAGATCAGTAAAGAGATCAAAGTGTTCATGCTTGTTGCTGATGATGACTGAAAGCTGTTGCTGCCTCACTAACTTTTCTAACTATTTGATGATGGGATGTTAAACTGATATTTATTTTCTGATAGTGACTAGATACTTCATTTTCTATTTAAACTCTGATTTAAGCTCTGGACTTATATGTTACTTAAGTGATTATCTTTAATCACTTTTGTAATTATGCTTTAGATTGCTTAGTTATTTTTGTACAACTATCAAACTAACATCTGATGTATTACTTTGGATATGTTGTTCTGTATTGTTTTCTTGCATCAGGTTATGTGATTGCGGATAGACGTGATTGGGAGAGATTGTTGATGTGAAGTGTTGAGACCAGTGTCATCACATCTGGAATCACACATGTCCTCCACCAGTTGTTTATTAACTACTAACGTTGTTTTGTTATTTCGACTGGTGTTGTGTTTAATGTTGCTTTCAGGGTTGTTGCGGTTGAACATATTGAATGTGTTGGATGCAAAGACCAAGTCAAATACAGACCTTGAAGACCCTGGAGCAAACTGGAAAGATCCAAAAGCTCTAAAACGATCTAGAAGGCGAAAATAACTACCTCTTAATGGGCGGTTATTTGAGCCTGCATGGGTGATTTCTACATCTCCTACGTGGGCCACTCATCATTTGGAGTCTGCAACTATCTATAAATGGAAGCTGTAGTTGCCAAGTCAAGTGATCGAAAAAGGTAATCCCACTATATAGTGTAAAAGATCCTAGATAGGTTTCTGTCATAGTGTTTGTACTGGTGTTGTAATATTTGGTTCAACATCAGTTGTCTACTGTTATTCCCGTATGTTTTGTGTGCGCTGTTCACAGGTAGTGGAAGCCCACATGTGAAGTAGGCTTAGATTCTAACAAGTCTAGGTTCTGCCATTTGGGAACGTGTATGGATTTTAGATCCAATTTTGTATTCGAAGGGTGGAAGAATTGTTTCCACACCTAAGAGTCTGTTTTGTAATCACATTTTCCAATAGTGATATTTATGCCATGAGGCCGCCACAAACTTGTAAAAGTTTGTGGAAAGATTGAGTAATCCGTGTGTTAAGTCTTCCGCTGATTTACAACTTGTTTTATACTTAGTCAAGTTACATTCTGATACATACATTGTTATTCAAAGTGTCACCACACTTAGGACAACATCGTACTAAAAACACACTTTGCACCATTGGGCACCCGACAGAAAACAAAGTTATATTCATAATTTCAGGTATTATCAAATACATATCATATTCTGATGTTGTGATGTGGGGTTGATTGAGAAGTGAAGAGTGCATTGGTTTATGATACTACCTGCAAGCTATTGTATATCTCAAAACAGCTACAATTGAGATTGGAGTATTCTCTGCTATTGTCTGTTGGTTCTGATGATGAAAGGAGAAAAAAAGGGACCATTTAAATCAGTTAGTTTCAACCACTGATCATGAAGTGTGTATTACTCCAAAATTTTTTTATTGAGATTAAGAATATATTATTTTAATGTGTAGTATTTAAATTTTGAGTATGACTATAGTAGGACCGGTCCTACCAAAAATTGGTAGAACCGGGTCCTCTTCTTCTATCGATTATTCAAATGGGTTAAAATTGAGAACATCCCTTCCCAAATTGTATGTTTTCTCAAATTTCTATCTCTCTCGTCTTCTTTGCCGGAACACACGCTGTCCCCACCATCTCCATCTTATCCCCGCCTTCGCCGCCAATGGCCCCGCAGCCACCCTGGCCCACCACCCATGTTTCCGCTCCTCGTGATCTTGAAATCAGTTGTTACTCTGTCCTTTTTCTTTCTGTCTAAACTGGAAATATTTAGTAGATTGGTGGCTTTAAGGGCTTGTCCAAATTTGGTTGCATCTTTTCCCATTGCAAGATGGAAAATAAGTTCTTGTTAAGTGAATAAATCTGTTGTTAAAAGTATGGTAGGGAGTAAAGAATTGAATATTTCGAATGGTCTAAGTCAAATTAATGTGTTGTCTGAGTTCTATGCATCTGGGTATTTGGGAGTGCAACAAACACTATGTGAGATTGTTTGATGGATCTGATTGGCTTTATGCCATTTATTGGCATATTTTGATGAATTTATTCTTTGATTTTGTGAATTTGAGAATTGAGACAGAATGGTCGAGGAAGGTGATAATATTTAGAATTGGAGTTATTCTGATTGGCTTTATGCCATTTATTGGTATATTTTGATGAATTTATTCTTTGATTTTGTGAATTTGAGAATTGAGACGAAAAGGTCGAGGAAGGTGATAATATTTAGAATTGGAGTTATTCTCTATATGTGAGACTGATAGGATGGATATTTTGATTAATTCATAAAAAAAGGTGATTGTTAAATAGGATATATGAAACAGACAAAAGTTTGAATTGAATTACAAATTTGGAGGAATATATATGTATATACAAAGAAGAAATATCATTATTTGTTACTTACACCTTTTTTTCTCAAGTGTTGTCTTAATTGGTAATTATTCGACATCATTTTCATTTTGCTGAGTTATTTAGATTAGAGAACTGGTTAATTGTCTGATGCACATTGCAGGAAGGAATGACCAAGCTGGCTCAATTATAGTTTCTTGGCTATCCTCCAAGTCCAATATACATTCTTCCTTTCTTTATCCTTACTCACATTTAGACAACAACTCCAATTCTAAATACCATAATTGTTCTTTTCTGTTAGATTTGATTCAATTCTTGGTTTGGTGTAGGAAAATCTAGTTGGAACAGTATACAACTTTGGATCCAAAGTTGTTGGTGAAAAATGATGATGAAAATGCTGCTGATTTAACCACTCTCTTGATTCAACTTTTTCACATAGACACCACTCTCCAAAAGAGCCAATCTTTACACAGTTGCTGAATTTTATCGAGACAAATTTGCTATCACTCTTTGATTGTCGGCCCTCAAAGCAACTTAAGTTGGAAAATTAAAGCCCACGCTTGAAGTTTAATTAACCCATAATTAAATCTTTATTTAGCTTAACAAATAATTACAAGTTATGGTATAATGTTATTTTTTCATCCCACCCCACGAGGATTGCCCATTAATATAGTAGTAGAGAGAATTTAATACAACAAGAAATTCAAGTTTTATTATATCATATTAATCCCACTTATTTCAAATAGTGATCTAATTATTTTTATAGAGTGATATATCAATTTAGAATTTGAATCTACACAATACATAATTTCATTTTAAAAAAAATCAGAATTTCAAATCAAAGAATGATCCAATATTAATTCCAAAGAATATTCTAATTATTTCTAAGAATGATCTATCAATTTACAGATTGCATAAAATTTAATATTCACAATACATGACTTCATTTTCCAAAAATCAAAGTCTGAAATCAAAGAGTAACATAATTCATTGTAAAAGAGTAACTCAATTTATTATAAAGAGTAACACAATTAATAAGAAATTTATTATAAAGAGTAACCCAATTAATAAGAAAGAAAGATTAACCCAATTAATAAAAAAAAGTAGCCTAATTAATATGAATGAGTAACCTAAAAAATGTTGACCAAATACTCAAATTAAATAGTAACTTTAATAAAAATCTATTAGTATTATAAAAAGTAACCCAATTATAAGAAAGAGTAACCTAATTAATATGAAAGAGTAACTTAAAAGATGTTGACCAAATACGTACTCAAATTAAATAGTAACTTAATCTTTCAAAAAAAATCTATTATTATAAAGAGTAATCCAATTAATAAGAAATAGTAACCTAATAAATATGAAAGAGTAACCTATAAAATGTTGACCAAATACAACGATTAAATAATAACTTAATCTTTAAAAAAAATCTATTATTATGAAGAGTAACCAAATTAATTAATAAGAAAGAGTAACCTAAAAGATGTTAATAAAATATAACAACATAAATTTCATATTGAAAAAAAAAGTTAATATAGAGTATCACTCTATAAAAATAATTAGATTAATTTTTTGTATTAATTAGGTACTTTATAGAAAATAATAACCTAAAAACAAATCTAACATGAAGGGTACCATCTGGACAAAACGACGTCTATCGAATTTACGCGCATTCAGGACAAAAGGACTGCAAAATAGATAAAGGGTAAATATCTATTGAAATGAAACTAGATATTAGTAGCTGGTTAGGAAATCTCCAATATTCACGTGTAAAATATATCTTAACATAACCCAACTTCTCTGTCTACTTGGCTACCTTTAGAAACTAATTGCTGTGGTATCTAAGTAAAAATTTATCACTAATGCAGTAGATGGAATCATGCAACTTTTCAACTTAAGAAACAATTACTCATGTAAATATGAAAGGGAAAATAATCAATTTTAAAAACCAACAATAAATAAACATAGCATAAACAGAGGCAAATGTTTGATCACAATCTCCATACAATATGTGGAGTCTAATATTAATTTAATTGGTATACTGGCCATAAAGGATGGCTCCAATAAACGAATCACCAGCAGTGTCAACCAATTCAGATGGAGGAATCTTTTAGCTGTTTCTAAAAGCATCCTACCTTGCACACTCCCAAATCCTAATCCCCTTTGCATGCAATTTCACCTCACTTTGTAAGATTAATTTGAATCAAACTAAATTATTGCACAAAATTCAGATTTAGTAATCTTAGAAGGGAGTTGACATAAGACTTTTAAAGGAAAAGCTCAAGAGAGAAGTAGTTTTGAAAAGATTTAAGTACTCACATCCCCAATATTCAATTTTGACTGCATTGTTCAAGTGAAAAAAGTAATTTTAGAAATTTATAGGAACTCATGAACAAGCCATTATCCATAGGACGACTGATTTAAGACATGTATTAATATAAAAATTTTCAAAAAATAGCATCAAGATACTGTCTTCATCATAATTCAATTCTCTTCTTAATCATCAATTACAACAGCCAAATCCACAATCAAGGAAATGATAACACCTCCTGCTTCAACTGATTTTACTTTATCTGCACTAAACCACATAAGCTGGAATCCACCCCTTTCGCGGTGATCCCTAGAACTCGACCACCTGTAGCCACGTAATTCCCCTGAGAGTCCACAGCTGTACCAACCACAGTTGCAGGGACGACGCCCGACAGAGAACCCATCACCGGTTGAATGACGTGGATTGAGAAGATAGTGCGCGTGAATAACACCCAATTCACGTTAAGAAAGCTTGACCCAAATTAAAAAAAAAAACTGACCCATTTTCAACAAAAGGATCCAACCATTAAAAATCATTTACGTGTAACAATTAGCTGGTCTCATTCCCATCCTTCATTTGTAAACCTTATAGTTAATTGTAAGGTTAAAAAGTTAAATAACTAAAATTAAAAGAAATTATAATTAATTACCTTATTAAAAGCTTCTAATTACATGAAATTAGTATGGACGGATTGATTAGTATTTAATTTTTTTAATAAATAATTAAAAAAATGATCAAAAACTTCTAATTAATTGAAATGAGAATTGATTGATTGATTAGTATTTAAATTTATTAATAAATAATTTAGAAAAATGAAACTACATAAGTTATGAAAGTTAACAATAAATAATCAAATATTAAGATTAATGTGGAATTTGTACGTTCAAATAGATATTTTTATCTAATCAACAAATTGTTAATGAAATATTTCTAAAATGCATAATATCTCATTTCCTTGATAAAATATTATTTTTCATCTAAATTATTATTATCTTTATTGAAAATATTATCACTTTTATAAATGATCATTTTTATAATAAAAGCTATCACTTTTTTCAAATAAATAAATGAAAAATAAATATTGCTATTAAAATTTAAATTGAGTTTTAAATAATAAAAAAATAAAAATAAACCAATTCGATCACTTCTGTCTAATGATATAATGGTTGTTATTGGTTGTTAAATAAAAGAAGAAATATATATATATATATATATATATATATGAGTTTATTACTACAAGGTACACATTTTAGGTCTTAAATACTCTTAACTACACTGAAAAAAAAATTATTATCCACTACACAAATTAACAGTAAAGAGACCAAATTACCCTTAATTAAACCAAATATTTCCCAACGCATTCTACGTAACTTCGCTTCTCTCTCCTCGATATTCTCGGTAATGTCCCAGCCTCTCGTTTTCGCTCTGTGCGACCAAATCTGATTTCTTCTCCGTCCATCGTTGCTGCCATATTATCCGGCCATTCACCAGCCCAATCGAAGTCCTCTAGGCCTTGCGTTTTAACCTAGGCCTCTCACTTCGTCTCGATTATATATGATTGATGTTGTTTTCGGGTATGGCGTGGTGATTTTGGAGATGGTGAGGGGAATTAGGATTTTCGATTGGGTTGACGACGACGGCAAGGATGGTGGAGCTCTGAAGAATTTTGTGTGGATTGAGGAAAAAATGCGGTGTGGGAGCTCGAATTGGATGGAAAGTGTGGTGGATTCGAGATTAGACGACAGATTCAACAAAAATCAAGCGGCGACAATGATACAATTAGGGTTCCATTGTGTGGAAGACGATAGGAAGAAGCGACCAATAATGGCGCCGACCAAAATTTTCAGGATTCCTACAAACCACCACTGAGAAATCTTCTCGACTCCTTAGCCTCCCGATCCTCCGCCGCCAAATTCTACAAAACTACCTCCGGTGACTCCTCCGCCGCCTTCAATGGCCTCTTCCAATGCAGAGGCGACCTGTCGAACGCCGACTGCAACAACTGCATGCAAAAAGCTTCGTCCATGTCGGGTAAGCTGTGCGGTGAGTCGGTGACGGCGAGAGTTCACCTGAATGGATACTACTTGATGTACGAGATCTCTGGATTCAAGCAGGTGAGTGGGACGGAGTTGCTGTACAAGGTTTGCGGGTCAACTCGAGCGAGTGGGGCTGGGTTCGGCGATCAATTGGACATGGCATTGGGAGAAATAGTGAAGGGTGGATTCTATGCCACCAGATTTCAGTCGTTGTATTTGTTGGGTCAGTGCGAAGGTGATTTAGACGGTGGGGACTGCGTGAACTATATGAAGAATGCAGTAGATAAGTTTAAATCTGTATGTGGGAGCTCAACATACAGATGATTAAAGCATTCTAGAATTCTATGGTAAAAATTCTTGATTTCTGTTAGTCTACAGAACTTCCTAAGCAACTAAGAATTAATGGTGTTGAAATGTTACATATCTTGTGGCCAGTTGTTATTTATCCCTCTTTATTGCAACTTCAAAGAGGTGTCACTGATTTATCCATTGGAGGAGCCAATTGAATTCAGTTATCTCTGGATAGCATTTTGGTTTACTATAATTCATACTTTATGGTGTGGATTGGATTGGTTTTTGGTTGAGCTTTGGTTCTATTCTACCATTTCTTAGAACAGGAGTAAGAACATACAGTTTGAATAAATGTGTCACTGTGTTCAAGCCCTCCTCGACCACTTTTATTTTATTAATTCATTATTACCTCTTTCTAGTCCTATTCTACACTGCAAATCTCTGTTCATGGTATTCTTGTGTAAGATACATGTGTAAAAATAAATATTTGAAAAGAAAGTACAAAAATAAAATGGGTAGAAAAATGTGCAAAATAAAATGTGCAAAACAAATTATGCAAAAATAAAATGTGCAAAAAAAAGTGCAAAAATAAAAAAGTACAATACAAATTGTGCAAAACAAAATTGTGCAAAATAAAATTGTACAAAACAAACTGCAGCCAGACCGCCGCCGCCGGTCGCCGGACCTCCGCTGCCTGAATTTAAAATATGCAAACAAAATGTGCAAAAATAAATTTGTGCAAACACATAGGGATATTTATGGTATCACAATCATAATTGTGTAGTTATGAGTAATAGTGCTTTGAGTCATGTAGTTTATAACAATTATGCATTATTTTATGTACCCAATAGTAAGTGACCCTCTATATATATATATATATATATATATATATATATATATATATATATATATATATATATATATATATATATATATATAATGCAAACATTTAATATAACATCATTCATAGTACGAATGAAGTACTTCATATCACCATATCACAACTTCAAATTTTCAAATGTTAAAAGTTCCAATAACGTATAATTCAAGTAATATTAAAAAAAAATAAATTAATAGTTATATACATATAATATACTTCAATTCAAGTAGAATTTTAATTATTAAATAAAATTCAATAACATTATAATAACATATTCTCGTGCAACGCACGGGTCAAACGCTAGTTTTGAAGAGAATGTCAATAAAAATTGGCTCAAACATACTCTTAATTTAACATTTAAGTTTAGAGATCTTTTTCATAGCAACTTTAAAAAACTCTCTAAATAATAAATAATGTATAATTTTTAAAAAAGTCATACATATAAATATATATACTTCTAAAAGTCTCTTTAAACTAACAAATTTTTTTTATATAATGATTTTAACTCTAACTTTGGAGAGCCAAACCAATCCCTTAAAATTAAATGAATTGAGATTTTTTAATACTCAACACTTTAATTTCTTACAATTATCAATGGATTATTTATTGTTTTACATTTATAAACAATATTATTCTTTCACCTTGATTTTTTTGTTCAAAGAAAATAGATTCTTCTCAAATTTTTTTTGAAATTAGATTTAAATAATATTAGTATGAGTGAAAATCCAAAAAATTTCAAAAATAGGAGGAACGTGTTATTCCTCCTATTTTTCATAATTTTGTATTCTTCATAATATTAGTATTCTTCATAATTTATTGCATTAAATATTATTTATTTTTCTTTGTATTTTTACTTAAGAGAGATAGGGTATTAGACAGAGAATATATCATAATTAAACATTAGAAATGAAAATATAAAGAGTACTGTATTGGAGTAAAAGAAATATAATTATTTAAGGTTGTGTTTGGATGAGAAAATTTGATGAGAGATTAATAAATCCTACGGTCCTTCATTTATGTTTGGATTCATCATTAAATATACGGATTTATAAATTCAAGATTTTAAATGAATGAATTTCAAATCATAGATTTGATTTAGATGTTTTTTAAGTTGTTTTGAATGAATTTTCAAATTCTTACCCAAACCGTATCATTTTGTATAATAGATATATTAATATATAAAATATATAAAATTAACAAATTAATTGATTTTTTTTAATTTTTTAATTTCTTTTAAAAAATTTTAACCCCTACCACCTAATCTATCCTCAACCCACTCTCTCTATTCCTTCTCTACCGTATCTCCCCCAACTCCCCAATCCCAGTGATTTCAAGAACCGGTTGGACTGGCTCAATCGGGAACCGCCCTCCAAATCAGTCTAAAACCCCTATAAAACCATTTTTGAATTGAACCGGCCAAAACTGGGAAAACTGATTGAACCGGTCCAACCAGTTTTTTATTTTTTTTAAATTTTTCTATTTTTCTTTTTCTATTTTATATTTTTATATTATTTAACTTTTATTTTATTTATTTTAAAATATAATATTTAAATTTTGAATTAAATTATGTAATTTTTCTGGAGTGGTGCACCAAATGTATAGTAATTTGAGTATAAATTATGTAATATTCTATTGAGAAAATATATAAAAAATTGTACTCCCTCCGTCTCAACTTCAACTTCACACTTTCCGTTTTGGTCCGTCCCAAATTCAACTTCACACTTCCATAAAAGGAAAAAGCAACAAACTAATATCCCTCTAACATACTTTAATTTCAAATTTGCCATCACATTTTTAACACACATAACATACTTTATCATTTATTTATTATCCAAAAATACCATACTACCCTCAAAAGTAAGTCAAAAAGTGATTTTTCTTAAACTCCGTATCTACAGTAAATGTGAACTTGAATTTGGGGCGCAGGGAGTATAAAATATGAATTAAAAACTATAAATATTTTATCTAATCATATTTTTATGTAAATTGAATTTTCTATTCATAAAATAATTTTGGTTAGTATAAATTTTTTTAATGAATTGTAAATATTATAAAATATAATTGAAAATATGTAAAATTCAATTTTTCGGTTGAATCGCCGATTGAACCGGTCCAACCGGTTGAACCTCGAACCATTGCATCTATCGGTTCAGCCTACGGTCCGGTTATGAAAACACTGCCCAATCCCAGTCCCTTCCTCCTCCCCCTCCCCATGCTCGTACCTCCTCTCACAACCAATTTTTATTTTAAATAAAATTTTAAAATTTAATATAATAATTTTTTATTATTTTTACTTATTATAAATAAATTTCTGTTTTGAAAACTAAAAAATAATTATTGAATTATGAATTTAAAAATGTAGTTCAAATGAATTGATAAAAAAATCTATATAACTTAAAATCCACACATTTTCAAATTCATTAGATTTGAAATGACTCAATTCAAACAAAATTAAAAATTAAAAAAATACTCTCTATTTTATGAAAATACTCTTCAAATTTTAAAGAATTTCTTGAAAATACTCCCTCTGTCACATTCTAATAGTTACATATTTTCAAAACGTTCCATTCTAATGGTTACATTTTCCTTTTTGGCATATGAGACACACACAAATTAATTACTTCTCTATCCACATATCACACTAATATATGCACCTACCAATTTTACATTAAAATATTATTTATCTTATCCAATACATATTAAAATATTATATTCATTAATTCTCGTAAAAAAAACATAGTTATTACGATGGGAGGGATGAAGTACTTAAATTGTGTCACGCCACGTTTATTAGGCTCTATGAGCATGCATAGACACGTGCACCATTGAATTGACTAACGTGGCATCGAAAGCATTGAATGAAACCAATTCTAATATTTTTATTATTACAAAGTGCGCGGCTATTGAGTATGACGCCACGTATATTAGAGTCTATGAGCATGCACGGACACGTGCACCATTGAATTGACTAACGTGGGCATCCAAAGCATTGAATGAAACCATTCTAATATCCCCTCCCACTAATGTTTACACCTGGCACTATTTTTAAAAAAGGTATTATATTATTTTTATAATAAATAAATGATAAAGTATATTATTTGAGTTAGGTACATATAATTTTTTTTTATAAATAAAGTATATATATGGGGATAAGAGTGATTGTGTTTGATTTTTTAATTTTTAGTTTGTAGATAATACAAATTTTTATGGGATAACTCAAAATAAAAAATATATCATCTAAAATAGGACGTGGAGTATTTTTTACTAGTACGCAGCTATTAAGGTAAACGCCTTCGATTACTATATACTACCTCCATACTCATTTACTTTTTCCACCTAAATTAAAATATATTATTATAAAGTGAATATATTGTATTAAGGGTGAGTGATTAGTATATATGGGCTCTTTTGCTATAAAATTTTTTTTAAATAAACAATCAAAATAATAAAATGAATATTTATTAGGGACTAAGGAAGTATATTCTTTTAAAATTAAAATTAAGAGTCAAAGTATAATGCATTTGAAGTCTCGGTTGATCTAATTAATATTAACTATCACATAGATCAAATAAAATAATTAATAATTTAAAAAATAAAAATAATTAAATTGATATCATGCGCACCCTGTATATGTATAACTTTTTATTTAATATTGTATATATTTTTTAATAATTATATAATTTTTTATATTCAATTTCTCATTAAAAAGACTTCTATAAAAATTTGTTTATTTATTAGGCAAGATATTGTAAATTTCTTTGTCATGTCCCAAAAAAATTCCATATAAATATAAAATTTTAACTATTTAGTACATGACTAAATATTAATTTCATTCAAAACATTAATTATTTAAAGTTGCGAGCTTAATACACTATAATATTTAACCCGTGATTAAATCTCAAACTCATGAATAAACTTAATGAAATTATCTTTAGAACAGATTTGACACCATACTTGCGTGAGAATTGGATAAACATAGCTTCAAACAGATGGCAGAATCTCAATCATGATTTATCAACAACAGAAAATTTGGGGGAAAACAGATCAAACGCATTGCAGAAAATGGAATGTAAAAAGGGGAAATTCTACGGATCAGCAATAGAGTTGGCATTTCCCTTAAGCATTTCATGATCTGCAAAAGTTGAACGAGCTACTCAAGATCATCGACAGGATGAGAAGGGAATTTAACATGTTTGATCATCTTTGAGCATCTCCTGCGCAGAGGCCCTAAAAGGTAAACATTAAAGCATTGCCGGATATCGAGTGATTCAAGACGGGGGCAACCATTGATAATGGCATTAAGTCCCATGTCATGCATCGAATCTCCCATCAGGCGAAGATGACACAAATTGGGCATGCGCGCTTGTTACATGTAACAATATGATCATATTCTAAGTCTGAATACCTATACCCTGCACCAAGATACATTTCTGCGGATTGATGCCATAGACACCAATACGAATCTTCATAAAATGGATACCTATCATCAAGAAGATCAGATCCCGAGTTTGGACGCATATACCCATTTGCATTAAATGTGAATGACTTCAACATAGGGCATGAATTGCCAATAGCTTTGATATCTGCAGGGAGAACAAATGGGGCTTTACTGAGGTGCAACTCTTCCAAATGTCAAAATTTTTTGACGGCCTTAACCAAACATTTCCCATTCAGAATACGACAATCATGAATTCTAAGACGCTTCAGTTGGCTTGATCTGTTCAAACACTAGTATATTAATCACCATATGAAATAAACAAGCAAGTCTGTATAAGAGAATTAATTAACAGATATGCAAATATTCATCAACCACTTACAAGACTATTGCCTCATTTCCGGGAGTTAGTCGTAAACCGGATTTATATTATAAACCCTTGTAAATCATGTGGTCCTCTTAATTTAAACACTCTATCAATATATAGGGTATATAGGATTAGAAGGGACCACAGGATTTATACCGTGAATTCGGTTTACACAAATATTTGTGCCTTTCGGGTACTTCGTCATCATAATAACTCATCCTATCCCAAAGTTCAGCTTATAAACGTCACAAAATGACAGAAATTGGACAAAAAATGTGCATAGATTTATGAATGTCAAAGGGAGAAATTATACCGATCAGCAACGTAGTTTATGAAAAAATCATAAACACGCATTTTAAGAGTAAGATCAACCAGTTGACCTTGGCTCCGATCCACGGCCACAAGGCAATACCCATAACTGTTTTTTAAGACGTTGAGGTGGAGGACTCGCCATATTGCAGGGTTTTTGGAAACTCTCCACCAAGTAGTACACACCCTCTTTGCAGAATTTCTAAAGCGTCAAGTCTTTGCAGAATATTAATCGTGATATCGTCGGGCAAATTAATCCATTCCGGTGGTGGGGCTGAAGTACAAACAATTACCTCCATTGCCGGAGCTGGAGTAGAAGCAACCTCCACCACCAGAGCTGAAGTAGAAGCAACCTCCACCGCCTCTACCTCTACCTCCACATCTGCAGCTGGGGCCGAAGTAGAAGCAACCTCCACCGTCGGGCTGAAGTAGAAGCAACCTCCATAGAAATTGTCTTCACTAGCTTTCTTCACCGCTACTTGAGCTTACTTCAAGTGGAATAGCTTTTTTCACCTAGCTTTCTTCGCCGCTTCTCGAATTTACTTTAAGTGGAATACTTCAATTGGAATACTTTTTACACATAGCTTTCTTCGCAGCAGAATAGTTTTTCACCGCCTCTCCAACATATACTTCCACCGCCTCTCCAACGTATACTTCCACCGCCTCTCCATTCTAGGTCTCGGGAGTCGGAATGAAAATTGATAAAAGAATTTCTTGTTACATCTTTAGACTGAAAAAGTATTTGAGCATACATGGTTACAGAATAAATGATGGAAATGATGGGTTAACAATATCATACATTTATAAAATATTACTGGAAATGGTGATATTATAATAAAAATTGATATAAATTTTAAACACTCTATCCCAAATAACAATAATGTAATCATGCGTTAACCATGAGTATCATAATTTATAAAATATTATTAAAAATTGTGATATTATAATAAAAATTGATATAAATTTTCAATACTCTATTCCAAATAATAATAGTTTACACTTACTATTTCATTTTCTTTAAGAAAAAACTACTTTTCAACTAAATTTACTGAATTATTTAAAGTAATTTAATTTTTTAGATAATAAATAAAATATAAAAACATATGTAAAAAGAAAATGGATGATTTTTTTAAAAAAAAAATTCAAATATACTTTTATGTTTTTGTATTAGAATGATATTTTCTTTTTAGGAATATCATGGAACAAATAAAATAAATCCTAAAATAAAAAATTAAACAATTCTATAGAACAAAATAAAATATATCAATATAATTTTAATAAAATAAAATAAAATAAAATATTTTTTTGAAATATATCAATATGTAATAAAATTAAGAATATCATATCTTGTAATATATGATAACATAATATTTTAATTCTAGCTTGATTTGCTATTTAACTTTAATTAGTTTTGTCTCCCGGGAACGACGTGAGTTCTATTATGTGTAATGTCTTTATTTTAAAAAAATATATTTATATTTTATTATTAAATTTATATATATTTGTTTTTTTTCATCTTATTGTACTATTAAATGTATGTATTTTTCACATTCGTGTTAAAAGGATAAACAATCAATTAATATAAAAGGAAGCGATCATAGTAGAATATTTTTACTCCATAACCTGAAAAATGAATAAACTATCAATTTGGGGCCTAATTATTTTTTCTATAAGTTAGAGACCTTAAAATATATATAAAACAATAAAAAAAAAGGTAGCAATGTGCCATAATAGGAATATATATTTTTTATCATATTTATATAATAAAAATATTAAACTTATGATTAGTTGTAAATTTAATTAATAATCAAGTATATCTCTCTTTTTATCTTTTAATTATTTCTTTTTGGGTAGATTATCAAAACTCCCTCGAAGTTTGTTCAAACTACTAATAAACTCCGTGGTTTGAAAAATTACCAATTATCTCATTTGACTTTGAATATTGATAAAAATACACATTTTTTTTAATTAAATAGGAAAGGAAATGACATTTATACCCATATATTTAACATTGTATTTTTAAATTTCACTATTTAAACTTTTTTTATTTTTTTTAAATGTAGAAAATTGAGATTAGAGGGATTTTTTATAAAAAAAATTAAAAAAAATCCCTCTAATCCCTAGGTATTGAAATTTAAAAAATAAATAAAATAGTATAATTTAAAAATATAATATTAAATATATGGGTATTGATGTCATTTTTGTGTTAAAAAAATATAAAAAAATCCTCTAACCCTAGTTTTCTACATTTAAAAAAATAAAATAGTGAAATTATAAAATACAATGTTAAATATGTGGGTCTTGATGTTATTTTCATAACTCTTTATTTTAAAAAATGAGTATTTTTATTAATGTTCAAATAAAAATCAAGTTAAAAGGAATAATTGGTAGTTTTTCAAACCATGAGTTTTTTTTTGTAGTTTGGACAAACCTCAAGGAGAATTTTTGTAATTTACCCTATTTTTTTATTGAATAACTAAACCAAATTATTAAAGTTAAAACTTAATTAATTTTTTTATTGAATAACTCAATCAAAATATTATTAGTTATAAATTAATTAATAATCGAGCCTTACTCTTTTATTTTTTATCTTTTACTTTTATTTTTTTGAATTGAATAACCCAACTAAAATATTTAAATATAAAAATAAATTAAAAATCTTAATATTTTTTATTATCTTAAATATTAATTGTAAGTTATTAATTAAAGGGACCTAATAAAATATTAGTTAAAATGTTAAATTAATAAAATAGTAATTTCAAGATTAAAAATTTTAAACATATTTATAAAAATATTTTTATTAGAATTAAAATAATAATTTTTTATTAAAAATACATAAAATATTCTTATTAGATTAAATTAAATCATTATAAAAAATTACTTAAAATATAATATTAATTGTAAGATTATAAAATCTTAATTACTTTAAATAAAATATTAATTGCATTATGAAGATTATGAATGAGAGAGATTAAACAAAATAATATTTAAAATATTAAATTACTTAAAATAAAATATTAATTTAAAGATTAACGTGATATTTTTAAATTATTTAAATTATAAACTTTTATAAAAAAATTACTTAAAATAATATTATTACATAATATTAATATTATTAAGATTAAAATATTAGATCTTCGAATTACTTAAAATAAAGTATTAATGGTAAGATTACAAAATATTAATTATTTTAAATTTTATAAAATTATAAAAATATATTACTTAAAATAAACATTAATGGTAACTTCAGATACATGATCATAAATTGATGACATATTTAATAAATAAAGAAAAAAAGAAACAGTATAAAGATTGCAATGGAGATTAATTTTTTTTAAATTTTTTTTACTATAGATGAATATTGATCGATTGTATTGTGTCATATACTTATACAATGAATTTATATGACAAATATGGTAATAAATAAATAATTTAAAATCAACACCAAAATTACTTTAAAAATATTAAATTTTAATAATATACTCCATCTTTCCTAAAATTATTAAAACTTAATTAAAATAATCAAACAATAACAAAAGTTTTCTTCATAAATTTACATAAATTTTATAACTAATCGATTGTACTATGCCTTAACTAAAATTTATATGATAAATATGAAAATAAATAATTTAAAATTCAATGGAAATATATAATTTAAAATTCCACCAAATTTACGGATTAAATAAAAAATATTTAAAGAATTAAATTAAATTACTTATATAAACTTTTATAAGAAAATTACTTAAAATAATATTATTGCATAATAGTAATCGATTGTACTATGCCTTATTAAAATTTATATAATAAATATGGAAATAAATAATTTAAAATCCAATGGAAATAAATAATTTAAAATCTAATGGAAATAAATAATTTAAAATCCACACCAAATTTACGGATTAAATCAAAAATATTTAAAGTATTAAATTAAATTACTTATATAAACTTTTATAAGAAAATTACTTAAAATAATATTATTACATAATAATAATTTTATTAAGATGTAGTATTAATGGTAGGATTACAAAATATTAATTATTTTAAATTTAATAAAATTATTAAAATACATTACTTTAAATAAAATATTAATTGCGGGATTAACGTGGAAGCACCACGTACACAATTTTTCCGAGAACGAACGTGGCGACGCCACATACACAAATTTTTTAAGAGCAACGTGGCGTCGCCACATACACAAATCCAAGATTTTATTTTTGGCAAGCACTTGTAAATTAATAGTATTAATGATGATGATAGCATTATATATCCATTAACAAGTTAAATAATTTTAAAGGGTCTGTTTAGATGTCATGAAATTAAAAAAAATGAAAAAATAGTTATAGAGTAAAATTAATTGGGCTTGTTTGGTTGATATCAAATAGAAAAAATAAAATATTAATTATGAAAGGAAAATTAATTATTATTTTTTAATTTAAATAATATAAATTTATAAAATGTGATACCTGATGAAAAGTGATAACGATGTAGTGAACTATTTCATGAACAAATAATATAAATAAAAAGTAATAATATTTTAAAATAAAAATGATAATAATTTAAGTAAAAAGTGATAACTAAATATGAAAGTATATTTCACGAACAATTTATAAATTATATAAAACGTAATAATATTTTTAATAAAAAGCGATTATTAATCAAAGAAAAGTGACTATTTCATAAACAAATAACATAAATAAAAAGTGATATCATTTTAAAATAAAAGTGATAATAATTTATGTAAAAAGCGATAACTAAATATGAAAGTGTATTTCACGAACAATTTATAAATTATATAAAACTAATAATATTTTTAATACAAAGTGATTATTAATCAAAGAAAGTGATGTCCATCAAATCAAATTGTGACAAAAGCTCTTGCGCCCCCGGGGACACGGGGACATGGTCCGTGTCCCATGTGAACACAACTCTTCTCATCTCTATTCTATTTAAAACGATGTATTGCTAGGGAGTTTAAATTGTAAAGGGGCACGGATCTAAATACGTGCGCCCGGGCGCACAAGAGACTCACTCTTAAATTATTTTACGAATAATATAATGTAATGAGAGTTATAAGGAGGCTTGGAGAAGGAGGAAGTATGAGTGCTTGGTGAACTAACTACTAATTATGCTAACAACTAACTTTGCCCGATAAAAAAAACGAATAATATATTGGAATAATAAAAAATGATATCCCTCTAATCAAATTATTTCACTAATAATTCATCGAAATATTAAAAGTGACAACATTTCTATAAAAAAGTAATATTTGATAATAAAAAAATGATAATCATTTAATTAAATTGTTTTATGAACAATTTGTATGATGAATAAAAAGTGATAATATTTTAATAAAAGTGATACTTAATTAAGATAAAGTGTAATTGTACAATTGATAATAATAGTAATAATAGATAATAATTTTTTATTGAAATGATTACTTGATCAATTAAATTAAAATTATAATATATTAAAAAAAAGCTCTGATTTAAATTATTGAGTGAGGCTTGCGTGCACCTGTGGCACACCGTGCGCCTTTAGAATTTAGTATTATGGGTAATGGTACATTGTTTTGTTCTAAAGGGTATATACTTTAATTAATAAGGGTACACCATTTTGTTCTAAAGGGTATACATTTTTTATTAATATTTTTTATTTTTCTTCAGAAAATAAAAGATACACATCTTTATACTAAATATATATAATTTAACACAAAATTTTGCCTAAATTATTTTGTAATTCTCAATCCGAGCTACGTACAGTGGAGGTCAAATTTTAGTTGTGTGTTTAATAGAAGGTAAGCGGCCTTGCTTAATCCAACTCGACCTTACTTCTTTTATTTATTTATTTTTTAAGTTAATTAAAAATTACAAAGTATGATTCGTGAGATGGTCTCAACCAAAACTAACCCTTATATTTATACTAGTATTATGCCCCATGCGATGCTTGAAAAAATACATTAATTTTTCATTAAATAAATATAATTTATTTATTTAAATGAATAAAAAAATTATAAAGTAAAATAAAATATAAACTTATGCATATTTTTGATGAAATATGATAATATACCAAGTTAATTAATATTTTTATAATAATTGAATTATTTTAATAATGCAAATTATTTTGGAAACATATATCATGGTGTATTAAATTTTATTCTTTAAAATAATATATATTATAGTATTATGTTTCGTACATTACATGTGAAAGATGTCAATTTTTATTAAATTAACATAAAATTTTTAATTTACAAAAATAAAAGAAAAATATAATATAAAATAAATGGTTAATTGCACAAAAAACCACGAACTTTACTCATATTGCAAATTAATCCTCATTTTTTGAGAAATTGCAAAAAAATCATCAACGTTAAGTATTGTTGCAAAGCGCACCCAATTTATGATTAAAAGTAGGGTTTTTTTTGTTTTTTTTTTTTTGCAACAATACTTATAGGTGGTGATTTTTTTTTAATTTCTTAAAAGTGAGGATTAATTTGCAATACGAGTAAAGTTCGTGATTTTTTTTGTAATTAACCCTAAAATAAAATATAAATATACGCATATTAATTAATAAAACATAATATTTATAACTTTGACCAACGTATATATTAATATATTAAAAGAAATTAATAGTCAAATAATTAAAAAAAATATTTTGTGAATTCATCGCACATTACGATTTTTTTAAATGAATACTATTACTCATCCAATTTTATATTAAATTATATATTATTATTTTAAAATTTTTTTATAATTTTATTTAAAATTAAAATAACCTTATATTTTAAAAAATATTTAATTCTTTAATTATAATAGAAAGAAGAAGATATAATTTAAAATTGAGAAAAAGAGAGTTTTTTTATTTTGATCTAAAATGTGTTAATATTATACTTTATCTATAGATAAAAAAATATAAGAATTTTAATTATTTTTATTAAATAAAATAAAATCAAATACATATTATTTATTAAATATTTAAATTATATACATAAAAATAAACTATAATTAATAATATTGTACCACTTGTCATTGAATTAGACAAATACATGGGTTGAGCTATGAGTCATGGTATGATTGCTCCTCCAATCGGTTGAGCCTATTTTGTATTTTTTAATATTTTTTAATTACACTATTTTATCTTATTAGAACAACATCTCTCAACCGATTGTTTATGAGGATAGTCTTAGGAAGAGAAATCATACATTAGTTTAGAGAAAGAAAAAGCTGATAAGAGATGGTAACGTTTAGCTCCCAGTCACGTCTTCTTTCCTTGGAAGTGAGAGAAGAGGTTGAAATTCATGCCTGCCCATGGACTTGGAATTGATTGATTAAAATCAGTTTTCACTTTCCTTTTGGGTTGATTGAATTAAACAATCTGATTTCTTGAATTGGATCACCACCAATTGGACTTGGACCAACAAGTATTTGAGCTCATTAAATTAATTAAATGGGCTTACTTACGAATCTTTACTTTGGGCTATTCAATCACGTCGGGCAAATATCTTCCTTGAAAAATGGCTTGGTCCAATTATTTGGGCTTCAACTCTCATCACTTGCATTAAATTTAATTCATACTTTCACATATGAACAAATTTAATTGCTTGCTCACATCTAGGGCTTTTATTTTTGGGTAATTTCTCTTACTCCATTTCTTCATGCTTTTTCAAAATGCAACTTCACTTGAATTCTTTGCATTTTTATCTTTACCTGCTGCATTTACACTTTAACTTCTTGCTCATCTCGCAAACTTGACGTAAGTAATTTGAGTTATGACTGAATTTAGTGAAGTACTAAGCTGCCTACGAACCTTTTTAAAAAGGATCAAGTCATAACGTAGTTTAAAGATACATGATTTGGTTTGAATGAGGGGTGTCGTACACAGTTTATACTCATGCGGGCCAGGAGTGATTATTCTTTAACCACTTTAGACAAAGTAGGGTATTTAATATTTTAACCACTTAAAATACCTGAGTGGGGGTGAATTAACAGTTTAACCATGTATAATTATCTTTTGTGATTGTCGTACACAATTTATACTCATGCGAACCAGGAGTAACATGCAGTTTAGGCTCATGCGTCATAGAGTGTTGGACTTGAATTTGCTAACAATTTATACTCGTGTCAATGAGTTTTGAACTTGACTTGTAGACAGTTTATAATCTTCTCAAGGAGTCTTGAACTTGATTTGTAGACAGTTTATACTCTTCTCAAGGAGTCTGAACTTGAATTGAGATTGATAATTTAAAATCGAATCAATATTGAGCATATCATGTAGAGAGTTTCGTCTCGTCTCAGGAGATTTGATTTGAGTTAGATAGTTTAAACTCATAGCAAGGAACATCACATGTAAAGCATTTTTGTCTCTTCTCAAGGAAATTTGATTTGGTTTAGACAGTTTAAGCTTGTATCAAGGAGCGTAACACGTGGAGAGTTTCGTGTCTTCTCAAGGAGAGTTGATTTGGTTAGACAGTTTAAGCTCGTATCAAGGAGCATAACATGTGGAGAGTTTCGTCTCTTCTCAAGAAGAATTGATTTTGGTTAGTCAGTTTAAACTCGTGTCGAGGACAGTTAACTTAGGGGGCCATTTGGATGAATACTTTGGAGGCAAAGGAATGGGAATGAATTTCAAGTTGTTGTTTGATTAATGGCATGATTGGTAGGTTGGAATCGATTAGGAATGGAATTACTATTCCTACTTTCATTCCAAATGTCACGATTGATATGTTCAAGGAATGAGAATTTCTATTCCATTTGGAATCACCATTCCCTCAAACATGGGAATGGTGATTCATCCCACCCCCCATGGTATTACCCATTACAACATCATTTGGAATCAA
Source organism: Pogostemon cablin (assembly GCA_023678885.1). Classification (NCBI taxonomy): domain Eukaryota; kingdom Viridiplantae; phylum Streptophyta; class Magnoliopsida; order Lamiales; family Lamiaceae; genus Pogostemon; species Pogostemon cablin. The sequence continues at coordinate 20,599,571 of CM042997.1, read as the reverse complement.
CTTTTTATTTTATTTTTTCAAATTTATGTAACTAAGAAATATAAAAAGATGTAAATAATATTTTTTAATTTTTACCACATTAAATTAAATTATGTAATTACCAAAATTATAAATAAATTAATATTTTTTGCTTAAAATGTAATATTAATTAAAAATATTGGTATTAAATTATTCAATAAAAAAAATAAAATATTAAATTATTTATTTAAAATTTAAATAAAAAAATTATATGTTCATCTCATTAAAAATATAAAATTAAATTAAATTCTTAAAAAATATAATAAAAATTTAAAATTAATTTAATATTTATTCAAAATAAAAATAACTAAATTATTTTTAAAAAAAATATTATTAATTAAATTGGATATATATATATATATATATATATATATATATATATATATATATATATATATATATATATATATATATATATATATATATATATATTGTGTGTGTGTGTGTGTAACAAAATATAAATTATAATTCTTTTCGTAAGTTGAATATTTTTAATATATAAAATTTTTATTTATATTTTAATAATATTAAAATTATATTTATATTTAATTTAATTTTTTTAATTACATAATTATTAAAATATATAAAATTTTCATCGAGATTTTAATTATTTTTTTAATACATAGATGTTTTATTTATATTTTGATAATACTAAAAAAAATTAATTTTTGTATAATTATTATTAATATATAAAATCTTCATTAACATTTTAATTAATTTAATAATTTTATATAAATTAATTTATTATTGTAAAAATATTGTTAATGAGATTAGAACAAATTAAGAAATATATTTTTCTATTCCTTGAGTAATTCTTGAACCATACCAATCATTGTAATAATTATTCCTTTCCCATCTCTATTCCATTCATATTTCATTCATAAGTTCATTCCATTCCATCGTTATTCCATGCAATCATACCAATCGAACAGTAAATACTTTGATTTCCGTATACAGGAATTTGATATTCCAAATATTGAAAATCCCCATTCCTCAAGTTTTTGGGGGAATCACTTTCATACCCAACTACATGCTGTCTTTATTTTTATTTCATTTTTTCTTTTAAAATTATTTTTATTTTTTCTAATTTAAATATTATTTTAAAAAGAAAATTAAGTTTTTATTCAAATTTAAAAAATAAAAAATAAAAACACATCATATTGATTCTATTCCCATAGATTTTTAAAACAATCCAAACAAAATGAATGACTATCATAGTGATTCTAGATTTCAACCAAACACAATACTTATAATGTCCATTCCCATTTTCATTCCTTAATATTTTCATTTCCATTCTTATTTCCAGTCCAAATTAAGTACCAAAATTTTAGACAGTTTTAGCTCATATCAAAAAGTATAATGTGGACAGTTTTAGCTCGCTTCAAGGAACAGAATTTGCAGAGAATATAAATAGTTTTAACTCGTATCAAGGAGATATTTGGACTATCAATTATAGGAGAAGGGAAAAAAACAGACAAATAACATAAGAAGAATTTGTAAAGACCTTGGTTGTAAATCAATTGATTGTCCAAATAGTTCCTCAAAAGAATCATAATCCACCTGCAATGACAAATTATCCACCTAGGTCATTATTTTGTCAGTTTCATTTTTTTTCCAACTTGGATTTGTTAAAATACCTATTTTTAATCCTTTAAATTATAAATTCTTAAAATTTTATTATGTGTTATAATCATGTTTGCGCATGAGGTTGATTTATGTAAATTTGGAAACAATTCTTCATTCGCACTTTTGGATATCACCATCCCTCAATGATGATTCCATTGCTCCAACTGAACACACAATATATTGTTCAAGTACTCCGATTGAACACAATATGAAATGGATATTTATGTTTTATTGATATGTATTTTAATTTAATTATTTATCTTAATTATAAGAATATTTATGTTTTATTAATATAAATATTTTAATTTAATTATCTTTTAGGTACGATAGCAAATTCGGACACAAATAATCGATTCCATAAAAAATTCGATAATCCGCATGTTATAGGGAGGGCTTCGTACTAGTTCTTCAATTATTAGTTAGTTCCACTTGGAAAATCTCATGCGTCATGCAAAGAAATAAGAAAATGATACTAAAAAATAAAAGAAACTCTCCATCGCTAGAAAAATCAAATTGGATAAAGTGATGTCGATCTAACAATGCACACTTGGGCCAATTCATCTCGTCCAATTTCAGAGCTGAAAAAAGACATCAAATTGGACGGATTTACATATATACATATGCATATGATACACTACATCATTCTTGATCCTTCCATCAGACAGTGATTACAGATCAGATCTTTCCTCTGACCTTTTGTCTTTTCTTGAGAGAGAAATGAAGAATCCCATACACAAGAGAGAGAAATCCCACTTCTTCCCGATTTGAAAATCCCCAAGAATTGTAAAAAAAAAAACACTCATCTTATGAACACTATGTCTTACAGCAACACACAACATCCAATGATCATACTTCCATTACCGAGGGTCTTGATCTAGGGAGTTCTTGCGTCCTCGATCCTTGAATCTTGGCAGCAACCTCAGCCACTACGAGTCGTGTTAAAAGCAGACCAGCTATGAGTGCTGCACCCATCAGCATTGTGAACACAGCACTCCAGCTCTTAGCTGATATGTATCCAGTCAGCAACGGCCCGACAGCTGCTCCGATGGAGCCCGTCCCGTCTATGATGGCCGTTACAGTGGCTAAAGCCCGAGAGTTTCCCTTCAATGAGCTGTGTGTTCCCAGGTCCGCTGAAACCGCAGTAGTTATAAGGGCGTACGGCCCGTTTACGAACATCCCAGTGATCATCATGAGCACGATGTTTACGGTCATGGATACATGACCGTAGCTTCTGTAGAAGAAGAGAGCTGGAATGGCGCAGTACATGAAACTTGCAGCCGTTATTGCTCTTGCATCCAACCGGTCTGAAATGTGGCCGGCAAGGATTCCTCCGACCACACCACCGACATCAAACCATGTGGACAAGTTACCGGACTCCTCGTTCGATACGTATCTGCCTTCTATAGCTGCATTATCAAGAATGAACCACAATGAGCTAAAGTGACACAAAATATACATTTAGCCTATCAAATTAATGAATAGTTAATGTTGTCATTTACCAGTGTGGCTAATGTAGAAAGGAAGCCAGTAGAGGAATGTGTAGGCCACCAACTTAGCAAAGAAAAGGCAAAGTGAGAAAGAGGCAACCCCAGGGATCTTCCATGCTTCCAAGAACCCCACAGCATCCATTTCATGTGACTTTGATTGCAACAAAGGCTCTGTTGTTTCCTCCCCTTCTTTCTTTGGAGAGAGCAATAGATCATCATCATCTATGCTCGCGCCTACGGATTCAGGGCTAACTGGCAGGAGTAAGAAGAGCACAATGCCGACAAAAGTAATGCCCAAACCAGGGACAACCATGGACCACCCCCATCCATACTTCAACAACATAGAAGCAACCACAGAACCAGTAATGTTACCAAGAGATGTATGAGCATTCCAGATACCCATTATAAGCCCCCTTTTCTTCTTCCCAAACCAATTCCCGACCACCGCAACCACCGATGGCCATCCGGTGGATTGGAACAATCCGGCAAGCATTTGAACAATCAAAAAGTAGTAAAAGAAGTGGATGTTTGCCCAATATCCAACTCCAAATAGGGCAGTAAACAAACCAGTTCCCACCATTCCTATAGTTAGAAATATCCTAAGATCCATCCTATCTCCCACATGTCCAGAAAAGAACATTCCGATTGCATAAACAAATAGAAAAGCCACATCAAGCTCACCAAGTAATGCCGTTCCATCCGAACCATTAAAAGGCACCCAACCCTGTCCAGTTACCCTTGGATTACTACTCCGAGCTGCAAGCTTGTTAGTATAACCCCTGGCCCAGGAGAAGGGGGACTTCAAATCTACATCAGGGGATTGTGGATCAAGAGCACTCTTTACAACACTGGTTGTTTTCCTAGTAGCATGGTATGTTAAGTATGCAAAGAATGTAACTACTAGGACAATGGCTTGATGAGTCTTGTAGGAGATCGACGACCGCTTTACATATTCGATGAGGTGTATTCCTGGGGGTTTGCTATACCTTACTACTGGTGTAGGTTCTTCAATTGTACCCATTAATGCTTTGTATTATTCTGCTCTCTGTTAGAGTCCAATAAATAATTAAACCTGAGACCAAAAAAAGAAGGCATAAGTTCTTCCTTCTTCTGTAAATTGAGTCAAGAATACAATCATCAAATACCGTCGAGATAAGAGAAATAATTATGAATTTTAAACTATATTATCGTTCCATAGTAATTAACCAAAGATTAACCAATATAATCAAATCCAGAATTTGGAATTCAACGCTTATATTATGAAAAATTATATCATAAATCTCAGCTTATCAACAAGAAATCAGCTAAGAACATGGATTTTGGATTGATGAATGACTCCAAAATTTGAGCTCAAAACAGTTCATAAATCCTACAGGCTACATATATTGAATTAAAGTTGCAAAAATTTTACAGAAAAATCACTGGTATAAAATTTTCTCAGCGGACATCGCAATCAAATTTCAGAAACTTGAGTCTAAACATAGAAACAAGCTTAAAACCTAGAAAAGCACATCATAAATACCACAGCCGAAGAATTTCACAGCGAGAAAAAAGCAGCAAAATCGGAAACAAACAACAGGCAGAGAGACAAAAACTCCACGACAATCATATCATGGCATCATCGAAATCTTCGTACTCGATGATATCACATCAATAACAGTTGAGCATAAAAGAGCATTAATGAAAATAAAATTTCGAAACGTTTTGAATAACAAACGAGTTCTGCAAACCATAGAATACTCGCAAATTCATCCAAAGAATATAATCATGATTTCATAACTGAAAATGCTTTACCTCGGATTGGCTGATATAGAACTTTTGTGAAGAATCGGATGAATTGCCGCTGAGAATTTCGTTTTCTCTCTCTTGAAATTGGCACACGTTCAAGAGTCAAGTAGCGGATAGCTTAAACTGCAATGAAGGTTTCGTTAATTTAAAGAAGAATTAAAATATGGAACTTCCAAAAACACCCCTATTTTAACTTTTCTTTTCCACCATCCGACCAATAGTAATAAATTAATTAAAAGTCGTCTTTGCCCCCCAACTCAAATTTTATTACTTCTATATTCTTCACCAGTACAAAATACAAATAACTTTCCTTCACGTGACCAGAACCGGGTGTGCACATGGTTTAACCAAAACTTGTCCTAATTATTATCATTAATTAATTATTAATAAATTAATATAAGTATAATGTTAAAAATAGATAAATGTCAAGCATCAATCTTCATCCAATCCACCAAACTAAAAAAAAATATTCTGTATTGATATTGATTAGTAGTTTAAAAGTAAATTTCCAACTTAAAAAATTGGAAGTGATGATTTTTAATTAAAAAATAAAACTTCATAAAATATTATATAATATTAAATATAAAGTGTATAGTTATATTAATGTTGTATGTGGACCCAATATAAAATAATTAATTGTTCTGTGTGAGCTCAATATGACAAAAAAAGAAATATAAATATTAATCTGAAACAACAAAAAAAAAACATAAATCTTAACCGGGGACGGAGGAATACTCCTTACAAAAGAAAGCCCCCACTATCCTAAATTTGTAGTTTGTTAAAAGAAATTGATTTTTGATCGAATTTTAAGTAGGGTTTAATATTTTTATGATACTAATAAATAAAGACAAAGTCTTATGTGAATTCGGCATACGACGTGCACCTAAAATTTAATTTAGGTGCTTTAATATTGAGTGTTATACACTTCAGTATTGAGTGTGATGCATTTTAAAATAAAACTTTATATCCTTATTATTTAGGGAAAAAATTACTATTTTTTTAATTAAATTTTAATATTCTTCATATTTTAACTATTTTTTTTATTAAAAAAGATAATACTCATATTCATTAAAGCGTGGAGCATATCATTTTGAACAAAATGTTTTACTCTTAAACACCTTGCGTAGATAGGAGATTAACTCGTGTACACGGAGATAACGTGCCTCCATTCTACACTTTTCGAAAGTTGTACTTTTTAGTATTAAATATTACTACTTTAATAGTATAAGAACTTATATCTTTAATTGAGAGAAAAAAACTTAATTTTTTGATTATATATTATACAATTCATATTTCAGTCGATTTTTCAATAAAAAAATTATATTTTTATTAATTAGTATACCTTTAAAATAAAATGTTATACTCATATATATCTTGTGCACAAAGAATATGAAAGGCAAAATCATTTGTATTAAGGTATAATGATAATATTGGAATTAAAATATATTGCAAAATTATTAAATTAAGTGTTTTTTTTTAATAAAAATATATAAATATTTTTAGACAAATAAACGAAGGAATTGTTAATCTATTAATGGTGTATAGGGAGGATCAATTCTTCTTTTCATTCAAGTTATCTCTGTTGTTTTAAAAGTATAAATAACATTTTGCATAAATAGGTTTACATAGTTGGTTCACATAGTCTGTGAACGTAGTATTTCACTACGTCATATATTATATTTAGAATTCAATGTTCATTTTTAAAATTTAATTTTAAGATATTTTATTATAATTTCTAAATAAATTAATAATTTTTAAATAAAAAGGTATACGTATGAAACGGCTGTACTTTTTTCTCCACTAATTCATAATAAATTCAATTAATATTATCTCACTTTTAGACTTTATTATCTCACACTAGAGTTTCCAAAGCATCATTGGATCAGTGTTAAATACACTTCTTTTCTTATGGTGCATAAAGAAAAAATATCATTATTAATTAGTTTATTAAATCTTTTTAATTCAAAATAAACATAGCTTATTTAGTTAAACTCGAGTCAAATTTATTAAAAAAAATGATAAAGTTTCTTTGTGAGACATTATTTGTGTGAGATAATTTGGGAGACATGTTAAAGTATCTCTATTATATTATATAGAAGATAAAATATGTTTAATGATTGTTAAAGTATGTTTTTTAAAGTATGATTGATGATAAATTAAAGTATAATTTTAGGGGGTTATAGTATAATTCATTATTGAATTATTTTAACTACAAATAAACATAATCTATCAATATAATAAGCATACTTTAATAATGAATCGTCCATCTCAAAGTGTCTCTTAAAAAATAATACTTAATTGATTCTAAAACACTGGTTTGTATGGATTTTAGAACCATGCATATGAATTTATTTGATAAAATTAATTTAATATTTAAATATATTATACTTTATTTTAAAATGTATTTATTTTAATTAATAAGAGTATAACTATTTTTTATTGAAAATTTATTTGATTAAAATATCAAAGATATTAACGTAATAATTTATTATTGACAAAGAAATTTAATTTTTCAGTTTAAAAAATTAAGGGTTTAAATTTTTATATTGTATTAAGTCGAATCTTGAAAATTTATGCCTATTCTAAAAGATTTACTCTATACGTACATAGTTAAAAGTAAAACAAGTATTAGTTTGCAGAATTATATGCAAGAAGTATTTTAAGGGTAAACTTTATATACTATTAAATAGGTGAATATGAAAATGTTTTAAAATGATATAACTTAATCATACTCAATTATAAGTTGAAAGTATAATATAATTATGAGGGAACGTTTCAAAGTGATATATTTTTTTTTATATAAAATATTATTGATCAGATGTGTTTCATTTAGTCATCTATGAAAAATTCCCAAGGTATAAAGATAATGTTTAGCTGGATAAAGTATAATTTTTACATTTTTGGTTGTCTTTATTAAATATATCAATTTTTGTGTTAGCAAAAGTTCCCCATTTGGTCACTATCTACCATTATCACTAATACAACTTTCAACTTTATATATAACTATAATTTCTAAACATACATGAAAAAAACTAACGGATATTATTAAATAAAGTATAAAAAATAAATAAAATATGATGTATTTTTATTATTAATTAAATATGAAAAATACCTGAGAATGACTCAAAAGAGTCTATCAATTAAAGGGTGAGTACTACTTTCCATGAAACATGTATTTATACGCTAATTATATAAATTAAAGAAGTCTTTTACCCATTACAGAACAAATTATCTAAAACTGATTTCTTGTTTAATGAGAAAAGATTCTTGAACAATTATACCATACTACTTTATAAGAAAATGTGTAGGAAAAAACATAAGAGTAAATAAAAATATAATTTTCATTGAAAAAATATGCGTACCATTGTTGCGCCCACCATTAGTGCCTCAATTTAATGAATTGTGGGCAGGATTTGAGGGGAATGGATCTTCAACTATTTTATATTTTAATTTGAGAAGAATATTCTCATAATATTCTTTATTAGATTTATTTCTAGATTTTTATGTAAATGGTATTTATTAAAAAAAATATTCTGCCATATGATTGAATCTAGTTTGACAGTTTACGAGTCTCATTCTTAAAATGATAATTTTGATAGTAATATTTTTTATTATAAAAGGAGATAAATAGTTAAGAGAGCACAAATGGTCACACCTTATGCTTAAAATAATAATATTTTTAATAAAAATGTGATAACTAAATAAGAGAACACGAAATAGATATTCTACTAGTATATAAAAAGTTGGTTTCTTTTGTTCGGTATAATATTTTATTCTAAAGGATATACACATTTATTAATATAAGGGTATAATATTTTACTCTAAAGAGTATACACTTTCATTAATTTTTTTTAGGAAATAAAAAGTACTACACGCCCTTATATTAAAGGATGCATAATCTAAATACTAAAGGATATTTGAACACGATGTCCCCAAAGTCACACCCGCATATAAAATGTGAAATTTGATATCCAATTAAAATAATTTCACGAAAACAACACTTATGTAACAATAATATTACATTTCTTAATTAATTATCAATTTTATAAATAAAGATTTATAATACCAATTGTTTTAATATGATAATTATCATTTTTCATAGGGAGGATTACTACTAGGTACAAAAAAAAAATCCTAAATTACTATGAGATACAAACATACAAAAATATTACTACAAGGTACAAAAATATATAGTGATATTCCAATATTACCCCTATTAATGTGCTGCACATAAATATTGTGTGCAGCAAAAGTTCATGTGCAGCAAAGTGTGTGCAGCAAAAAAAGTGTGTGCAGGAAAAAAAAAGTGTGTGCAGCAAAAAAATGTGGTGGTCCGGCGGCGACGGTCCGGCAGCTTTTCCGGCGGCGGCAGTTTTTCCGGCGACCAGTTTTTTTTTTTTCTTTTTTTTTTTTTGGACGAACATTTTTTCCGGCGACCGGCTGCCGGAGCTCCACCGGCGGCGGCGGCGGCGGCGGTCCGGCAGCGGCAGCGGTGGTCCGGTGGTGGGTGGAGGTTGGGGTTAGTGTTTTAAAGGTATATGGGTTTAGGGGTATATTTGGTATTTTACTTTAATATTTTGTATTAATAATAATTATTTTAAATCAATGTATCTAGTAGTAATTAGGGGTACAAAGTGTGTACCTATCAGTAATTATTTATTTTTCATAAAACATCATATTTTACTAAATTATTATCATTTTTATACCACACTTATTTTACGAAAGATCTCACTCAAATTTTTGTTATTTTGACATAAATTTTGTTGGATATATAGAATTAATCCCCAACCCCATAAATATAAATCCAATATTCCACGTGTATCATGTGAAGGGCATCATTTTGTTATTGGTGACGTCGACCAAGTGGTCAAAAAATATTAATTGCAAAATCCATACTACCACTAACACAAAAAAAATTAATATAGTACCTTTTGATTCGGACAAGCATAAACGAGGCAGCCAAGAACAGTTAAATGAATCTAAACCTCAACCGCGCGAATTTTCCACGTCATAATCTCACCACTGCCAAATTCCACGTCACGGCATCGGGGACTCCACGTAGGACAGAGTGGGGCCCGCACGCTGTATGGGAGGGAAGAATCGACGCAGGTAGAGTTGTTAATAAGCCCGTAAACCGTGGGCCCGAACCGATTAACCCGAAAAAAATTAGGGTTAGGGCCAAGAAATTTGAGCCCGTTTAACATCCGGGCTTTTTGGCCAGAACCGATTAACCCGTGGGCTAACCGGGCCGGCCCGTAGGGTTGAAAATTATTATTATTATTATGTTTAATTAATTTTAACACCCATAATCTATACATCGACCACCCAATCTCACCCTACTCCCAACCCATCGTTGGACAAACTCTAACCATCTTTTAATTTTCATCTCTTTCTCATCTTTTTTCTTACTCTAACCCAAAATTTTCTCTAATAAATAAAATAATACTTGAATAAATATATTAAGATTAATTTAATTATCACAAATTCTTTTAATTTATATCTTTTAACAATATTTTGCATGTATTAATCTTAATTCTCTAAAATTTTAAATAATGTATTAGTTAATTTTGAATTTTTTATATTATTTATAATAAATTATAATTTATAATTTTTTAAATTTTTTTTATTGTACAACCCGCGAGCCCGGCCCGTTTAACCCGTAGCCCGTTAGGGTTAGGGTTAGGTTCACCTTTTCATAGCCCGTTTAAACAGACCCGATTTAGCCCGAAGCCCGATTAACCCGAAACCCGTTAGGGCCAGCCCTAATGGGTTAGGGCTGGCCCGTTTAACATCTCTAGACGCAGGAATATACACTACCACGCAAGGAATAATGCTCCCTATTATGCGAATATCCATTTATATTTCCAATATCCTAATTATTGTCAAACTTGTTGAAATTACCAAAGAGGGCACATCCGTCGTTGGGTTCTTATTTGCCTTTGCTGCTATTGTGGGATCTGTTCTCCAGTTGCCATGCACTGAATTTACGTTTATAGCCTCTAGGACTCTTGATAGGAACATTGGGTCATTAACCACGGTTATTCGGTTTAATATATACTTCCCCATCTTATGAACCCTACGTATTTTTTATTGACTTCATATTCATGTACTAAGGAAACACACATTTAACGTTATGCACCCAATTTTTAAATTTTTATAATAAAATGTACTCCATCCCTCCCATTAAAGTTGGTATAATTTTTTTAGGCACGAAAATTAAGGAATATAATAATTTAATTTAAAATGAAGTAAAGTGAAGTGAGAGAAATAATATTTAATGTGTAGTGGATAGTTGTATTAGAGGTGATATGTAGGGCACATGAGAATAGACTAATTGTTTTTATGTGGGTCCCATGTATTAAAAAGGAAATGTGTCAACTTTAGTGGGACAAACCAAAAAGGAAAGTGTGTCAACTTCTATGGGACGGAGGGAGTATTAATTTTAATTCATTTATATTTTATATGTTTCTTTATAAATATTTATTTTAATATTCAATTGTATTATTAATTTTTAATAAAAAAATAATAGAATTTTTATTAAAATAAATATTTAACAAATTATATATATACTAGTATATGGCCCACGTGTTACACGGAGTATAAAATTTTATTCTATATTCCCTTCGTCCCGAATATATTGACACTTTTTTTTACACGGAGATTAAAGAATATAATAATTTAATGTGTAATTGGTTGAAGATATAATATTTTAATGTGTAGTGAGTAGTTGTATTAATGGTGTATGTGGGCTCATGTGAATAATTTTTTTTTGTGTATGGGCCCTGTAACAACAAAATTTGTATTTATTTTATTTTATTATAAATACAAATTGGAGTACAAAGATAATTTCAGATGAATTTAATATAAAAGATAATGTAAACGAGTTATAATCTCAATCAATCATCTGATTATTCTCTCGAACCAATTTGGCCTTGACTTTGACATGTTGACTTGACTTTGACTTGAGTGTGTGTTGATTGTACGTTGACTGCACTGACTGTGTTGACAGCATGTGTGTTTAGCCGGATCTTCAAATGAAACTTGTCCGAGCACGGATGTGTAATCTTGCAATGTTAATCCGGAGGCGTTGAGCCTTTGTTTAGATAAACGTTGACTGGAGAGCTTTTCATGGAGAAAGTCATTGATTGGGAGAACGCCGGATCGAAGGGGCTTGACACCTTTATCTCTGATCGGAGGCTGTTGACTGGAAGAACACCAGATTGGAGGGGCTTGACACCTTGATCTCTGATCGAAGGCAGATGGCTGGAAGAACGCTGGATCGGAGGGGCTTGACACCTTAATCTCTGATTGGAGGCGAATGACTGGAAGAACGCCGGATCAAAGGGGCTTAGCACCATTATCTCTGATAGGAGGTGGTTGGCTGGAAGAACGCCGGATCGAAGTGGCTTGGAACCTTTATCTCAGATCGAAGGCGGTTGGCTGGAAGAACGCCGGATCGGAGGGGCTTGGCACCTTTATCTCTGATCGGAGGCTGTTGACTGGAAGAACGCCGAATCTGAGGGGCTTAGCACCTTGATCTCTAATTGGAGGTTGTTTTTTACTTGATGATGCTTGAAGATCTCAAGTGAGCACTGCTCGTATTCTTGATCTCTTCATAACCGTCTACGCCTTCAGATGTTTTTAGTGTCTGGGGGTGAATGGAGGAGGACTCCTTATATATGTGAAGGGTGAGGAAGCCCCATAAATAACTCGCAATTTGATTGGTCCAGGGCTAATTTGATCTAATTCTGCGAGCTTGGGCCTTTCCATCCTTGCAATTTGATTGGTTGATCCAGATTTGACCTGATTCTGTGGCTTGGGCTTATTTGACTGGATCTGTCCCAATTACCAATTATTCACTAATTTATTTTAGGAATTTATTTATTTAAATCCCTTAATAAATAAATAATTAATTAATAATTATTGCATTAATTTGCCATATATTTTCCTTTAATAGGCAATAAAATTCAAGTGCCTACAAATGCCCCATCACATTTTGTTTACGGACGCCTTTGTGTTGAAGTGAACAAATTGCGATACTCCATCCTTGATGAATTTTATTGCTTGTCTCACCAACTTGATACGCATAGTTTGAATTATGACTGAACTTAGCAGAGTGCTAAGATGCCTACGTACCTCTTTGAAGAGGATCAAGTCATAACATAGTTCAAAGAGACAAGATTTGATTTGGGAGTGCCGTATACAGTTTATACTTATGTGGGCTAAGAGTAACATGCAGTTTATGCTCATGCGCCATGGAGCGTTGAACATGAATTTGCTGACAGTTTATACTCGTGTCAATGAGTCTTCAGTTTGAACTTGTAAACAATTTATACTCGTGTCAAGGAGCATTCAGTTTGAACTTGTAGACAGTTTATACTCGTGTCAAGGAGTCTTATGTGGCTTTGTGTGTAGAGAGTTTATTCTCTTCCCAAGGAGATTTAATTTGATGTATAGATAGTTTATACTCATATTAAGGAGTATCGAACATGTAGAGAGTTTTGTCTTTTCTTAAGGAGATTTGATTTGATGTGTAGATAGTTTATACTCATATCAAGGAGTATCATGTAGACAATTTAAGCTCGTGTCGAGGAGCTGAGAATTTTAGATAGTTTAAGCTCGTATCAAGGAACGTAACATGGACTTGAGAGATTTCAGATAGTTTAAGCTCATATCAAGGAGCGTAGTGTACACAGTTTTCGCTCATGTCAAGGAGCACAACTTGTAGAGAGTTTTGTCTCTTCTCAAGGAGATTTGATTTGAGGTGTAGACAGTTTATACTCATGTCAAAGAGTATCGAACATTAGAGAGTTTTGTCTCTTCTCAAGGAGATTTGATTTGATGTGTGTATAGTTTATACTCATATAAAGGAGTATAGTGTGGATAGTTTTCGCTCGTATCGAGGAGCCTTGAATTTGATTTGTGTTAGATAGTTTAGGCTCATATCAAGGAGCATGACTTGAGACTTTTTAGATAGTTTAAACTCGTATCAAGGAGCATGACTTGTAGATAGTTTTAGCTCATATCAAGGAGCGTGACTTGTAGATAGTTTTAGCTCGTGTCAGGGAGCTTTGACTTGGGAGATTTTAGATAGTTTAAGCTCATATCAAGAAGCGTAATGCAGATAGTTTTAGCTCGTGCCAATGAGATTTGATTTAAGAGATTTTAGATAGTTTAAGCTCGTATCAAGGAGCGTAGCATGTAGATAGTTTTAACTCATATCAAGGAGCGTAACATGTAGATAGTTTTAGCTCATATCAAGGAGCGTTGTATAGATAGTTTTATCTCATATCAAGAAGCATAATGTGTAGATAGTTTAAGCTCATATCAAGGAGCATTGTGTAGACAGTTTTCGTTCATATCGAGGAGCTTAATTTAGGATTTTTAGATAGTTCAAACTCGTATCAAAGAGCGTAATGCAGACAGTTTTCTCTCATGTCAAGGAGCATAGCTTGATTTATCAACAGTTCATTGCCCCCAATCTAGGGATGTACTGTTTTCTCTTATTTCCATAAAGCTTAATTTCTATGAAGCTTTATGGAAACTACAGTATTTGTTTGTGATTCCTCTTTCATGAGCTGATCAGAAGGCATGTCTTCAAACTCTTAGGATTCTTGAATAGATGGCCACTCGATGATCTTTGATGTCAAACTCAACTCCATGTCGTGAGCTCTTGTAGCTAATTTTTCAAAAGTTTTAGGTCGAATTCCTTGGAGTATGTAGTGAAGATTCCACTGCATACCTTGAATGCACATTTCGATAGCTGAAGTTTCTGACAGCTTTTCTTTGGAATTGAGGCTTAGGCTTCTCCATCTGTTGATGTAGTCGATGACGTATTCTTCATCACTTTGACGAGTATTTGTTAGCTCCATCATGCTAATAGTTCTTTGTGTGCTATAGAAGCGGTTGAAGAATACTTTTTCCATTTGCCCCTAGCTGTCAATGGAGTTAGCTTCCACGTCAATATACCAATCGAAGGTATTTTCTTTTAGAGATCGGACGAATTGTCTCACCATGTGATCTCTGTAGGTCCCTGTATCATTGCTTGTCTCGACAAAGTGCGCCACATGTTGTCTTGGGTTGCCTTTTCCATCGAATTGTTGAAACTTGGGAGGTTGGTAGTCAGTTGGCATCCTCAAGTTGTCAATTCTCTTTGTATATGGCTTTTTGTAGGTGGCAGGAGATTTGGAGCTTACCTTAAACTTATCTTTTATCATCTCTATGATGATGTTCTTTAATTGATTGATATGAAGCATTCCGTCAGCTGAAACTTTCACTTTTTCCTCAACTTGCTTCTTTTCAGGTGAATGATGTTTCGTCGAGTCTTCCTCCTCGTGCTCATATTCAACTTGTTTCTTATTTGCATGGCTTGTCTCCGCATTATCCATTTTCTTCATAAGTTGGGAGATCTTTAAATCTTGAGCATCCATATATTTGGCGAGTCCTTCAATGGCTTTCATCATACTCACGAGTTGTTCCTCGATAGTTATAGCACTAGTCGTCATCACTGCAGCATCTTTGTCGCCGTGCAATGGCTTATTGAGAGCAATCCCAACCACATGGTTTGTCTCTAAGGAAGCTTCAGACATACTTCTTGTAACGAGTTCAATATTTTCAATTTGCAAATCTAGAGGCTTTGATGCAGTTTGCCTTCGTATCGCAATATTTTAATGGAGTCATAACTTGCATCTTCACAACTTGTAGCTCTAAAGGCTTTGAGGTAGATGATCTTTTTATCGCGATCCTAAGAGGAGTCCTACTTTGTATCTTCGAGCTTGTTGAGAGAAGAGATGAGAGGTAGAGACGGTCCCACTGGGCGTGCCAAAATTTGTAATAATAAAATTTGTATATATTTTATTATAAATACAAATTGGAGTAAAAAGATAATTTCAGATGGATTTAATATAAATAATAATGTAAACGAGTTACAATCTCAATCAATCCTCTGATTCTTCTCTCGAACCAATTTGGCCTTGAATTTGACTTGTTGAATTGACTTTGACTTGAGTGTGTATTGACTGTATGTTGACTGTGCTGACTGTGTTAACAGCGTGTGTGTTGAGTCGGATCTTCAAATGAAGCTTGTTCGAGCTCTCATGTGTACTGTTGCAATGTTAATCCGGAGGTGTTGAGCCTTTGTTCGGATTGAACGTTGACTGGAGAGCTTTCCATGAAGAAAGTCGTTGATTAGAAGAACGCCAGATCGGAGGGGCTTGGCACCTTTATCTCTTATCGGAGGCTGGAAGAATATCGAATTGGAGGGGCTTGACACCTTGATCTCTGATCGGAGGCGGATGGCTAGAAGAATGCCGGATCAGAGGGGCTTAGCACCTTCATCTCTAATCGGAGGTGGTTGGCTGGAAGAACGCCGGATTGTAGGGGCTTGGCACCTTTATCTCTGATCGAAGGCGGTTGGCTGGAAGAACGCCGGATCAGAGGGGCTTGGCACCTTTATCTTTGATTGGAGGCTGTTGACTAGAAGAACGCTAGATCGGAGGGGCCTCTGATCGGAGGTGGTTGGCTGGAAGAATGCCAGATCGAAGGGGCTTGGCACCTTTATCTCTGATCGGAGGCGGTTGGCTGGAAGAACGCCGGATCGAAGGGGCTTGGCACCTTTATCTCTAATCGGAGGTTATTCTTGACTTGAAGATGCTTGAAGATCTCAAGGGAGCACTGCTCGTATTCTTGATCTCTTCAGAAGTATCAGTATCTTCAGATGTTTTTAGTGTTTGGGGTGAATGAAGGAGGACTCCTTATAGATGTGAAGGGTGAGGAAGCCCCATAAATAACTCGCAATTTGATTGGTCTAGGGCTGATTTGATCTAATTCTGTGGGCTTGGGCCTTTCCATTCTTGCAATTTGATTGGTTGATCCAGATTTGACCTGATTCTGCGGGCTTGGGCTTATTTGACTGGATTTGTCCCAATTATCAATTATTCACTAATTTATTTTAGGAATTTATTTATTTAAATCCCTTAATAAATAAATAGTTAATTGATAATTGTTGCATTAATTTGCCACATATTTTCCTTTAATAGGCAATAAAATTCAAGTGCGTACATGCCACATATTCTTTTTAAGGAAATGTGTCAATTTATGTGAGACAACTTAGAAAGGAAAGTGTGTCAATATCTTTTTGACAAAAGTTTAAATAAATAATACTCCCACCGTCCCGTTTTAATATTTACGTTTCTATTTTGCGGGTCTCATTTCAATATTTACGTTTTTCTTTTTAGGAATATGAGACCCACCTAAAATAATTAATATATCATCCAACACTGATACACCTACCCACTTCACGTTAAATATTATATTTTTCCACCCACTATTTATTAAAATATATTACTTTTTAATCAACGTGCAAAAAACAAACGTAAATATTGAAACGGGACGAAGGAAGTACTCCTATTTATTGAGCTACTCTCTTATGAGACTGTTATATGTAAGACGATTTGTGAGATGGATGGACCTATTGTGAAAGTATGATTATTATACAAGTAAAGTATGCTCATTAATAGTTAAAGTATGTTTGTATTGAATTATACTATAACACTCTAAATTCATACTTTAATTCATTATTCATCATACTTTAGTAAATCATTCTTTAACTAATAGTAAGCATACTTTACCTATATAATAGTGATATTTTAATAATGGATCGACCGATCTCATAACCCATCTTACGTTTTTATCTTCTCACAAGAAACTTTGTCTTATTTAAATGTATAATAATTTATTAGGTTAAATATGACAAATAAATATTTTAATAATACAATTAAATGTGTTGAATTATAAATATAATGATTTAAATGTGTTATTTAGCTAAATTTTTATTAAGGAGTATTTTATGTATAACACAAATAAAGAGAAGATTTTAAAAGAAATTTTTAATACATAAACAATTTTAATTTGTGGAACATAAGAGATGTCTTTTCTTAATAAAAAAAATTTTGAAAAAATAATATAAAATTTTCTTACAAATTTAAGTTCAAACATTCATTATTAGAGTAATTATAGAAAAAATATTAATTGAGTAATTATTGTTAAACCAATAGAAAGAAACACATATAAAATTAAAATTTGTAATTCATGAGAGAGTGACACATGTGTTTAAAAAATTATAATATATATATACTAGTATGAAACCCGCGTACAACGCGTGATCATTTAATTATTATTCTTATTTTTTATAATTACATAATCCGTATTATATAACGTGACAACATTAATTAAGGAGTTTTTTTTTTCTTATAGCTTGACAATTTCTTTCATCAATGTAAATAATTTGCAATAAATTATAACATTTGACTTTTGATAATGTAACGTATTACTAAATCATGTTAAATGTTAATATATATGTACATATATTCTAATTGTTTGAAAGAATCTTAACTTGTATTTTTTTTAAATATTACTTTATAACATAATACAATTGAAAACTATTTATTACTCACACCCTGTCTCTCTCTAAAAAAATGTGCAACCGAATGAGGATAATTTAGTCTCTTTGCTATATATTTATATAGTTGTTGGTATTTATTTTTTTCATTATATTTAAATGAAATTATGATCAAAGTATGCAACGCTTAGTATTAAATTCTTAATTTTATTGTCTATCTAATATATATATATATATATATATATATATATATATATATATATATAATCACAATTTATTCCTTTTTTTCTATACATGATTTGATATGATACTAATTTGTATCACATGATATATTTATTAATTGTAATTAATGATACTAAAGTAAATAAGTCATAATAAGTGTATAGAAAAAATAAATAAAAATAGTAAGACTATACGTGAACAACACATTAGGGATATATATATATATATATATATATATATATATATATATATTATTTATGGAAAATAAGGTCAAACATTTTATAATTAATTAAAATAAAATTATTAAAATATTTGTTATATATATATATTTTTTGTAAAATATAAGTAATATTATAAATGATATTTAAATAGAGTATTATTTTTTGCTCATGATTATAATATATATAATATTATTTTAAATATTCATAAATTTAATGAATTTATTAATTTTAATTTTTATTTAATTTTATTAGTTTCAAATCATATAAAACTTGAATCAATATTTTTTCTCTTAAAGAATCGATTCTTAAGAATTCAAGAATATTTGAATCGATCCTCTTACTCTTGAAAAATCAATTTTCAAGATGTAAATCTATTAAAAAATACTTACATCGATTCTATACCTCTTGAAGAATCTATTCTTAAGAGTTAAATCAATTTATGAATACTTGAAACAGTTATCTTCCTCTTGAAGAATACTTGAATCGATTTTTTAGAGTTAGATCGAATCTTTACTTGATTCGCTCTATCTAAATAAATTTTTATACTTTCATAAATCAATTCTCTTGAGGAACTTGAAGAAATCTCCTATTCCTCTTGAAAAATCGAATGTGCGTATTATAATGAATAACAAAAATGTCTTATTTATAGGTGGGGTGAGAGAGAATATTATATGAAATATTTTTTCTTTATATATATGATTAATTTGATATTAATTAATTTATTTATTACAATAAAAGATTCAGTAATTAATTAATGATAACCAAATAAATAAATAAAATATTAAAAATTTAATCATTCTTAAAAATAAGAAACATATTTTTTAAAAAATAAAATATTAAATAAGGAAGTTAATTAAAAGTAAATAAGAAAAACATTAAAAAAAGTATTAAAATTTTCAAAAAATTGAGAAAATTACACCTCACATTGGAGGGCTCTAAAAACGACACGTCATATACATATATATATATATATATATATATATATATATATCATATTTATACATATATATATATATATATTTAATATATATATGTATATATATAATATTTTTGTAAATAATTTTATTTTTTTATGAATACTTAAATCGATTTTCTTCCTCTTGAATAATCGATTCTTAAGAGAACAATTTAAGAATGCTTGAATCAGTTCTCTTTTTTTTGAAGAATACTTGAATCGACTTTAAGAGAACAATTCAAGAATGCTTAAATCAGTTATCTTTCTTTTGAAGAATATTTGAATCGACTTTTTAAAGGTAGATCGAATCTCTACTTGATTCGCTCTATCGAAATAAATTCTTATACTTTCATAAATTAATTCTCTAGAGAAACTTGAAGAAAACTCTTATTCCTCTTGGAGAAACGAATGTGCATTTAGAATGAATAACCAAAAAGACTTATTTATAGGTGGAGTGAGAGAGAAAAATATTATATAGAATATTCTTTTTTTCTTTTATACGTATGATTTAATTTTATATTAATTAATTTATTGCATTAAAAGATTTAGTAATTAATTAATGATACTTAAATAAATAAATAAAATATTAAAAATTTAATCATTATTAAAAATAAGAAATACATTATTTAAAAAAAAATATTAAATAAGAAAATTAATTAAAAGTAAATAAGGAAAATATTAAAAATAATTAAAAAATCCAAAAAATTGAGAAAATAACACAGAGCGTTCTAGAGACGACACGTCAGCAAGAAAATTTTCTGCTATAGTATACTTAACATATATAATATATATAATATATATATATATATATATATATATATATATATATATATTTATATATATTAATAAATGTATATAAATTACATATGAACGTAGGAATAATGTTCGTACACCTTAGTGTGCAGGATATTTTTTTTTCTTCTTTAATTTGTTTGCTCTACAGTACCTTTCATACCATCAAAATGAATATTATACATTTATCCAATAACTTTAAAAGATATTGTAATTTTAAAATTGTCACTCTCACCTAACCTACATAAAATGTTTTACACTTTTTTTTATTTCAAAAATTATTGCAATATCCCCAAAAAAATTGATAAAGTTGGTCTATATAGTAAGTTTTTTAAACAACATGAAACAACTAACGTGAAATTTTTTGTAGGGCAGGAGTGCATATTTTTAATTATTTTATTTAATTTAAAAAACGATACGTTAATAATATTCTAATGACAAACACATATGTGAGCTCGTCTTACGGAATGAGTTTCGTGAGACGGATAAGAAGTGATACTATTTTTTTTTGTAAAAAGTGATAATAATTTTTAAAAAAATGTATATCGATCTCACCAAAGTTGGCCTCTTGTACCCCGTATGCACAAGTTGCAAAAGTATAACATTTTGTTTTAAAAGTTATATGCTTCGATTTCCCTTGGAAACGAATTAAGAGAATTATAACGTGCTTGGAGAAATTTTGAAGTATTTGATGCTTGATGAACTAATTATTAACCATTAACATTTACCGATGAAAAAAAAGTATTATTTTTCCACTGAAATTGTCGGCTGACATGAAGAGTATTAATATTTGAGTAAAGAATTTTTTTTTTTTAAATAGTTATAAGTTTTGGTTTAAAATGTATAATATTGAATACTAGACAATAAAATTGAATTTTGGGGTATAGGTACACGAAGTTTAATCCGTTCTCCAGATGCATGCAACGCTTTGCCTTAAAAGTAATCAATAAGGTTAAATATGCGATTAAGGATAGAGGTATTGCCTAATCTTAATTTCATCAATTGAGGATGCTAAAACTTAAAAAGAAAGATGTAAGTTGTAATTCTATATTTGTTTTGAATTTAAAAATTGAATTATAATTTTCAAAATAGTATATATATATATATATATATATATATATATATATATATATATATATATATATATATATATATATATATATATATATATATATGAACACAAAAGTAAATATGTAAGAAATAAATAAATAAATTAATTTTATTAACTTTTGAGGATAATATAGTATTATGGAACGAATGAAAATGGAAAATGTGAAAATAAAAATGAATCAGAAAAAATACATAAATTACTATTCATAGCTATTACTATTCACAAAATTACATAATATAGTTGGAAGAATAAAATTAAAGGGTTGATATTAGGTGCACCCGGGTGTACGGTGCACTCATATGTGTATAACTTTTTATTCTATTTTGTATACATGTTATTCTATTTTGTATATGTGTTTTCTTAATAATTGTATATTTTTCTCACACTAAGTTTTTCATTAAAAAAACTAGTATCCATATGTGTATAACATTTTATTCAATGGTGTATACATGTTTTTTAATAATTGTATATTTTTTTAAACTCAATTTTTCATTAAAAAAACTAACAATTAAATTGTATACATTTTTATTCATAATTGTATATATTTTTGTTTATATTTGTATACGTTTTTTAAAGTGGGTACACCTTACCTTAGGGTGCACCCGGTTGCACAATATAATTAGCAAAAAGTAAATGATATTAAGTATATAAGTTAAACATTGTATCATTCTAAAATCTAAATTATATACTCGGTATCTTCCACCAATGAGCGAACCCTCTAATACGGAATCTATTAGTTTTGCACTCTATCACAAGCCTCGTATGATTTACTTTTCCAGGAAAATATGTGGCAAATTAATGCAGTAATCATTAATTAATTATTTATTTATTAAGGGATTTAAATAAATAAATTCTTAAATAAATGAGTAAATTATTGATAATTAGGTCAAATCCAGTCAAATAAGTCTGACTTAAAGCCTAAGTAAGTGAAAGCCCAAGCCCGTAGAATCAGGTCAAATCAGCCCTGAACCAATCAAATTGCGAGTTATTTATGGGGCATCCTCACCCTTCACCTATATAAGGAGCCCTCCTCCATTCACTCAAGACACACTAAAACATCTGAAGACACAGACGCTTCTGAAGAGATATAGAATACGAGCAGTGCTCCCTTGAGATCTTCAAGCATCTTCAAGCCAAGAAAGACTTTCGATCCGAGATCAAGGTGCCAAGACCCTCCGATCCGGCGTTCTTTAAGCCAATTGTCTGCGATCAGAGATCAAGGTGTCAAGCCCCTCCGATCCGGCGTTCTTCCAGACAACTGTCTGCGATCAGATATCAAGGTACCAAGCCCCTCCGATCCGGCGTTCTTCAAGACAATAGCCCCGATCCAGCATTGGTCAGAAATAACATTCGACATGAGATCAAGGTGCTAAGCCCCAAATTCGACGTTTCTTTCAGTCAGACTCATCCAGCTGTCTTTGTGAAGTCAACGGTGTTTTACCAAATTGAACGACGTTCTTCATAAGAAGTCTTCAAGTCAACGTTCAATCTGAACAAAGACTCGACGCCTCCTGATCAACGTTAAGACTACACATTCGAGCTCGGACAAGCTTCATCTGAAGATCCGGCTCAACACACACGCTGTCAACACATTCAGCGCTGTCAACACACACTCCAGTCAAAGTCAAGTCAACAAGTCAAAGTCAAGGCCAAATTGGTTCGAGAGAAGAATCAGAGGATTGATTGAGATTATTTCCTAAATTCTCAAGTTTAATCCGTCTAAATTATTATTGTAATTCTCTTATATTTCTTTCATCATAAATACAAAATTTGTTGTTATAAATTTTGGCATGCCTAGTGGGACTGTCTTTACCTCTCATCTCTTCTCTCTACAAGCAAAAATAATGACTCCTCTTAAGATCGCGATCAAAAGGTCATCCACCTCAAAACCTTTAGAGCTGCAAGCTGTGAAGACTCAAATGATGACTTCATTAAAGATTGCGATAAGAAGGCCTATTGCATCAAAACCTCCAGAGTTGCAAACTGACAAGGTTGAAGACTTTATAAGGAGCATGCCTGAAGGCTCCTCAAAGACAAACCATGTGGCGGGGATTACTCTTAATAAGCCATTACAGGGCGATAAAGATGGTGATGATGACTCTGTCTGCTCAACTCCTCACTCCACGCCAAGCTCACCATATACTTCAACTGCAACTGTAGTGATGACGACGAGTGCTTTAACTATCGAGGAACAACTCGTGAGTATGAAGAAAGCCATTGAAGGACTCGCCAAACATGTGGAAGCTCAAGACTTAAGAAGAAAATAGAGAATACAGAGACAAGCCATGCAAATGGAAAACAAGTCAATGATGAACACGAGGAGGAGGACTCCGCAAAATACGATCCATCTGAAGAGAAGTCAGCTGAGGATAAAATACCAGTTTCAACTGACGGAACGCTTCCTATCAACCAACTAAAGAAGATCGTGATAAATACGATAAAAGACAGTTTTGAAGGGAGCTCCAAATCTTCTTCAACCTACGTCAAACCATATACAAAGAGGATTGACAACTTGAGGATCCCAACTGACTATCAACCTCCCAAGTTTCAACAATTTGACAACAAAGGTAATCCAAGACAACATGTGGCGTATTTTGTTGAGACATGCAATGATGCTGGAACCAACGGAGATCACATGGTGAGATAATTCGTCCGATCTCTAAAAGAAAATGCCTTTAATTGGTACATCGATTTGGAAGCAGACTCCATTGATAGTTGGGGACAAATGAAAAAAGAATTCCTTAACCGTTTCTATAGCACTCGAAGAACTGTTAGCATGATGGAGCTAACAAATACTTGTCAAAGTGATGAAGAATATGTCATCGATTACATCAATAGATGGAGGAGCCTAAGCCTCAATTGCAAAGAAAAGTTGTCAGAAACTTCAGCAATTGAAATGTGCATTCAAGGAATGCAATGGAATCTTAGCTACATACTCCAAGGAATTCGGCCTAACACTTTTGAAGAGTTGGCTACAAAAGCTCACGACATGGAGTTAAGCCTGATATCAAATGACATCGAATGTCCTTCTTTTTAAGACTCTTACGAGTTTGAATTCATGTCCTTCGATGAGCCCTTGGAAGAGGAACCACAAACAAAGGCTGTCGTTTCTATAATGATTAATAAAAATGAAGTTGAAGTAAGAGAAAATAGTGCATCCCAAGATTGGGGGCAATAAACTGTTGATAAATCAAGACAAAGCTCCTTGATATGAGCAAAAACTGTCTACATTACGCTCCTTGATATGAGCTTAAACTATTTAAAATCCTCAAGTCAAAGCTCCTTGACATGAGCAAAAACTGTCTGCATTATGCTCCTTGATACGAGCTTAAACTATCTGAAAACTCTCAAGTCCACAAGCTATGCTCCTTGATATGAGCTAAAACTATCTACAAGCTATGCTCCTTGATACGAGTTTAAATTATCTAAAAATTCCAAAATCATGCTCCTTGATATGAGCATAAACTGTCTAACACAAATCAAATTCAAGGCTCCTCGATACGAGCAAAAACTATCCACACTATGCTCCTTGATATAAGTATAAACTGTCTAAACATCAAATCAAATTTCCTTGAGAAGAGATAAAACTCTCTACATATTCAATACTCCTTGATATGAGTATAAACTATCTACACATCAAATCAAATCTCCTTGAGAAGAGACAAAACTCTCTACATGTTCGATACTCCTTTATATGAGTATAAACTATCTACATATCAAATCAAATCTCCTTGGGAAGAGAATAAACTCTCTACACACAAAGCTCCTCGACATGAGTGAAAAATATCCACACAAAGCTCCCACGAGTATAAATTGTCTACAAGTTCAAATTCAAGACTTATTAACACGAGTATAAACTGTCAGCAAATTCAAGTTCAATTCTCCATGACACACGAGCCTAAACTGTATGTTACTCCTGGCCTGCATGAGTATAAAATATGTACGGTTCCCCCCATCCAAACTAAATCATGTCCCTTTGAACTACGTTATGACTTGATCCTCTTTAAAAAGGTAAGTAGGCAGCTTATCACTTCACTAAGTTCAGTCATAATTCAGGCTATTCATATCAAGTTGGTGAGGCAAGCAATAAAATTCAATTATGTTGATCAAGAATGGATTATCGCAATTTGTTCACTTTAACACAAAGGCGTCCATGAACAAAATGCGATGGGGCATTTGTAGGCACTTGAATTTTATTGCCTATTAAAGGAAAATATGTGGCAAATTAATGCAGTAATTATCAATTAATTATTTATTTATTAAGGGATTTAAACAAATAAATTTCTAAAATAAATGAGTAAATTATTGATAATTAGGCCAAATCCAGTCAAATAAGTCTGACTTAAAGCCTAAGAAAATGAAAGGCCCAATCTCGCAAAATCAGGTCAAATCAGCCCTGGACCAATCAAATTGAGAGTTATTTATGGGGCATCCTCACCCTTCACCTATATAAGGAGTCCTCCTCCATTCACTCAAGACACACTAAAACATCTGAAGACACAGACGCTTCTGAAGAGATCAAGAATACGAGCAGTGCTCCCTTGAGATCTTCAAGCATCTTCAAGAATGGCCTATTGTCTGAGATCAAGGTGCCAAACCTCTCCGATTCGACGTTCTTCCAGCCAACTGCCTGCGATCAGAGATCAAGGTGTTAAGCCCATTCGATCAGGCATTCTTCCAGCCAGTCGCCTCTGATCAGGGATCAAGGTGCCAAGCCCCTCCAATCTGACTTTCTTCAAGACTACAGCCCCATCCAGCGTTGGTCAGAAATAATACTCGACCTGAGATCAAAGTGCTAAGTCCCTCAGATTCGATGTTTCTTCCAGTCAGACTCATCCAGCTGTCTTTGTGAAGTCAACGGTGTTCTACCAAATTGAACAACGTTCTTCATAAGAAGTCTTCAAGTTAATGTTCAATCCGAACAAAGGCTCGATGCCTCCGGATCAACGTCAAAACTACACATCCGAGCTCAGACAAGCTTCATCCGAAGATCCGGCTCAACACACATGCTGTCAGCACATTCAGCGCAGTCAACACACACTCCAGTCAAATTCAAGTCAACAAGTCAAAGTCAAGGCCAAATTGGTTCGAGAGAAGAATCAGAGGATTGATTGAGATTGTTTTCTAAATTCTCAAGTTTAATCCGTCTGAATTATTGTTGTAATTCTCTTGTATTTATTTCATTATAAATACAAAATTTGTTGTTACACCATGTGATTAACCTCTTTTGCCTATCCATCCCTTCTACCATAAGCCACTAGTAATTAAGGAGTTTGGATACCCCATAACATTTTTGTATTTCATCACTTGTATTATTTTATTAAATGAGTGACATGTATAAAAGAAAAGAAAAATTATATCTAAATCAACGTATAAACTCTAAGGGCAAAGGATTATATTTATCATCCCTAACGTTTGTCAATCATTAAGAAGATGACATATAAAAGATGCAACACAAAAGTATTACAAAACATCCCGTGTTACATAAAAGATGTCACATAAAAGTATTACAAAATATCCCGTGTCGTGATTTACCTCACTCATTGATAAAAAAACCATTTACCATAAAAAATCAATATTCCAACCATCAATGAGACACGCTACAATTTACCTCTTGTACTAATTAATTCACCAATCAATGAGCTCTCTATCATGCAAACTCCATATGGAATAATCATACTATTTATCCCTCCACCAATCATAAGCTCTATAATATAAATCTTTTAATTTACTTCCTTCATAAATTATGTGTTGGGATAAGCAGATCCCCATTCATTCTTAATGTATAAATATAGAAGAGCATAATAAGTACAACACAAGAATTTACGTGATAAACTCCAAAATCTGAGAAAAATTACGGACCAAGAAAATACCATTATGTGAAAAATTTTTAGAATCACACATAATTTATCTTTCCCGATCCCAATCCCTGCACTCTTATAAATCTTTGTCTAATTCACACCTTTCTCCCCATTCTCACAGCCGAGAATCCAAGAAAGGAATTTAAAAAGAATCAAACACAAAGATTAAAGTGTACTCAATTGATGCACTTGACATCTAGTCCAAGAGCCTCCTTATATAGCACCAAGGATCCCTCCCCCCTTTTACTCCTCATCTGATGTGGAACAAAGAAATAAAAGAAAATTCTTTATTTTAATTTGACAAAATACCAATAATCTCCACCTTGTCAAAAAAAAAGAAGATTCATTGTCTTCATTGACAATCCATTCTCAACCTTGAGAATCCCTTAGAATCAACAATTCTAAGAATTATTGTCTTCACCGACAATCCATTCTCAATCCCGAGAATCTTACTCCACCATATGAGTAGACCACTTAAAATCAACCATTTTAAGAATTTCATGCGGCACATATCGAAAATATCTGCTGATATTTATGGTGCTACTTCCAGTTCTTGGCTCCCCTAGAAGTCCATCAACCATCGATATACATCCACCACACACCCTACATCACATGCCAAGTCAATGTTCGTGTGCAAACTTATGGACCAGCTAATATTATTACATCCTTTTCCATGACAACTGAACATGTCATAAGGATTCCCAATAATATTAACTCATCATTTGGAACTGTTGCCGCACTAGCTTCTCCTTGGCCAGCAAAGTCACCATTGCTTCACCTTAAGCAATTATCGTGTCATTGCTCCACCTTGAGCAATTACCGCACCATTGCTACACCTTGAGCAAAAATTATCATTGTACTAACATGACGTTGCTGCCTTTTACCGCCAAGCTATACCAGGTTTGTCCGAACTCTTTTTCTTTTGAAAGTGTCATCACTTGAAGCTGATTCCACCCTTCCGGAATTCACGATACTTTCCCACTTATCGGCCCGCTACTCTTTACTGATCTAACGCACCCGATACCAAGTACCACATCGCCATCTTCCCCATTGAATCACCGCTTCTCCACGTCACTAGTCATTACAGAAAAACTCGTTCCTTTCAAACCTCCTTGAGCTGACATCTATAGAAAACCCCATGCCGCTGTTAAGCCAACTCCACGACCGGGAGTCCCAGCACATAGCTGCAGGTCCAAGAACTCCTCCAAAACTGTTGTCCTGCAAATCCTACCCCTTGCCACGCCACTGTCGCCACTTTCCGGCGCATTTTACCGTAAGAAATGAGATGCCACCGCATCCGGCTAATCTTCTGACCCCCTTGTGTCACCAGCTTTTCCCACTAATTCTTTCATGCCACCCTTAGCCTAATGAATAATCCTCTTATAAAGTTTTTTCTGATGTGGAAGGTTGATTAGAGCTATTTTCACCTAAATTTTAGTGTCTTTTTATATGTGTTTTCGTATTATTTTATCCGTATTTTATATGTTATTTGGTTGTGTTTTGTGTTTTTATTGAAATGTGTGTGAATGAGCTTAAACTTAAGATTTTCACTTTTTATTTGATGCTAAACATGATAAGGAAGATGTAGGAAAAAGCAGATCTCAATTCGGAGTTGAAACGAGGGAGAACGAGTCAAACAGTGAAAAGAGGAAGTAGGGCAGCAAAAACACGGGCCGTGTACAGCGCACGGACCTGTAACAATTGGCCGTGCGCTGACACTCGAAACACCAACTCGGCCACGCCTGTGGCCGAGTGCAGAACACGACCCGTGTCCAGTACAAACACACGGCACGTGCACCGCGCACGGGCCTGTCCAGCAAGCCGTGCGACAACGTCATAAAACACAACACGGCCACCCCTGTGGCCGTGTGCTGCGCACGAGTCGTGCGCTGTGTTAGAACACGGGGCGTGCGGCGGAGCTCGAGCCGTGTTGGTGCAAAAACGCAGGAAATTGCTGGAATCTTCTAGAAGGCCCACATGGGGTATAAATAGACCCCATTTCAACACTTTGAAGAAGGGATCCGAAATTCTCATCATCTACACACACATCACACACCATTTCTTCAATTTTTTACCATCATCTTCATCCACCTTCATCCATTTTGATCCATCTTCATCATCTCCATTAATTCTCCATCAAAACTTCATCCCTTCCATTGGGTGTGAGAGATCTCAAGGAATCAAGAGCTAGAGGTGGAGATCAAGAAGAATAGAAGATTCTCTTCAAGAAATTGATAGGGAAGAATCCATTCATTTTGTATTTCTTTAGATCTAAGACTATGGGTATTTGTAATGAATCATTTATTTGTTTTATTACTTTTATCATGTTAGGCTAATCCCTCTAGTGGGATTAGGAATATGAAGAGCATATTAGATTTATATTATCATGTGGATTAAATTGGTTTTTGATTTAATTGATGTTGATTTCTATTCATGGAGTTTAATTGTCTTGATGTTGTGATGGCATGGTTTGTTATTCATGAATGTTTATTGGTTTAATGGATTGTTGATCAATGGATTATTTGTGGTAATTAAATGCTATCATGATGTTCATGTATGTATTGCTTGGAGTGAGACGGAAACGACCCTCTATAGTATTAGGAAGGCATGAATAGACATTGAGTTTGGGTTTGACCGAAAGGATATTTGAATTCAATGAGGGGAACCAATCCATTCGTTGGCCTTAGTACACAAAAAGGGAGAGTTTAATCTAACTAGTACCTAGATGGAAGGGGTTAATGTTGGGCTTTGATCTTAAGTGCTTTTGGGAGTCTAAAATGGATCAACAACCTTTGTAACCCGAAAGGGAGCTTAGGATACAATCGTGATCACCCTTAATTCCGTTTGCATGATAATATGAATCGAGTGTGCTTGGATGTTTCTAATCCCATGTTTTCCGTACATGAACTTTAGCACCCATTTTCTTTACTTGTCATTTATCTTATTTGCTATCTTATTTACTTGCTACTTGTTTTAGTTGTTAATCAATCTCAAAACCCCCGATCATCTTTACAAAAACAACATGAACATTAGCTCACGTATTTTGCTAGTCCGAACATAACTCCTTATTGGATTGATAATTTTTCTTGGGATATACTACTACAACGATCGAGTATTCTTGCTCGTGAGTGCTATAAAAATAGGCAAACAAAGGTCAGACTATGCTTCAACCACAGAGCATACTAAGAACTTTATAAGCGTCCGAGCTGGCTCATCGGGCTCTGATACCACTTGTTAGGATAAGCAGATCTCATTCATTCCTAAAGGACAAATAAAGAATAGCATAAAAAATACAACACAAGAATTTACGTGGAAAACTCCAAATTCGGAGAAAATCACGGACCGAGAAAATACCACTATATGAAAATTTTTACAATGACACATAATTTCTCTTTGCCGACCCCAATCCCTACACTCTTACAAATCTTTGACTAATTAACACCTTTCTCCCCATTCTCACAACCGAGAATCCAAGAAATAAATTTAAAAAGAATCAAACACAAAGATTAAAGTGTACTAAATTGGTGTGCTTGACATCTAGTCCAAGGGCCTCCTTATATAGCACCAAGGATCCCTCCCCCTTTTACTTTTCATCCGATGTGGGACAAAGAAATAAAAGAAAATTCCTTCTTTTAATTTGACAAAATACCAACATTATGTAATTAGAATAAAATAATATCTCTTATAAGACGTTACTTACGTGAGACGGTTTGTGAGACGTGTTAAAGTATGACTAATATATAAATAAAATATGCTCAATAATTATTAAACTATGTTTTCTAAAGTATGAGGAATGATGAATTAAAATATAATTTAGATTATTATAATGAGTGAGGCTCCTGTGCACCCGGGCGCACGGAGCAGATTCTGTGCGCCTTTACAATTTTCATGCCCCTTTACAATTTAAACCCCTAGCAATACATAGGTTTAAATAGGATTGGAGGGGAGGGTTGTGTTCACATGGGGACACGGAGCATCTTTCCGTGTCCCCGGGCGCACGGGAGCTTTTGTCTATTATAATATGATTCATTATTGACATACTTCAACTAGAAATAAATATATTTTATTTATATAATAAAAATACTTTAATAATGGGTCAACCCGTCTCACAAATCGTCTTACACAAACCCGTCTCTGAGTGCCCATCAAAATAATAGCTAGGGGTTTATGATAAGGATAATGGGGATTTTTGGTGGAAAAAATCATTAAAAACTTGTCTCTCCACAAAAATAGAAAGTGGAATTTGGTGTTGCGGAGTAGAAACAAGGAACTAGCAAATCAAGATTAATGTCCAATTGAGAGTGATTAAAACGCTGATTACCTTCGTTTTCGTGTTTTAAGCTTATTGGTAAACATTAAGCCCACGGATAGAACCCATCTTGTCTTCATAATTATTTTATGATATTGATATATATTTTCTTACTTTAGTTATATACATCATTGTCACATGATCAACTGCTGAATTTCTTGTGCTTGCTATTATGGGGCTTTGAATATTATTCAAATAGTTTTAGAGAACCCCAAGTTTATTTATTTTTCTCTCTTTTAATGATCTATTACTTTTTAGATGCACGCTTATAATTAATTTTAATGGCAAATACTTCCATGAATTTGTGTATACTGATTTATGGATGAATACGTTTTAATACTTGGAAAATTAATCTTCAAAAAGAGACGAATTATTATTCTTTTAAATTAAAAATATTTCTTCTCAAATTCTTGCATACTTATTTATTAACTACTCTTTAGTTCATAAAAAATTACTTATTAAATAGATGAATTATTACTTTTTTAAATGAAAAATATTATTTTTCAAATTCTGATATATTGTAATTTTTTTATATTTTTATGGGGATGAGTAATATTTTTTTATTAAAAAATGTAATAAATCACCCCTTTAAAGAATAAATTTTCGTAAGAAGTAAAGTTGTAAAAATAGGATAGCTGTGTAAATTAGATTCACTCAATAATTCACTCAATTTTAATTAGTACTGAATTGTGAGAAAATATGACGTATAAATTGCATTAATCACCATTATTGTATGTATTTAAGAGTGAAAAATAATTAAGACTTTTATAAAATATTAATATTTTATATGCTCTTTACAATATAAATTAGTGGACTCCTTTTGTATTACTTTATTTATATATATATGAGATAAAATGTTATTCTTCTATCTTGTATTTAAAAGGCACTTTACTCTTGTGAGGAGTATCTATGATAAATTATTGTTTTTATGAAAAGAGTTACACGTAAATATTCTAAAAATTAATGCTTCATGAATGAATTCTTATATACTCCCTCCGTCTCTAAAAAGCTTGCACTCTTCTTTTCGGCATGGAAATTAAGATAGTGATAACTTTTAGGGGTATAATGGTATTTTTATATAATATATAAATAATAAAGTATGATAGGTGTCGCTCGTGGGATTTTCTAATCCTTCCCTAATTGTTGGATAATGTAGTTAGCCGGGGGATTAATACTCGTAAAGCGATCATAAAGGAGAAAGGATTGCCCCTCAAGCTTTTTCGAGCCTTTTTTTTAGAGGGGTAGAAGGATGATCTTTACTGCCATGAGTTTCCCATTTTATACTAGATAATCTGACGTCACCCGTATCTGGGCAAGTTGATTGATTATCATGTACAGTGTCAGCATTAAATGAATTTTATCCTCATGTGACTATTTTTAGGATGTAATCTAGGATGCCCTCTACGCATGTATCTTGTAGCAGATTTTGCGTATCGAAGACAACTGGATCAAGTGACTCACTTGGCTTAGTCAGGCGGAGCTTCTTTGGTTTTGGCTGGGAGGTTTATGAATTCTCAAAGGAACATTGGGCCGGTGGGCCCAATTTATGAACAGGTGAAAGACCCATATATAATACACACCACATTAGCCCCCAGGTTTCGTCGCCACTGGCGCGTGTTAAGTGGAGGCGGAACCTTCTTGAAGCACGCGCGTGTCTCGATTTTCAAATTTTGGATCTGAAGCGATGCCTTAAAGATCATGAAGCGATGTTTCAGATTTTTCGAGGTATTCTCAATGCACCTTTTCGTCATCTAGGTTGCGTTCGTCAGGCTCCGCATTAATGACCCTCTGAACATAGGTCACGTCGATCAGGGACTTACGCTTTAAAAGAGGGGCTTCTTCTCCTGTCATAATTTCATCTTCCTCCCCTGTTTATTCCTCTGACTTTCCTTCCATTTATCGATTGTGCCCAAGCATGAGTTCTGGTGGTCAGCCAACTAGTCAGTTGGGCCCTCGACGTGCAACGAGCGGTGAAGCGGCGGTATCAAAGTCTCTGGAGAGGGCCTTCCAAGATTTGCAGGAAGAAACAGAGGTCCTTCTTATCGTCAAAGGCTCCCGCTGGCCACTCGCTCGTTGCCTTCTTCGTTTGCTACGATAGATGACGTGCCAGATTTAGAAAATATTCAAGCACGGATCGTGTCTCACGATGGAGCTCACAATGGGATGTGGGCCCATCTTCATGATAGCACTATTCCTCATGCCCAGTTTGAGGAGTTGTGTTCGAGATATGCGGCGCCAGGAGTGGACTTTATCCTACCGGCCGAGAATGACAAGGCAAGCAAACCGGCCCCAAGGCGAGTGGCGGTGAACGTTCATATGTTAAAGTTAGGTTTTCGCTTGCCCCTTCACCCTTGTTTGGCGGAGCTTCTTAACTATTGGAATTTGGTGACTCATCAACTTTCTCCGAATGCCTGGGCTACGATTATTGGGTTCATACTCCTGTTCTGCAAGAAAGGGTATCGACACTTATCCCCCAAGGAAATCGATTACTTATGCAGTCCTTCAGAGGAGAATGTGCATAAGGGATTCTACCGAGTCAACCCTTCTCGAGGATTGACTCTTTCAGGGAAGTCCACCTCCATCAAGAATTAGAAGGAGTGGTGGTGCTGGGTTTCGGTCGTGTGGAAGCCATCTCACATCCGGGTCCCTTCCGCCTTTCAATTGATTCGTTCCCACGAAGGTACATCTTTTTTCCTCTTTCTTTCTTTCTTTATACGAGTGGTATACTCACGATGTCTCTCGCCTTATCTTCCAGATAGGAATACTCGTCCCGGCCTCCTCCTTCCAAAGAATTCTTGGAGTTGGTTGGCATCATAAGCAAAATGAGCGCCCAAGAGAGGAGCACCGACATCATTACTGACAAGCTTTTGAAGGAGTATGGGCTAATGGTGGACCCGAGAGTGCTGACTCCCTTGTCATTGGTGATCGTGGTAGCTTACGCTATCACTCATTTGGAGCCCCCGACTGCTTCCCTCGTCGATCCGGATGTCCTAGTTGGGGTGGCGTTGATCCCGGCAGGGCCGTCCACCTCCCATGATCAAAGGGTCTAAAAGCTTGACTCTTCGACTAACGTAATAGAGATGGACGAATCTTCTCCTGTGGAGATGAGTCCTCGATCTTTTCAGGGAGACTCTACCGCACCTGTACGAGGAGCAAGGGATTTGGAGAGAGATGATGCTGGTGCAGGTGATGAGTCGACTGGCGCTAGGGTTCAAGAGGGTTTGGATGACGTGGTAGTCGTTTTGGATGAAGGACGTGGGGAGGACTTTATGCTTCACGATTCTGGTTGTTCTTCTCCAGTCGTCCGTATGGTGCAATGGCGTCCTTCTGGTTCTAGCGGGATGATAATGGACGACCGTTCGGCGCCTGTCAGTGGGCCTTCTGAGCCCCTAGCAAGAGGATTAGGGTGGACAGCTATGGCCTCTTCTCCGGCGGAGCTGCTTTAGGGGCGTCTTCAACCGAAACCCCTTATCTTGGTTTTAAGGTTGGTGCTTCTACTTAAGAAGTTCGTCCTCTGCCCCCTGTACTCTACAGCTTGTATGGGTCAAACCTGTATGACCCCAGTCAGCCTACTCTTCCGGCGTATATGTTGAGGGCGATAGAGTCTATCCCCACCAGCTTCACTTAGGAGGAGAGTGACATAATAGGGGCTTTGAATCCAGATGACCTTATCCACGCTGCGACTGGGTATCATGCGAGGGCCTTGAGTTATTCCAGTCAGGCATCTTTTCTTTTAGCTCGCCAGAGTCAGGAGGCGGCTCAGGTTGCTGTTGTTAACCATCAGAAGGAGGCGGAACTAGCTCACCTAAAAGAAGAGATGGAAAAAAGGGAGTAGAGGCACTCGGAAGAAATAGTGGTGATCAAGGAGGAGGTGGACCGCCAGCGCCAGGCTTCAGATGATATGAAAGCCCTTCAGGAGGAGCTAAAGCTAGTCGAGGGGAAGCTCCTTTCAAGCGAGCTGTCATCGAGGGCAGTCGAGGAGGCTTTAAGGGAGTCGGGGGAAGGAAAGAACCGACTCGTTTAAGAGTTGAATGATGTGAAGGGGCGGTTGGCCGGTGCCCAAGAAGGGCTGAAGGCCAAGGGAATGGAGGTGGCTGCCTTGTCCAACAAATACGAGGTGGACTTCTCTTCCTTAATTAATTCTGAGAGAAAAGTCACCGAAATAGTCAGTTTTGCTAAAGCCTAGGCTCACTCGGCACTATTGGCCAACGGAATTGGTGCCACTATTCTCACAAAAATTTTTTGCCAAATGTTGCATGCCCGTATAGCGGCTTTGGGGCTGTCGACTGGCATAGATTGGGAGTCGAAGGGGATGAACTTGGCTCCGTTGGGGCTTGTGTTGGACTTTTTCCGCATCCCTGGTTTTCCCAGTCGGGTGGCATCCCAACCTTCTACGGCGTCGACTTCCACCGTGGCCCCTACTCAATCTATTTCTCCTCCGCCTGGCGAGACTTAGCTTTTTAGGGTGGAATTGTAACTCGTACTTTCTGTTGCTTTTCGCATGGCTTGTAATTTTGTTCTTTAATAACAATGATTGTTTTTAATGGTGGTTCTGACATGCATTTATTAGCATTTAATGCGGTGGATCCCTCATATCCTCGCCGCCAGTTTTTCTTTCGAACTGTCACATCAACATCCTACCCCACGATCTTCCATCCTTTATTTTGTCCACGTGTCCTGATCGGACGCCCCACAATTTTCTTTGCAAGTGGGCTATTCGAATTCCAAGGAGTGGGATGGAAAGTGGGGAAGTTATTGGGTCCCCACTTTTCTTTGCCTCCGCTTCTCTCTATAAAAGGGGGTGGCCATGTTGAAATCTAAACCTACACTTAAACTTCCCAGAGCAAGCTTCTTCTTTAAATTGAACTTGTTTTCCCAAGAATGGCAATTTCTTCGTCTTTTGCATTATTTGCACTTCTTTTTCTGCTTTTTGTTGTTCTTCTTCCTCTCCTTATGGCGGTAGATTCACAGTCCTCCCAGGAATTTCTCAGTTCCGAGGAGGAGGAAGAAGCTAGTAATGCTAGGGCTCCTTCCATCACTCCCGTGACGCAGAGTGGATGCCGTTCGGTTCTTCCGCCCCCACATTATGAGATTCCTCGGGAGCCTGGTCTTCAAGGGGAGGGTTCATCACGGCAGTGAGTGTTCTTAAGACAGAAAGCCGAGCCTCCCCATCTTTCGTTAACTTGGAAGATTTTGCCGGCCGTAATAGCACAAGCCATCCCTCCAGTCGAGGCCGCCCAGTGACTGATTCTACTCTGCGGAGTTATCCCACCAGTATGCGGGATGAGGATGTGGACGGGGTCTTCGCTCTATACAGTTATCCTGGGATTGAGTTTGGCACGCCTGGGCTACGCGAACGTCCCCTGGAGTGGTGAGCCTGATCACGCTGCCTTTAATACGGGTATATTTGCTGTCGGCGTCTGGTTGCCTCTGGCCCACGTTATCGGGCGAACATTGATTAATTGGGGTTTGGCCCCAATGTAGATAATCCTTTCAGCTTGGGCGAACTTGATTGGTCTGCTAGTATTGCTCTATGAGAAGGAATGTCCTTCTCCTTCTGCCCGGGATATCGACTATGTCTATCGCTATGTCCATGACCTGGTCGTCATGGCCATTACTACTTACAGGTACAGAGGGGCATTCATCTCATATTCAATAGGAATTCAATCGGTGGGCAGCATTGGAGGCGCCAGTGGTTTTGGCTGCGGGGCTTTAAATGTCGTGACCCACACGGAAATTATCTGATTGTACCATGTGCTTTTTGGACTCCTGAATCTGATAAGTCTCATCGTCGTCTTTTTCTTATATTTTTACTGTAACTTACTCTATTTTTTTTTAGCCTTGCTCCAGCCGGCTGAGGAAGAGCTATCCCTAGGGTTCCGCTGTACGTTTGATGCGATCAACTGCATGACTCTTTCCCGCGATGTGTTATCACTTTTATCGGACGACAGACTGTCGGGGGTGAATTTTTATCAGGATCCGACTTGAGCTCTGCCGGTAAGCTTCGAATGGAGGGTAAGTGATAATTTCTCATCTTGGGACGCTACTCTTGACGTATTTTTTGGATCAAGTTATTTTTCCTTTGCCTCGAAGGCCCCATCAAGAAGTCGGCCCTAGCACGGTTATGGCCGAAAATGCTTCCATAGTCGCAAGGGGTAGAACTGGTCTTCGTGGTATTGTAATTGTTCATGCTAATGGAACTGAGGAGTCGGTGGTGAGTGCTACTCAAGGTGGAGCTTCAGCCGGTGAGACGACGCATCCTAAGTCATTGGACAAGGAAAAAGCTCCTATGAAGGAGACTGAGGTGCGAGAAAGTGAACAGATAACAATCCTGGAAGCCAGTCATAAGGCTAGTCAGGGCGCTGGAGTTCGGATCAATCCAATTAGAGATCCGCCTAGTGCCAATCATTCTTAAATTCCTCTCCCGATAGCGATCCGACTTCCAGAGAGGAAAAGCGTGAGAACATTGCCCAACCTCGGGCTCCACCGGTATGGGAGACTCTTGTCCCAGAAGGCAGCGTTGGTGGAAGCATCCCCCTAGTTGCATTAGATGAGTTGTTATGATTGAGAAGTATGGGTGATGCTCGATCGGCTATTGAGTCAGAACTGAGTGTCTCGGAAGCCGGCTTTGTCCCTGCTCATTCATGGAATCTTATGCTGTCTCGCTGGTTTCAGAGTGCGGGGCCTCATGAAATTGGGAATGCCGCCTTGGTGAGTGTTGGTCATGCTTTGACTTTTCTATGCCGCTTCCTTCTCGTGACAGAGTCTGGGCATTCTATCCCTCCTGGAGTCGATCTTAGTGTGGGGGCCTCTACCAGTGCTGAGGGGCTTCCTTCTATGGTGGAGACTCATCAAACTATGGTGGCGGAGCAACTTATCACTGCAGCTAACACTAGGGCTACGTCCTACAGGGAGAGAGCACGCATGGCCGAAAGTCAGGTTCATCAATTAGAAGTTGCACGTTACTTGGTTGAGCATAAATTGGAGCGGGAGAGAGAGCGTGTTGCCCAACTGGAGGCAGAGGTAGCATGGATGAGGAGTCTCCGTAACTTCTCAGGGGCTGGTGATGGTGCGGGCCCTAGCGGCGCGGGACCTAATAATGCGGGGGGTGAGGGCCCTAGTGGCGTTTGATGGGGGGCCCTTTGTTTTGTGTTTCTATCTTGTTGTATAAACTTATTTCAGATGTTATAATGGTACTTTGTGATTTTTATGCACATCTTGTTATGACTTTATACTTTAGGCATAGAAACGCTTCAAATTCTGGATATTCCATGGATGCTTGATAGTTTCGCCATTTAGCCCATTAATTTCGTAAGCTCCGTTACCCAAACTCCTTTTTATCATGTATGG
The DNA here is from genome assembly GCA_023678885.1 of Pogostemon cablin. NCBI lineage: Eukaryota > Viridiplantae > Streptophyta > Magnoliopsida > Lamiales > Lamiaceae > Pogostemon > Pogostemon cablin. The sequence continues at coordinate 20,560,432 of CM042997.1, read as the reverse complement.
TCCTTCCTAATTTGCTCCAAACACTCCACTCGGTTGGAAGACTTTCCTCATCACCAAATTCCCAACTGCCCAACTGTGAAGTCTCTGCTACGTACCTTTTTGTTATATTAAGATTCAAATCTTGATTTATATATAGCATGTCTTTCTGCTGCCTGCAGTCGGAGTTCCTCCAATAGGTCTAATCTGAGTTTTACAGCTTCCGCATTAGTTTTTCCTTCCTTAGGGGACAAGCAAAATGTTGGACATGCTACTTCAGCTGGTATGATCGCCTCCGTTCCATATGTCAACGAGAAGGGAGTTTCTCCAGTTGACGTCCTGGCAGTGGTGCGATATGACCAGAGGACTCCAGGTAGTTGCGCGGCCCAATTCTTCTGGAGACTTTCTAACCTAGTTTTGAGAGTATGTTTAATCACTTTATTTACTGCTTCGATCTGTCCGTTTGATTGTGGGTGATAAGGAGTTGAGAATAGCTTTCGTATCCCTAATCCGTCGCAAAACTTCTGAAGCTGCATGCCTTCAACTGCTTTTCATTATACGTCACAATTGCGTTGGGTATTCCGAAGTGGCATACGATGTTTTTTCATATGAAAGTTATCATGTTAACCTCGCTAATCGTTGCTAGCGCTTCAGCCTCTGCCCATTTTGAGAAGTAATAAACTGCAATCACGGCGTACTTGACACCTCCCCTTTCAAGCGGGAATGGGCCTATCAAGTCGATTTCCCATTTAGAAAAAGGCCAGGGGGCCGCCATTGTGACTAGTTCCATAGAAGGGGCTCTGATTATAGGAGAATAAATCTAAAAACTTTTACATGTTCTGGCGTATTTGATAGCATCCTTCCTGAGGGTAGGCTAGAAATATCCTTGTCGGATCACTTTTAGTGCCAGCGCTTGTCCTCTTGAGTGATTTCCGCATACCCCTTCATGAATTTCCATCAATACTTTGGCGGCTTCCGCTTTATTCAGACATCTTAATAGCGGCATCAGGTATCCTTTCTTATATAGCACATCATTTATTATGGTATACCTAGATGCTCGGAGCTTTAGTCGTCTTGCGTCCATTTTATCTTCCAGCTCCTTTCCTTCTTCTAGGAAGGCTTTGATAAGGGTCATCCACGTTTCTTCTTTGTTAACTTGCCAAATCATCCGATCACAGGAGTCTCTTGTCTCATGATGCTAATGCTTCCTAATTTCTCGGCATTCTCCAAAGTTGCCAACCTAGCCAACACATCCGCCTGCATGTTTTGCAGTCTGGGGACCCGCATGATGTAGACATGATCGAATTTTTAGATTATGTCCGCTACTAGTTTGCAATAACCGACTAACTGCTGATCTTCAGCCTCGTAATCTCCTTTGATTTGATTAACCATTAATTCCGAGTCGCTATAGATCATTACTCTTTTTATCCCAATTGTCAATGCCATCCTCATTCCTGATAGCAGGGCTTCATATTCGGCTTCGTTGTTAGTCGATGGGAATCCAAACCTAATGGCTGAATAAAACATTTCTCTGGTAGGGCTGGTAAGTGTTACACCAGCTCTGGCGGCGTAAGTAGTGGATGATCCATCTACCGACATCTACCAAGATCGATCGATTACCTCTCCGGGCAAAGTGGGGATAGTAAGTTCAGTAATTAACTCGGCTAAAGCTTGCACCTTGATTGCTAATCGGGGCACGTATTTGATGTCGAACTGGCTTAGTTCTATGGCCCATCTCATCATTCTCCCCTCTACATCCAGTTTTGAGAGTACTTGCCTTAAGGGAAAAGACGTCACCACCTCGATGGGATGTCCCAGGAAGTATGGTCTCAACTTTTGCGTGCTCATGACCAAGGCATAGGCGAGTTTCTCGACCACGGGGTATCTGAGCTCAGCATCATGAAGCATCTAGCTCACATAGTATATCAGCACTTGTTCTTTCTTCTTAGTTCGGACTGCGCTCAACGCCGACTCAGAAGTGGCTAAGTATAATTTGAGAGGCTCATCCGGTAGTGGTTTGGATAAGGTTTGCGTGTTAGCTAATATGTCCTTCAGCTCTTTGAAGGCCCTTTGCGCCGCTGGCATCCACTTGAACTTTTTTTTTATTACATCCATCAGGGGTTTGCATTTGTCGGACGCTCTAGGTAAGAACTGACTAAGAGACCCGATTCTTCCTGCCAACCTTTGTACTCCCTTTGAGTGCTTGGGAGCCTCCATGACTTGTATAAGCTTTACTTTATCCGGGTTCGCTTTTATTCCCCTCTTACTCACCATGTATCCTAGGAATTTCCTGGCAGACACTCCGAATGTGTATATTTTGGGATTTAGTTTCATCTTATATTGTCGCAAGATGTCGAACATTTTCCTCAAGTGGCGCACGTGATCACTCGTGTCTACACTCTTAACCAGCATGTCGTCCACATATACTTCCATGGCTTTACCCAACTCCTCCCGAAACATCTTATTTACCAATCTTTGGTACGTGGTGCCCGTATTTTTTTTAACCCGAATGGCATCATCATCCAACATAATAGGTTTTTTTTGGTATAGAAAGCCATTTTTTTCCATATCGTCTGGGTGCATAGGGATCTGGTGGTATTCCGAATATACATCCATAAAACTCATCACTTCATGGCAAGCCATGGCATCTACCATCTTATCAATATGCGGCAGTTTGAAACTATCTTTTGGGCATGCCTTATTGAGATCCGTGAAGTCGATGCATAATCTCCACGATTTGTTCGCCTTTTATACTAGAACTGGGTTAGTTACCCAATCGGGGAATAGCGCCTCTCTTACCAGATTGTTGGCCAACAATTTTCTAGCTTCCGCTTCAATGATTTCGTATTTTTCAGGGCTGTACCTCCTCTTCTTTTGCTCTACCGAGCGGTAGCATGGGTTGGTATTAAGTCGGTGGCACGCATGTTTTGGATCTATGCCCTGGATGTCGCTGGGCGTCCAGATGAACACGTCTAAATTGGACTTTAGGAATTCAACTAGAGCCATCCAATGGGGCTCCTTTAGTTGTGATCCAATATACAACTCCAAATCTGGACTGCTCGGCTCTACCCTAATTGCTTCAGTTTCTTTGGCCGGTTCTCTCCTTTTTCATTTTCTGTCCGCCCTTGGGTCCTCGTCAGTTATTGGAAGAAGACCGACTCTCGGGTCGTCAAAGGGTCTGAGCTTCCGATGACTCCCCATCGTCGAGTCTTCTGGGGGTGGATCCTCTTCATGATTTGCTTCTTCTTCGTGATTTTGTTGTTCCATCATCATTAACTAGAAACTTGGGTCATGATAATTGAGTCCGTCTCCTTTTTCGATGAACGAGCACTCTCTAGCTTTCCTCTGGCTCCCTCTAACTACACCAACTCGACCGTCAGTGGTTACAAACTTTATGCATTGATGAAGCATAGAAGGGACAGAGTTGAATTGATGAATGCATGTCCATCCTAGGATGCATTTGTAAGGTGATGGAAGATTTACTACCTTAAATTCAAGAGAGTGTTGGACTTTTACCACGTGCTTCTCATCTATCAGTTGGACTGACAGGTCAATTTTCATCAAGGGTACAGTGACGGCATTTTCGAAACCCCAGATCTCATCACTGTAGGGGAACGTCTTATGATGAGAGGGTCCTCTTATGGCCTCGAACGCTTTCTCGAACATGATGTTCGTGTATGCACCTGTGTCAACCAAACACCGATGCACTCTTACTCCTGATATGATGGCTGAAATCACTAAGGGATCATTGTGAGGAGTTTATATTTTAGCGAGGTCTTCTTCGGAGAAGAAGATATCAGCTTCATGTAACAGCGATCGTAAACTTGAGACAAGCACATGTTGATATCTGTCGAGTTCCCTCAACTCGGCTTTCTGCTTTCTCCGTGACATGGTGGTTAAGGCTTGAGAAGTCCTTACATATCCCTCGTTCAGCATATACACCTCCCTGAGCGGCGTAGGCAGACGGTCTTCCAACCCCCTTTGGCCTTGTGGTTGGGCTGGCACAATAGACCGTTCGGCCATGGTGTGGGAATGCTCTCTCTTCTGTTTTGGTCTAGCCACCAGTCGGTCCAATTTTCCATCCTCGAATAGCCTGATGAGCTCGGACAATAGATCTTGGCATTTGTTGGTGTTGTGGCCAATGAATTTGTCATACTTACAAAATTTCTTTTTATTTAACTTGGCTGGATCTGCACGCATCCTAGGCAGATGGCTTAACAGGTTGGTGTCTTGTATTTTGCCGAATATTTCTTCGGGTTTGAGTTCGAGTAACTCAGTCATCTCTTGGATTTGATCATCATCCGGAAATGGTTTAAAAGAAGAAGGAGCCTTATAATCATTCTCGCCTTTTCTCCTCTTCTTGTCGCTCTCCTTAGGGTCGACTCTAGTCTTCTTGTATTCTTCGAGGATTTCTTCGCTGTGGATGAATGCTTGGGCCGTGGCCATAAAAGCGGCATAGCTGCTTGGTAGTTTCTATTGACAGCTGTGTTGGGCAATTGGATCGTGCGGTTCAACGTGATCGTTAGTAAAACAGGTAAACAAAATCAGCGGAAGCATAAAACGTGTTTACCGTACTTCTGGGTCGATGTAGAGGATGAACAGCAGTGAAGAACACCTCTGATCTTCTACCGTATGTCCCAAAGACAACTCTGGTGTTGGGTGGTCAACAATCCCCAGAGTTCTCTCATTCTGCTCTCTGTTTTCTCCCATGTGTCAAAAGAGGCACAGACTTAGGTTTAACAGGAACTGAGATGACTTATATACTTGGGCTACAGCAGGGACCAGGAGGAGAAATTGGACTGGGCCTCAATTTAATTTAATTAACCAAGCTTAGCCCAAAGCTTTTAATTAAATCCAATAATAATAATATAGTCCACTAAAATATTATTACTGCACTACCCGTCCAATCCCAAAATTATGTTCTGGGCTCCTTCTTATTATAAGCCCGACAGTCTCCCCATGTTTAAGATATACAATGCCCATTAATTAATTAAGTTACTGACAACTCAAATTAATTAATATCTCATCCGAGAGTAGTACCACTCAACCTTATTATCATGCCGGAAATTAATCCACTTGCAAGATTTACATGATAAACCTTATGAGCTCCTCAAGGGGACATCATCAACTTATAATGGACATGGATTCCTTCTACAATCAACAGCACACCATAGAGACATCACTACTTCCCAACTCACCGAGTATATTGATTTAATACTTATAAATCTCACCCATTGATGAATCAAAGAAATACATACTGCCCTACGTGTCGAGGTTATTGTATAGGGATTAAGAGCACGAACTTCCATAATAACAGAGATCAAGTTCTTCTATAAGTCAGTATAAGTCGAACGATCTCAGATGGTCCTGCTCAATACACACAAGTGCACTAATGCGATTCTATAGCCAAGACAAGCTAATACCAAACCACACTACAACCATACTGATAGAGAGTCCCCGTCTATCTCAGTTGTGAGCATCTGTTTAAACTTTATAAGGAAACCGATAATATGATCTTCTGCGTGTTGTCGCACAACATATTATCTACAGTATAAAGTAAATGGACTATTGCATCATGCATATAAAATAAATTATAAGATGCAATCATTTGATCAATGATTCTCATTTCAAATATTGTTATGACATTGTTCATACTAAAGCTAGACTTTTAGTATACAATCCAACAATCTCCCACTTATACTAAAAGACTATGCTGTCATGTCTTCTGCCATACATCTGATTCCTACTCCCACTTACGCGACCATTAAAAGCTCTTGCCTTAAGGTCCTTGTAAATGGTTTACTAGGTCATCATCCAATGCAATCTAGGCGACAACAACCTTCCCCTCATCATACGATTTCTCGTAACAGGTGGTACTCGCGCTCCATGTGTTTAATTGCCTTATGGACTTGTGATTTCTTCAAGTTTGCAACTGCACCAATATCATCAATGTAAATTGTGATTACCTTGGGCAAACTTAGAAACACTTCAAAGTCCATCATGAAGTCTTTAGAGTCATATAGATACTTTGGCTGCCTCATAGGCTCCAATTCATCATCTTTCCATGATGGAGTCTGGAGTCTGAAACATATTTCTATATAACACTCCTCCACATTATGACTCTACTTCCTAAGATTAAACACATAACTTTTGAGGAGAATTTACTACCGTCCAATCTGACTAAAAAAAACCGAATCTACGTAATCCGCAAGAAGCAGTGAATCTGTCCAGTAAGTACACATATAATTTCCAGTCCTTCTCAGGCACTTTATATATGTCTTACTACAGTTCATCATTCTTGTTCCGAGTTACGTTGATACCCACTGTTCATGCATTCAGCAAAACAGATATCCAACATCGTTTATAGCATTCCTTAGATTAAGCTTCCTTATTCGCTGAAGCATAAGGAACCGCATTCATCCTATTTATCTTCTTCTTGTGTCTCAAAGACACATTCACTTAGATAAATTTACATGCTAAACGAGTATGGACTGTATCATTTTATGAAACTTGAGATAAGCATAATATCCTTTCTTGTGATCCGTATTACCGTGATCAAAAGGATATATTTTGCCTTTCTTAAGTCCTTCATCTCTACCGCTTTATTTTACCATACCCATACGCCCGATAATACTCTTTTATTGTCTCCAATGAGCAAGATACTATCTACATATAGTCCAAGACATACCACCACGTTTCCTTCACTCTTTACAACACACAAGACTCATCCGCTCATTGATTTAAATCCATGCCACTGGATTACCTAATCAAAACAGATGCTTCACTATCTTAAAGCTTGCTTTAGTCCATCGCCGGACACTTTTAAGCTTACTATCAAAATGCTTTTAGTACTTTGCAATGAATTACTCTGGTTGCTTCACATAGATGATTTCCTCAAGACTTCCAATCAGGAAAGCTGTCTTGACATCTATTTGTTGTTCCTCATAATTCAATATGAGCAGCAATAAATAAAAGAATCCGGATCAACATAAGCATAGCTGCCAGCGAACATGTTTCCTCATAATCGAACCATTTCTTTCTGAGTACATCTTTTCGCAACAAGCTTTGCTTCCAAGATTTTCACCTTTCCGTATGATCCTCTTTTATTTCCCTTGACCACTTGCAATGACTTTTACACCATTTTAGTGATCGTTCAAGCTCCAGACTTAATATAGAATCCGTAGATTCTATTTCAACATTCATTGCAACTTACTAAGATTCTGCATTTTCATCTTGTAGTGCTACGTCGTATCCGTGAGATAATACCATGTTCACTAGGGATCAAGTCTTACGACTCTCCCAAAACATATATTTATGGGTTGTCATACAACCCTCCCACTACGACAAGGCACTACATGTAATTGTGTATCAGACGTGACACGCGTTGCAGTTTACCTTGTGGTATATCCTCTTGTACACTTGGTACTTATACTTTAGTGTTTTCCTCTCACTTCCTTTAGAACAACTTATACATGGGTTTGTGATTTATTACATAGTCCTTTTCCAAAAATCTAGTTATTGAGTTAACAATTATCATTCGATCTTTTGGACTAAATAAATCAACCTCCATTTTTCTAGGATATCCCATATACAGACAAACGTTTCACGAATTACTGTATCTAGGACATATCCATAAAATGAATTTAATTATTCCAAATAATTCATCATCTATCTAATCATAACCATAAGAGCCTAATACCTTCTACCCACCACACCATTCAGCTGGGGCATGCCCGGTGTAGTCAACTTGAGATTTAATCTCAACTTCTGATTATTAGTTCCTAACTATCCTAAGAGGTTTTCATCATCACGATTGAATCGTAATGATGAGATATATTTTCCATGACTCTCCACTGTACCAACCTTACAATTCTTGAATTAATCCAAGAACTTAGATATACAGTGCATCAAATAAATATGTCGATTTCCAGAATAATCTTTGAATATTCATAACCACCTCTCGCCTGGATATTGTTAGGTTTGCTTGAATCAGAATGAACTAATTCCAACATATATATCTTTGGCTCTAAACCCCACAGCCTTTAAAAGTCAGTTAATCATTTTTACTTCCAAGCAAGACTCGCAAGTCCGATAGTTTCCACTTCAGATAAACCTTACGGTCTATCGGCTATCAACTTTTGAATCTTACTCAAGTAAAATGAATTAGCCTTAGACGCCAAATGTATGTTTAGTTTATTTTCGAAGGTTCCTTTCTCTTACTAATATTAGAAGATGCATTATTTAATTACTATTTATTGCATCTGTGGGATGTACATGATTCAAGAGTATACTTTTTATCCACCAACATACTTTAACGGATTATAGCCTCATTCCTCATTACTATGACCATGTCATTTAAATGAAATGAAGTATCCATCCGTTAATGCATAGAAACCGAAATTAAATTCTTTCTATGAAACGTACGTAAAGACAATTTCTCATAATCAATCGTTTATTCTTATCATGAGATAAATAAACAACTCCCACTGCAATAGGCACTACCTTTGTAGTTTTACCCATGTTATTAACAATCTTATCCTTACTCAGTGATAAACATTTAGTGATTCCAGTATCTATATAGTTCGAGTCAGTAGACGCCATCACTAGTCATGTTTAAATCATTAGTAAATAAGATTTTAAACTTGTTCACATTATGATGAAAATGGCTTTCTTTTGCCACATGTTTTGTCAGAAGTTTCCTACCATATACAACTTCTCGTATTTCAGGTAGAACTTGCTCAAAACATCCAGGCAAATTGTGAAGAATAAATTGATTTAGGTTTCCCTTTCAATTTCTATTCTAAGTTTTTCCAATTCATTCATCAATTCAACCATGATCTTCTGCCTTTTAATTTACTCAAGTATCCGAAGAGTTACATGAGACCATCATATTTCTATGAACCTCTCATCTCTTCACTAGAGACTTTAATAGGCATCATGAAACGTCCTTTGTGAGAATACACATGTATTTTCTAGAGCAGTAATTTTCAAAACCAAGATTCTTTTCTAATCATCTAATTTTGGACAAGTAAATATAATTTCATTTAGTTAATAATTAGTGAAATGAAACCATTCGAAATTCAGAGAATCACAAATAAATATTCTGATCAAATCTTCGAATTTTATCCTTTTATATTGATTCCCTCAAAACAATATAAAAATAAAATTCACCGACATCTCAAGCACCGTGAGTCTGCAAGCCACGTTAGGGTGGACGTTTACAAACCCGAACATTTACAAGAGAAGGTTTTACCCATTAATTTCATTTGTCAACCTAACTTTATGACAAAATAATTAATAGTCGGTTCCTCTTTAGCCATGCAAATAATAGCAGTGACTCCGTTGAGGAGGATACTAATTATTTACATCTAAGTGTACACCATTATTTGATCCCAAGTCCGCTGCCCAAGCTTGTGTGCCTTACTGTTGGAGAAGTACACACGCGCTCAGATAACTTTCTACAACCATCAATTATATAAGTTTGTACTAGTGAACTGCATATAAGCTCATCCGTTAGGGAGGAAGGCACTATAGCCAACGCGCAAGTCCATATGCATCACATTACAAACAATAATTATTTAAAGAAGTTTGTACCAGTGATCCGTGAATAAACTCATCCGTTAGGGAGGAAGGCTCTAATGCCAACGCGCAAGTTTACTCACATCACTTACAAACAAATAATGGAGGCCGTGGGAATTTATTACCAATCCCCTCTCCCACTTAGTTATTTAACACCGAGGGTTTTAACATGCATATAATATTCCAGAATAAAATATACAAAATAGCATGCTTCTATTAACAGCAATTTAAATAAATAAATTACATAGAACATGCCTTTCACATATACAGCAATAATTGACAATTAAATCAATTAATCAGTTATATAACATTAATTAATTGCATAATTAGTGGATCAATCAATTTGGACCCAAGAGCAACAAATAAACACAAAATGAGCAGCAGATTAAATAATTAATCAAGCCCATTATACATGGCCCATAATCTTACCCCAAAATCAAATTAAGTCCACCAAGCCCACTAGCACAAAAAGTCCATTAATAAAATTAATTAATCATGCTTGGCCCATTACCCACAATTAATTAAAATTATGCAGCAATTAAAGCCCATCAGCCCAAAACACATTTAATAAAATTTGGGCCCAATAGCCCAAAACCAAATTAAAAGTAAAAGGGAACAAAGGCTTAATGCATACATATCAAACAGGCCCAGCTGAAAAATAAGGTCCAACAGCCCATTATCCAGAAAATCAAGCCCAAATACACCTTAATTAAAATAGGGCCCAGCAGCCCATTTCCTTTTAATTAAAATTTGGGCCCAAATCCCAGCCCAATTGCTTGCTGCCCTAGAAATAACTCCAGCCGCTTCTCCAGCCGAAGCAAACACCGGTGCCGCTGCTCTCGATTTTCGTGCCGTCAGCCACCGGAATTGCACCTTCAGCCTGCTGCCGTGAAGTTCCGATGCCGCTGCAGGTCCGACTCCCAGCGCAATCCCACGAAGCAGCGACGACAGCCATGTATGCGCGCGCCGTCACCTGCAATGACGTCTGACCCAGCCGTGACCATCATTCCCAGTGCCGTCAACCGTCGACCTGCACCGCTAGTAGATGACGACACCGCCGACAATTCAGAGTGCCCGACGATGACCACCAGCCGATTGCCGTGGAGCCCCAGCTACGCCCGCCTGCCAAGAAGCCCTCAGCCTTCGTCCTACGCTCCAGGCGACAAATCCGACGCTACTGCCAATCGACAGCCGCCGACAACCATGCCACACGCCAGTCGAGTCCAGATCGGAAGACGAACAACGGCGCGACTGCAGCACACTGCCGGCGTGACTGACTGGGATCAGCTGCAAACCGCCGCACAACCGAATGGGATCGGCCGCACCTTCTTCATCCGAGGTCCGCCGCCACTTCGTTCGAGGGTCCGCCGCCTCTTCGATCTCCAGTGGTTCACCAACGCCACAAGCGACGTGTTCAAGCCCTCGTTTTCACGGCAGTGTTCCAGCCGCCACATGACGTTGCCAGAGTCACCGTGCAGCCACTTTCTTTCACGCGAGAGGAGTTCAGCCGTGTGTGTTTCTGCCTTTCAGCCACGAGTGAACGCCACTTTCTTTCCATGAACAGAGACGGTGAAGGAAAACAGATTGCTTGGTGGTTTCTGCCTCGAGTGTATTTTTCTTTCTTTCACCGGTGAATTATCCGTGTGTGTGTGATGGAACATCGTAACATACAGTATGTAATCACACCATGTACAGCAATGAAAAACGAACCAGATTTACCATAACATAGGATATCATGGATTATCTTAGACAAACCAAACCCAAAATTCATGCTTTCACCGATAATTAAATCATAAGAAGCACGAAAAAAAAATGTGATTAAAACCTGATAAAATCAATTAATCACATAAACTAATGAATCACGTTATCACCACGAAACCAATGCTCTGATACCAATTGTTGGGCAATTGGATCGTGCGGTTCAACGTGATCGTTAGTAAAACAGGTAAACAAAATCAGCGGAAGCATAAAACATGTTTACCGTACTTCTGGGTCGATGTAGAGGATGAACAGCAGTGAAGAACACCTCTGATCTTCTACCGTATGTCCCAAAGTCAACTCTGGTGTTGGGTGGTCAACAATCCCCAGAGTTCTCTCATTCTGCTCTCTGTTTTCTCCCGTGTGTCAAAAGAGGCACAGACTTAGGTTTAACAGGAACTGAGATGACTTATATACTTGGGCTACAGCAGGGACCAGGAGGAGAAATTGGACTGGGCCTCAATTTAATTTAATTAACCAAGCTTAGCCCAAAGCTTTTAATTAAATCCAATAATAATAATATAGTCCACTAAAATATTATTACTGCACTACCCGTCCAATCCCAAAATTATGTTCTGGGCTCCTTCTTATTATAAGCCCGACAGTCTCCCCATGTTTAAGATATACAATGCCCATTAATTAATTAAGTTACTGACAACTCAAATTAATTAATATCTCATCCGAGAGTAGTACCACTCAACCTTATTATCATGCCGGAAATTAATCCACTTGCAAGATTTACATGATAAACTTTATGAGCTCCTCAAGGGGACATCATCAACCTATAATGGACATGGATTCCTTCTACAATCAACAGCACACCATAGAGACATCACTACTTCCCAACTCACCGAGTATATTGATTTAATACTTATAAATTTCACCCATTGATGAATCAAAGAAATACATACTGCCCTACGTGTCGAGGTTATTATATAGGGATTAAGAGCACGAACTTCCATAATAACAGAGATCAAGTTCTTCTATAAGTCAGTATAAGTCGAACGATCTCAGGTGGTCCTGCTCAATACACACAAGTGCACTAATGTGATTCTATAGCCAAGACAAGCTAATACCAAACCACACTACAACCATACTGATAGAGAGTCCCCATCTATCTCAGTTGTGAGCATCTGTTTATACTTTATAAGGAAACCGATAATATGATCTTCTGCGTGTTGTCGCACAACATATTATCTACAGTATAAAGTAAATGGACTATTGCATCATGCATATAAAATAAATTATAAGATGCAATCATTTGATCAATGATTCTCATTTCAAATATTGTTATGACATTGTTCATACTAAAGCTAGACTTTTAGTATACAATCCAACAAGCTGGTCCACATGGGAGACCTGGGGAGTAAGGTGGCAGTTGCCAAGATGGTCGATGTTTCGTCTGACACTTCCTCTGTGTTAACGCACAGTTCATTGAATCTCTTCATGAAGTCCTTTAAAGACTTATTCAGACCTTGCCGTAAGCAAGCTAATTTATGTTTTGGCTCCTTTCCTTGCCCCAAATATGCGAAGTGGGAAGAAAAGGCGGTGGCGAGTTGCGCCCACGAATTGATGGAGTTTGCAAGGAGCGATTCAAACCACGAGTGCGCTTTGTCGTCCAAAGTTAAGGGGAACATCTTACACCGATTCTCTTTCGAGCATCCTTGCGCCAACATCCACCCAATATATTTATTGAGATGCGAGATAGGGCTGGACTTGCCGGCATATTGGGGGATTTGGAGAATTCGTATCTTCTTCATAGTTGCTGCCATGATCACCCGGTGGGTGACCGGAGTTCTTCTGGATTTTGGGTCAGGAACACTGTGAAACCCAGTGTCGTTTCTTCTTTCCACTTGCTCAAGTCATCTCCTTAACACACTTATTTCCTCATCGTGCTGCCGTTTAAGTCGAGCGACGGGATCATCCCCTGTGCTTTTCCCTACTTGCTCGCGTTGGGTCCTCGCATGATCTGATCTTAATTGATCTTTTACGCTCACGCGACCAGTTGTGTGTACGGGGTAACGACTGGCGACCGTGTTGGCCCGAGACGCCATCCTCCTTCGTTCACGTCCCTCATCTACCACCTTCTGGGCCTTTCCTGGCTCCTTGAATGCACCTTTTTGCGTCATTCATTCGTGTACCAACTTCCGATGGAAAGTTCATTCATATCGCCATTCGTTCATCTGTTCAGCCGAGTTTTCTTCGAGACTAAAGCTGAGTCTCCGACTGGCAGTCATCGCTTGCTTTCCCTTCATCTGTTTGAGAAGATCAAAGTACTTTTGTTGAAAGTCGGCCTGTGAATCGTCTTCTTCTAAGCCCGCATCACATGATGGAACTTCCTTTTCCACAGTTTGGGAGAGATTGGGGTCCTCCTGGCGGCGCCGACTGGCAGCCGCGTTGGCCCTATTAGGAGTGGCTTCATCTCGCTCATCCATCATAGAGTGTACGATAGGGTAGGGACGGACTTAAAGGTTCCGGTCATCGGCGGCTTTAGGGAAAGCAGGCGGCTGCGTGCCGATTCCCACAAATGGCGCCAAATGTCGCTCGTGGGATTTTTTAATCCTTCCCCAATTGTTGGATAATGTAGTTAGCCAGGGGATTAATACTCGAAAAGCGATCATAAAGGAGAAATGATTGCCCCTCAGACTTTCTCGGGCCTCTTTTTTAGAGGGGTGGAAGGATGATCTTTACTGCCATGGATTTTCCATTTTATACTGGATAATCTGACATCACCCGTATCTGGGCAAGTTGATAGATTATCGTGTACAGTGTGAGCATTAAATGCATTTTATCCTCATGTGAACTATTTTTATGATGTAATCTAGGATGCCCTCTACGCTTGTATCATGTAGCAGATTCTGCATATCGAAGACAACTGGATCAAGTGACCCACTTGGCTTAGTCAGGCGGAGCTTCTTTGCTTTTGGCTGGGAAGTTTATGAATTCTCAAAGGAACATTAAGCCGGTGGGCCCAATTTATGAACAGGTGAATGACCCATATATAATATACACCACAGTAGGTAGAGATGGTGTTTTTGTAATTAAAGTGTATGAGAAATGGTGATTGTTTTTTTACTTTTTACTTTTTGAAATGTGCAAACTTTTGTGGGACAGCCCAATATGAAAATTGTGCCATCTGAAGTGAGACGGAGAGAGTATATAATAAGTTTTTTAAAATGAGTAATAGTAGTCAAATCCTATACACTAAAAATCTTTTAAAATGAGTAATAATAGTACTCAAATCCTATACATTCTAAAAATTAATACTCCATTTACATATTTTCTTTGTGAGCTCCATCCTAATGGTTACATTTCTCTTTTTAGCATATGAGACCCAAATAAATTAATTATTTCTCTCTCTTCATAGGCCCACACATCACACTAATATACATACCCACTTTACATTAAAATATTATTTCTCTCACCTCAATATATATTAAAATACTATATTCATTAATCCACGTGCAAAAAACAAACATAACCATAAGGATAAAACGGAGGGTGCTTTCGTACTACATTTTTCATCACCATTTTCATATAGTAAATTCTATAAAAATTTTCATATTTTAAAATAGTAAAAAAATCGAAACAACTAACTTCTTTCGTACATTTTATTTAAAAAATTAAACCAACTTCTATTTTATAAACTTAACATATTTTATCTTTTATTATTATTATTATTATTATTATTATTATTATTATTATTTTAGGAAAGGCTAAATCTATACATATATAAGAGTAAACTTAAACTTCTACTCTTTCAATTTTACTCTATTTAGAATTAATTCAATTTTAATCTTGACCGTCCTATTAATATTTTTAATTTCAATCATAAATTTAATTGTACTAATAATAGGTTTTATTATTTAAATTTTACTTTTTTATTTTACAATATAAATTTGGTAAATATAAGAAATATTTTTGGCATACTAATTTTTAATTATTATATCTTTAACCTATATATCTATCTATATATATACATATATAAAAGCAAACATAAATTTCCACTTTTGTTTTCAATATATAAAAGCAAACCTAAATTTCAACTTTTATTTTCATTTTTTTTCAATTTTACTTTATTTAGAAATAATTCAATTTTAATCTTGATCGTCCAATTAATGCTTTTGATTTCAATCATAAAATTTAATTATACTAATAATGAATTTTACTACTTAAATTTTATTTTTTTTATTTTATACTATAAATTTGATAAATATGAGAGATATTTTTGACATATTTGACTAATTTATAATCAATATATACTAAATTTCAATTAATATATCAATCAATATTCACTTAACATATTATTATTTAATTTAATATACATAAGACATATAATTTTTTTTTAATTTTAATCATAAAATTTAATTATACTATTAATAATGAATTTTATTATTTAAATTTTACTTTTTTTATTTAACAATATAAATTTGACTAATTTTTAATCAATATATGCTTAATTTCAAATAATATATCAATCAATATTCATTTAATCTATTATTATAATTTAAATTAATATAGAGAGGATTACTATTAGGTACACTGAAAAATCTTTAATTACTATGAGATACAAACAAACAAAAATATTACTACTAACTATATAAATATATAGTGATATTTCAATATTACCCTTACAATGTGCTGCACATAAATGTTTGTGTGCAGCAAAAGTGTGTGCAGTGAAAAAAATGTGTGCAGTAAAAAAGTGTGTGCCTCAAAAGGTGTGGTGGTCCTGCAGAGCTCCGGCGACGACGGCGGAGGTCCAACGGAGGTCCGGCGGAGGGTTTAGGATTTGTGATTTGAAAGTGTATGAGTTTAGGGTTATATTTGGTATTTTATTTTAATATTTTGTATGTGATAGTAATTTTTTTTAAATCATTGTATCTCGCAGTAATTATGGGTACAAAATGTGTACCTATGAGTAATTTTTTCTTATATTATAATCTCAATTTTTTTAATTTTACTATCAATTTTAATCTTGACCGTCCATTTAATAGTTTTGATCTCAACCTTTCATTCTATTATGCCAATAATAATTTTTTTAATTCTTAATTAACAATATAAATTTGATAAATATGAAAGAAAATTTTTTGCATATTCAACTAATTGTGTGAATCAATATACTAATTTTAAATCAATAGTAAATCAATTCATATATTTTAATTTCTATATCTATCTATATAAATATGATATCAAATCTTTCAGTACTATTTTTTGTTATTATTCTATCTTTTGTCCTACACAGTTGATTGCTTTTAATCACAATCGTTCATTCATTCAAATCATTTTATATAAATCTTTTTATTAACTAATCAAAATTTTCTTTTTTTTCTTAATTTTTTCTTTTTTTGGTGTCTTTTCTTTTTCTTTTATTCTATAGATTATACTATTTCTAATCTTCTAATATACTTTTATTTGATTTCATGTGCATGTTCAATCATTCTCATTCTAGGTATCATTCATCTTTTTATTTTTTGATATCTTTTTTTTCTCTTGGATTTTTGTGTTTTTTTCTTCTATTCTATAGTTTATACTTTTATACTATTATAATCTTCTAATCTACTTTTATTTGATTTCATGTGCATGTTCAATCATTCTCATTCTAGATATCATTCATCTTTTTATTTTTTTGTTATCTTTTTTTTTTTCTCTTGATTTTTTGTATTTTTTCTTTATAATTTTATAAATCCTATTTTTATCTTAATTTTTTATCTTCTATACTTTTATTTGATTTTATTTTTAAGTTAAATCATTATCATATTTGATCTTATGTGCATGTTTAATTATTCTTATTTGAAGTATCATTCTTTTTTTTGGTTTTTGTTATCTTATTTTTTTCTCTCTTCGATTTTGCATGTGTTTCCTTTATAATTTTATAAGCCTTATTTTTTTACTTTAATTTATTTTATATTTTAGATTTTTATTTTATCTTATTTTTAGGTTCAATTATATTTATTTGAAGTATCATTCTTCTTTTTTATTTGTTGTTTTTCTTTTGATTTATATTTTTTTATTCGGTTTTTTTCTTTATATTCTATAAACTGTATTTTTATAGTTTTTTTAATCTTATTGTTCTTATTTTAATTTGACCTTATTTGCAGCTTCAATCATTAAAACAAATCATCAATGTTTGGAGTGTTGAGTTTGTACAATCCAAAATTAATTTTAATTAGAACGTTTTCTTTATAATTTTATATATAAACCCTATACACATTAAACCTTATGATTAATTTGATATTTTATACTTTTATTGGTTCAATTATTCTTATTTGAGGTATCATTCTTTTTTTTTTAGTTTTTAATTTTTAGTTTATTTATGATTTATGTTTTTCTTTATTTTTTTGTATATTTTTTATATTCCATAAACCCTATTTTTATATTTTTTAACCTTATTGTTCTTATTTTTATTTAATCTTATTTGCAGCATTAATCATTAAAAAAAGTCATCAGTATTTGAAGTGATAAATTTTGACAATCTAAAATTAATTTAGAAATTTTAGAATTAGAGACTCCAATTCAAAGTACAGGTGAAATATATTTTTATTTAATCTTTAAGATTAATATATAGAATCTATTTTCGAAGTATTGTATTTTATTCTTATTTGAAGTTTTGTATTTCATTGTTATTTTTTATTTAATTTTATTTTTATTATGACTGTTTCTATAAATATTCTTTTAACTTAATCTTTAGAATTAATGTATGAAATCTATTTTAATTTTTTTGTAATTTATTTTAATTTTTATATCAATTTTTTTTTATTAGGATCGTCTCCATAAATAATCTTTTAATATATATATATATATATATATATATATATATATATATATATATCATATTACATAATATTTTATATTTTATTTTATTCATATGTTATTCAATTAAAAATAAAATATAAATTATAATATACAATATCTTTCTTTAAAAAAAATAATTGAGTTTTACCGAGAGATTATATATATTTTAGAAATAAATAAATGTCAATTAAAATAAAATAATTTTAATTTAATTAATAATAGAAAGTTAATATTTATCTTAAATATCGAATCAAATTTAATGTTATGAAAAAATAAGGTTTTCAAACTTAATATCTATTGAATTAAATTCAACCGATAGAAACTGAATTATCCTGAACTATTTGGTCTTTTCTCATTAAATACTTAATTGTTTGCTTTCTATTTTGTTTCTTTTATAATTGATAGCTTTTAATTTTAAGATATATATATATATATATATATATATATATATATATATATATATATATATATATATATATATATATATATATATATATATATATATATATATATATATATATATATATCCAATTTGGTTGTTTTAATAAAAGTGATGCAAATATATTTCTTGAGTATACTATTTAGATTTCTAGTTTCGTGACTTCGATAATTTCACTTGGTCATAATCTTACTATAGTAGATCACATACACTTGCTTTTGTTTAAAAAAAAAAAAGAGAGAATCCGCTTTAAAGGGAATCATTTGCTTTTAACTCATGAACAAATATTTTGTTGGAACCGTCTTATATAATGAATTTTGTGAGATGGAAAAGAAGTGATAGCACTATAATAAAAGATAGTATTCAATCCATAAAATGATAATGGTACAATAGTTTTTTTCATAAACAATTCTTAATATATAAATAAAAGTAATAGTATTTTAAATGAAAAATGATAACTAAATAAGAAAACTGTAAAATTATTTTATTGTGAAATAGTTTCACGCAGGTTTTGCTCATTATTATTTATGGTATAGCGACTACTTATGTTGTGTATTGCTTTATTGTTGGCTGCCTATTTGGCCTTGTAACCATTTGGGGAGTTTCACTTGTGGGTTTGATAATGGTTTTGCTTTTGAGGCTGAGCTTCACACTGCTCTTGTCGCTATTGATATTGCCTGCACTAGAGGCTGACATTCTGTTTGGTTGGAGACTGATTCGACTTATGTGGTCCATGCTTTATCTTCTGATAAGCTAGACATACCTTGGAAGTTTCTTCAGCAGTGGAGAACTGTCAAAAATGCTATTCCTCTGATGCAGTTCAGAGTTACTCATATATCTATAAAGAGGGAAATGCAGCTGCTGATGCTATCTCAGCTATTGGGGGGCCTTATGTTTGGTACCTTACCACTCCTCCTATTCTTCAGAGATATCTGTTGGAGGATATGAGCTCCATCCATTATCGTTTTCGATGATCTTTTGCCAGACGATGAGATGTGAAGGAGTTTATGCTCTGGAGGCGACACGTCTGGTTTGCCAGGTGGTTCATCTCCTATTTCATTTACCTTTGATTCTGGTTTTTTCGCACTTCAAATTTGCTGTTGCTTTTGCAATTCTCAGGATTCTTTAAACGTCTGCTATGAAAGATGGATGTGCCTGCCCAGCCGTGGTCATCGTCGCCTTAGGTCCTATAGGCTAGATGGTAGGTTTTTTGGAACCCTTTTTCGAAAGGTACTCTTTTCCTCTATATGGGTTTTTCCCACTGGGTTTCCTCATATAGAGGTTTTTAACGAGGCCTTTTTGGGGGTTCCTATGGCTATTTGGCCACCCTGCTTTTTTATTTAGGTTTCATTTTAAGCCGTGTATTAGGTTTTTTTACCGCATGTGGCACCGAGGTCGAAGCTGTACATTACACACGGCTGCGTCTTTCTGTCATTCCATCTGCTGGAAGTTTGAAGTCATCTTTTAATCCTGTCCTATATACTCTTTGGTTTTTATATAATTTATTTAGCCTATTTGGCCTTGTAACTGGCTTCTTTTTTTTTGCCGCTTTTAGTTTTTCTTCTAGCTAATTCTTTCTTGCACTTTTTTCTATTTCGGTTTTTTTTAATGAAGCATAGTTAGATAGTTATGTTGTGTATTTTTATAAATCTACCTTTATTTATTTTTTTAGTAAGAGACGATATAAGTTGTAATTTTGTAAATTTTATTTTGTTTGGAATATTAATGGTACATGTTGTGGGTTCCTCCTTTTATTACAAAATAACAAATAACCTTTAAATCAAAAGTTAAAAAAGAAATAAAAAAATAAAAAATTGACACATTTAGACTTTAGTGATAAAATTGACACATTTGGGTATAATAATAATAGTCATATTTTATCTAGTTTATTTTAGTAGGTAATATCGATCTCGGCCAAAGAAAACTCACATGCATTACATTAATGAAAAAATGACAGCTTGTGGTTAGAAACTCTTATACACTTTGAACCAAGTATATAATATATTATACATAGAGACAGGGAGATATACACTTATTTGTGTGAGAATTAATGTTTACAATGTCCAAGAAAAAGATGCAACTCAAATATTTTAAATTTGTTTTTGAGAGACTGCGTTATGGTAGAGAGACCCATTTGCCCTTGCAACCGAGTCAAAATTTAAAGAATTTTGATTTTTTTTTAAATAAGTTGAGAAGTAATTAATTAATTATATACTATGGGTTAAGAATATATTTGTTTGAGGTTTATGAATTAGTACAAAATTCAAAAAGTACAACACAATCTTCATCACAATAATGAATAATATTGTTCATTTTCGTTAACATAAGTCCTTGCTGCCTCATTGCGCTCATTTCCAAAGGACCTTATGTTGGTAGAAAGACAACTACATTATTATAAATATACTCCCTATTTTTTTTTATAAAAGAAAATTTCATTAAGAATAATAAAAGGGTACAAGAGATACCTGATGAACACAACAACAGGACAGAACAAAATCAACAAATTTAGAAGCTAATCAACAACAACATATATGCATTCAAGAAAACTTAAAGTTTTTCACTTCGTATACTAGCTTGTCCTGGCTTCCATTCCTTGTCCTAAAATACAAGATTGTTTATATGTCTCCATATCGTCCAAATCACACAGGCCCATATGCTTATCATCATAGAATAAGCCAACGTACCACTCAACAATTTTCCGAATTTCATCAAATTTTGTCCGAGTTCAGCACTCAATGGTCCATTTACACCCACCTAGCTCATTACCTTATCCCATACTTCACTTGCACCTCTACATACAATAAAGTAGTGGCGGACAGATTCCAACTCCTCTAAACATATCGGACACCGTGTATCAACAAATACGTGCAAATTGTTTCTCTTTAGAAGATCCATTTTAGTTAGAACTCTATTCCTGACCACTCGCCATACCAAGAAATATACTTTTGGAGGAATGTGTTTATCCCAAATACAAGAGAAGAGTTCCGAAACATTTTATAATCCCCCGATTTCCTATCCATAAGCATTCGATATGCTTCACAAATACTGTACTCTCCCTGCTCATGATTTCCCCAACACCGCCTGCCTCTCTCTCTTGGATTGATGTTAAATCTCCCCAGCATCACCAACATATCCCTATATGATTTCTCTTCCTAACTCCTCAAACTTTGTCTCCAATGCGATTCCCATTTCCACTCTGAACCGTCCATCTTTCCATAGATGCAATACAAGCCTCCTTCGACTCACATACACCATACAACCTTGGAAACAGATCTTTGGTTCCAAAATGATGTGTTCGAGCCATCCTTCACCTGACGAGATAGAGACTCCTTGAACCAATTACCTCCCTCATCTTTCATTGCCTTTGCTATATCCCTCCACCACCCTTTAAGTTTGTTACAGTTTGCCAAGAACCTCTCAAAGTCCCCAAACAAGGGATCAATTCCTAACCTTTCAATGATCAAATTAGTCCACCATCCCTTTTGATCTTTAATAATCTTCCAAATCCACTTCCATAGGAGGGCCTTATTCACTACAAGAAAATTGTCGAATTCCAACGACGAAAAATTGTTGGAATATGCAAAAATACCGTTATAATTCATGATTCCAACAGATATTCCAACGACTTTTTTCTGTTGGAAAAGTGGCCATTGGAATGTTATTTTTCCAACTCATTTTCAATGTTTTCAAAAATCCAACAGTGAATCCAATGATATTTTTTGTTGGATTTTTTATCTAAACGTGATTCAAATATTTTTCCAACGGAATTTTCTTTTGGAATTATCGTTGGAATAAATTCTAACGATCCTTGAACTCCGTTGGGATTTTCCATCGATAAAAAATAATTATTCGGATTTGAGCCCTTGACATCTTCCGTATATCACCTTATCATTTACCAACTTAACTAATATATAATTTATGTTATAAATTGACATTTAAATTTATTGAAGTCTTTTTTATCGATGGAATTATCATTGGAATTTTCCAACGGCTTATGTTTAATTGGAATTTCTATTGGAAATTCCAATGGTTTATCAATCTATTGAAATTAGCGTTAGAATTTTCCAACAGTTTAAATTTATATGAGAATTTTCGTTGGAACTTTCCAACAATTTTAGGTTTTATAGGAATTTTCGTTGAAAATTTTCAGTAGTTTATCAAACTATTGAAATTAGCATTTGAAATTTCCAACGGTTTAAATTTCCATGGGAATTTTCGCTGGAATTTTCCAATGGTTTAAAGTTTCATTGAAAAATTCGTTGGAACTCTAAAATTTCTAACGGATTTGCTTTTCGTTGGAATTTTTTTGTTACAGTTTTCTTGTAGTGCTTATTCTGCAGCTCCAAATCTTTGACGCCTAGATCCCTTGCTTCTTTTGGCCGATAGATCACTTTCCAACTCACCCACGCTATTCTCTTACTCTTATTTGTCCCATTCCACAAGAACTGCCTCTAAAGATCAACAATATTTCTGATGACACACTTAGGTGCCCTAAATAAATACTGGGAAAACATAAGATGGCACAACATTCAAAATAGAATTTATGAGTGTCAATCTGCCACCATATGATAGTTTTAACTTGCCTCTGTTTAGGCCTGTTAAACGAGCCGAGCGAGCTCGAGTAGTGCATACTCGAGCTCAGCTCGAGTAGTTATCGAGTAGAGCTCGAGCTCGCCTTTTATGATAGTTTTAACTTGCCTCTGTTTAGGCTTATTAAACGAGCCGAGCGAGCTCAAGTAGTGCATACTCGAGCTCGGCTCAAGTAGTTATCGAGTCGAGTTCGAGCTCGACTCGATTTGAAAACAAGCGAGCTCGAGCTCAACTAGAAAATTACTCATCCGCTCGAGCTCGAGCTCGGCTTGGCTCATTTAAGGAAAACGAGTCGAGCTTTTGAGCCTTAACGAACTTTCGAGCCTAATCGGGCCGGATTTTAATTAATATATTTAATATTATGTTTAATAATTATTATATTAATATATATAAGGGCAAAGGGTCGAATAGGCCCCCTAACTTATGTTAAGAGATCAAATTAGCCCTTAACCTATTTTTTTGATCATTTAACCCCTTTTCATTTCTAATTTAGATCATTTGAGCCCTTGATCTTCTTAAAATAAGACAACACAATTCCGTTAAAAATTAATCCACGTCGTTAAGGATATTGCCGTCACTCTGTTATCTTTCCTCTTGAAATAAAGATGATACCTTGGTAAACAACAAAATGAACTTCTCACTTAAACGAATTGGGCACTAGAGAATAAATGAGTTTTTAACACTAATATAGTATGCATTAACATCTCTGTCTTCCAAAGAATTTGACTAAAACAGAGACTCAAGCTACTAAAGAAATTTTGCATAGAGGAAAACAGTTACACAGAGAAAGAAAATATTATTTCTTAACTTGAAAACAACGATTTCTCAAATATTCTTCATCAAGATCAATTGTCCTTTAAATCCATCCACATTATTCAAAAGTAACAAAAGAGGCCTTACAACATCCGGCACATCAACAACGACGAATCGAATCCTTAGGGAGGCGGCAGCCACCATACCCTACATCTTCTTGTGTCTGAAACACCTTGCATACATGATTCTCATTATACGATGGAGGCGGCAGCTTTCTCGCGCCAGTGCGAAACGGTCAATTAGGCCCTAAAGTAGGGTTTGACCCCAAAGGCCCACAATGTCTGATTGCCAGTGGCGATTCGGCTCGATTGCGGAGATTTTAACGATCCAATCGGCGACTTTTGCAGAGGGGGTGCGGGCGGTGGATGAGACGGAGGAGGCAGAAAAGAGAGAGATTATGGTGCGAGCGGTAAGCGAGAGTGAGGGATTTTTGGTAATGTTGGAGGCGAGCTTTGGAGTGTGGAGATCATAAGGCATTTTTAAGCTTCTCACTGCAAAAGTATGGAGATTGAATGAAGAGAGAACAAACGAAATTGGGAGGGTTTAGATGGAAAAAGATGAGGTCAGAGAGGGGAGTTTTCCGCGGTAATTGGTGAAGAAGATGAAAAGAACAGACTCTGATAGCTATATTTAACTCCGTTAGATTAATTTTTGACGGAAGTGTATCATCGTTTTATTTTAAGAAGATAGGGGGCACACTAGATCCAGATGAGAAAAATAAAGGGCTTGAATAAATAAAATAATAGGTTAAGGGCCAATTTGATCTCATCATATAAGATAAGGGGTGTACATGACATTTTCCCCAATATATAATTATCATTATATAATATTTATTTTAATATAATTATTATTATCGAGCTTTATCGAGTCGAGCCGAGCTCGGCTCGATAACGTAACGAGCATTTCGACGAGCTCGAACTTGAGCTCGAGTAATCATGAATCGAGTCGAACTTGAGTTTTAACGAGCCGAGTCGAGCCGAGTTCTCGGACGGCTCGTTTCATTTAACAGCTCTACCTCTGTTCAACAATCTCTTCTCTACTTTCCGAATTACATAGTTCAGTCTCGAGCCTTAGGGTGCGAGCTCCCCATCATCACGCCAAGATATTTAAAAGGCAAGTGGCCGGTCCACTTTGCATCCAAGCAAGTCTGCCATATCTCCCGTGAGGGCATCTTTTCCTTTCAAAGCAAACATTTATTATTAACTTTTAGTCCTGCAACCAATTCGAGTAGGATCAACATTCTTTTAAGAAAGATGGAATTATCCAATGATGCCACCCCAAGAATAAAGTGTCGTCTGCAAATTGCAAATGAGACACCTTCCATTTACCTTCACCGACTGTCAGGGGTTCAAAGAGCCCCATCTCTACCATTTTATCTATGCACAAGCTAATGAATCCAGCAGCAATAATAAAGAGAAAAGGGGACATCGGATCCTCTTATCTCAAATCCCTCTCCAAATGGAAGTCCTCCGACGAACTTCCATTAACCAAAACTGCTACATGTGCAGATGAATAACATTCTCTCATCCACGGTACCCATTTCTCCTCAAAGCCCATAACATGTAACATTTCTTCCAAGAAGTTCCAATTTATGGTGTCATATGCACGATGAGGTAACCCACTCAATCCACATTTGCACGATGTGATATTTTGATTGATATATTTTTTTTCCTCACGTGTTGAATTTCTAACAATAATAATACTCCATTCATCTCAATTTTATTGGATTTTTTTACATGTAAATTAGGAAAGTCATAATTTTAGGGATATACTATGATATTTTATAATAATAAATAAAGTAAAGTGTATGAAAAAAGTTCATTGTTTTAACTTGTTTTTATCATCTCAGAAAAATGAGCTTTTATGAGATGAATATTGAAAGTTTAAAAGAGGAGAAACTCATATTTTGTTTACATTCAAACTTTGGGTTTGAAAATCTAATCTTATTACATTTGGGTTTCGAAAAACAACATTTTATAAATTACAACTTCGTATGTATATTGCTCTATTGGTATGATAATTATTAATTTTACATATTACGGCTCACCTTTTACATATGATTTAACATAAAATAAAATTAGAGTATATCCTATTTAAAAATTCTAAAGTAATATTCTATGTTATCACTTTTTATTTGATTTTTAAAATCGAAATTTTCAAAACCCATGACCGAAAACAAGGCATAGCCATGAAGTTTTGATATAGAAATGCAGGTGTTGAAAATTGAGAGTTGAAAAAGTGGGAAGAAAAAGGATGAACGATTGGCGTGGTTCAAGCGACGCTGCCGTGCCACCACAAACATATCTCATTATCCAATTAATATTCCTTCTCTTTCTACCTAACCTTTTCCAAATACTCCACTTTCTCAAATAAATAAATAAATATATATGTATATATTCTCCCACATATATATATAAATAAAAGAGAGGTACTAGGGTACAATTAGGGTACCAATTCAACTGGTACACCCTTGGTCCCCATTCTTCTTAATTAATTCGTGTTCCTTCATTAATGTTGTTTTTTATTTTATTTTATTTAAATGACTATTATACCCTAAACCTTAGGGATAAATTAAGCCCTAAACCACAAGGGTAAAATTACAATTATACCTAAATCTTATGGATAAATTATATCCTAAACCACAAGAGTAAAATTACAATTATATCCCTAAAATTAATTAAACAAAAAACAAAAAAAAAGAAAAAAAAGAAGAGGAAAACACACACTGAAGATGAAAGAAGAAGGTTATACATTTTGGAATTGGTAGGACAGTTGTATTTTAGTCTTTGCCTAAATAAAATATGCATATGTACGTCGTCACTGCTGAACAATTAATCAATCTTTAGGTTTTGTTTAGATTGAGTCATTTCAAATTCAAGGGATTTGAAAAAGAGTAGATTTTAAATTCCTTAGATTTTAAATCAATTCATTTGAATTCCACTTTGTATAAATTATGGATATTTGTAAGGATTTCAAATCCATAATTCAAAAATTATTTTAAAAATAGAATTTTATATATGATAAATAAAAATAATAAAATTTTATTATATTAAATATTAAAATCTAAAATTTTATTAAAAATAATTTTTTTTTGTAGGGAACTCTACCACCCAACCTATCCCCCTATCCACCCCCCTCCAAAAATTTTTTTTTTTATAAAATTTTAGATTTTTAATATTTGAATAATAAAAAATATTACCACCCACCCCTATCTCCTACCCACCCACCCCCTACCCAACACCACACCCATCCCAAAATTTTTTTATATAATATTTTAGATTTTAATATTTAAATAATAAAAATATTACCACCAAATCCTACCACCCTATCCATCCACACACCCCACCTCCACTCACCCAAAATTTTTTTTTTTAAAAAAATTTAGATTTTAATATTTAAAAATTAAAATCTAAAATTTATTTAAAGTTTTTTTTGGTGAAGTGGGGTGGGATGGGGTGGGGTGGTGGAGGGTGGGTGGGTTGGGTGGTAATATTTTTATTATTTAAATATTAAAATTTAAAATTTTATTAAAAAATTTTTTTGGAGGGTGAGGGGTGGAGGGGGATAGGGAGTATGTTGGGTGGTAATATTTTTATTATTTAAATATTAAAATCTAAAATTTTTTATAAAAATTTTTTTTTTGGGGGTGGGTAGAGTTAGGGTTGGGTGGTAATATTTTTATTATTAAAATATTAAAAATCTAAAATTTTATAAAAAAAAATTTTTTTGGGGGGAGAAGGGGTGGTTTGGAGAGGGGGTGGGTGGTCGGGGTGGGGGGTAGGCTAGGTGGTAGAGTTTAAAACATAAATATATATGTATATATATAAATATAATTAATTTATTAATTTTATATATTAATATATCAATTACACAACAACGGAAGGATTTCCAATGATACGGTTTCAGTGGGGATTTGGAATCCATTAAAAAACAACTAAAAAAATTCAAAATCAAATCAATTATTTGAAATTTATTGATTTAAAATCTTGAATTTATAAATCAATTGATTTCAAGTGCTATCCAAACATGAGGAATTGATTTAAGGAAAGGATTTATAAATTCCTCATCAAATCCTTCCATCCAAACACAGCCTTATGATCATATTACTTCGACGTTAACAACATTACTGAGTAGAACCACACTGAACCAGAAATTTTAAAAATATAAAATGTAACCACTAATAAAAATAAATCCGAGTTTTATAAATCACTAACATTTTAATTTAATTACTTTTTGTTATTATTATTTAATAGGGTTAATTGCAAGAAAAATTATAAATTTTACTTCTATTACAAATTAATCTCATATATAAGAAATTACAAAAAAAAAAAAAACTTCACCATTATTAAGCATTGTTGCAAAACATACTTAATTTTTAAAAACAAAAACCCACTTTTAATCTCCACCTTTAAAAAAAATATCACACATTTGATGCGTTTTGCCAAAATTAGAGAAACTATTTTATAATTTTTTTAAAGGTGGTGATTAATTTACCAAATGAATAAAATTCCGGAGGATCAACATACTTCGACTATGACTCTCCCAAACCTATCGCGATCGAGCTGACTCCTCCTGAATAGTTTTCGGTCTAATCACCTGATCCGAGTTAGACATTTACGTCTAACTACCTTATAGATTTATTGAGAAGG
Source organism: Pogostemon cablin (assembly GCA_023678885.1). Lineage (NCBI taxonomy): Eukaryota > Viridiplantae > Streptophyta > Magnoliopsida > Lamiales > Lamiaceae > Pogostemon > Pogostemon cablin. The sequence continues at coordinate 20,531,833 of CM042997.1, read as the reverse complement.
AATCCTTTGCAGTAATTGAACTGCATTTATACTTGGGGTTTAAGAGGATATACGTACAAATCTAAATTTGTCATGCTTTTAACAAACTCAATGAAATTTATCCATCAATTACATCCAAAATTAAATGCTAGGACATTGTGACATGCATTTTCTTATTTTTCTCATTTGGAATTCACAACTAGGAAAATTTGTGCTCAAAGACCGTTTAAAAAAGGTCTGAATTGACAAAAAAAAAAAATAAAAATCATTAGTTCGATTTTAACATGTAGGTAATAATTAGTATCGAATCACAAAAATTATCAAGACAATATTTTTTTATACTATCAAGTCATAAAAAGTATCGAGACAACATTTTTTTTAGAGAATGAAATTATAAAAAGTATTAAGCCAACTTCTTTTAGAGTATTAGGTAATTATCACCACAATATTTTTATTAGAATATCAAGTAAGTATTGAGTCTAGTATAAAATAAAATTGACTTGATAATATATTTTTATGTTTAATAAGTATAGACTCGATGTACTGGACTCAATACCTTTTATTAATATCGTTTATAATCAAGTCAATAATTTTTAAGTATTTTCAAACATTTATAGACATTTTCTCAAATTGTGGGAAAATAAAATGGACAACCACGATTTTAGAGTATTTAAACGTTTGTGGCTCGTAAGGCTAGCCAGATTAACTCTAATAGAAACAGGGTTAGAATTTCAATTTTCTAGCCCGTTTAAATCTGAGTCTTTTTTGCCCGAATTAATTAATCCTCGAGTTAATAAAGCTGGCCTACGATCTAACTGGGCAGCCCTACGGGTTATTATTATATATATATATATATATATATATATATATATATATATATATATATATATATATATATATATATATATATATATATATATATATATATATATAATAATATTACCTTAACAGTACCCATTATTTATACATCAACCACCCCATCTCACTATATTCCAATCCATAGTGTGACAAACTGATTAGAGCTATTTTCACCTACATTTTAGTGTCTTTTTATATGTGTTTTTGTCTTATTTTATCCGTATTTTATGTGTTATTTGGTTGTGTTTTGTGTTTTTATTGAAATGTGTGTGAATGAGCTTAAACTTAAGATTTTCACTTTTTATTTGATGCTAAACATGATAAGGAAGATGTAGGAAAAAGCGGATCTCAATTCGGAGTTGAAACGAGGGAGAACGAGCCAAAACAGTGAAAAGAGGAAGTAGGGCAGCAAGAACACGGGCCGTGTACAGCGCACGGCCCTGTAAGAAGTGGCCGTGCGCTGACACTCGAAACACCAAATCGGCCACGCCTGTGGCCGAGTACAGAACACGCCCCGTGCTGAGTACAGAAACACGGCCCGTGCACCGCGCACGGGCCTGTCGAGAAAGCCGTGCGCGAACGTCAGAAAACACAACACGGCCACCCCTGTGGCCGTGTGCTGCGCACGAGTCGTGCGCTGTGTTAGAACACGGGTCGTGCGGCGGAGCTCGAGCCGTGTTGGTACAAAAACGCAGGAAAGTGCTGAAATCTTCTAGAAGGCCCACATGGGGTATAAATAGACCCCATTTCAACATTTTGTAGAGCAGATCCGAAATTTCCATCATCTACACACACATCACACACCATTTCTTCCATTTTCCACCATCATCTTCATCCACCTTCATCCATTTTGATCCATCTTCATCATCTCCATTAATTCTCCATCAAAACTTCATCCCTTCCATTGGGTGTGAGAGATCTCAAGGAATCAAGAGCTAGAGGTGGAGATCAAGAAGAATAGAAGATTCTCTTCAAGAAATTGATAGGGAAGAATCCATTCATTTTGTATTTCTTTAGATCTAAGACTATGGGTATTTGTAATGAATTATTTATTTGTTTTATTACTTTTATCATGTTAGGCTAATCCCTCTAGTGGGATTAAGAATATGAAGAGCATATTAGATTTATATTATCATGTGGATTAAATTGGTTTTTTGATTTAATTAATGTTGATTTCTATTCATGGAGTTTAATTGTCTTGATGTTGTGATGGCATGGTTTGTTATTCATGAATGTTTATTGGTTTAATGGATTGCTGATCAATGGATTATTTGTGGTAATTAAATGCTATCATGATGTTTATGTATGTATTGCTTGGAGTGAGACGGAAACGACCCTCTATAGTATTAGGAAGGCATGAATAGACATTGAGTTTGGGTTTGACCGAAAGGATATTTGAATTCAATGAGGGGAACCAATCCCTTCGTTGGCCTTAGTACACAAAAAGGGAGAGTTTAATCTAACTAGTACCTAGATGGAAGGGGTTAATCTTGGGCTTTGATCTTAAGTGCTTTTGGGAGTCTAAAATGGATCAACAACCTTTGTAACCCGAAAGGGAGCTTAGGATACAATCGTGATCACCCTTAGTCTACATCAATTGAGTTGAATTCCGTTTGCATGATAATATGAATCGAGTGTGCTTGGATGTTTCTAATCCCATGTTTTTCCATACTTGAACTTTAGCACCCATTTTCTTTACTTGTCATTTATCTTATTTGCTATCTTATTTACTTGCTACTTGTTTTAGTTGTTAATCAATCTCAAAACCCCCGATCATCTTTACAAAAACAACATGAACATGAGCTCACGTATTTTGCTAGTCCGAACATAACTCCTTATTGGATTGATAATTTTTCTTGGGATATACTACTACAACGATCGAGTATTCTTGCTCGTGAGTGCTATAAAAATAGGTAAACAAGAAAATGGCGCCGTTGCCAAAGGGGAGTTTGACGGACTAGTCGAGTACTGTGTTATTGTTTTAGTTGTTCTTGATAAGGATTTTTTTATTTTATTTTATTTATTATTTGTGTTTGTGGTCTCACTCTTGGCCTTTTCGTAGGTGTTTTATGATCACAAGATCAAAGGGAAATCAATCGATCATTCCTTTGAATTTAGAGATTGAAAGGACCGCACGACAAAGGAAGCGAGAGAGGCGTAAAGCTAGAAAAAGAACAAAAATGGAGAATCAACGGGGAGACAATGTTAATTATGACCCACCCCAAGATCCTTTACAAGATCAAAGGGGGGTACAAGAAGGAGTGCAAGAGAATCAAGCGGAGATAATGAGGAATTTCTTTGCTCAAAATCAAGAGTATATGCAATTGCTTGCCAATCAAGAAGCTCAAAGGATATTTCAACAACAAGAGTTGCCAAGGCCTAGAGCAATTCGGGATTACTTCCAACCGAGAGCCGTGCACAATATGGTTCCTCCGGTTCAAGCCAATGATTATGAAATCAAGACCGGATTGATCAACATGGTCAAAGCAAATCAGTTTGGGGGAGGTCCTCTTGAAGACCCGAACACTCATCTATCTACTTTCTTGGAGGTTGCAAATACCGTCAAGATGAAGGGAGTGTCGGAGGATGCTATTCGAATGAGGTTGTTCTCTTTTTCTTTAAGAGACAAGGCTAAAGCATGGTACAATACAATTCCTTTGGGAAGTTGTAATACATGGGAAGATCTTGAGCAAAGGTTCCTAAACAAGTACTTTCCTCCTTCAAAGACGCTCCAATTGAAAAGCCTTATCACTCAATTTAGGCAACTTCCGGATGAAAATTTTTATGAAGCATGAGAACGCTATAAAGAGATGCTCCGAAAGTGTCCTCAACACGATTTTCATGAGAATCAACAAGTGGCTTTCTTTTACCAATGGTTGAATCAACAAAATCGGATGCATGTAGATGCCTCATCCGGAGGGTCTATATTTGGAGTGGATGCTATGAAAGCCATGGATATTTTTGAAGACATTGCGATAAATGCTTATCAATGGCCTTCCGAGCGAGTAATGAGAGGTTATGCATTTGGAAAGGTAGCTCAAGTGGAGAGTGTGAACAAAGTGAAGAGTGATATGTTTCAAAATGAAGGAATGAAAGAGTTCAATGAGAGTATCCAAGCTTTAACAAAACAATTGAATTTGATCACTCAAGGAGTAAGTCAAGGGGGAAGCACAAGTGCTATTGTGAATGATGAGAGCCATGTTATGCAAAGTATAGAGGATGTTGCCTACTTAGATAGGAGAAATTACCAAGGAAATTTTCAACGTCAAGGGAATTTCCAAGGTAATTATCCTTCTAATCAAGGTAATTTTCAAGGAGGATATCAAGGACAAGCTCGGGGAAGCAATTTCAATCAATCAAGTGGAAATTATCAAGCTCCGAGGAAGCATGAGAATCTTTCTTACTCTAATCCTCAAGCCGCCGTGTCATATCCTCCGGGATTCGATCCGAGTGCTAAACCACCGAATGGAGAGGGGAAAGCATCGGTGGAAGAGACATTGCTAACATTCATGAAAAAGATGGAGGCTAGAATGGAGGAAAATGAGAAGAAATCCGACAATAGAATGAGAGCTTTTGAGTATCAAATGGGTCAAATTGCTTCTTCCGTGGGATCTCAACACCAACAAGGAAAATTTCCATCTACCACGGTAACTAATCCTAAAGAAGATTGCAAAGCTATCACTCTTAGAAGTGGAAAAGAGTATGAGGAATCTCCTATGCCTAAAGAAGATAGTATTGTCATTGAAAGGGAAGTGGAAAGCAAGGTTGAAGAAGGGTTGGTGCAAGAAGAGATTGAAATGGAGGAAGTAAGCAAGAAAAAAGAAATTGTTGAGCAAAAGAAAGATGAAGAGAAGATAGAGAGAATTCCAAAGTGGAAGAAGACAAAGGAGTTAAGGGAAAAGGAAGTTGAAGTTGAAAGAGATAGTTGGGGAATACCCAAGACTCAAGTACCGGTTCCTTTTCCTCAAAGGTTCTTGAAGAAGGGTTTGGATGAGAGGTTCAAAAAGTTTCTTGAAATCTTCAAGAAGATTCAAATCAATATCCCTTTCGCCGATGCTTTGGATCAAATGCCTCATTATGCTCGTTTCTTGAAGGACATCATGGGAAAGAAAAGAAGTCTTGTGGACAATGAAATGGTTAATCTAACCGAAGAGTGTAGTGCCATTCTACAACGGAAACTTCCACAAAAATTGAAGGATCCGGGTAGTTTCATTATACCATGTGAAATTGAAAAGAACAAGAAGAACAAGGCTCTTTGTGACCTCGGTGCAAGCATTAATCTAATGCCTCTCTCCATATTTAAGAAGCTTGGATTAGGTGAAGTAAAGCCAACTTCCATCACACTTCAATTGGCGGATCGATCTATGACACATCCAAAAGGAGTAGTTGAAGATGTGTTGGTAAAAGTTGATAAGTTCGTCTTTCCAGTGGATTTTGTTGTTCTAGATATGGAGGAGGATGAAAATGTGTCATTGATTTTTGGGAGACCGTTTCTTGCTACCGGGAGAGCTCTTATTGATGTCTATAAAGGAGAATTGAAGTTGAGGGTTAATGATGAGGAAGTGGTATTCTCTCTACACAAGGCCATGCAATATCCAATGAATGATGAAGAATGTAAAAGTGTGGATGTTGTAAAGGGAAGTGTCGAGGAGAGTTGGCCTTCCATTGTAACCAATGATCCACTTGAACTTTGCTTGAGCAATTCTCTATCTCTTTCTAATATTTCTACTACTTCTCTTGATTTAAATGAAGAATTGATTAATTGTTTGCTTGATCTAGGTGATTGTAGTGAAGCTCAAGAGGTTGCAGCCGCCATTTCAAGGGAAAATGAAAAGTTCTTACCACTTAGAGATCCACTCGAGCAAGAAGAGAAAAAGGAAAAGAAGGTGAAGTTGAAGCCTTTACCCGATCATCTTACTTATGCCTACCTTGGTGAAAATGAGACATATCCGGTAATTGTATCATCATCTCTAACTTCTAGTCAACTTGATAAATTGCTTAATGTCCTTAAAGAGCATAAGTCGGCTATTGGTTGGTGTATTGATGATTTGAAGGGAATTAGTCCAACAATTTGCATGCATAAGATAAGACTTGAGGATGAAGGGAAAGCTTGTGTTCAAAACCAAAGAAGACTTAATCCTATCATGCAAGAAGTGGTAAAAAAAGAGGTTCTTAAGTGGTTAGACTCCGATATGATCTTTCCTATTAGTGATAGCCCTTATGTGAGCCCGTTGCATGTAGTATCTAAAAAAGGGGGTATGACTATAGTGAAGACCGAGAAAGATGAGACCATAGCCACTAGGACGGTGACGGGGTGGCGTGTGTGTGTTGATTATAGGAAGCTTAATGAAAACACACGTAAAGATCACTTCCCCTTACTTTTCTTAGATCAAATGTTGGATAGGTTGGCCGGGTATGAGTTTTATTGCTTTCTTGATGGGTATTCCGGGTATAACCAAATTCTCATAGCACCCAAAGACCAAGAAAAGACCGCTTTCACTTGTCCCTATGGAATATTTGCTTTTCGAAGATTGCCATTTGGACTTTGCAATGCACCGGCCACCTTTCAAAGGTGTATGATGGCAATCTTTGAAGGATTAATTGAGAATATAATGGAAGTGTTCATGGATGACTTTTCGGTGTTTGGTTCTTCTTTTGATAATTGTTTGTCTAACCTTGCTATTGTTTTGAAGCGATGTCAAGACACTAATTTAGTGTTGAATTGGGAGAAGTGCCATTTCATGGTAAATGATGGCATTGTACTTGGACATCACATCTCTTCAAAGGGATTGCAAGTTGACCGAGCCAAAGTTGTTGCTATAGAGAAGCTTCCACCGCCAACAAATGAGAAGGGAGTACGATCGTTCCTTGGTCATGCCGGGTTCTATCGTAGATTCATCAAGGATTTTTCTTCATTTTCTAAATCTCTATCTCATCTCCTTGAAAAAGATGTGCCATTTAAGTTTGATGATAATTGTTTAAATGCTTTTCAGGTGCTAAAGGAAGCTTTGATTTCATCACCCATCTTGATCACCCCCGATTGGAAGGAGCCATTTATATTGATGTGTGATGCAAGTGACGTAGCTCTTGGAGTGGTTTTGGGGCAACTAAGAGAGAAAAAATTCCGAGCTATTTACTATGCAAGCAAGATATTTGATGCGGCTCAAAGGAACTACACTACTACCGAAAAAGAGTTCTTGGCGGTAGTATACGCATTTGATAAGTTTCGTCCTTATTTGGTAGGAACGAAAACTATTGTATATACCGACCATGCCGCTATCAAGTATCTCATGGCAAAGAAGGATGCAAAGCCAAGGGTGATAAGATGGGTACTACTTCTTCAAGAATTTGATATTGAAGTGAGAGATAAGAAGGGCACGGAGAATGTGATAGCCGACCATCTTTCAAGGTTAGAGTCGAGAGAGCATTGTGAAAGTACTTATGAGTTAATCAAGGAGGTTTTTCCCGATGAAGAAATCTTGGAGTGTGATTGCTATCAAATTGAGGCTTTAGTGGAGCAAGAAGGAAGCCCGTGGTATGCGGACTATGTGAATTACTTGGCTAGTGGAAGGAGGCCTTATGAGCTTAATAAGTATCAATTCAAGAAGTTCTTTCATGATGTTAAAAATTACTTGTGGGATGATCCATTCTTGTACAAGATGTGTAATGATTCTCTTGTGCGAAGATGTGTGCCCGAGGAAGAATGGAATAGTGTTTTGGAGTTTTGCCACTCTTCACCTAGTGGAGGCCATTTTGGAGCTCAAAAGACCGCTGCAAAAGTCTTACAATCGGGGTTGTATTGGTCATTTTTGTTCAAGATTTGTAAGAAATTTGTAGAGGGTTGTGATCGATGTCAAAGGATGGGAGGAATCTCCAAGTGGGATGAGATGCCCCTTAAGAGCTTTCAAGAAGTGGAGATGTTTGATGTGTGGGGCATCGATTTCATGGGACCATTTCCTCAATCTAATGGATTCCTATACATCCTATTGGCGGTCGACTATGTATCGAAATGGGTTGAGGCCATACCTTCAAGAACAAGTGATGCTAGAGTGGTCATGGGGTTTTTAAAGAAGCATATCTTCACAAGATTTGGAGTACCTAGAGTGTTGGTAAGTGATGGGGGTAGTCACTTCATAAATAAGCTAATGGAGAACATTCTCAAGACTTATGGAATGAAGCATCGAGTGTCTACTCCGTATCACCCTTAAACGAATGGTCAAGCTGAAATTTCTAATCGACAAATCAAACAAGTCTTGGAGAAAACAGTGAGTGTGAGTAGAAAGGATTGGTCAAATAAACTTGATGATGCATTGTGGGCCTTTCGAACCGCATTCAAGACCACTCTTGGTATGTCTCCTTTTCAAATTGTCTATGGTAAGTCTTGCCATCTTCCCGTGGAGTTAGAGCATAAAGCTTATTGGGCCATTAAGAAGTTGAATTTTGACATGAAAGCTTCGAAGAAGGTAAGATTCTTACAATTGAATGAGCTTGAGGAATTTAGAGAAAATGCTTATGAAAACTCAAGGATTTTTAAGGAAAAAACCAAGAGGTGGCATGATGCTCGTTTGAGGAAGAAGAGCTTTGAAAAGGGTGAGAAGGTGTTGGTATTCAATTCTCGACTAAGACTTTTCCCGGGCAAGTTGAAGTCCAAATAGAGAGGACCTTATGTGGTAAAGGAAGTACTTGATGGGGGAGCTCTAAAGGTTATGGATGAGAACGGGGGAGAGTTCTTGGTCAATGGTCATCGTGTGAAGCACTATGTGGATCCATCACAAAGGGAGACCCTCTTTGTGGATACTTTATGTGAAAGATGAGCTAAAAATTCGTCTAGCTTGAAGACGTTAAACTTAGCGCTCGATGGGAGGCACCCCATCACTATCTTTATTGTTTTGTTTTTGTTGTTTGTTTGTTTTGGCCTTGTAGGTTGATTGTGTTCATGGAGAAAAATGCATATTGAAGAAAAGAGAAATGCTTCATGGATTCAAGTTGACATGTTCCACCATTTGTTGCAAACTTAATTCGTGACTCTTGTCTCGAGTTAAGTTTGGGGGGTGATAGTGCGTGGTGGATATAGCTTGAGCATGTGGATGCGTTTACTTCTCTACAAGAAGATCATCAATGGAAACTACAAGGGTAAGTCTCACCACTTTTTGCAAACTTAAGTCTCAACTCTTGTTTCGATTTAAGTTTGGGGGGAGAGTGTGTGGTGTGACTCACCACTTGAGTATGATTCTTGTGAAAATTTGGTCAATTTTAAAATTTTAAAATTTTTCTCATGAGTTTGGGTTGATTTTGGCATGATTGGTGGTGTTGAAGTGCATGATAGTCCATATTTATAATGAAATTGTTGAAATAATGGTGTTTGTTGAGTGTTTGAGCATGAGTGAGAGGTATTGGAAGCATGATGGAGCTTGGAGCTAACGCTTTCCTTACCAAATGCCTATTGAGGGAGTATTCTACACCTTATCATTTTATTACTTGAAATGAATTGATTTTGATTTGGATTGTTGTGACTAGCATGATACTTCATTTGTTATGTTTGTGGGAGGTTTACTTTCGTATATTAGGATTTCCTTTTCAATAAAGGTTGGGATGAATGTGTGCTTAATTTTCTTATGGATGATGGTATTTTGTGTTTTTGCGTGTTTTGTGTTTTTGTTGTGTCTTGTTTGTTGAGTCCTTATTTGTATGTTTTGTGTATTTTCATCCTTGTCTTGGGATGTTTGGTGGTTTGTTTAGGGATGTCGTGAGTCATTTTTGAATGTGAGTGATGATAGGTTATGGTGATAAGTGATGACAAATTATGATTAAGAATCTCTACACTTTCAAATTGTGACATGTTTTACTTAACTTGTTCAATTTTGAGATGAATGTGGTGTAATAAGTTCCTTAAGGTCCGAGCACAAGCTTGTGAGCATTTGAGCCTCAACCATGCATACATGGTATTTCTTCATGAGTGGATCGGTTGTGTTTGATAAGTTAGAACTTGCTCAAGGACTATAGGAACGAGCCCGATTAGTGGAGATTGGTGAAATGATCTAAAGCCATCCTTGTTATTATAGTCATTGCCATATATGTTCCCTACCATGAACATCATCCTTAGTTAACCATTTTGAGCCTATAAGCCTATTCCTTGTGAATTTAGCACATTACAAGCCTTAATTACCCATTCAAGCTTATATATACCTTTGTGTGGGTGATTGAGGAGATGGTAGCTAGAAAGGATTGATTGATTAGCAAAAGAAGAAAAAGGACATGGTAAACAAGCAAGAAAAAGGATGACAAGAGCAAAACAAGAATGCACATGCAACCTCAAAGTAAGAAAGGAGCAAATCAACATCAAAATGCTCAAGTAAACAAAATTCAAAGAAAGGAAGCATGCATAAAAAGAAGCTCAATCCAAGGAAAGTTAATGAATAGTGCTTGAGATTGTAAAGATAAGAAAGGAAGAAAAGAAAGTGAAGAAGTTGAGGAAATTGGCCATCTCTTTGATTACTTACACATGATTAGTCACTCTTATCCATATACTTCCTACCATACCAAAGAGCCTATCATTACATCCTAATTAAAGACCTTTTTGATCATTGATTGAAACTTTGGTGGTTTGTGAATATAGTCCGCGAGCAAGCTTATAGCGAGTCGAGCCAATCGATTAATGAGTGTGATTTACCCTATTTCAAAAGAGTGTTGAGAGACATTAATATCCATTGTGAGGCTTGGACTTAAAAGGAACTATATTACACTTTATTCTCTTTTGATTGAACTTGTTAATTTCTCATGTCATGATTTTAATGTTGTAGGATGACTTAGCATAGTTTGTTGTTATTATTGCTAACGATGTGTTATTGCTTATATTCGATTAGTCTTTTCTAGGTGAAAATTTCTCCTTTTGATTTGTCATTTTCGTTGCTCGGGGACGAGCAACACCTTAAGTTTGGGGGGTTGATTAGAGCTATTTTCACCTACATTTTAGTGTCTTTTTATATGTGTTTTCGTCTTATTTTATCTGTATTTTATGTGTTATTTGGTTGTGTTTTGTGTTTTTATTGAAATGTGTGTGAATGAGCTTAAACTTAAGATTTTCACTTTTTATTTGATGCTAAACATGATAAGGAAGATGTAGGAAAAAGCGGATCTCAATTCGGAGTTGAAACGAGGGAGAACGAGCCAAAACAGTGAAAAGAAGAAGTAGGGCAGCAAGAACACGGGCCGTGTACAGCGCACGGCCCTGTAAGAAGTGGCCGTGCGCTGACACTCGAAACACCAACTCGGCCACGCCTGTGGCCGAGTACAGAACACGCCCCGTGCTGAGTACAGAAACACGGCCCGTGCACCGCTCACGGGCCTGTCGAGAAAGCCGTGCGCGAACGTCAGAAAACACAACACGGCCACCCCTGTGGCCGTGTGCTGCGCACGAGTCGTGTGCTGTGTTAGAACACGGGTCGTGCGGCGGAGCTCGAGCCGTGTTGGTGCAAAAACGCAGGAAAGTGCTGGAATCTTCTAGATGGCCCACATGGGGTATAAATAGACCCCATTTCAACATTTTGTAGAGCAGATCCGAAATTCCCATCATCTACACACACATCACACACCATTTCTTCCATTTTCCACCATCATCTTCATCCACCTTCATCCATTTTGATCTATCTTCATCATCTCCATTAATTCTCCATCAAAACTCCATCCCTTCCATTGGGTGTGAGAGATCTCAAGGAATCAAGAGCTAGAGGTGGAGATCAAGAAGAATAGAAGATTCTCTTCAAGAAATTGATAGGGAAGAATCCATTCATTTTGTATTTCTTTAGATCTAAGACTATGGGTATTTGTAATGAATTATTTATTTGTTTTATTACTTTTATCATGTTAGGCTAATCCCTCTAGTGGGATTAGGAATATGAAGAGCATATTAGATTTATATTATCATGTGGATTAAATTGGTTTTTTGATTTAATTGATGTTGATTTCTATTCATGGAGTTTAATTATCTTGATGTTGTGATGGCATGGTTTGTTATTCATGAATGTTTATTGGTTTAATGGATTGTTGATCAATGGATTATTTGTGATAATTAAATGCTATCATGATGTTCATGTATGTATTGCTTGGAGTGAGACGGAAACGACCCTCTATAGTATTAGGAAGGCATGAATAGACATTGAGTTTGGGTTTGACCGAAAGGATATTTGAATTCAATGAGGGGAACCAATCCCTTCGTTGGCCTTAGTACACAAAAAGGGAGAGTTTAATCTAACTAGTACCTAGATGGAAGGGGTTAATGTTGGGCTTTGATCTTAAGTGCTTTTGGGAGTCTAAAATGGATCAACAACCTTTGTAACCCGAAAGGGAGCTTAGGATACAATCGTGATCACCCTTAGTCTACATCAATTGAGTTGAATTCCGTTTGCATGATAATATAAATCGAGTGTGCTTGGATGTTTCTAATCCCATGTTTTTCCATACTTGAACTTTAGCACCCATTTTCTTTACTTGTCATTTATTTTATTTGCTATCTTATTTACTTGCTACTTGTTTTAGTTGTTAATCAATCTCAAAACCCCCGATCATCTTTACAAAAACAACATGAACATGAGCTCACGTATTTTGCTAGTCCGAACATAACTCCTTATTGGATTGATAATTTTTCTTGGGATATACTACTACAACGATCGAGTATTCTTGCTCGTGAGTGCTATAAAAATAGGCAAACACAAACTCAAATCTCCCTTTAATATTTCTTTTTTATCTTTTCTTTCCCTTCAACCCACAATTCTTTCTAATAAATAAAATAATACTTAAGTAAATATTAAATTTAATTTAATTATCACAAGTTCTATTAAATATATTTTAACAATATTTTACATGTATTTTTCATTTTATCAAATTTTAAATAATGTATGAGTTAATTTTAAATTTATTGTATTATTTATAACAAATTTAAATTTATAATTTTTTAAATAATTTTTATCGTATAGCCCACGAAGCTAGTTTGTTTAGCTCAAAGCCCATTAAATTTAAGATTAGGATTAAATTTACCTTTTAGTAGTCTGTTAAAACAGGTTCAATTAACTCAAAACTTGATTAGTCCGAAGGCCATTAAAGCTGAACTTGATAGACATCCTACACACTCGGAACATTTATGTCATTATGCAACTTTCAAAAAAAAAGAATTTATATTATTTAGAAGGGAAATTTCTAACAATGCCATTTTCAATACATCTTTTTTTAAAATATCATCCACAATAATATTTTTTAAAAATGCCACTTTTTAATTTTTTTGGACCCAAATACCCCTTCACTCACATAAAATTCATTCTCCCTTCTCACACTATTGTTCATTTTGCTTCATTCTCTCTTCTCACTCTATCAATCTTCTTAAAAAAATTTAAAGATTTTGAAGGGAACCCTACGAGGAAAGCGACAACGGCACAACGCAACTCAATATGAATCTAGGTTAGTAAATCTTACAATTTGTTTTTCATAAACTAAATTTAAGGTTTTGTGAAAATAAACGTGTGAATTATGTTGGAATAATGTTATTTTGGTGTTTGATTAGATGAATAAGAATTTTTACATCACCTGAGGTATTTAGAATATCGATTAATACACATATTGTGAATATTTTGATAAAAATCTAAACTTTGAGGTATAGAATCACAATTTGTGAAGAGTTGCGTGACATGTTGCGTGACAGGTTGCGCATAAGGTTGCACGCGCCTTCAGCAAGTAGTCACTTGTAAGTCGCATGAATGGTTGTGTGGTTGGTCGCGTAGTTAGTTGCGTGGCTGGTCGCGTGCATAGTCACATGAATGGTCGTATGCATGGTTGCTTGATTAGTCGCGTGAGTAGTCGCACGCGTGCATGATCGCTTAATTAGTCGTGTGTATCGTCGTATGAGTAGTCGCGTGCATGGTTGCTTGATCAGTCGCGTGAATAGTTGCACGCGTGCATGGTCGCTTGGTTAGTCACGTTTATGGTCACATGTGTAGTAGTGTGCATAGTTGCTAGAGTAGTCGTCAATGGTCGTGTAAGTAGTTGCGCGCATGGTTGCTTGGTTAGTCGCATGATTAGTCGCGTGCATGGTCACATGTGTAGTGGCATGAATGGTCCCTTGATTAATCGCGTGAGTAGTTAGTCGCGTGCATATGATTTGTCAAGCATATGAACAAATGAGGCTACACGTAAATAAAATATATACAATTTTAACCTTTTTTTTAATATTAAATATATATTTCAAATTTCAGATAAGATTCCTATTCTATGCCTTTGGAATGTAAAATGGTTACATGATTCCGGTCAATGGAAATATGATGGAGAGGAAACCAAGTCAAAAATTATGTGGGCAGATATAGATACAAATTATGAATAATTATTAGACAAAATATTTGATGTGACCAAAGTTAACAAAGAAAATCATGACATTAAAATGTTATATTGGTTTGGCTATAAATCAAATAGAATCGTGCCTCCTTGTCTGGTAAATGAGTTATATGACGTGCAACTGTTGGTGATGATGAATAAGAAAGATCCATTGTCATTGCCCTTGTGTTTGAAAATTATTATGGCAAGTAGAACTTCAGTGGTTTCTCCTAATCTGATTTTGACTAATTCATCAAGGAACACATTTCTACATGAGAATCGTAATGATATTGTTGGTGGCATTCAGTTTGAATGTGATGCACCCAACAATTCTTTTGTGAGCGAGCATGATTTCTTTGAATCCGAAGAAGAAGATCGTGACCAAAATGAAAGGATCAATCTTGATAGGCCTATTGACGAGTACATTGAGCGGATAAATCAGCATATATCAAATGGAACAAATAGAAAATGAAAGTGGGAAGACAAAAGTAAGGTGATAATAGAGTGGAGGAAACGATTTTGTGCGGAGCTATTCTCAAATGAACTGTAATTAGTAGTACTTCAATTATTTAGTTATTAGATGAACTTATAACAATGCAGTTTGCAAAACATGCTAGCTTAGCATTTTTGTTGAGTTGTGTACTCAAATCATTGTAAATTTAGGTATCTTTGTTTGGACCATTGACTTTTTATGTATTCGAAGTTGCTTTAATCATTGTTTTTCGAGCTTTCAAATTGAGGACTGTAATATTTGTTCTTATATTATATGTTTCAACTATATGATTATGGGCTTCTATTATAAATAATTTAGTCGCATTTTTTGTTACAAATGTAGTTAAATGAACAATCACGCAAATGTTTACGAGACCACATGCAAACCTGCATGCAATCACATAAGCGAACCTGCCTGCGACTGTTGGTGCAACTTATTGTGCGACTATACGCTTCAAGTATAAGCAACTTCTTGTGAAACCAATTATGCAACTACTTACGAGACAACACACACGACCATTAATGCAACCTTATGTGCGACCCTGCATGCGACCTCTTGTGCGATCCTGCATGCGACTATAGGCAGAAACATATAGTCGCATGATTGGTCACACAAACAGTCATAAGAAAGGTCACACAATACTGTGCGACCAACTGTGCTACCATTTGTGCGATCCTGTACGCGACCAACTGTGCGGTCTTGTACGTGACTTTTTGTGCAACCCTATACATGACCTTTTGTGCGACCTAAATTCATATTGGGTTGCATTGTGCCGTTGTCGCTTCCCTCGTGTGGTTACCTTCTTAAATCTTTAAAATCTTTGAAGAATGAATGATAGAGTAAGAAGAGAGAATGAGGCAAAATAAACAATAAAGAGAGAAGAGAGAATGAGGTTTAATGAGTATTTAGGTAAAAAAAATTTAAAAAGTGTCATATTTTAAAAAAAATTATTGTGGGTGACATTTTTAAAATGTATTGAAAGTGACATTTCTGAAACCAAGGAATGAGTAAAAATGACTACATTTATATACATTTGAGAGGAAATCATTTCTTAATCTCTCTTATTTTCTTGATGACTCTTTTCATTATATTGACCGCTCTAATCCAGCTTTTGTTTTCATGGTTTAGAATTCAAGTATTTCTATTTAGGAAGTTCAAGAAAAAAATATTTTGTCCCTCATAAAGTAGGATATGACCAAAAAAGTATAAAAAAAACAACTATATCTTAAAAATTAATAATGAATAAAAATTTAATTTTTTTAACACATGGAGTAGTACATTTATGTACAACACCGAAGTAAATCATGTCTTTTAATTTACTCTTCACCCCAACCTATTATTCTTGATTGCGCACTGCATGATTGATATTCATCTTTCCAAACACTACACAATCAAGAAAATAATTAGTCTCGCGTGAGATGCCGTTTAACGTCTTTTTATTGCTTTTTCTCATATATCATTTGTTATTGAATTATTATTGTATGTATTCGGGTGCACAAGTGCACATATATATTTATTAGTTTTTAAGGAAAGTCTTAATTGAGACCGTCTTATAGTGAGATTATTTTATACTTTCGTAATTAGTTATCATTTTCGCTATAAAATGTTGTCATTTTTTTTATATTATAAATTGTTCATAAAATAGTTTATTGCAGCATTATCACTTTTAATCGATTGAGTATTACTTTTTAGATGTTATCACATTTTATCTATCTCATATAATAGCTTATGTGAGATGATCTCATACAAGTCTTTGGCTAGTTTTTAATCAATAGTGCATATGTTTTTCTTAATAAATGTATAACTTTTTTATATTCTGTTTATCATTAATAAAACTAATCGAAATTTCACAAATAATGTGTATAAATTTTTGTTCATTAATTTATATATTTTCATTCATTAATACATTCCTTAAAGTAGGTGCATCATGCACCTAGTGTACAAGATAATTTACTTTTTTTTTTATTATACTACATATTATTACTTTTTATTTATTCTACTAATTGTTAACTAAATATTTTAATTGAATAATTATATTTTTTTTATTAAAGCACATATCGTCATAACTTTTTATTTTTTCATGAAACTCTATGTAAGATTATGCCCTAGAAATTATGGGAAGACAAGATAGAAAAGATGGGGAGTTTGAGAAAGTATAAGGAAGTTTCGTTATTTGGTTTTATTCAATCAAATTTTGATCTGTCACGTATCACATCTTATCCCCAGCTGATTTTCAAAGAAACGATGTGTGTTAAGGCTTTCTCACTTTATGTCTATTTTCTATAATTATATAAGTTCTTATTATTATTTTTTTTTCATATATTTTTATTTTCTACTGTTCTGGTTCATACATGGACATTGCCTATTTGAGGATCAATTCATGTCAGACCGGAGTACTCATGCCAAATGGCCAAAATCACACATTTTGGTTTTTATATTAATATATTATTCCTATTAAAATATATTAAATTAATTTTGGAGCCAACAACATTATTATTAGCGTCCACACAGTTTTCTTTTGTACAATATAGTAAAAGTTGTATAATTGATAGCCAAAACTCAAAAGGGAGATGATTTTTTTTTTCTTATTAAAATTTTTTTATTTAAATTTTAGACTCTGTTTAGAGGAAAGGGATAATTCATTTACACTAAACTCATCTTGAGAAAATGGAGAGTCGGGTATAAGATATATATCTCATAGTAGTATTATTATATATTCTCTTTCCACCCCATTCATTTATAGGATAGGTCTTGTGTGAGACCGTATGTGAAACTATTTTTTATTTTTTAAAATAATTATCGCTTTCGCTATAAAACATTATCACTTTCGCTATAAATTGTTATAACTTTTTATTTATACTATAAATTGTTCATGAAATAACATTATCACTTTTCATTAATTTATTATTATTTTCCTATATAAAAAGTATCACTTATTGACCGTTTTACGTAAACCCTTATATGAGACAATCTCACACAAATTTTTACGTATTTTTTTTATACGTGGAAATTTAGGAAAAAAATTGATATTGAGATATATAATGAAATAAAAGTAGGATAATTTGAGTAATTAAACGTGAAAAATGTATATCATTGTTAGTTGGCCGGGTTGAATAGAGTATAAAAATAGTGAAATGATAATAGGGTATGTCCTGCGTGACTCTTTGACACGTTATAATTTTCTCTATAAAATGTTATCAATTTTTATTTATATTATAAATTATTTATTAAATAATATTATTACTTTTTATTAATTGAGTATTATTATTCATTATAGTTTTTATCACTTTTTATTCGTCTTACGTAAGTATTTACGTGAGACGGTCTTACACAAGTCTTTGCCAATAATATATTCTGTCCTTCCCTCTTAAAATCATACTCTCCCCGTCCCGCATTAACGTTTATATTTATTTTTTGCGCGTAGATTAAGAGATATAATATTTTAATGTGTAGTGAGTTGAGAAAAATAATATTTAATGTGAAGTGGGTAATTGTATTAACGTTGTGTGTGAGATCTATATGAAATAATTAATTATTATGTGTAGGCCCAACTTGACTAAAGAGAAAATGTAAACCTTAACGTGTGACAACCCAAAATGAAAAACGTAAACCTTAACGCGAGAGAGAAAGAGTATTCATTTTCTCATTTTAGACACATTATAAAGTAATTTCTTTTATTAGTAAATATAAGTTTCACCTCCAATAATAAAATTCCAGAAAGTTACTAAAAATTATACAAGGTGCGTCACTTTAAATTAAAAATGGGACAAAAGGGAGAAAGAAAATAAAATATTTACCCAATACACATTAAAATTATAATTTATAATTTATACTAAAAAGCAAATAAATATAATTATAAGTCCAACTAGGATGCACCTGATGCACCGATGTACCTGAACAATTTTAACCATTAAATTAAATTTTAATTAAATCTCCACCATAAAATAAATAAAATAATTAATTTTTATTTTTTTTAAAAAAATACCCCAATTGGGAGTGCACCGATGCACCAGATGCACCCCATAATCACCCTAAAATTATATACGTGTTTGTTATAATCTTGTTTTGGTTTAGGTTTTGATAAATCACATTTTATAAACCACACCTAGCTACGTGTATATCTATCACTATATATAGCTATAATAATTATTAATTTTACACATCATTACTCACAATTTAGTTTTACACATTGATTTGATATAAAGTTAAAATACACTTTACTTAAAAAAAATATACTTAAATATAACTATTTTTTTGGATTTCAAAATTCAAAATTTCAAACCCAAATTTTATAGTCCCACATAAACCAGATTTTCAGAACAAAAATTTGGACTTGAAAATGAAACAAACATAGAGAAGATTTATATAATGATGACTAAATAAATAAGTAAAAGACAAAGTTTCTTGTGAGATGATGCTTTTGTAACACGTATTAAAGTGTGCTTGTTACATAGATAAAATATGTTTATTAATTGTTAAAGTATATTTTTCTAAAGTATGATGAATGATACATTAAAATATGATTTTAGGTGTTATAATTTGATTAACTACAAACATACTTTAACCAATAAATATATTTTATCTATATAACAAGCATACTTTAATGATGAATCGACTTGTCTCACATATATCCATATCACAATAAATTAAATTTCTATTTTATATTTATTATTTTAAGTAAAACTAGTTAATGGAGACACCTTATTTCGTAGGGTGCTTACCTAGCCTGAAATTTTTCTGCAGAAGTGAGTTGGTCATGTTTAAGTAATAAACTACGGAATGTGCAAAGGGAAAAAAGGGAAGAGCGTAAAAAATATCTTAACGGAAGCAGTTACAATTCTCGTTTTTAACAGAATCATGCTTAGCGAACAATTGATTATTCTTATAATAAGTTTAGCGAGATAAATAGCATAGTAAATTTCATTTTCTACAGAGTTTACAAGCGATATGTAACTTCTAATGACAAAAAAAAAAAAACCCTTGTGTAATTACAGCCGTATTTAGCCAATGTAACTCTGAGATTTAGAGGTAAAGTCCTCGTACTCTTTATGCTACTAAATGATTGCATTGTTTCTTGAAAATACGAATGCAAGTTAATGCAACATAGTGAAATAGTACTAAGTCTTGTATTCTACGACAATACATTACGGAATACGTTGTGGCAATAATATCTATGTAACATCAGTTGTAACATCAGTTACCTTCGCACGAGAGTCAAGTAGATATCTACTGGATTGATCATTATAGCTTTCTTTGTCAAATTTCATTTATGGACACTTTACTTCTGAAACAAAAACACCTGAATGAAGAAATTAGTTATCAACTAAAAGAGTTATAATCCACGAGCTTTTATTGCCAAAAAAAAAGAGAAGGATATTTTCAATGAAATTTCTTAATATAAATGGAACATGCTATGTACGTAAATGGAAAAGGCTTGTACGTTATATGCTGTGACAAGGGCGAGAGTGAAAAATTTTCAAGTTTTTATTGCCTAAAGGATCTCATATTAGTATAACATTTAGTCTATAGGTAATGGACAATTCATATAAAATATTGTTTTAAAATCATTAAGTGGCATATAGTGACTCCCATTTATAACTAAAGCAACTTGGATTGGGAAGACCATTGAAAATTCATCTAAAAAATGATAGATTTTTTAAAGCAAGTTGTTTGTTGTCTCAATGGCCTATTAAACACCTTAGTAGATTAGATCCCATGATATATTTCTTCTTTAATGAAACATTATTTTCATGTAAAAGGACCGTTACATCACCTTTTTGAAGAATCATATTGAAACTGCCCTTTCAATTATGTACTAAATGAGAAATAATTATCTGTTGGATATTGTTCAGTAAATGATTCTAACATTTATATTCTGAACTGCACAACATTTCAAAATAAGTAAATACCATTAGCAAGTACTCAACATCATAAATTTTAAGAAAATTTCAACCTCATTCAAATCTAGAGGTAAGCTAAACAAGAACTATTGAAGATTACCCCTCAAGACTTTCTATCCAGCATAATTAAAAACAAAAATTTTTGGATAAACAAATTTGTTACGAATAACTGGAAAATGGAGCAACCTATCTTATCAAAATAGTTTATTTCTTTAGATTAGATATGGTTTATTTGTCTAGCTAGTTAGATATGATTTTGTTGGGCATTTTTTTATGGTCTTAGGGTTAGTTTATTATTTATAATACGTACTTAACTATGATTGGAACGACAGACGTTGATATTGATTTTGGAATCGGGTGGAGGATTTTCTACGAGGAGGATTTTTATCGAATTTTACGTTCTTTTTTTTATGGCTCCAATCTCTTATCTCTAACACTGCTGAATCCGCGAAAAAATGTCAGGAAGTGAAGGGCGCATCGAATACCTAGAGATTAAGGTGGCCGCCTTGCAAGGCACCATAGGATCGTTAGAGAAGGGATTGGACTTGATGAATAAGAAGGTGGACTCACCAACTGGAATGAGAGAACAGATGACGAAGATGCAGGGCATGCTTCGTCAACTATTGAAACAGAAGAGGCCAGCAGAAGAAGAGAATTCATCACCCGAAGGAGATCATCATCCAGAGACAGTTGTGCCAACTATTCAGAGATCAGAAACCGTGGCACCCACGACTCCAGCAAAATTGGAATTACCAATATTTAAGGAAGAAAATCCAACCTCATTGATTGCATATGGAGAATAGTATTTCCACGTGGGAATCACGCCTGATGATATGAAGGTCAAGTTGGCCCTCATCGCAACGGACGAGACAACCCTCTAATGGCTCCAGTGGTTACTGACTAGCTTTCCAAACATGGCATGACAGAAGCCTACGATGGAGTTGCTACGTCGATATGAGGTGGATCCGTGCACTAATCTATATGAAGCATTAGTGGCGATACTTGTCAAATGGGAACGATAGATGAGTATATTGATCTTTTATCATGATTGGCTTTTGTCAATAACCTATCAGATTCTTTTGCCCTTGAAATATTTTTGAACGGGTTGCGTGATGACATTCGCTTCTTAATGTGCTCGAAAAATGACGACGAGATTTGTGCCACCATGCATCTTGTACGTGAGATTGAGCGACAGTTAGATGTTTTGAATTCCTCTCTTATCCCCACTCCAAGCTTCCGTCTAGGGTATTACAAGGGCGAGGATGGTTCTTGTTCTGAGCATGAGAATGGTTCTCATTATAAGAAAACATACTCTTATCCACTAAGATCAAGTCAATCTTTTAGTCAAAATTCTACCATTAACGCCACACTACCACGTGATCGAGTGCTCCCCATGGAATGTCCATGGAATCGCCTAAACCAAGTTATCTTCTGGAGATTAAGACGCAACAAGGAACATACCTTTCACATAGATGTCGAATTTAGACTTCTTGAATCTCAGGGCCAAAGGCTTGTGCTTTTGCTATCGAGAGTCATACTAGCATTTACATGTGTGTAAAGCCCGCTCACTACGCATAATGTTACATGATGACGAAGATAAAATAGGGGACGTTATGAGTGAAAGGGGGAGAAAATCAGAATGAAGTTTTAGACCCTCGAGCTCTCTATAAACATCCGCCTTGACAAGACTGTTTTCAAGGGCAGGGGAATTGTTATGAATAAATGTGACTGGAAGAGGGAGCAACATATTTTATCAAAATAGTTTATTTCTTTAGATTAGATATGATTTTATTGGGCCTTGTTTTACGGGATAATGGCTAGTTTATTATTTATAGTTCTTACCTATGAGTCGAAAGACAGACTATGATATTTATTTTGGAATTGGGCGGAGGATTTTCTCCGAGGGGGATTTTATTAAATCTTGCGTTCTTTTTTTACGGCTCCAATCTGTTTTCTCTAACAATCTAGTCCGACATGCCGAATCCACGAAAAAATGACAGGAAGTGAAGGACGTATCTATTGATGTGAAGTGTTGAGACCAGTGTCGTCACATCTGGAATCACACTGATCCTCCACTAGTTATTATTTAACCACTAACATGTTTGTGTAGTGTTGTACTTGATGTTGCTTTAAGGGTTGTGGCAGTTGAATGAAGAACGTACTGAATGGGACCCATAAGTCTGGAGAGCAATCTGGAAAGTTCTAGAAGTTCAGAAGATTCTAGAAGTTGAATATAATTACCCATTAATTGTAGTGGGTTGGTTATTTGCTGATCATGGGTGGTTACTATATCTTCTAGTGGACCACTTATTTGAAGAAGACTACAGCATGCATGATTCACGTCTATAAATAGAAGCTGTCAGACTTTATTCCAGTGGCACAGAAAAACTTGGAGAGTTCCTACAAAGAGAATTGCCAGACATAGAGTTTATTCGACTAAGTTCCTCTTGTAGTGTTTTCACTGGTGTTGTAATATCTCGTTCTTCATCACGTGTATAGTTGATAGGCTTTTTCTGCGCACTATAATTTAATCCCCAAGTATGAAGGATATCAATTGTAGCAGTAAGTGACCAAGTTAAATTATCGAACCCAAGGGACAGCTAACTATTTATTTTCTAATTATACTAGCTTAATCAGAATAAGGTAACCGATTTTCAATGTTTTGTTGCGAATTAACTAAAATACTTAAATAATAAATTGCAGAATAATTAAAAGCAATAAAATAAAATAAAAGCAAGTTTCTAATCAAGAGATAACGAACAGTTCTAAGGTATCAAGTAGAGACCAATTAATTTGGGTTATTAAACTTACGATTGTTCATTCATGCAGTTTCACTGAAAATACACCACATATCCCTGTTATCCCACCGAATATGATTCGATTCTAAGCTAACAGTATACTCTGGTTTAAATCCTAAGGTGCGCAAATATTACCAAGTCTTATTCCTAGATACTAATCAAAGCAAGCAACAATACCTCCGGATGGTAAGCCCGACTAACAAGATATTTTCTGGAATTACTACAAGGTTCTATTCACTTCCTACTTGATTGTCTAATTGCATTGTTCCACTAAACTAATCAAGCATTTGACATACCAGTTCATGAAATTAAAGTGCTTATAGCGGAGCTACTCTAATCCCTAACAGATAGACAATACCAATCATGAACGCACACAAGCTAACACAATAATCCAAGCATTATAGCGGATGTCATGAATATATTATGAAGACGTTACGAAGCAAATTAACATGTCTTAATAAAATAAGTAAAATCAAAAGATCAACTGCATAAAATCCCAATCTTTGGTCTAAATCCCCAAATCAATTAAATCAATCCATCAAACCCTAGAACTGGATATAAAATTAGCCCATGAGGTCACAAGCAACACTCATGGCTAAGCAATTCATAACAATAATCAAAGTAATAGAAAGGAATAGATAGGAATGGTGAAACCCTAGTGTAGGAGCAATCTCACGTTCCTTCTCCGTCTCTTCAATTGCTTGATTTTCCCTTAATTAGCACTTGAAACCCTTGTGGAATTGGATGGAGGATGAAATCAGGTTGTAAATCTGATATGGAGGTGTGAATTGATGATGGATTATGGATGGGTTCTCTCCAATTTGGGTCTTGATCTCCCTAATTGTTTCTAGGACTGATGTAGGGCTTTTTCGCGATCGAAACTGCTTCAGAATCGCGATTTGAGGGTATATATACACTGCTGCATCGAACAGGCCCCATCTGGGCCCTGAACTGGGCCGCTCGGCACCTTGCTCATGCCGAGCTGATGGCCGAGCGGCCCCCAAACCTGCCGAGCAGCATATGGGCGAAACGGGAACGTCGTGTAGACTCTGAGAACATCCCACTCGGCTGGAAATTCGCAAAATGTTGGTCCCGCTCGAGCCGAGCGGCCTCCCGAGCTGCGGAGACTGCACTGCGCGACTTCACCGTTTTGAGCATAACTTCTTCATACAGACTCCAATTTGAATGATTTTTGTGCTCACGTGTTCCTCTTTTCCTTGGCTTTCTATCCATATAAAGAAATATGAGAAACTCCAACATTTGAATATATAAAAAGTCATGAAATTTGGCTGCTCGGTACAGCATGTGCGACGTTAGCACTTTGATCATAACTTTCTCGTTTGGAATCCAATTGGGGTGTTCTTTATGTCAAAATGACCCTCTCTTCTGTGGCTTTCCAACCATGTATGACATGATCAATTTGGACTTCTACAAAAATACAGAAAACTTGTGCGACATGGACTATATTTTTCAGCATTCCTTCTCACTTTCACTCCTCATTCCAACTTTGAACTTTTGATCATGTTTTACCCTTCAAAACTCAACAAAACACCTTAGTAGCATCAAAATCATGTAAATACTCAAATGTACACAATTCCATGCAAAAATAATAACTTTCCTAAGCAAAACGGTGTAATGTGCATATGTAAAATGCGTGAAATTCAACTCTCAACAAACCCCCAAACTTACCTGTTGCTCGTCCCGAGGCAACGACATTAAAAACCAATAGAGTAATTGAGAGGAAATTTCACAGCAGAAAAACATTCAACACAATATAACAATTTAAATATCATACTTGGGATAAAAGATAACCATCCATCTAAAAACATACAAATCAAATAAACTATTTTACTCATTCGGAATGCTCATCCACCCATTCTCTCTGGTAGTATTTACGTTCATCGCTCAAGTGTGAGATATACACTTCAGGGTAAGGTGTTTACACTCAAAGTCAATTCAAACACACGCGTAACCATAAGCTTGGCAATCATCTCAACTCTCGACTAAATGAATACTTTCAACAATAGGATCACAAAGGTCTTGCATTAGGTCGTAATGTTGGCTCTTTGGTAAAGGTAGGAAATATATGGATATCGTGACTCAATCACTAGTAGAGAATCAAAGAAGACTTACAGCTTTTCAACAAACAGCTTTACTTTCTTCTTTCTTCTTCAACGCTCTTCAATGCTTCTTGCAATTTGATTCCTCCTTCACTTTTGAACACCACATCCTTACTTGAAAATTTCTATTCTTCTTCCCTCTTTTCTTTTCTCTTTTTTTTTTCCTTTTTCAAATAAGGGTACCAGTTTCAGGCACTACCCTTTTCATGGGGTACCAGTTTCGGGCACTACCCCTTTATGCAATAATTTAACCACTCTCTTCAACAAATTTCATCACTTCCAACTTATTTCTCCTTATATACTTCATCACAAGACACCAACTTGATTCCTTCAACTCTCTACTAGGTAGGAATTTTTTAAAGGCTAGCAAAAGGGATCAATTGGCTAATCACGTAGGCTTCCAACAAATAAGGCTTTTAGGCTCAAAAGGGTTGGCTACGGATATTTTCAATAGGTAGGATAATAATTTGGCTAGTGACTAATAAATAACAAAGATGGCCTAAGATTATTTTCTATCATCTAATTAAACACGTAGCTTCAAGCAAGATATAAAGCCAAGTTCTAGAATACATGTGTATGAACGACACTCACAAGAATAAACTAAATCATGCAACTAGTCATGATTTCAAAGGCTCAAAATCTCACATGGCTATAGGAATGAACAAGCAATCCTAATAAAGTTACATAGCTAATCTTTCATGCACATAATCAAATTTCAAGCATCTCAATATCAAATCATAATCTCAAATTGCTTCTTAACAATCACACATATAATCAAGTGCTAAGAAAAATCAGAAAATCATCATAGAGAACCAAAAATCAACTATACCAACACTAGGATTAACACAAAACAAATAAACACAAACAAAAACAACACGAAACCTGGAAAATCGCAAAAAATCGAACCCTCAACATCATCAAATAAATTGAAAATATTAAAAATCCGCAAAAAATCAACCCTCCAAGCAACAACACAATGCAAAAATTTTACTTCGGTACTACAAGACAAGGTATGTACGTAACCTCCCCCCAAACTTAGATCAAACAAAGTGAAAAACTAAGTTTGCAAAGACGTATATACCGTAGTCGAGCAATACCTAATAAAATTATTACACCAACACAGACATAGAAAAGCAATTAAACTGGAAGGGACAGTCCCCAACAGGCGCTCATGTTTAACGTCGGAGAGTCACGACGTAATACCTCAAGCTCATCGGAATGGCCATGGATATCTTTCATCCTTTCCATCGTATTCTAATCGATGTGCTTCTTCATCAATCCAATACTTATGGCAAGGGATGGCCTCGTTGGCAATCTTAAAATTTATCTTGACCTTGCCAACCATGTTAAGATCAAATTTCATCAACCTCTTCATTCTACTCCACCACTTATTCCTTTTTCCGACGAAAATTCCCAACTTCTCTTCTAGTTCCTTTCTATCCCTAAGAATATGAGAGGAATCATAAGGTGAAACAAAGTCAACAGAAACAATATCATTAAATTCAATGCAACTTAAAGAGTTTAAAGGTTTAGAAATGCTCATTTCATTCTTCAAGTCCTCTTCGGTTGCTTCATGACTTTGCTCTTCTTCTTTCTTTTCTTCCTCAACAATTGACTCCAGTTGATAGCTCAATTCAAGTGGAACCACTTGACTTAATCGAGTGGACTCCTCTTCGAGTTCTATTTCCTCAAACGACAGCATAGGACCTTTAAATTGCATTCCATGGCACAATGGAACAATAATATCTTCCTCAAACTCCTCTTCATCCATTCTTTCCTCTTGTTGACCTTGAGAATTTAAGCTTGAAGTGATGTTCGCAAGAAGATTGTTTATGTCTCTCGTTCTTTGATCAAACTCCTGCGATGCAACTTCCCTCTCCTGCGATTGAACTTTCATCTTTCTTTCTAGAGCTTCCAATATTCCCATGTTTTCTTCATGCTTCTTGATGGAAGTATCAAACGCGTCTTGTAATTCTTGGGAAACTCCGATCGATCCAGAATAAGTGTTCTCTTGATAAGGTTGATATAAATTTTTATTGTAAGCACAAGACCATTCATCTTCATATCTGACTTGACTGTAGTACTGAGAATGGCTTTGATTCACTAAAGAATCATAACCATAATTCCTCTCATCCATGTAATATGGAGAAGGAACCATAGCATTATGATTTTCATAGCGTTTCAATATTTTGTCTATGCATGGAGAAGGATCCATAACATTTTGATTTTCATATCTTTTCAATATTTCGTCCATCTCAGTACCTCAAAGATAATTTATAGTCAGAATATATTCAAATAAGAAAAATAAAAAAAACAATAAAAAGTCCCAATTAAACTAGCAATAATAGAAAAATAAATAATTAAGCCGTCCCCGGCAACGGCGCCAAAAACTTGATAGGCTTTTTCTGCGCACTATAATTTAATCCCCAAGTATGAAGGATATCAATTGTAGCAGTAAGTGACCAAGTTAAATTATCGAACCCAAGGGACAGCTAACTATTTATTTTCTAATTATACTAGCTTAATCAGAATAAGGTAACCGATTTTCAATGTTTTGTTGCGAATTAACTAAAATACTTAAATAATAAATTGCAGAATAATTAAAAGCAATAAAATAAAATAAAAGCAAGTTTCTAATCAAGAGATAACGAACAGTTCTAAGGTATCAGGTAGAGACCAATTAATTTGGGTTATTAAACTTACGATTGTTCATTCATGCAGTTTCACTGAAAATACACCACATATCCCTGTTATCCCACCGAATATGATTCGATTCTAAGCTAACAGTATACTCTGGTTTAAATCCTAAGGTGCGCAAATATTACCAAGTCTTATTCCTAGATACTAATCAAAGCAAGCAACAATACCTCCGGATGGTAAGCCCGACTAACAAGATATTTTCTGGAATTACTACAAGGTTCTATTCACTTCCTACTTGATTGTCTAATTGCATTGTTCCACTGAACTAATCAAGCATTTGACATACCAGTTCATGAAATTAAAGTGCTTATAGCGGAGCTACTCTAATCCCTAACAGATAGACAATACCAATCATGAACGCACACAAGCTAACACAATAATCTAAGCATTATAGCGGATGTCATGAATATATTATGAAGACGTTACGAAGCAAATTAACATGTCTTAATAAAATAAGTAAAATCAAAAGCTCAACTGCATAAAATCCCAATCTTTGGTCTAAATCCCCAAATCAATTAAATCAATCCATCAAACCCTAGAACTGGATATAAAATTAGCCCATGAGGTCACAAGCAACACTCATGGCTAAGCAATTCATAACAATAATCAAAGTAATAGAAAGGAATAGATAGGAATGGTGAAACCCTAGTGTAGGAGCAATCTCACGTTCCTTCTCCGTCTCTTCAATTGCTTGATTTTCCCTTAATTAGCACTTGAAACCCTTGTGGAATTGGATGGAGGATGAAATCAGGTTGTAAATCTGATATGGAGGTGTTGGAGGTGTGAATTGATGATGGATTATGGATGGGTTCTCTCCAATTTGGGTCTTGATCTCCCTAATTGTTTCTAGGACTGATGTAGGGCTTTTTCGCGATCGAAACTGCTTCAGAATCGCGATTTGAGGGTATATATACACTGCTGCATCGAACAGGCCCCGTCTGGGCCCTGAACTGGGCCGCTCGGCACCTTGCTCAAGCCGAGCTGATGGCCGAGCAGCCCCCAAACCTGCCGAGCAGCATATGGGTGAAACGGGAACGTCGTGTAGGCTCTGAGGACATCCCACTCGGCTGGAAATTCGCAAAATGTTGGTCCCGCTCGATCCGAGCGGCCTCCCGAGCTGCGGAGACTGCACTACGCGACTTCACCGTTTTGAGCATAACTTCTTCATACAGATTCCAATTTGAATGATTTTTGCGCTCACGTGTTCCTATTTTCCTTGGCTTTCTATCCATATAAAGAAATCTGAGAAACTCCAACATTTTAATATGTAAAAAGTCATGAAACGTGGCTGCTCGGTACAGCATGTGCGACGTTAGCACTTTGATCATAACTTTCTCGTTTGGAATCCAATTGGGGTGTTCTTTATGTCAAAATGACTCTCTCTTCTGTGGCTTTCCAACCATATATGAAATGATCAATTTGGACTTCTAAAAAAATACAGAAAACTTGTGCGACATGGACTATATTTTTCAGCATTCCTTCTCACTTTCACTCCTCATTCCAACTTTGAACTTTTGATCATGTTTTACCCTTCAAAACTCAACAAAACACCTTAGTAGCATCAAAATCATGTAAATACTCAAATGTACACAATTCCATGCAAAAATAATAACTTTCCTAAGCAAAACGGTGTAATGTGCATATGTAAAATGCGTGAAATTCAACTCTCAACAATAGTACTATCCTGTATATTTTGTGTGTACTGTTCACTGGCAGTGGAAGTGTATACTTGAGGTATGATATTGATCTAACAATCTGTGTTTTTCCATTTGGGAGTTTTTATAGGATTATATACGTGTGTTTATTCGAAGAGTGGAAGAAACGTTTCCATCGCTTTGAATCTGTTTTTGTAAATCACTTTTTTCAAGTTAGTGATATTTTTTCCATGAGCCCGTTACAAACTTATTTATAAGTTTGCAGAAAGATTGAGTAATTCCGTGTGTTAAGTCTTTCGCTGTGAAAACTTGCATATTCATATTCAAGTTTCATTCTGATAAGAGTCGGTGTTGTACGAAGTGTTACAACACTAAGGATAATATCACTGACGTAAACACACTTACACCATGTGGACCCGATAAGTGGAATCTGAGCCAACACTTAATGGTACTAAGTCTTGATTCCTGGTGTTAAGTGTTGAAGTGTCATGGATTACTCTGCTTGATCGATCAACCATCCTCTCATACTTGATGGAACCAATCATGCCTTGTGGAAGAGTCGAATGAGGAGTCACATCAAGTACATGGATGAACGTGCTTGGAAAGCCATTCTGGCAGGATGGATGATCATAGTTATTTTCACCTAGATTTTAGTGTCTTTATTTGTGTATTTTCGGATATTTTTAATCGTATTTGTGTTAATTTTGGTGGAGTTATTGTTACTTTGAGGAATATGATATAAATTGATAGAATTCTGTAAATGAGCTTAAATATATGTAAAACAGGTCAAGAAATGGACAAAAATGGAGTCGGGAGCTGAAACAAAGAAGCTAGACAGGACTCGACCACACTCGAGTCGAGCTCTAAAGCTCGAGTCGAGCTTCGTGGTCGAGCTCAGGCCATGCTCCGAACACAGGCCTGCAACAGGAGACCGTGTGTGGGCATTAAAAAATGATACACGCCCATGAGCAAGGCCGTGTGCGGAACACGGGTCAAGCTCTGTCAACATATAGTAACACGCCGAGAAATATGCAGGAACTCGAGTCGAGCTCTGTAGCTCGAGTCAAGTTGTGTACGAATCCTGTGTAATTTTCATAATGTTCTGGAAGCTTCTAGAAGGTCCATAAGTGATATAAAAGGATAATGTATGCGAAAATTCAGGAAAGATCAGATTCACAGCAGTTACACACACTCCACACCACATTTCCTCACACACTAGATCCATAATCCATCTCCACCCATTAGATCCATCCAAATTCCAATTTGATCTCCATATTCAGTCCATAAATCCATCACTCCATCCATCCATCCACCATTTGAGAAGAGAAAAGCTTCAAGGATTGAAGAAGTTAGCATATTGAAGAGAAGGAAGTTTTCTCCATGAAGGGAAAGCAAATCTACTTTTCATTTGTTGATTTTCTATTTATTTTGGCTCAAATGGAGCAGAGTATGTTTTGTAATGGTTTAAACACCATGTTTAGTGGCTAGTCCTATAGTAGGGCAAATCATATGATTGGTTAAGGTGAAGAGTTAGATATGTAGAACTTGAGTAATGATTTGAATTGATTTGTGGATTTCTTTTTATGATATATCAATCATGTTTCATTTCAATGTTTGTGTGATTAAATTCTCTATTCATAGTATTAGGATGGTCATTCCAATGTTGTGAGTGGATGTTTAATTGAATCATATATTGAATTGTGCATGTATGTTAGTATAAGGGGAGGTAAGCCATACCCTCCTTAGGCTTAGAACATTCATAGAGGGACACTTAAGTAATTGAGTGAAAAGAACTAACTTATGATCATAGTACCTTAAGGGAATTGAGAGTAAGATAATCTTAGGAGATTTAGACTTGTAAAAGAGTCGAGAACCTAGTTGCTTTGGCCATAGGGACTAGGGGTGAAATTGTGATTGCTTTTAATTCACAAGTTAATGAAAATTACCATCAAGTGTTTTGCATATCTAGCTCAAGTCTTAACCATGAGTATGATTAGCCTTGCTCTCTTCTCAAGTGAATTCTACCTCCATTCCATTAATCAATTGCGTGTTGTTTGATCCATTACTTGTTTAATTCAAGTTCTTAGTTAATTGATTAGAATAATTAGTAGCTTAAACAATCAAACCTTCAATCTATCATCCTTACAAAGCACAAATCAATGGAAAATCCGGATACAAGCCTAAGTTTACTTTCCCTTGGGATTACATACTTATAAATTTTGTTGCTTGGTCACACGTGTACAACAACGATAGAGTCTCTTACTCTAAAAATATTTTACTAGAAATGCGACTAAGAACATGGCTCCGTTGCCGGGGAAATGTTAAACATTTGGCTATAACGAGTTTGAAGTTGATTAGTTTTGATAAGGATTTATTTTATTTTTTATTTGTTTACTTGTCTTGGTTGATTTGGGAGCTAACTTGGAACTTCTTGTATGTACATGCAAACACGTTCAAGGTCTCAATCTATTGAATATTTGAACTTGGAATTAGAAGCTACCTTAAGAAGACAAAGACGAGGAGTGTTAGAGCCTACGGAGAAAAGTATGGAAAAAGTAAGGGATAATGCAAACATGGTTGATAAAGAAGGCAATATGAGGAATTTTCATGGAGTTGATAATGCTAGAGTAGGTTATAATAATCCAGAATTTGTGCCACAAGTGTATGTTCAACAAATGCACTTGCAAAACCAACAAATGCAAGCTATTATTCAAAACTTGATGTCACAATAAGAAACAAGGAATAACCCTCCAGCAGTGCAAAACCAATCCCGTGAAAATGGACATAATGGAGGTGGAATGAACATTCGAGATCATTTCCAACCTCAGTTTGGGAATTATGCGATGGGGTCGCCATTAAATGTTAATAATTTTGAGATCAAGACGGGATTGATCAACATGGTACAAGCAAATCAATTTGGTGGTGGTGCTATGAAGGATCCGAATGCTCACTTAGCTCAATTTATGGAGTTAGCCAACAAGCTAAAGATAAATGGGGTGAGTTAGGATGTTGTTAAAATGAAGCTTTTCTCGTTTTCATTACGAGATAGAGCTAAGACTTGGTATCATACTCTACCACCGGGATCTTATACCAGATGGAGAGAATTGGCACAAAGATTTTTGAGCAAGTATTTTCCCTCTTCAAAGATGTTGCATCTCAAAGGGCAAATTTTTCAATTCAAGCAAATGCCACTTGAGACATTTAGTGAAGCATGGGACCGATTCAAAGAGATGCTAAGGAAGTGTCCACAACATGGATTCCCTGAAGAACAACAAATTGGATTTTTCTATGCCGGTTTATACGGAAGTGAGAGGATGTTTATTAATGCTTCGACGGGATGTTCGATTTTGGGACAAACTCCGGAAAGAGCAATTACCATATTGGAGGAAGTAGCTTTGAATACGGGTCAATGACCCATGGATCATGCACGGGGAATATATAATAGGGAGAAAATTACTAAGATGGAAGAAGTGTGCTTGCAACAAGTGAAAAAGGTAGAAATGCCTAAGGAAGATATGACCGACAAGGCGATCACGGAGATATTAAAGAGGATGAATGCTAATATGCAAGTGTCTCCAAATTCGACACCTATGGTGATTCAACAAGTGCTTGCAAGTCCTCAACAAGGTATGTCAAAGCCTTTGATGAATCAACAAGTGTTTCCTAATCCTTAGCAAGGCATAACGATGCCTAATGTGGGTCAATCTTCTCAAAGTTGTCAAATGCCTACATCTATACCTCAACAAGGTATGCCCTCTAATTTTGGAATGCAAGATGTATGGTGTCCACCGGAGATGACACTTGAGAAAGTTGCCTTCATGCAAGGAAGGAACTTCCAAGGAAATTATGGTGGAAATTTTGAAAATCATGGAGGAGAATATCCACAAAGGCAAGGAGGATGGGGCCAAGGAAACTTTCAAGGGAATTTTAATCAACCTCGTAGGTATGAGAACTTATCTTATGGAAATTAAAGGAATGCCCTTACACTCCCACCGGGAATCAATCCGGGAGAGAAATCTTCTAATGATGAAGGGAAGCCTACGGTAGAGGACCAAGTTGCTAAAATGTTTGAATTCATGAAGGAAGATAAAGAAGAAAGAAGGCAAAGAGATGAGGTGAATGATAAAAGAATCAAAGCCTTGGAGACACAAATGAGTCAAATGGCAACCGAGTAAGGTGAAATGCATCGAAAGGGTAAGTTTCCTTCTACTACTATCACTAATCCTAAGGAGCAATGTTTGTATGTTACTGTTTGTAACATGGAAAGTAAGGTTGAGAAAGGGTTGGTGGAAACAACAAATATTGTTCCAAAGGTTGAAGAAGTAGTTTGTGATGAAGTCATGTCTAAAGTGGAGGAGGTAGTTGATATTGAGGATGAGTTGTCTTTTGATGATGAGAAGATAATTGGTGAATTTTTGTCGTTGTTGGATGATGAAAGTAATTGTGATGAAAAGGTGATGTTGAAACAAGATCATGACATTATTGAAGTTGAAGCTTCATCAAAGGTTGAACACCCCGGTAAATGTGTTCTTACTTGTAAATTTGAAAATGGGGGATATTTTAATGCTATATGTGATCTTGGTTCAAGCATTAATGTATGCCTTTGGAAATTTTTGAATAACTTGGCATTGGGAGGTTAAAGGAAATGGATGTGGAAATTGGAATAATGGATGGTTCAATGATAAAGCCTCATGGAGTTGTGGAGGATATGCTTGTGAAAATAGAGGATTTTGTCTTTCCGGTGGATTTTATGATAGTTGAGAAGCAAACGGATCCTTTAATCCCATTGATTTTTGGAAGACCATTTTTGGCAACCGGGAGAGCAAAATTTGACATGGATAGGAAGGAACTCATACTCCGATCAAATGAAAAAGAATTGGTGTTAGCAAGCAAGAATTTGAAAGGGGGAGATCTTCATTTGAAGCCACCCATTAAGCCTCCGGATGATCAAGATCGAGTGGTAAGTGAAATTTTAAAAGATGAAGACTTAACTAACTCTTTACTTGAATTTGCAGAAAATTTTTCTTTAAAAAGGAACAAGCTTGGAGGAAATCCACAAGTTGATTGGAAGATTGATAAAGGGCCTCCGGGATTTGAAAACGTGAGAAAAAGAGACAATGAAGTAAGTTCAAGTGTTAGAGGAGCAAGAAGTGTTGATAAGAAGGTTGTTAAGGAGATGTTTAAAGTGAAGATGAGGCCCGATGGGGTCTTGAATTTCTCCGATTGTTAAGAGCTTCAATGCGTCTAGCTCGACGACGTTAAATCGAGCGCTTGATGGGAGGCAACCCATTTTGTTAGTTTGCTTGTTTAGTTGTATAATTCTTGTATTTTTTGTGGGTAGGTGGAATGTGCTCATGGAGAAAATACTTATGGAGGAGACGAGATGTGCTAGATTTGGAATGAAGATGTATGTTGCACCATTCTTTACAAACTTAAATTTAACACTTGTGTTAATTTAAGTTTGGGGGGAGAGTGTGTGGTGACCATACTTGAATGTTGGAATGCACATACGTCTTCACAAGGTAATTTTATGATGATCAATGGTGGAAACTACAAGGGTGAGACTTACCACTTTTTGCAAACTTAATTCTTAACTTGGTTCGATTTAAGTTTGGGGGGATAGTGCATAGTGTGTCTTACCACTTGTGTATGCTTGATGGGTGATTATCTTGATTGTCTTGTGTAAAATTGGTCAATTTTAAATTTTTTTCTCAAGAGTTTGGTTCGTTTTGGTTTGTTTGGTGGTGTCTAAGTGCATGCTAGTCCATTAATTGGTCATAGATGTGGAAATAATTGATTTTGATGAGTTTTTGAACATATATAAGTTGCATCGGAAGCAAACAAGCAGGGAAAAATAGGGTTCAGAGTTCGAAAAAATACGGAAATAGGGTACAAAGCTCGACCCCTGTTCAGGACTCGGGCCTGTACACAAGGCCGAGCTCCGATATCAGAAGCAGCAGCACGCCCAATTGGAGGCCGAGTTCAAAACACGACACGAGTTCTGTAAGGAACTCTAGTCGAGCTACATAGCTCGGGTCGAGCGGATCGCGAAAAGTCAGATTAAAAATGCGATTTCAGGCTCATTTCTGCAGAACCATACAGTTCGAAGCTCGCGTCGTGCCCAGTTCTTCCGTACAACCTTCGAAATCCTTCTCAATCCTTCAAAACTCATATGAATTGGTTAGTGTAGTGTCTATTCTTCGCTTTAATCCATCCACATCTCCCCAAAAGTTCGAATTCTCCACAGTTTTGTAAGGTATGAACTCTCTACCCTAATACTTTGAATTGGAGTATAATTCTTTAAATTAAAGCATGGGCTTTGATTGTTATGATGATTAGAGCGTGGGTATGAAGTTTTAAATTTGAAATTACAACATGAGTTTGTGAATTGATTGCTTATTTGAATTAGGGTTCATGAATGTAAAATTGGGGAAAGTTGTGAAATGCATAAATTGGGTTGATTTGTGTACTCTAAGTGATGAATTGGTATGAGAATGAAGTGGAAATTGCTAACTTGAGTTGGGATGAAAAGTGAATTGGTGAAATTTTGATTTTAGAGTTCAAGTTAGGGTTCATGGAAGCAAAAATTGGGGATTTTTGGTAATTGAGCATAATTGATTGAACTAAAGTATAGGTTTGAAATTGATGCATGAATGATGATTGAAGGGTGAGATTTAGCATGATTTATGTGAGTTGAGCTTACGAAGTTGCAAGTTGAATATATGCATACCATGTCTTGCAATTAAATGGTTATTTGGTGTGAATTGAAGTCAAGAATTTGATTAGATGGGTGCATAATGATCATTTGTTGATTGGATAGGAATTTTTGAAGTCATGAGGTTGCATTATTGATGATAAGTGATGCTTATTAGAACTGTGAAGTGTGAGCTTACATTATAAAGTTGTTAATCTCTTGTAAATGAAAAATACTTGTTGGTATTATTTGGCCCTACCATAAGCTTAATGGATTAAAATTGCAAAATAATGCATTCAAGTTTTGAATTAATTGTGAATTTTTGTGATGTAGATGGCTAGAAGAGAAAGATGACAAGACTTCATTGTACTTAATGAAGAGGAGCTGGCACTTTGTGATGCAAATCTAAGTATAGAAGGGTTTCATCCATTTGATATGGATGTGGACTTGGTGGATGAGTGGCCAAAGTACGCTTCAAGGTGGGAGGTAATTTGCCCAAAAATTCATGCTACGAGGTTCCAAGATCATCAAACTATGGTTGACTTAGGATTAGAGCATGACTTGAGGGACATGTTTCGTAATGTCCATATGGAGAATTTCTTTGACAAGAGGCCACCCACATACCGAAGCCTCACAGTGGAATTCTTGAGTACGCTAGAGGTCCTGAAGAATCACAATGAATATCCTACTTCCATCAAGTTCCAGCTAGAAGATGAGTGGCATGAATGTGAAACTCCTTATCTGAATGAATATTTTGGATGCCCCAGAGATGAGGAAAGAGTCATCTATTCATATGTGGAGAGATACAATAAAAAGCGGTGGTGGCGCAGATTGATTAATAATGGAGCTGAGCAACAGTTAGAGTATCGAACTAGCTCGTCTAAAGGAACAGCTATACGGAACCCAGTTATGATGTACTTGGAAAAGATTTTGTCGAACACCATGTTCGGGAGATCGGAGAGTGATTCCGTAGTAGAGAGAGAGCTACATATGATGTATTGTCTGTATCATGGGAAAGAGTTCAATATGGCTGCAGAATTCATCCAACATGCAGAGAGGATAGCTAAGAGATGAGCTCATCAGCGAGTAATGATTGGAGGTATGATTACCATGATAGCTGAGGGGCTCGCAGTTGATTTTGGTGAGAGAACTCTGATGGTGAGTGAGGGATTGAATGCTCATGCACTAATAAGGATGGGTTTCTTAGCACGTGTTGGAGATAGGTATTGTTTTAAGCAAGATCGAGGCAGTCCATTCCCTCTTCCTACTCCTGTTTTGACAACGTTCTTCGATCGTAGAGCAGCTAAAAATTTGAGCATGGCTAGTGCTCAACACTCGGAGGTAGTGTGAGCATTCTATCGAGCCAACCGTGAAGGTGTTGAAGAAGTGCTACGAGGAATGGAAAATGTAGCAGATGCAGAGTTAGAGAAGCTTAGAGCCGAGGGTGAGCCTATGGATTTAGGAGATGAAGAAGAAGAGCATCAGGTGGAGTTCGAGGAGCACGCTCCAGAGCTGCCACACTTTGAGGAGGCACAGATGGGAGGTCACGGAGATCAGTTTAGATGGAACATCCTCGAGGGTGATGTTCGTGATATTAGACAGGCTCAGCATGAGCATGGGATACAGATTTGAGATCTCCAGGCTAGACAGTTCAGGATGGATCATAACTTTGAAGAAGCTCATCGTCACATCAACCACATTGAGGAGATGAAGACCATGATATTCAACATGCAGTTTCCTGGAGCAAACCGTACCTACATGCCCTGGAATCCATATCAGCCACCTCCACATCCGGAGCCATGAAGGGAGTACTTTTGGTGCTAGGCACTTTCATTAGTTCGTTTAGCTATGAGTAGACATTTGATTTTATATTGATGGATTGATTGTACTTTAGATGTTTTGTATTTTGGGAGGTTTACTTTTGGATTTTATTTTCAGTTTTATACGATTTTCTTTTAGTTATTTTGGTATTTTGGTTTTATTTTTTTCATTGTTTGGATGCGATGGGAATTTGATCTTTATTGTTATGGATGTGATTTGATGTGTTGATATTTTTGATGGATGATTTGATTTATGCATGTTATATGTATTTATATAGTTTGTTGATTCTTTGATTAGTATGTGATGTTTGTTGCTATTTTATTTCTTGTATAGATATGGTTTGGTGGTATGTTTTGGGAAGGAGAGAGTCATTTTTTAATATGAGCTATGATGCATTGTATGTGATGAGTGATGACAAGCATTATTAATGGTTTCTACTTGTTGAAATTGTGACATGGATTAAATAACTTGTTCAATTTTGAGAAGCATGAAAGGTAATTAGGTTTCTTTTGGTCCAAGCAAAAGCTTGTGAGACTTGAGCCTCAACCGTGCCTCCATGATTAATTCTTGATGAGAGGACCGGTTGAACTTAGATAAACTAGAACTTGCTCATGGACTATAGGAACGAAGCCCGAATGGTTGAAATTTGTGAAATGATCTTAGGCCATCCTTGATAAGTGAGTCATAGCCATAAATTTCCTTACCAAAAACATCATCCCTAGTAAGCCACTTTGAGCCTATAAGCCTATTTCTTTATGATTTAAGCACAATACAAGCCTTTAAAACCCACGTTGGCCTTATATATATAACCTAAGTGTGGGTGATTGAGGAGATGATGGTTTACAAGGTTTGATGTGAGAATTGTGCTAGAAAAGAAAGGAAGTGGTAAACAAGCAAGAAAAGGATGAGAAGAGCTCAAGTAAAAATGTACATGCGACCTAAAAATAAGAAAAAGGAGCAAATCAACAAAAATGTGCTCATGAAGTTCAAAGGTTGAAGGATAGGAAGCATGCAAATCAAAAGGAGCTTGAGAAATCCAAGGAATGATAATGATTAGTGCTTTTGATTAAAGAAGAAATTAAAGGAAGCTTGAAAGTGAAGAAGTTGAAGAAATGAATCATCTCTTCAATTACTTACACTTGAATAGTCACTATTATCCAAAGTTTCCTACCCTACCAAAGAGCTTAAACATTACATCCTAATTTAAAGACCTCTTTGATCACTTTTTGAAACTAGGGTGGCTTGAGAGCATAGTCCATGAGCAAGCCTATGGTAAGTCTGTTTTAACCGATTGATGAGTGATGATAAAAACCTTATCATAAAGAGTGTTGAGTGAAAACTATAATCTATGAGAGGCTTGGATTGAAAGGGATTTGAGTACTCTATTGTCATTCTTAAGATTGAACTTGTTAATCTTTCATTTTATAAGTTTGATGATGTAGGGATACTTAATGTGATTTTGTAGTCCTTATTACTTGTGATGTGTTGTGTTTTATGTTCGTTAGGTGTTTTCCTAGGTGAAAATTACTCCTCTTGTTTTCATTTTTCATTGTTCGAGGATGAACAATACCTTAAGTTTGGGGGGTTGATCGTAGTAATTTTCACCAAGATTTTAGTGTCTTTATTTGTGAATTTTTGAATATTTTTATCCGTATTTATGTTAATTTTGGTGGAGTTATTGTTACTTTGAAGATTATGGTATAAATTGATAGAATTGTGTAAATGAGCTTAAATATATGTAAAACAGGTCAAGAAATGGATAAAAATAGAGTCGGGAGTTGAAACGAAGAAGCTGGACAGGACTCGACCACACTCGAGTCGAGTTTTAAAGCTCGAATCGAGCTGCGTGGTCGAGCTCGGGCTGTGCTCCTCACACGGGCATGTAACATAAGGCCGTGTGCGGGCGTCAGAAAATACTACACGCCCATGAGCGAGGCCGTGCGTGGAACACGGGTCGAGCTCCGTCAACACATAGTAACATGCCGAGAAATGTGCAGGAACTCGAGTCGAGCTCTGCAGCTCGAGTTGAGTTGTGTACGAATCCTGTGTAATTTTCAGAATATTTCGGAAGCTTCTAGAAGGTCCATTAGTGATATAAAAGGATGATGTGTGCGAAAATTTAGGGGAGATCAGATTCATAGCAGTAACACACACTCCACACCATATTTCCTCTCACACTAGATCCATAATCCATCTTCATGTTGGATTGTATACTAAAAGTCTAGCTTTAGTATGAACAATGTCATAACAATATTTGAATTGAGAATCATTGATCAAATGATTGCATCTTATAATTTATCTATATGCATGATGCAATAGTCCACTTACTTTATATTGTAGATAATATGTTGTGCGACAACACGCGGAAGATCATATTATCGGTTTCCTTATAAAGTATAAACTGATGCTCACAACTGAGATAGACGGGGACTCTCTATCGGTATGGTTGTAGTGTGGTTTGGTATTAGCTTGTCTTGGCTACAGAATCACATTAGTGCACTTGTGTGTATTGAGTAGGACCGCTTGAGATCGTTCTTCTTATACTGACTATATAGTAGAACTTGATCTCTGTTATTATGGAAGTTCGTGCTCTTAATCCCTATACAATAACCTCGACACGTAGGGCAGTATGTATTTCTTTGATTCATCAATAGGTGAGATTTATAAGTATTAAATCAACAGACTCGGTGAGTTGGGAAGTAGTGATGTATCTATGGTGTGCTGTTGATTGTAGAAGGAATCCATGTCCTGTTGGATTGTATACTAAAAGTCTAGCTTTAGTATGAACAATGTTATAACAATATTTGAAATGAGAATCATTTATCAAATGATTGCATCTTATAATTTATTTTATATGTATGATGCAATAGTCCATTTACTTTATACTGTAGATAATATGTTGTGCGACAACACGCAGAAGATCATATTATCGATTTCCTTATAAAGTATAAACAGATGCTCACAACTGAGATAGACGGGGACTCTCTATCGGTATAGTTGTAGTGTGGTTTGGTATTAGCTTGTCTTGGCTATAGAATCACATTAGTGCACTTGTGTGTATTGAGCAGGACCGCTTGAGATCGTTCGACTTATACTGACTTATAGAAGAACTTGATCTCTGTTATTATGGATGTCCGTGCTCTTAATCCCTATACAATAACCTCGACACGTAGGGCAGTATGTATTTATTTGATTCATCAATGGGTGAGATTTATAAGTATTAAATCAACAAACTCGGTGAGTTGGGAAGTAGTGCTGCATCTATGGTGTGCTGTTGATTGTAGAAGGAATCCATGTCCGACATAGGTTGATGATGTCCCCTTGAGGAGCTCATAAGGTTTATCATGTAAATCTTGCAAGTGGATTAATTTCCGGCATGATAAAAAGGTTGAGTGGTACTACTCTTGGATGAGATATTAATTAATTTGAGTTGTCAGTAACTTAATTAATTAATGGTCATTGTATATCTTAAACATGGGGAGACTGTCGGGCTTATAATAAGAAGGAGCCCAGAACATAATTTTGGGATTGGACGGGTAGTGCAGTAATAATATTTTAGTGGACTATATTATTATTATTGTATTTAATTAAAAGCTTTGGGCTAAGCTTGGTTAATTAAATTCAATTGAGGCCCAGCCCAATTTCTCCTCCTGGTCCCTGCTGTAGCCCAATATATATAGTCATCTCAGCTTCTGGAAACCTAACTTCCTGCGCCTCTTTTGACGTGAGTTAGAGAGAAGCAGATTGAGAGAACTCTGGGGATTGTTGACCACCCAACACCAGAGTTGACTTGGGACATACAGCAGAAGATCAAGAGGTGTTCTTCTGCAGTAATTCAGACTCTACATCAACCCTGAAGTACGGTAAACACATTTTTGCTTCCGCTGATTTTGTTTGCCTGTCAATCCTAACGGATCACGTTGAACCGCACGATCCAATTGCCCAACATGTCCGTCATAGGTTGATGATGTCTCCTTGAGGAGCTCATAAGGTTTATCATGTAAATCTTGCAAGTGGATTAATTTCCGGCATGATAATAAGGTTGAGTGGTACTACTCTCGGATGAGATATTAATTAATTTGAGTTGTCAGTAACTTAATTAATTAATGGACATTGAATATCTTAAACATGGGGAGACTATCGGGCTTATAATAAGAATGAGCCCAGAACATAATTTTGGGATTGGACGGGTAGTGCAGTAATAATATTTTAGTGGACTATATTATTATTATTGGATTTAATTAAAAGCTTTGGGCTAAGCTTGGTTAATTAAATTCAATTGAGGCCCAGCCCAATTTCTCCTCCTGGTCCCTGCTGTAGCCCAATATATAAGTGAACTCAGCTTCCTGGAACCCTTAGATCATTCCTGCGCCTCTTTTGGTGAGAGAAGGGAAGAGAAGCAGATTGAGAGATCCTGCAGACTGTTGCCCACACAACAGCAGGATCACACTTGGGACATACAGCAGAAGATCGAGAGGTGGTTCTCTACAACGATCAACCTCTACACCAACCCAGAAGTACGGTAAACAGTTTATTAATCGCTTCCGCTAATTGTTTGCCTGGAAACCTAACGATCACGTTTGAACCACACGATCCAATTGCCAACAATTGGTATCAGAGCGTTGGTTTCGTGGTGAGACGTGAGACGTTGGTTAGGGTTATTGTGATTATATGATTATGTGAATGATCTAGATGTGATCACAATTTTTTTTTCTTCCTTCTCGTGTTTCAATTATCAATAGAAAGCATGATATAAGGGTTTGTATAATTTTGCTTATTCATGAAACCCTGTCTATTGCTGTGTGTTCTTGTTACTGTTTATACGAGTGACTCACACTCACACACACGATTGTTACATCTCTGTAAAACGACGATGAGAGGATGATCTACAATCCTGATCGTCAATGGGCTGAACGATCGGTTG
Organism: Pogostemon cablin; assembly: GCA_023678885.1. Taxonomy (NCBI): domain Eukaryota; kingdom Viridiplantae; phylum Streptophyta; class Magnoliopsida; order Lamiales; family Lamiaceae; genus Pogostemon; species Pogostemon cablin. The sequence continues at coordinate 20,488,535 of CM042997.1, read as the reverse complement.
ATGGGAGAACACGCTCAACCCAACTGGTGAAAATCGCGTGCGGGTTCAACGCTGCACGCCCATACCAAACGACGACGGCTGAGTGAGAAATGGCAGTGCCAACCCGCTGGATTTGCGGCGCTGTCGGAAGTCTGGCAGTATGTCACAAGAAGATTGTCGAAGGCTGCAGATTAAAGGGAAAGTTCAGGGCTGTCGGTTGTTGGAATCGATAGCTGGAGACTCTACAGTCTGCGCCGGGGGCGATTGGACTTTGTCGGATCTGCAGATTGGCGTGGCTGGTTGATGACGACGGCGAGGCTTGATGTGGAGCGGTACCTTCAGACCGGCGTTCAGGCTTGTTCTCGAGCGGTCAGGAGGCAGATCCAGTCGAATCGGGCAAGATCGACACAGATCCGATGCGCTTTTTTGTTGTCAAGAGGCTGCAAGTGTCGGCAGCTGTCGGAGCGGCTGCAGGTCACGGCTGATGCAGATGCGGCGTCGGAGACAGCGGGGCGCAACTGGGAGCTTCACGGCGGCCAGCTGGAAGCGCATCTCCGGTGGCTGGCAGCACGATTGCCGAGGGCAGCGGCGCCGGCTATACGTTGCGCGACTGGTGCGGGCGGATCTAGATCACCGTGCGTCACTGGCGGCTGACGGGGACGATCGGCAGTGAGGGCAGGCGGCGACTGTGATTAGGGCAGCAAGTTTGGCTTGGGCTCTATTTTGCTGTTGGGCCTTTTAATATGTTGGGCCTTTTATTTTTATAAGGACTATTGGCCCAGATTATTCTTGTGGGGTTGCCTAATGGGCTCAATTTAATTGGTTTTGGGCTCCCTGTAAGACTGCTCATTTTTTAATTTAGTTTTGGGCTGTTGGACCTAATTTTAATTAAAATGGTTATGGGCTGCTGGGCTGTATTTAATTAATTGTGGGTTATGGGCCAAGCATGATAAATTAGTTGTTTATTAATAAGGCTAATTTTTTGCTAGTGGGCTTGGTGGATTTAATTTGGTTTTGGGCTAAGATTATGGGTCATGGACAATGGGCTTGATTAATTAATTTAGTCTGCTGCTCATTTTGTGCTTATTTGTTGATCTTGGGCCCAAATTAATTGATCCACTATTTATGCAATTAATTAATGTTATATAACTGATTAATTGATTTAATTGTCAATTATTGTTGTATATGTGATAGGCATGCTCTATGTGATTTATTTACTTAAATTGCTGTTAATAGAAGCATGCTAAGTTGTATATTTTATTTCTGAATATTATATGCATGTTAAAAACCCTCGGTGTTAAATAACTAAGTGGGAGAGGGGATTGGTAATAAATTCCCACGGCCTCCATTATTGGTTTGTAAGTGATGTGAGTAAACTTGCGCGTTGGCATTAGAGCCTTCCTCCCTAACGGATGAGTTTATTCACGGATCACTGGTACAAACTTCTTTAAATAATTATTGTTTGTAATGTGATGCATATGGACTTGCGCGTTGGCTATAGTGCCTTCCTCCCTAACGGATGAGCTTATATGCGGTTCACTAGTACAAACTTATATAATTGATGGTTGTAGAAAGTTATCTGAGCGCGTGTGTACTTCTCCAACAGTAAGGCACACAAGCTTGGGCAGCGGACTTGGGATCAAATAATGGTGTACACTTAGATGTGAATAATTAGTATCCTCCCCAACGGAGTCACTGCTATTATTTACATGGCTAAAGAGGAACCGACTATTAATTATTTTGTCATAAAGTTAGGTTGACAAATGAAATTAATGGCTAAAACCTTCTCTTGTAAATGTTCGGGTTTGTAAACGTCCACCCTAACGTGGCTTGCAGACTCACGGTGCTTGAGATGTCGGTGAATTTTATTTTTATATTGTTTTGAGGGAAACAATATAAAAGGATAAAATTCGAAGATTTGATCGGAAATATTTATTTGTGATTCTCTGAATTTCGAATGGTTTTATTTCACTAATTGTTAACTATAAGACATTATACTTACTTGTCCAAATTAAATGATTAGAAAAGAATCTTGGTTTTGAAAATTACTGCTTAAGAAAATACATGTGTATTCTCACAAAGGACATCTCATGATGCCTATTAAAGTCTCTAGTGAAGAGATGAGAGGTTCATAGAAATATGATGATCTCATGTAACTCTTCGGATACTTGAGTAAATTAAAAAGGCAGAAGATCATGGTTAAATTGATGAATGAATTGGAAGAGCTTGGAATAGAAATTGAAAGGGAAACCTAAATCAATTTATTCTTCACAATTTGCCTGGATGTTTTGAGCAAGTTCTACCTGAAATACGAAAGGTTGTATATGGTGGGAAACTTCTAACAAAACATGTGGCAAAAGAAAGCCAATTTTCATGAACTGAACAAGGTTAATATCTTATTTACTAATGGTTTAAACATGATTAGTGATGGCATCTACTGACACGAAGTATGTAGATACTGGAATCACTAAATGTTTATCACTGAGTAAGGATAAGATTGTTAATAACATGGGTAAAACTACAAAGGTAGTGGCTATTGCAGTGGGAGTTGTTTATTTATCTCATGATAAGAATAAACGATTGATTATGAGAAATTGTCTTTACGTACGTTTCATAGAAAGAATTTAATTTCGGTTTCTATGCATTAACGGATGGATACTTCATTTCATTTAAATGACATGGTCATAGAAATGAGGAATGAGGCTATAATCCGTTAAAGTACGTTGGTGGATAATTTGGATACTCTTGAATCATGCACATCCCACAGATGCAATAAAAAGTAGTTAAATAATGCATCTTCTAATATAAGTAAGAGAAAGGAACCTTCGGAAATGAACTAAACATACATTTGGCGTCTATGACTAATTCATTTTACTTGAGTAGGATTCAAAAGTTGATAGCCGATAGACCGTAAGGTTTATCTGGAGTGGAAACTATCGGACTTGCGAGTCTTGCTTAGAAGTAAAAATGATTATCTGCCTTTTCAAGGCTGTGGGGTGTAGAGCCAAAGATATATATGTTGGAATTAGTTCATTCTGATTCAAGCGAACCTAATATTATCCAGGCGAGAGGTGGTTATGAATATTCGAAAATTATTCTGGAAACCAATATATTTATATGATGCACTGCATGTCTAAGTTCTTTGATTAATTCAAGAATTGTAAGGCTGGTACAGTGAAGCGTCATGGAAAATATATTAAGTCATTACGATTCAATCATGATGGCGAATACCTCTTGGGATAGTTAGGAGCTATTGATCAGAAGTTGAGATTAAATCTCAAGTTGACTACACCGGGTATGCCCCAGCTGAATGGTGTGGTGGGTAGAAGGTATTAGGCTCTTATGGTTATGATTAGATAGATGATGAATTATTTGGAATAATTAAATTCATTTTATGGATATACCCTAGATACAGTAATTCGTGAAACGTTTGTCTGTATATGGGATATTCTAGAAAAATGGATAGTGATTTATTTAGTCCAAAAGATCGAAGGGTAATTGTTAACACAATAACCAGATTTTTGAAAAAGGACTATGTAATAAATCACAAACCCATGTATAAGTTGTTCTAAAGGAAGTGAGAGGAAAACACTAAAGTATAAGTACCAAGTGTACAAGAGGATATACCACAAGGTAAACTGCAACGCGTGTCACGTCTGATACACAATTACATGTAGTGCCTTGTCGTAGTGGGAGGGTTATATGACAACCCATAAATATATGTTTTGGGAGAGTCGTAAGACTTGATCCCTAGTAAACATGGTATTGTCCCACGGATACGACGTAGCACTACAAGATTAAAATGTGGAATCTTAGTAAGTTGCAATGTATGTTGAAATAGAATCTACGGATTCTAAATTAAGTCTGGAACTTGAAGGATCACTAAAATGGTGTAAAAGCCATTGCAAGGGTCAAAGGAAATAAAAGAGGATCATATGGAAAGGTGAAAACCTTGGAAGCAAGGCTTGTTGCGAAAAAGTGTACTCAGAAAGAAATGGTTCGATTATGAGGAAACATGTTCGCTGGTAGCTATGCCTAAATTGATCCGGATTCTTTTATTGATTGCTGCTCATATTGAATTATGAGGAACAGCAAATAGATGTCAAGACAGCTTTCCTGATTGGAAGTCTTGAGGAAAACATCTATGTGAAGCAACCAGAGTAATTCATTGCAAAGTACTAATAGCATTTTGATAGTAAGCTTAAAATTGTCCAGCGATGGACTTAAAGCAAGCTTTAAGATCATGAAGCATCTGTTTTGATTAGGTAATCCAGTGGCATGGATTTAAATCAATGAGCGGATGAGTCTTGTGTGTTGTAAAGAGTGACGGAAACGTGGTGGTGTTTTTTGTACTATACGTAGATAGTATCTTGCTCATTGGAGACAATGAAAGAGTATTATCGGGCGTATGGGTATGGTTAATAAAGCGGTAGAGATGAAGGACTTAAGAAAGGCAAAATATATCCTTTTGATCACGGTAATACGGATCACAAGAAAGGATATTATGCTTATCTCAAGTTTCATAAAATGATACAGTCCATACTCGTTTAGCATGTAAATTTATCTATGTGAATGTGTCTTTGAGACACAAGAAGAAGATAAAGTAGATGAAAGCGGTTCCTTATGCTTCGGAGAATAAGGAAGCTTAATCTAAAGAATGCTATGAACGAAGTTGGATATCTGTGTTGCTGAACGCATGAACAGAAGGTATCAACGTAACCCGGAACAAGAATGATGAACTGTAGTAAGACATATATAAAGTGCCTGAGAAGGACTGGAAATTATATGTGGACTTACTGGACAGATTCACTGCTTCCTGTGGATTACGTAGATTCAGATTTTTTAGTCAGATTGGATGGCAGTAAATTCACCTCAAAGGTTATGTGTTTAATCTTAGGAAGAAGAGTCATAATGTGGAGGAGTGTTATATAGAAATATATTTCAGACTCCGGACTCCATCATGGAAAGATGATGAATTGGAGCCTATGAGGCAGCCAAAGCATCTATATGACTCTAGAGACTTCATTATGGACTTTGAAGTGTTTCTAAGTTTGCCCAAGGTAATCACAATTTACATTGATGATATTGGTGCAGTTGCAAACTTGAAGAAATCACAAGTCCATAAGGCAATTAAACACATGGAGCGCGAGTACCACCTGTTGCGAGAAATCGTATGATGAGGGGAAGGTTGTTGTCGCCTAGATTGCATCGGATGGTGACCTAGTAAACTATTTACAAGGACCTTAAGGCGAGAGCTTTTAATGGTTGTGTAGTGGTAGTAGGAATCAGATGTATGACAGAAGACATGACAGCATAGTCTTTTAGTATAAGTGGGAGATTGTTGGATTGTATACTAAAAGTCTAGCTTTAGTATGAACAATGTCATAACAATATTTGAATTGAGAATCATTGATCAAATGATTGCATCTTATAATTTATTTATATGCATGATGCAATAGTCCACTTACTTTATACTGTAGATAATATGTTGTGCGACAACACGCGGAAGATCATATTATCGGTTTCCTTATAAAGTATAAACAGATGCTCACAACTGAGATAGACGGGGACTCTCTATCGGTATGGTTGTAGTGTGGTTTGGTATTAGCTTGTCTTGGCTACAGAATCACATTAGTGCACTTGTGTGTATTGAGCAGGACCGCTTGAGATCGTTCTTCTTATACTGACTATATAGTAGAACTTGATCTCTGTTATTATGGAAGTTCGTGCTCTTAATCCCTATACAATAACCTCGACACGTAGGGCAGTATGTATTTCTTTGATTCATCAATGGGTGAGATTTATAAGTATTAAATCAACAAACTCGGTGAGTTGGGAAGTAGTGCTGTATCTATGGTGTGCTGTTGATTGTAGAAGGAATCCATGTCCGTCATAGGTTGATGATGTCCCCTTGAGGAGCTCATAAGGTTTATCATGTAAATCTTGCAAGTGGATTAATTTCCGGCATGATAATAAGGTTGAGTGGTACTACTCTCGGATGAGATATTAATTAATTTGAGTTGTCAGTAACTTAATTAATTAATGGACATTGAATATCTTAAACATGGGGAGACTATCGGGCTTATAATAAGAAGGAGCCCAAAACATAATTTTGGGATTGGACGGGTAGTGCAGTAATAATATTTTAGTAGACTATATTATTATTATTGGATTTAATTAAAAGCTTTGGGCTAAGCTTGGTTAATTAAATTCAATTGAGGCCCAGCCCAATTTCTCCTCCTGGTCCCTACTGTAGCCCAATATATAAGTGAACTCAGCTTCCTGGAACCCTTAGATCATTCCTGCGCCTCTTTTGGTGAGAGAAGGGAAGAGAAGCAGATTGAGAGATCCTGCAGACTGTTGCCCACACAACAGCAGGATCACACTTGGGACATACAGCAGAAGATCGAGAGGTGGTTCTCTGCAACGATCAACCTCTACACCAACCCAGAAGTACGGTAAACAGTTTATTAATCGCTTCCGCTAATTGTTTGCCTGGAAACCTAACGATCACGTTTGAACCACACGATCCAATTGCCAACACTTCATCCATTAGATCTATCCAAATTCCAATTTGATCTCCGCATTCAATTCATAAATCCATCACTCCATCCATCCATCCACCATTTGAGAAGAGAAAAGCTTCAAGGATTGAAGAAGTTAGCATATTGAAGAGAAGGAAGGTTTCTTCATGAAATGGAAGCCAATCTACTTTTCATTTGTTGATTTTCTTCTTATTTTTGCTCAAATGGAGCAAAGTATATTTTGTAATTATTTAAATACCATGTTTAGTGGCTAGTCCTATAGTAGGGCTAATCATATGATTGGTTAAGGTGAAGAGTTAGATATGTAGAAATTGAGTAATGATTTGAATTGATTTGTGGATTTCTTTTTATGATATATCAATCATGTTTCATTTCAATATTTGTGTGATTAAATTCTCTATTCATAGTATTAGAATGGTCATTCCAATGTTGTGAGTGGATGTTTAATTGAATCATATATTGAATTGTGCATGTATGTTAGTATAAGGGGAGATAAGCCATACCCTCCTTAGGTTTAGAACATTCATAGAGGGACATTTAAGTAATTGAGTGAAAAGAACCAACTTATGATCATAGTAGCTTAAGGGAATTGAGAGTAAGACAATCTTAGGAGATTTAAACTTGTAAAAGGGTTGAGAACCTAATTGCCTTGGCCATAGGGACTAGGGATAAAATTGTGATTGCTTTTAATCCACAAGTTAATGAAAATTACCATCAAGGATTTTGCATATCTAGCTCAAGTCTTAACCATGAGTATGATTAGCCTTGCTCTCTTCTCAAGTGAATTCTACCTCTATTCTATTAATCATTTGCATGTTGTTTGATCCATTACTTGTTTAATTCAAGTTCTTAGTTAATTGATTAGAATAATTAGTAGCTTAAACAATCAAACCTTCAATCTATCATCCTTACAAAGCACAAATCAATGGAAAATCCGGATACAAGCCTAAGTATACTTTCCCTTGGGACGACATACTTATAAATTTTATTGCTTGGTCACACGTGTACAACAACGATAGAGTCTCTTACTCTAAAAATATTTTACTAGAAATGCGACTATGAATAATGGATACCGCCCATAGTTCAAGACAGCGATAAAAATAAAATAATCAAGAATGAGCTTGAATGGACCACTGAGGAGAACAATCAGTCGATGCTGAACTACAGAGAACTCAATGCAATCAACTCATCGGTTGATACGGTGATGTTCAACCTGATCTATAACTGTACATCAGCAAAGGATGATTGGGAAAGACTCAATAGCACTGCGAAGAGTATGAAGTGTCAAAAGGGCAAAGGCGAGGATGTTGAACGCACAATTAAAGAGCTTGAGGATGAAGGAAGACGAGACGATCTCATCATACAATGAGCATCTCTACGAGATGGTGAATGAAATGCAGTCACTTGGGGATCCTATCTCCAGCATCAGGTTAGTAAACAAAACTCTACGTACGCTTCCTAGGAGATTTAATGGTAAAATATGTGTTATAGAAGAATCTCGAAATATTGATCTTTTGAGTCATAATGAACTGATAAGTATCTTGAAAACTTATGAAATGAATTTGTCTCAACAAGATTTTGCGTATGATAGAAAAGGTGTTGTTTCTTTTGAAGGTGAAACTAGTACTTGTTCTAGTTCTAGTACTGGTAAGACGTCTACCATAACTGATATTAACAAGTTGATGAAAGTGTTGACAACATTCCTGATGACATTGACAATATTGCTTTACTTGCTAAGAAATTTGAGTCTTATCTTAGACAAAAGAAGAACAAGTCTAAAGTAAACATTCAGCCTAAGGTAGAACATTCCCCTCATACTCCTGTTCGTAAACCCACTCAAAGAAGAAAATTTAGGTATGATCCTGATTTTAGAAAAAAGATCATTTGTGATGAATGTACTGGTTTTGGTCATTATACAAATGAATGTGCTAATACTCTTCTGAAGAAAAGGATGAGCCTAAATGCTGGTTTGAGTGATGATGATTCTGAAGAAAATCCAGATGCAAATGAAGAAGAACTTACATTTTTAACACAACGTGTGAAGGAGGATTTCTTTGAGAGTGACTCAGATGTTTAGTCTGGTGTGCCAACATCGGAAACAACATCGTGTAGGTTTATTTTTACTTCTGATCTTGATATGAACTATAGTAATGCTTTCTCTTCTAGTACAAATACTACACAAGAACCTCTAGAGATGAAGATTGCTAAACTTCTGAAAGAATTGAAAGCTGCCAACCAAGAGAATGATGGTTTAATTGAGACCATTACAAGACTTGAGGTAAACTTACTAAGAAGGATGCTGAGATTGCTAAAGTCTAAGGTCAGTTAGCTGCTTCCACATTAACCTTCAAAAAGTACAGCAAAGGTACATCTGTTTTGAATGAAGCTTTATCTGTTGGAAAAAGTGCTAAGTTTGGTCTTGGATACACTGAAGATTGCATGCCTCTTAGTATTGAAAGTGCTGTTAAGTTTGTAGAACCTGATTCAAAGTTTGCAAAACCTGATTCAAATTATTTTTCCAACAAGTTTTCTGATAGAAAAGGCAGTAGGACCCTTGTTTGTCATTATTGTTCAAACCCTGGTCATATTCGTCCTTATTGTTTCAAGCTGAAAGATGATATACTTTCTGAAAAAATGTTGCCTGGAGTGTTACTACACAAGTATTCACACACACCTAAATCCTAGTCTATGGTATTTTGATTGTGGTTGTTCTAGACATATGACTGGTAATGTTGAATACTTGAAAGATTATAAAACTTTTGATGGTGGTAAAGTTACTTATGGTGGTGGCTCTAAGGATAACATTGTTGGTAAAGGAACTTTAAATATTAAAGGTTTTCCAAATCTGAAGAATGTGCTTCATGTTGAAGGTCTACGTGCTAATTTGATAAGCACAAGTCAATTATGTGATGATAATTTGCATGTGAAATTTGATAAGCATTCATATTTTGTGCTAAATGAAACTGATAGCTATGTGATGATTGGTAGTCGATCTGCTGATAATTGTTATTTGATTGGTAACAACATTTACTGCAACATCACACAACATGATGAAAGTGTACTTTGACATAAAAAACTTGGCCATGTAAATTATAGAAATTTACAAAAATTGGTTAAGTTTAAGGTTGTTAAAGAATTACCTAAACTCAGTTTTAAAGATCCACATGTATGTGGTACATGCCAAAAAGGTAAACAGGTAAGATCTTCACACAAAATCACATCACAGTACACGTCTTCAAGGTGTTTTGAATTGCTTCACATGGATCTCATGGGTCCAATGGAGACTGAAAATCTTGGTGGTAAGAGGTACTCTTTGGTTGTGGTTTTAATTTTTCTAGGTTTTCGTGGGTAGAATTCATTAGAGAAAAATCTGATACGTTTAATGTGTTCAAAGTTCTTTTCAAAAGGTTCAAAAATTCTTTCAATCTTAGAGTATGTAGAATAAGAACTGATCATGGTAGAGAATTTAAAAACATGTTTGCTGATTTTTGTGAAAAGAAAGGCATTATGCAAGAGCTTTCATCTCCTAAAACCCCACAGCAGAATGTGATTGCTAAAAGAAAGAATAGAACACTGCAAGAAATGGCTAGAGTCATGCTTAATTCAATGAATGTGTTTAAAAGATTTTGGGCTGAAGCATTGAATATTGTATGTCATGTGTCTAATATGATTCATTTTAGACCAGGCTGCTCTATTATTGCTTATGAACTGCTGTATAGGAAGAAACCAAACCTGAAATACTTTCATGTATTCGGTTGCATGTGCTATATTCTGAATGATAGAGAGTATCTTTTAAATTTTGATTCTAAGAGTGATAAAGGTCTTTTCTTAGGATATTCTAAGAATAGCAAAGCTTATAGTCTTTAATCTTAGAACCAGAACTGTTCAAGAATCTGTCAATGTTGTGTTTGATGATTCATCCAATATTTTAGGTAAAGAAATGGAAGATTATATCTCTGACTTGGTTAAAATTGTAGAACCAGTTAATAATGTTGAGCCGAATGTGATCACATCACCTACAACATTGAGTGTTGATTCAGAAGAAGATGAGAACCAACTTCACAAAACTCCGAGAAATACTCTTGCTCACAGATATAAGAAAGACCACTCTTCATCACAGATCATTAGTGAGTCATCTGTTGATTTTCAAACCAGAAAAAAAGGTAAATATAGAGATGTAGTGCGATCGGTTTGCATGTCTAATATATGCAATCAGGTATGCGCTGAATGTTATCTCTCTTCTGTTGAACCCAAGAATGTTTCTGAAGCTTTAAAAGATGAATGTTGGATAGAGGCTATGCAGGAAGAACTTGAACAATTCACTAGGAATGATGTTTGGAGTCTAATACCTAGGCCTACAAACATTAATGTGATTGGAACAAAGTGAATTTTTAAGAACAAAACCGATGAATCTGGTAACATAGTAAGAAACAAAGCTAGTCTTGTTGCATAAGGATACACATGATTAGCCATAACTTATAGTCGGGTTGACCAATTCAAGAATTTATCGAACCACAGGGAGGTAGGTACTAGTGCTTAAGCGATCTCATATTTGTTGTAATTTTATAGAGACGAATCATCAATAGAGTGGTTTTTCAAACAAGTAAATATAGGTAATCAAAGCAATGCAAGCAATGATCAAACAAACAAGATAAATAGATGAAATGTGATTTACCAAATTACGTAAAAGTGGGATTAACAACAATTAAGTAGTGGGAAATCTTAGGATACATGCGTTAAACTCATATGAATCAAGGGTATGGATTAAAGGCCAACTCTAAACTCACCTAAGCTCCTTCTCAAGATGAATAGGATATTAATCTCAATTAGCACAAAGGTTGGCTCTCATTCAAACAATTCCAACTAGGTACTAAGCTTGAAATAAGAATCCTTTCACACAATTAATCAATCTCTCGATCAAACCAACCATATGTCCTATCAAAGGGTTCTAAACTCTAAGGTTTTGTTTGGATCGAGTCATTTCAAATCCAATGAATTTAAAAATGAGTGGATTTTAAATTACTTGGGTTTTAAATCAATTCATTTGAATTCCATTGTTTGGATAAATTATAGATCTTTGAAAAGATTACAAATCCATAATTCAAAAATTATTTTTAAAATAAAATTTTATATATGATAAAAAATAATAAAATTTTATTATTTTAAATATTAAAATTTAAAATTTTATTAAAAATAATTTTTTTGGGAGGACTCTACCATCCAACCTGCCCCTACCCAAAAAAAGTTTTTTTTATAAAATTTTATATTTTTAATATTTGAATAATAAAAATATTACCACTCAACCCTACTCCCTACCCACCCACCCCCTAACCCGACACCACCCCCACCCCAAAAAATTTTTTTATATAAAACTTTAGATTTTAATATTTAAATAATAAAAATATTATCTCCCAATCCTACCACCCTATCCATCCACCCACGTGGGTAGGGGGTAGGGATGGGTGTTAATATTTTTATTATTCAAATATTAAAAATCTAAAATTTTATAAAAAAAAAAATTTTTGGGGCGTGGGGATGGTGAGGGTGGGTAGCCGGGGGTGGGGGGAGTGGTTGGGTGGGGGTTGGTAGGGGTAGGCTGGGTGGTAGAGTTTAAAACATAATATATATATTTAATTTAATTTATTAATTTTATTATATTAATATATCAATTACACATCAAACGGAAGGATTTCAAATGACACGGTTTGAGTAAGGATTTGAAATCCATTAAAAAATAACTAAAAAAATTCAAAATGAAATACATGATTTGAAATCCATTGATTTAAAATCATGGATTTATAAACCTGTTGATTTCAAGAGGCATCCAAACATGAGAGATGAATTTGTGGGAGGAATTTATAAATCCCTCCTCAAATCCATCAATCCAAACACAGCCTAAATGATTTCTTAATCTCTTTACAATTTATAATGCACATGAAGTGTTTGATGAAATGATTCACTCAAATGTCCTAATCATATAATTGATTTCTCAATCTAATCATATATTTAGAGCATCTAAACACACAAATCATAAAAAACATCAAGATCTAAAGCATCAATGATAGAAAATCAATTAACCCAATCAACATATGAATTTAAATAGATAGATCCCAAAATTTAACCATAATCTTTCATGTTTCTAATCCCACAATGGAGATTAGCCTATAATCTTCATAAGATCCTTAACATAGACATTAAAAACCTTACAAATCATGTTAAACTAGAGGATTAACACAAAATTTGGATGAAAACTCCCTTGGATTGGCTCCAATTGAATCTCTTTCCTTCCTTTGGTGATCACCCACTCTTCCTTGCTTCTTCACTTGATTTGGATGGTAGAATTTATGGAGAGATGATGCAAAATTCAAAGTATGGATGAAGGGGATAAAGAATATGGTGTAAAATCAAAAGATTGGTGTGTGAGGTGTGAGCAGCTGAAATTTCGTGGACATCTCTTCAAATGTTGAATGGATGGGTATTTATACTCATTGGGGGCCTTCTAGAAGAAATCTAATTTTTTTACTGATCAGGCACCTACATGACTCGTGTGCTACAACACGCCTCGAGTCGTGTCAGGATTTTTTGGTCAACGCGAACTTACGATGACACACAAGTCGTGTGCCGCAACACGGCCAAGGGATGATCGTGTTGTGCATTCTGATGTCGTCGAACGGTCATCTCTTACAGGCCCATTTACAGTACACGGCTCGTGTAGCACAAGATGGCTCGTGTACTTGAAACGGCTGGCCGTGTTCTTACTGCACTGCTTTCTTCTTCATTCTTTCGTCTCCCTTCTCTATTTTTGTTCCGATTTCACCTGTTTTACATACGATTAAATTCATTCACACTCAATTCCATAAAAATACATAACTCCACTAAATAGCACATAAATACGGATAAAAATATACGAAAACACACATAAAAAGACCACTAAAATCTAGGTGAAAATATCACTCATCACACCCCCAAACTTAAAGTGTTGTGCGTCCTTGCACAACGAAAATGATAAACCAAGGGTGAGATTTTCACCTAGGAAAGGACTAAACGAACAAAGTAATAACACATCAATATCATTAAGAACCACAATGTATGCTAAGTCATCCTACAACATTAAACTTATAACATGAGAAATTAACAAGTTCAATCAAAAGAGAATAAAGTGTAATATAGTTCTTTTTTAGTCCAAGCCTTACAACGGTTATAAAGTTCTCTCAACACTCTTAAAAGTGGTAACAACACTTATCAATCGATTGACTCAACTCGCTATAAACTTACTCACGGACTACATTCACAAACTACCAAAGTGTTGATTAATGATCAGAAAGGTCTTTCATTAAGGATGTAATGATAGGCACTTTGGTAGGGTAGGAAAAATATGGATAATAGTGACTAATCATGTGTAAGTAATCAGAGAGGTAGCTATTTTATTCAATTCCTTAACATTTTCTTTCTTCCTTTCCTTCCTTAATTGATCACAAGCACTATCATCAAATGTCCTTGAATTGAGCTTCTTTCAATGCATGCCTCCTTTCTTTGATTTTCATGATTTCCATGAGCATTTTGTCACTTTGCTCATTTTCTTGTTATGAGATTGCATATTCATTTTTGCTTATGCTCTTTTCATCCTTTTTTCTTTTTTTTCTTTTACCATTTTCTTTTCTTCTTTTTCTTCCATATCAAACCTTCCTAGCTACCATTTCCTCAATCACTCACACAAAAATAGTGAATATATAAGGCTCAGGTGGGTAATTAAGGTTTGTAATGTGCTAAATTCACAAGAAAAAGGCTTAAAGACTCAAAGTGGCTAACTAGGGATGATGTTCACAGTAGGAAAATATATCGTAATGACTTTTAATAATAAGGATTGCCTTAGATCATGTCATTAACCTCTACTAATTGGGTTCATTCCTATAGTCCTTGAGCAAGTTCTAGCTTATCAAACACAACTAATCCACTCATGAAGAAACTATGTATGCACGGTTAAGGCTCAAATATTCACAAGGTTATGTTTAGACTTTAAGGAATTTATTACACCACATACATCTCAAAATTGAACAAGTTAATTAAATCATGTCACAATTTGAAAATGTAGAGATTGTAAGCACGAGGTGACGCCGGGAACTGAAAATTAAATATCATCGTGAGCATCTCCTCCATGTTGTTTGAATGAATACGTCCCTGCTCATCGTTGTAATCCCTTTGGCGTTGCCCCTCTTGGATCTCCCTCAGTGTCACACCATGTCTTTGTTGCTCCTCCCTGAGCTCTCTAATCTGGTCTCCATGTGACTGCTTAGTGTTCCTTATCCCTTGAACTTCATCTTCCATGAAATTCCATCTAGCCACTCCGGGTCCCATGTACTGCTGCTGCTACTGCTGAAATTCATCCTCTTGGAATTCTTCTTCTTGCTCAAAAATCGGGGGTTCTGGTGCTTGCTCCTCGAACTTAACGTGATGAGATTGCTCATCCTCGTCCCCTATCTCCATGTTGGCTGGCTCGGCTCTAAGCTCTCTTAGCTCTCGATCTTCTTCTACCCTCATTTGCTGGAGCACTGCCTCCACTCCTTCTCTATTTTATCTGTAAAATGCTCTTACCACTGCGGAGTGGTTGGGGCTCGCCATAGCCAAATTCTGGACCTTTCATAGACCTCGCATTGTGGTGAGTTCTGGAGCTGGTAGAGGGAATGGAGCTCCCTTCTCTTGCCTCAAACAGTACATATTTCCTATAACTGATAGAACTTCATCCTAACAAGCTGTGTGTATGTAAGCCCTTCGCTCATCATTCGATGCTTTATACCTCTCACATCAATCCCTAGTCCCTGAGCAATCATCGTGACCAAACCTCTAATCATAATCCCTCGAGTGTTTTCTTTTTTGGCTACCCTCTCCACATGTTGAACAAAGTGAGCCGCAATGTTGACTCTGAATTCTTCATAGAGGCTAAACATAATGTACAACTGCTTCTCGCTGACAACTGCACTCTCAAACCTACCCAGAATGGTGTTTGATACTATCTTTTCAAAGTATCTCATCACTGGGTTTCTGATCGCTGTCCCTTTTGAGGAGCTAGATATGTATTACGGAGGCTCAGTCCCATTTTCTACTAACCTTCTCCACCATGTTTGCTGATTGAAACCCCCTCTGGGCAAGAAGTTTTGATGGCCTCTCATGACTGGACATCCAAAAATCTGTTCAAGTCATTTATAGGAACCTTCTCCCACATGATATTGTTCAGCTGAAATGTAATCGCTAAGGGAAAATTGTTCCTATCGTTGTGAACTTGCAACGTGCTCATGAACTCTGCTGTGAGACGAAGATAGGTGGGGGGCCTTTTGTATAAGAATTCTTCCATGTCTACCTTTCTGAATAAAGCCCTCAGATCATCCGCAATCCCAAGACCCTCCATAGTAGCCTGATCTTGAAATCTCGTTGGCCTAATCTTGGTCACTATGTATTGCCACCTTATTGCATACTTCTCCCACTCCGAGAATTTCACTCCAAAATCTTGAGGGTGTATTTGATCTATCATTAACTGAGCATAAATGTTTGATAACTCCATGTCCGTCTCAACAATGATGAAGTCTTTATTACGTTTCCTTGTTCTTCTTTCAGCCATCTACAATGTTTAACATGTTTCAAATTAAATTCATTTTCAACTCTTAGGCAAAACATCTCATAATGCGTAGAATCAACACTTGTTATTCAACTAAGTGTAATTCTAGCTTACATCAACACATACAATACATTCCTCTTAGGATGATTATATTTAAGACCAAGCAACATTTCAACAATTCATTCAATTGTAATTCAAGCAATTCTAACCTCCCAATCCTTCTATTCTTTCATCAAATCATCATATTTTCCTTTCTATGTACACAATATAAATTAACAATGCTTCATACTTGCAATAGGTTCTCAATCTAACTCAAAACTTCATTCAAGCATTTTATCGAACACTTAGCATGCATGTATTTCACAATCACCTATTTTCATCTAATTTCAATCTCATTCATGCTCAAATCCTCAATACCTAAACTACTATAGACTATTACAATTTCATGAAAGCATCATCAATCAAATCATAGCACAATTTGCATCAAATTTCATTGATTTCTAAAAATCCCAAATTCAAATTCTCCATGAACCCTAATTCCTTAACAATTCTATACAATTCAACAATTAAACAAATTAATTCATATTTCACAATCATGGACATGCTTCAAACATGCTATCATTCAAAGCCCATACACGAATTCATACATTCAAACATTCAATTGAAGACTAGGGTTTAAATTGACATACCTCTTTCTTGGAATCAAATGGAAGATTAGATGTTAAAACTTTGGGAATCACTTACTCTCACCACTATTGGATGTTGTTTGAAGGTTTGTGGAGTTTGGAAGAGAGATTATTGAGTGATAGGGTTGAAGATGATGAAAGGAAATGAGCCGTTTTGAAGAGGTCAGCCCATGTTTTAATCTGCCTCAGAACACGACACGGCTCGTGTTGCTCACACGGCCCATGTATCTGCATTCGACACGAGTCGTGTTGCGTAAAACGATCAGAGGGTGACCATGTTGAACATTCTGATGTCATCACACGACCATCTGTTACAGGCCCGTATTGACGACACGACCCGTGCTTCGTGACAGAACATGATTCATGTTGCACAAAACGGCCTGTACCTACCCATGTTGCTTCGTCTGATGTCAGTACACGACCACTTGTTGCAAGGCCATGTACTGCACACGACTCGTGTACTGTTTGCCCTATTTTCTCCAATTTTTGACTTCAAACCCTATTTTTCATGCTTCCAATACTACCTATTCATGCTCACAACTTAAAAACAACGTTAGCTCAACATTAGGTATCAAAATATGGATTATCATCTACTTTCACACAACCAAACGGACCAAAATCACACCGAGTTCATGAGAAAAATTTCAAATTAGCTCAAAAACACAAAAAAATCATGCTTTCAATAAAATACATGTCACACCATGCCATATCCCTCCAAACTTAAATTGAAAGAAGAGTTTCGAGATAAGTTTGCAAAAAATGGTGAGACATACCTACACACTTAACATGAAGCCCTTTTCATATCTTCAAAAGCATTCTCCTCATGAGCATAGTCAACCTACATACCAAAAAAATGCAATAAAAGAAAAGAAATATGTACAATCCTAAACTACAAAATGGAACGAGTCTTCAAGAAGTGAAGGTATCCATATATACCAACTCCCTTTGAGAGGGAGAATAGTAATGTTTCACCCTATGACCATTAACCACAAAAGCATTCCCATCCGATCCTTCAAGCTTCAAAGATCCATCTTCTCTAACCTCAATCACAAAATACGGTCCGGTCTATTTCGAACGAAGTTTTTCGAGAAATAGTTTAAGTCTTGAAATGAATAAAAGAACATTATCCCCCGGAATGAACTCCTTCGTTTTAATCTTCTCATCATGCCATCTTTTAAGTTTTTCTTTCAAAATCCTCGAACTTGAGTAAGCTTCCTCTCTAAATTGCTCTAGTTCAATCAATTGGAGGCATCTCTTTTTCCCGAGTTCTTTCTCATCAAAATTCAATTTCTCAAAGCCCATAATGCCTTATACTTTAACTCAATGGGCAAGTGACATGCCTTTCCATACACAAGCTTATATGGTGAAAATCCAAGAGCGGTCTTATAAGACGTGCGATAAGCCCAAAGAGCATCGTAAAGCTTTGAAGACCAATATTTTCGATTACCATTAGCTGTCTTTTCAAGAACAAGCTTTACTTGCCTATTTGACACTTCCGCCAAACCATTGGTTTGAGGATGGTAAGGTGTTGATACCTTGTGCTTTACTCCATATCCCACCAAAAGCTTCTCAATGATCTTGTTAATGAAGTGAAATCCCCCATCACTAATCATCACTCTTGGCACTCCAAATCTAGCAAAGATGTTCTTCCTCAAGAAGGCTTTCACCACTAGAGCATCATTTGTCCTTGTCGGGATTGCTTCTACCCATTTAGAAATATAATCCACTGCAAGCAAAATGTACAAGTACCCATTGGATGGTGGAAATGGTCCCATGAAGTCCATCCCCCATACGTCAAACACTTCAACCTAAAAAATGTTCCTCATGGGCATCTCATCACGTTGGCCTATACTTCCAATTCTTTGGCACCTATCACATCCCTTGATATACTCCTTGCAATCTTTGAACAAAGTCAGCCAAAACAACCCCGATTGAAGAATCATTGCTCCCGTCTTTTAAAATCCAAAATGTCCTCTACAAGGTGAACTATAGCACATCCCCATGACACTCAATTTCTCATCCTCCGGGATACACCTCCGTATGATTCCATCCGGACAATTCTTGAACAAAAGAGGATCATCCCATAGGTACTCCTTGATATTATGATAGAACTTCTTCCTTTCAAATTTGGTGAGATGATCCGGCTTGAGGCCACAAGCTAAATAATTCACAAAATCCGCATACCATGGCCTCCTGGTCTCACATAAGGTGTACATCCTTTGAAAATCAACTTGAAGGATCTCTTCATCCGGAAATACATCCTTAATGAACTCCATGGTTCCCTCTTCATCAATATTTTCCAAACGTGACAAATGGTCGGCTATGACATTTTCAACTCCTTTCTTGTCACGTATCTCCATATTGAACTCCTACAACAAAAGAACCCAACGAATTAGTCTTGGTTTAGCATCTTTCTTACTCATCAAATACCTAATGGCGGCATGATCTGTATAAATAATTATTTTTGTGCCAACTAGGTATGGACGAAATTTTTCAAAAGCATAAACCACGGATAAGAATTCTTTTTCCATTGTGGTATAATTCTTTTGATTGACATTGAACGTCTTTGATGTATAGTAGATCGCTTGAAACTTCTTCTCCCAAACTTGACCAAGCACCACTCCCAATGCATTGTCACTTGCATTACTATGGAGCTCAAAAGGCTTACTCCAATCGGGAGAGATGAGGATTGGAGAAGAAATTAAGGCTTCTTTGAGCATCCTAAAAGCATCAAGACATTCATCATTAAATTCAAACGGAGCATCTTTTTCAAGCAATTTACACAAAGGTTTGACTATATTAGAAAAATCTTTTATAAAACGTCGATAGAACCCGGCGTGGCCAAGGAACGATCTAACCCCTTTTTTATTCTTTGGTGGGAAAAGATGTTCAATTTCTACAACCTTCGTCTTATCAACTCTCAAACCTTTCTCCGATATATGATGGCCAAGTACGATACCCTCCTGAATTATAAAATGGCATTTTCTCCAATTCAAGACTAGGTTCGTATCTTGACACCGCTGCAAAACCATAGAAAGATTAGCCAAGCATTTGTCAAATGAAGACCCAAATATGAAAAAGCCATCCATAAAAACCTCCATTATATTTTCAATCAATCCCCCCAAAAATGGTCATCATGCAACGTTGAAAGGTGGCGGGGGCATTGTACAACCCAAAAGGCAATTTATAGAAAGCAAACATACCATACGGACAAGTAAAAGTTATTTTTTCTTGATCCTCAGGGGATATCATGATTTGATTGTACCTCGAGTAACTATCTAGAAAACAATAATACTTGTATCTCGCCAACCTATAAAGCATTTGATCAATAAAAGGCAAAGAGAAATGATCTTTATGAGTGTTTTCATTAAGCTTCCTATAATCACAACAAACTCTCCATCCTGTTTTCACCCTTGTTGCAAGTTCTTCATCAAATTCCATTTTAATAATGGTTAATCCCCCTTTCTTAGCCACAACATGCAAAAGACTCACATGCGAGCTATCACTTATGGCATAAACAATATTAGCATCTAACCATTTCAAAACTTCTTTCCTAACAATCTCTTGCATAATGGGGTTCAAACGATGTTGAGGTTGTATGCATGTTTTACTATCATCAATCAATCTAATGTGATGCATACAAATAGTGGGACTTATACCTTTCAAATCATCAAGACTCCACCCTATAGCACTTTTATGATCTCTAAGCACCAACAATTTATCAAGCTCTAGAGGTGAAAGGGATGAGGATACAATTACCGGAAAGACTTTGTTATCCCCCAAGTACGCATACATAAGATGATTGGGTAGTGGCTTCAATTCCTCTTTTCCCTTTTCAACCTTTGACTCTTCATTCTCTATTTCTAATGGAAGGTACTCCCTCTTTCCATAGTACATCATCTTGGCTTCATCTTCTTGCTTTTTCCTACAAGTATTCAAATCATGTAAGCAATCATTTATATCATCATCTTCTAGACAATAAAAAGATGAGTTAGAGTTAAGAGATAAAGTAAGAGAATGGCTTATGCTTGTTACGAGAGGATCTTTAGATAAGAAGAATGGCTAGTTCTTTTGAACAATCTCATCAATCAATTCAATCCTTCTACACTCCTCTTTCTCATCCGGATGCCTCATCGCATTTCTTAATGAAAACACCATCTCTTCTTCATTTACTCTCAATGTCAACTCCCCCTTGTGCACATCAATTAAAGCTCTTCCCATGGCAAAAAATGGACGCCCCAAAATCAATGGAACATTTGCATCCTTGATGGGTGTTTTCTCAACACACAATTTTAATCCCCAAGTATGAAGGATATCAATTATAGTTTCGAAGGTGATCAAGTTAAATATCAAATCCACGGGACGGATAAATATTACTTTAGTTATTTTCTAGCAATTATGACTATGTTGAGAATTGTAATTGTTGGTTTGTAAACTAAGTAACAATTAAAATAGCAAATAAATAACAAGAACAAGAGAAGAGTTGTTGCGATCAAATAAGATGTTAGGTAGTTTGTCAGGCCATCCAGTTTCATTCGTTAATTCATACTTTCGTGTGTCGATGTCTGACTTTGCCTTGTGGTTTATGGACGTATTGCTAGACCATGCAAATCTACTCTATAGACACAAATAGATAAGCTTTTGACACGTGTGAGTATCCTCAGAGCAAGATGTATACTTTACCCCCTTTCTAGGTACTATCATAATCAATTATTTCCCGTGCACTTAGTACTCTAACCCGATTTGATCTCCCTTTTTAGGTACTATAAAGTTATACTCTTAATCCTACTTGTTAACCCGAATTCAATTCAATTAACAAACATTCATATAAGACAGTTCTAATAAAATCTCGGAATCCCTTCACTTAGAATTATAGCAATAAACCCTGCTCATTAGTGAACGCACTCAATCAATAACCATGTTATGCATTCAGACTCTACACAACGATTATTGATGCACAAAACAACTATGAGTATGGATTAAAAACGTACAATCTTATATAAACTAAACCACAAGTAGTGTTGTACGGAGTATACACACGAAATACAAATCAACTCATGAAACCTTCATAACCCTAGAACTACCGAAGTGGCTCTAGCCCATGATTGATCTAGGAACAATCATGGTTAGATGGACCAATCTTACTTGAATCTCCAGCGGAACCTCTGTCACAGCTCCTCCTAGTCTCCTCTTGTGCTTCACGATCTTACGCTCTCTAAAACTCTCTTGTATTGTGTTGTATATTGTGTTTTTGTGTGTTGTCTTCCTTGACTGCATGAGCCTCCTTTTATACTTGTAATCACGTCTCTAGGGCTTGGAATGGGCTTTTCAAGTGATCTCACGTGTTTTGGCCTCGAAAATCTGGATAAGGTAAGTTTCCGTACGACGGTTCGACCTCAGCAAACAGGTCGAACCACAGGTCGAACCCACTTATTGGACAATTTTTGCACTTGGTTCGACTTCTTGTACAGGTCGAACCCCTCGAGTCATGGTCGAACCACAAACGTCATGGTCGAATCAACTTTCTCGCGAACTGGTTCGACCATGGTTCGACCTGATAGACAGGTCGAACCCCTCTCCTGCACTCTTTCAACGCTAGTTCGACCTGCTAGAGAGGTCGAACCCTCCTCCAACGGGTCGAACCCACCTCTCTCCTTGGCGGTTCACGTGGTCTCGACTTCGTCTCTTCGATTCTTGGCACTTCTACTCCGATTTTGCTATGAAAAACACTTAAATAGCTCCACTAACACCTGATTCATGCTAATTCACAATATATATAGGTTTTCCACCTATTTCCACCTCAAAACTCTCCAAAATTAGCACAAAACATGATGCCAAACTTGTGAATTTACACACTCATCAAACCCCCAAACTTACATGTTGCTCGTCCCGAGACAACCAAATCAAACCACAGAAGTCGTGTATAATTCACCAAGATCAAGTACAACACATATCACACATGCAACTTCATTAAATCAAACAAGTATTAATTGCTTCATATATATCACTCATGCAAAACCAATCCAATCACACACCATTCGGAGTACTAAGTAATTTAGCTCACAAGATAAGTATTTACTCTATTTCACTCAAGTGCGTGAGGCACTATATAGGCTAATATAAACACTCATATCAATCCATATTCACGCGTAACCATAAGCTTGACAAAGGTCTCAAAAATCAACTTATAATCAACTCTTCACTAGGATCACAAAGGACTTGTTTTTGGGTTGTAATGTTGGCTCTTTGGAAAAAGGTAGGAAAATTTAGGTAAAGTGACTTAAGACACTAGTAGAGAGTTACCTTGGAGGTTCTCGATTTCTTCTTCTTGCTGCAATATCTCCTCCAACTTCTCCTCTTCTTTTCATGGATTTTTCTTCTTTTTCCGTGCATCAACATCATCTCTTTAGACAATTCGGGTACCAGTTTTAGGCACTACCCTTCTTCACTTTATCAATCAGTTGCTCTTAAGCTTAAAACTTCATGTTATAATCAATCGAGGTACCAGTTTCAGGCACTACCCCTAAACAAGATTTAACCATATTTTTTTCATCCAACCATATTCTATCTTCCTTTTTCTTCTTGCAACACTTACTCACCTCAACTCTCTCTACCAATGAATAGGTTAATCAAGGCTCAAGTAAAGGTTTATAAGGTTATTTACTTTGGTTACCAAAGAAAAGGTTTTTAACGGCTCAACGGGGCATCCAAAGGTTAATAAGATCATTAGGAAGGACAAAATTTGGCTAAGTAACTTAATCACAAAATAATAGCCTAAGATCATGTCCTAACAATTTATCAATTATAAGTCTCACACAAGACTCCAAGCCAAGTTCTAGAATACGTTCATATGAATGATCTTCTCAAGAATAAAACAATCATGATCAAGCATGATTATCAAGGCTCAAATCCTCACATAGGTAAATAGAATCCTAAGTACTCTTCATAGCACATAATTAAGATCAATTCCACAAGAACTCTACATACTTATCAAATTATACATGCTTTTCATCAATAGAAATTAACACATGAACATATGAATGCACAAAATCAATAGCCCATAAATCGAATCAAATCATACAAGTATCTCTACGGCCCAACTCATGCATCATAGAAGGACGGAATTAAGAACTCACTTTCCTGGCTTGGTTCGACCTTGATTCGACTTGTGGAAGAGGTCGAATCAACTTCATCGTGGTCGAATCAACATTCTGAACACCTTCTCCTTCGGTTCGGCTTGGGTTCGACCTGCTGACCAGGTCAAACCATATCGGCTTAAGTCGAACCACCCTTCTGTAAGTTTCATGTCACCAGTTCGACCTCGGTTCGACTTGCTGAACAAGTCAAACCAAGAACGTCGTGGTCGAACCGAACTTCAGCCATACTGGTTCGACCTAGGTTCGACCTGTAGGATCAGGTCGAACCATGCTTTTAAAGGTCGAACCACCTCACTGGACGATTTATCACCACGGTTCAACTTCCACTGTTGGGTTCAACCTCCTGGCACTGGTCGAACCTACCCCCTGGAAGCTTCAAAACGCGTGTTCTTCATTCCCTACATACTTCAAACTTCAAAACGAATGATTAAGTACCAACTAGAGCACAACTTCGTCAAGAATTTGTTCTTTAAAAACTTATCAATCATGAGTAACTCCGCAATCACTCAAAATACGAAACAACAAACACCACGGAATATTAGGCAAGTTACAAAAAATCGACACATACAAACCGGTTAAAGTTTTAAATATGCCGCAAAAAATTAACTCCCCTAACAAACGTCACAAAGAAAAGATTATACTATCGGTGCTTATCAAGGTAAGTACATCACACCCCCCAAACTTAGTAGAAACTATAGGCGAAACTAAGTTTGCAAAGAGATGTAATTGCCGATAAGTAAGCACTTCAAATATAAAAATTTCTTACTCACACGAAAGAAATAAAGCATTAAAACGGGAGGAAAAGCCCCCAACAAGCGCTCATGTTTAACGTCGGAGAGTCGCGACGGATTACCGCTTAGAAGACTACTTGATCAGAGGATGATCATGTCGCATCCTCACCTTCCAATACTTTCTCCCCCTCTTATCATCCACACTTTTCACTTTACCATTCTTATGCACCATACGATCAGTAGAATCTCCTTTCTCAAACTTTCTCTTCTCATTCCTGTCAATCTTCCACTCAATT
This sequence comes from Pogostemon cablin, assembly GCA_023678885.1. Lineage (NCBI taxonomy): Eukaryota > Viridiplantae > Streptophyta > Magnoliopsida > Lamiales > Lamiaceae > Pogostemon > Pogostemon cablin. Next base: position 20,463,531 of record CM042997.1, on the reverse strand, counting down.
TTGGAATAACTCCTATCTCCATCAAGATCAAAGTCAGGATAAGAACGAGAGTAAGGACTTTCAAATTTGTTGGTATCCGGTGGTAATTTAGGAGGCTTCAAGTAGGCATCATCTTCTCTTCCTTTGTCTACAGTCAGCACGGCACCTTTCTCGCTCACAAAAATATGATCATTAGAATTACCTTCATCCCATGGCCGTGTAGACTCCTCCGGGTCAATCTTCCTCTTGAATTTCGAATCACCTGATGGATCTTTTTCATTGTCACCAAGATAAGCATACGTCAAGTGTTTCAGTAACGGTTTCAGCTCCTCTTTCTTTTCTTCCATCGGAGTGCTCTCTCTCTCCAACAGCAAGTACTTCCTAGACCCTTTCGCTTCTTCAGCCTTAGCTTCTCCAATGCATACCTAGCATCACCCAAAGCAAGTAAGTTCTCAAGATATTCAATACATACCTCGTTGGAGAGTCCGTCAAGCTCCGTAGTGGGATAAGTAAGAGACTCCATCAAACATGTCTCAAGAGGATCCTTTGACAGGATCAGAGACATATCCTCCTTCACAATCTCCTCCACCACGTTAATACTATAACACTGCGACTCCATGGGCATCTTCATTGCTTTGCCCAAGTTGAAAAGAACTTCTTCTTTGTCCATCCGCAATCTAAGCTCTCCTTTTTAAACATCAATCATAGCTCCAGCAGTAGCAAGGAAAGGTCTCCCCAAGATTAAAGGGATATTATCCTTGTCTTCTTCCATCTCTAGCACAAGAAAGTCCACAGGAAAGACTAGCTTCTCCACTTTGACGAGAACGTCTTCAATTATACCTTTTGGAAATGTCATCGACATGTCTGCCAATTGGAGAACCACTGTTGTAGGGGTCAACTCCCCCAAACCAAGCCTCTGAAAGATGGACAACGACATCAAATTGAAAGAAGGAATAACACATTGATCTAAACATGGCCGGAGCAAGGCAGAATCTGGATAATGTTGCCATACATGAAATTTTCACGAACTTTGGGAATGTCAACATGGGGTTGATAGGAGCAAGGGGGGAAGATGATGATTTTGAGATAAATCCCGCTCTTATTAACATGGTAGAGAAGAATCCCTTTTCTGGAGGTTGTTTTGAAGATCCATATCAGCATCTCCGAAAATTTATTGGTTATGCAAACACTCAGAAGGGAGCTGGAGCTAATGATAATGCTAGGCGGATCGCCTTATTCAAGTTCTCTTTGATTGATAAGATGGAAGCTTGGTATGAAACTCTTGATGCCACAGATTGCACTGCATGGGACCAACTGCAGCAGAAGTTCTTGGAGAGATACATGCCACCCTCAAGGATCTTAAAGATAAGGCAAGAGATCACCCGATTTGTTATGAATCAGGATGAGAAATTTGATGAGGCGTGGGATAGGTTTAAAGACATGCTCAGGAGGTGTCCACAGCATGGAATGTCTAAGGCTGAATACATAAGCATCTTCTACTATGGATTGGATTGTGAGTCACGTGTTTTTATTGATGCATCATCAGGAGGAGCGCTGTTATCAAAGACAGCACTTGAAGCAGAAAAGTTATTTGAAGACATCTCTATGAATTTACGTGACTGGCCAGTAGAGAGAGATAGAGGATCATATGTACTTGGCAAGGTGGTGCAGGTTGAATATCAAGTGAAACCGAATAGGGATGATGAGATCGTCTCTAGTCTAGCTAACATCAACAAGCTACTAGAGTCCCAGCAAAGGCAGATTACAGAGTTGACACTAAGGGGGCCTAGTATGAAGCAGCACGAAGTGAAGAGTGTTGAAGATACCTTCCATCGATACATGGCTGAGAATGATGCAAGGATTGATCATCTTGAGGATACCATGAATGTTGATCGTGCAGATTTGTCTAAGCAGTTGAAGGACCTTACCTTGATGATGGGGCAGATGACCGCGAATATGAATCAATTGACACAAACATTGGAGAATAATGACATCATATTGAGGTCTGGAACACAGTACGAAAGACCGATGAGGCCGAAATCAAAAATGGACATATCCAGGCAGCGATTTGACCAACCAGCCTCTGGTTCGACCTGGCTTACAGGTCGAACCATGGTTGAACCATACTATGCGGAGCACTCTGTTTTTCCAGATTATCAGTTCGACCAAAGCAAGGGTGGTTCGACCTGTTCTGAAGGTCAGACCTACGTCGAACCTCAATGTCCGGAGCACCCTATTTTGTCGCAACAACGGTTCGACCACGACGGACATGGTTCGACCAAACCATCTGGTCGAACCTTGGTTGAACTGGGAGGCAAAAATAGTACAGTAAGCCGGTTCGACCTGAGGGAAAGAAGTTTGACCTGTCCTGAAGGTCGAACCCAGGTCGAACCACGACTTCAAAGTGAGAGCAGCCTTCCAGATGATCGGTTCGACCACTACGTGCCTGGTTCGACCTGTTGAATAGGTTGAACCCAGGTCGAATCCAAACTGAAAAGTGAGAATGGACTTCCAGGAGCTTGGTTCGACCACTATGTACCTGGTTCGACCAGTACACTGGTCGAACCCAGGTCGAATCCTCTCAGAACGTACCCGTTTCTGCGCCGAATGCCCCGCATGATATTGATGCTACTCCAGTACCATTACATGAGCAGAATACTGAGCTTACAATGGAGAAGAAGTGGGAAAGAGCAAGTAGGTTGAGAGCCGAGGAGCTTAGACTGCGAATAGATAATGTAGATGTGGTTTTCTCTCTTGATCATGCAATGAAGATGCCCATGGAGACTCAATCATGCAAGAGCATTGATATGGTTTCTAACTTGTTTAATCTTGATTTTTCTAAGACAGGTGATTCTGAATTTAAGTGGAAGATTAACAAGGGGGTGTCTAGACAGCTATGGGAGGAAGGAAATTTCAATGATCATATACTTGTGACCAAGAAAGGTGAGGTGTTGAGTGTAGACAAGAAGAGGGAAAGAAAGTATTTGAAGGTGAGGATGCGACAAGACGGTCCTCTGATCAAGTAGTCTACAAAGCGGTAATCCGTCGTGACTCTCCGACGTTAAATATGAGCACCTGTTTGGGGCTTGCCTTTCCGTTTTATTGCTTTATTTCTTTAGTGTGAGTAAGAAATTTTTATATTTAAGGTGCTTACTAATCGGCAATCACATCTCTTTTCAAACTTAGTTTCGACTTACGTTTTTACTAAGTTTGGGGGGTGTGATGTTATTACCTCATTGAAGCACCAAGAGTATAATCTTTTCTTTGTAATGTTTGCTAGGGGAGTTGATTTTTTGCGGTATGTTGAAACTTTAATCGGTTTTGATGTGTCAATTTTTTGCAATTTGCTTAGTGTTCAGTGGTGTTTCTAGTGTGTGGGAGCCGATTAGATAGTCAATTGAGTCTTTCGTATAGTTCTCCTATTTTATTATTGATGAATCCTGTGATGATGAGTATGCTTGAGCTTTGATGATAGAAAAGGGTAACTAGGTGGCAAGACGAGTTCTACATTGAGGTTTCGACTCGAGGAGCTCGTGCATTCATTGAAGGAGAAATCACGTGCCCTCGTTTCCTTTTTCTAATTTTTATATGTGCTTTTAATTCATAGGAGTGGAAGGATTGTGTTTATGGTGGTGATCCATGTGAGCTTATTTTTAAATTGTCTTGGAATTCATATGCTCTTAAAATTGATGAAGGAAGTGTACTTGAGTTATATTGTGGTATGAAGTTCTATATGTACTTGTGGGATATTGCTTACCATGAAAAGTGCTCTGTTACTTGTTAAAAACTCATGTGAGATTTTGAGCCTCGTTGATCATGATACATAATCACATGATATTTTCTTTTCTGGTGAGTATCGTTCTTGTGTGTGTATTCTAGAACTTGCCTCTTGTCTTACTTGAAACTACATGTGTGTTAGATTATGGGAGATGATTTTAGGTCATCCTTAAATTTATGAGTCACTTAGCCAAATAATTCCCTATCAAATAATTATATATCCGTAGTTAGCCCCGTTGAGCCTAAAAGCCTTATTTCTTTGGCAACCTACGAAGATAGCCACTTTGATATCCTATTTGAGCCTTAAATTCCTATATTTAGTGGAGAATTAAATGCTGTCAATGTGTGTTAATGGTGTTTGATAACAATTTGGGAAGGAATGAAATTGGTATTGAAATTAATAGTGATGGATTATGATAATGCATCTAAGGAGAAGCATGGAGTAGTGCTTAAATCTAGCACTCCATGGAATCAAAAACCCTAGGGTAGTGCTTAAATCTAGTACCCTATAGAGGATGCGTGAGGTAGTGCCCGAAACTGGTACCTCGAGAGAAAAAGGATGTGCTTGAGACAAGAAAAAGTATGTTGAGCTTGAAGGAAAGGAGAGAAAAGAAAATTAGAAGAGCATGAAGTTGGATAGCCTTGAAGTGTAAAAATCTGCAGTACATAAGATCTCCGGTTTTAATTCTCTACTAATTGAGTCACTTTATCCATATGTTTCCTACCCTTACCAAATAGCCAACATTACATCCAAAAGAAAAGTCCTTTTTGATCCCATTGTCGAATCATACTTTTAGTGGTGAAGAGCTTGAGATGTTTGGCAAGCTTATGGTTAATCATGCACTTGAATTGAATCTGAGCGTAAACACCTTAACCTATAAGTGTACATCTTTTACACTTGAGTGCGAGTGATATATACTTTCCGTGAGAACATGTCAATGGAGTATTTGAATTGGTGGTGATTGTCTTAACTTGTATGCTTTGAATTGATTATTACACGTGATAAGAGTTGCATGACCTAAGTTGATGACAATTGTATTTTGAATGGGGTATTGGTCATAGTCCTTGTTTCTCCGCTAATTTTCTTACTCTTTCTATTTATCTTTATTTTGTTGACTCGGGACGAGCAACGGGTAAGTTTGGAGGATTGATGAGAGTGAAAATAAGCATGTTTTAATATCCAATTTAACACCTTTTTAATTGGTATTGTAGTCTTATATGAGCACAAGTGTCTTATATTCGATATATGTGAGAATTATGTGCACTTGAGGTGTTTTGTTGTGTTTTAAGTGGAATAAGGATGAAAAGTGCAAAGTTGGAGAAAAGGTGCAATTTGTGCAAGAATGCTGAAAACGCACATCCAATTTTCATAATTGTTCTGTATTGTTGTGGAGCTCAAAACTGTTGGTGTGATATATGGTTGGAAAGCCACTGAAGAGAGGGCCGTTTTGGCGTAAAGAACACCACCATTGAAGTCCGAACGAGGAAGTTATGAGCAAAGTGGTGACGCCGCGCGAGCTGTGCCGAACAGAATTGTAGTGCTACTTTCCATGGCCTGTTACATATTCAATTCTTGGAGTTTTTGTGATTTCTTTGGATAGAAAGCTCAGGAAGAGAGGATCTCTTGAGTGCAAAAAGCACTCAATTCGGAGGTCGGATGTGAAAGTTATACGCGAAACGGAGAGACTGTGCAAATCGGTTCGACCTGTTGGCTGGTCGAACCATGCACCTGGGACGTCCAGAAGGGTGGTTCGACCATGGTTCGACCTGTAGGGGTTGGTTCGACCTATTTGGGAGGTCGAACCGCGCTTCGGGAACTTACCAAATCCGTATTTTTGAGGCCTAAACATGTGTGATCACTTGAAAAGCCCATTCCAAGCCTAGGAGACGTGATTAAAAGTATAAAAAGAGGTCTATACAGCCCTAAAAAAAGGAGGAACACAACACAATACAAGAGAGGAGAAGAGAGGCCACAACATACAACACCCCACAAGGGGGGATCACCCCCCAACCATCATCCTTTTCTCCATCCATCCATTACTTTGAAGATTTGTTTGTGGAATCAAGGGGAGAACTAAGAGGAGAATTCAAGAGCGAGAAGGACGCGATGACGCCACATCTAGGGTTTATTCGTTTCCTAATTTATCTTGTATTTTCTGGACATCCGGGTAAGATCTATCCAACACCCATGTGTGTTTCCTACAACATCATGGGCTAGAGCCTTTTTGGTAGAACTAGGGTTGTGAAGGTTTTATCTAGTTAATTAAACTTCCATGTATATACTCCGTACAACACTACTTGTGGTTTATTTTATATAAGATTGTGTCTTTTTAATCCATACTCATAGTCGTTTTGTGCATCAATAATCGTTGTGTAGAGTCTGAATACATAACATGGTTATTGGTTGAGTGCGTTTACTGTTGAGCAGGGTTTTAAGTTATAATTCTAAGTGAAGGGATTCCGAAGTCTTATTAGAACTATCTTATATGAGTACTTATTAATTGAATTGAATTCGGGTTAATAAGTAGGATAAAGAAGATAATTTTATAGTACCTATAAAGGGAGATCATATCGGGTTAGAGTACCAATCCTAGGGGGAAATAATTGATACTGATAGTACCTAGAAAGGGGGGTGAAATTATATCTCTTGCTCCGAGGTTATTCACACGTGTTACACGCATGTTTACTTGTGTCTATAGAGTAGATATGCATGGTTTAGTGATGCGTCCATATTCCACAAGGCAGAGTTGGACATTGACACATGGAAGGGAAGTTAATGAGTAAAACTGGATTATCCTAGAGCTACCTATTCTCCTACTTGATCCACTTTCGTATTCTTCGAGTGGTACTTTATTTTATTTGTTATTTTAATTATTTGTTTAGTAGTTGTTAATTAAATCCATCAAATCTTATTGCCTTGTCTTAATTAATTTAGATAATAATTAAATTAATAATACGCCGTCTCTTGGGTTCGATATTCACTTGGTCACCTTTCGAGACTACAATTGATATCCTTCATACTTGGGGATTAATTGTGTGTTGAGAAAACGCACATCAAGTTCTTGACGTCGTTGCCGGGGACGTCTATTATTATTGATTTTATTATTTCTAGTTTGATTAAGATATTTTTTGTACTTGCATAGCCCAAGAACTTGTTCAGATGCTACTGCGGATCCTCGAAAGACCCTCCTGAAAAGGAGTTCCTTTCTATCATGCTAATAAGAGTGGGATGAAGATCGAAAGCTGAATTAGTTCCCCTCGCTCCTAGAAGCCCAGAATTTCCAGCCCCATTATTTCTGAAAACCTCTCAGATGGCTAGATTATCCGGATTCGCTGCCATGTTGACTGTCTCTACTCCCGAATTAACTTCAGTTGTAGCTTCAATCGTCTGCGAAATCTGCTCGTCAACTTCAACTCCAAAATTCAGAGCTTCAGTTGGATCAATAGTCTTTGCCTTGCTCTTCTTCTTCTTCTTCTTTCTTGACGATGCTCCGATCTCAGGATTATAGGGTTCAAGTTCACCTTTCTTTGATCTCGTGAGCATACACCTAAAAATAACTAGAATTGAAACAACAAGACAAGATAAATAGCCCTAATAAATTAGAAATAACAAAAAGATATTTTAAGCCGTCCCCGGCAACGGCGCCAAAAACTTGATGGGTGTTTTCTCAACACACAATTTTAATCCCCAAGTATGAAGGATATCAATTTTAGTTTCGAAGATGACCAAGTTAAATATCGAATCCACTGGACGGATAAATATTACTTTAGTTATTTTCTAGCAATATGATTATGTTGAGAATTGTAATTGTTGGTTTGTAAACTAAGTAACAATTAAAATAGCAAATAAATAACAAGAACAAGAGAAGAGTTGTTGCGATCAAATAAGATGTTAGGTAGTTCGTCAGGCCATCCAGTTTCATTCGTTAATTCATACTTTCGTGTGTCGATGTCCGACTTTGCCTTGTGGTTTATGGACGTATTGCTAGACCATGCAAATCTACTCTATAGACACAAATAGATAAGCTTTTGACACGTGTGAGTATCCTCAGAGCAAGATGTATACTTTACCCCCCTTTCTAGGTACTATCATAATCAATTATTTCCCGTGCACTTAGTACTCTAACCCGATTTGATCTCCCTTTTTAGGTACTATAAAGTTATACTCTTAATCCTACTTGTTAACCCGAATTCAATTCAATTAACAAACATTCATATAAGACAGTTCTAATAAAATCTCGGAATCCCTTCACTTAGAATTATAGCAATAAACCCTGCTCATTAGTGAACGCACTCAATCAATAACCATGTTATGCATTCAGACTCTACACAACAATTATTGATGCACAAAACAACTATGAGTATGGATTAAAAACGTACAATCTTATATAAACTAAACCACAAGTAGTGTTGTACGGAGTATACACACGAAATACAAATCAACTCATGAAACCTTCATAACCCTAGAACTACCGAAGTGGCTCTAGCCCATGATTGATCTAGGAACAATCATGGTTAGATGGACCAATCTTACTTGAATCTCCAGCGGAACCTCTGTCACAGCTCCTCCTAGTCTCCTCTTGTGCTTCACGATCTTACGCTCTCTAAAACTCTCTTGTATTGTGTTGTTGTATATTGTGTTTTTGTGTGTTGTCTTCCTTGACTGCATGAACCTCCTTTTATACTTGTAATCACGTCTCTAGGACTTGGAATGGGCTTTTCAAGTGATCCCACGTGTTTTGACCTCGAAATCCGGATAAGGTAAGTTTTCGCACGACGGTTCGACCTTAGCAAACAGGTCGAACCACTGGCCGCAGGTCGAACCACAGGTCGAACCCACTTACTGGACAATTTCTGCACTTAGTTCGACTTCTTGTACAGGTCGAACCCCTCGAGTCTTGGTCGAACCACAAATGTCGTGGTCGAATCAACTTTCTCGCGAACTGGTTCGACCATGGTTCGACCTGATAGACAGGTCGAACCCCTCGAGTCGTGGTCAAACCCCTCTCCTGCACTCTTTCAACGCTGGTTCGACCTGCTAGAGAGGTCGAACCTACCTCTCTCCTTGGCGGTTCGCGTGGTCTCGACTTCGTCTCTTCGATTCTTGGCACTTCCACTCCGATTTTGCTATGAAGACTACTTAAATAGCTCCACTAACACCTGATTCATGCTAATTCACAATATATATATATAGGTTTTCCACCTATTTCCACCTCAAAACTCTCCAAAACTAACACAAAACATGATGCCAATTTTGTGAATTTACACACTCATCAATCCTCGTCCATGTCAAGCACTACAAAATCCACCAGGAATATGAACTTTCCAACTTTAACTAACACATCCTCAACAACTCCCTTAGGATACGTCAAAGACCTATCCGCAAGTTGCAATATAACGAATGTAGGCTTCACTTCCCCTGTACCAAGTTTCTTGAAGATGGACATAGGCGTCAAATTGATACTAGCCCCAAGATCACAAAGAGCTTTATGAATTTCACTCTTACCCATCTCACATGGTATGACAAAACTCCCCGGATCTTTGAGGAGGCAACTTCTTTTGGATTATGACACTACACTCCTCCGTCAAGTTGACGATCTCGTTCTCCACTAAGTACCTTTTTCTTGCCATGATGTCTTTCAAAAACTTAGCATAGTGAGGCATTTGTCTCAAAGCATCCGCAAATGGTATATTGATGTGGATTTTCTTGAAAATCTCCAAAAACTTTGCAAACTTTTCATCAAGCTCCTTCTTAAAAAATCTATGTGGAAAAGGAATAGGCACTTGAGTTTTTGGTAAGCCCAACTATCCCTTTCCAAATCCACTTCTTTCTTTTTTTTTTCAACGCTTTTGTTCTTTGCCATTTCTTTTCAACAACTTCCGGCTCAACAACATCCATTTCATCATTCGCTTTTACTTCAATTTCACTTTCTTCTACAAATTCTTCTTCAACCAAGTTTTCCTCAACCTCTTTCTCTTCTAACTTCTCACTTTCCATAGGCATAGAAGGTCTCTCATAGTTTGATCCACTCCTCAAAGTGATTGCCTTGGATTGCTCTTTTGGATTTACAACAGTGGTAGAAGGAAATTTTCCTTTCTCGTTCGCACTTAATGAACTAGCAATTTGACCAACCGAGTGCTCCAAGGCTTTGAACCTTCTATCATTAGCTTCATTAATCTTTCTTCTTGTCTCATCTTGAGCTTTGTTCGATGAAATCAACTTCTCAATGAGTTCTTCGGCAGTTGCTTTCCTTTCATTATTTGGCGCTTTAGCTCCCGGATGATACCCTGGGGGATAAGCAACCATATTGTTCGGGTTTGAATAAGAGAAATTATCTTGCCTCATTTGTTGTTGTGGGTATGAGCTTCCGCTTCCTTGATTATTGAAACCTCATTGCCTTGGTGGGTAGTTTCCTTGGTTGCGGTTGAAATTACCTTGGTAATTATTTTGATAGTTACCTTGGTAATTCCTTCCTTGCATGTATTGCACATCCTCCACATGTGGCATTGTCATAGCCCATTGTTCCCCACTAACACCATTCAGAGGAAGAACATTTTGATCAATTTGGCCTTCCACCATGTTAACTCCTTGATTCACACCTTGACTCAAGCTCATTTGCCTCATTACCTCCGCCGCTATCATCTTAACACTTGGCAAACTTGACTCCACACTAGCACTCTTCACACTCAACTATTGTCCTTGATCGAAGCTCTCAAATCCATAGCATCCACTAACTCTCTCCGATGGCCATTGGTAGACATTTGTAGCAATTTTATCAAAAATCCTTATAGCCCTTTCCGGAGTAACTCCAAGTATGGATCCACCCGCCAAAGCATCAACATAAATTCTTTGCCCGTTTACCAAACCTTGGTAGAAAAACCCTACTTGTTGATTTTCTGGAAAACTGTGTTGTGGACACTTGCGTAGCATATCCTTAAACCTTTCCCATGCTTCATAAAAACTCTCTTGAGGCATTTGCTTGAATTGAGTGATCAAGCTCTTCATTTGAAGCGTATTTGAAGGCGGGAAATACTTATTCAAGAACATTTGTGCAAGCTCATCCCAAGTGTTGCACGTACTCGGAGTAATAGTGGAGAGTCATGTTCTAACACGATCTCTCAAGGAAAACAAGAACAACCTCATCTTTAGATAATCATCGCTCACCCCGTTCATCTTCACAGCATTGGCAATCTCAATAAATTAAGTTAGATGAGCATTAGATCCCCATTCAGTAGACCACCAAACTGTTTGTCTCTCACCATGTTGATTACGCTGGCCTTAATCTCAAAATTATTGGCATTGATTGGTGGCCCCATCATTTGTAGCATTGCCCTTGGCATAAAGAAATTTCGGATCACTCTTGGATCAACATGTGGCCCTCGATGCACCGGAGGTAGTGGTGGAGGTGCATAAGCATGTTGAAAACCTTGTTGAAGCATAGCTTATTGCACCATTTGTTGAAGCAAAGCTTGATTGTTAAATTCTCCAAATTGTTGATAAGCTTGTTGAGGAGGATTAGTATTGACTTGGGGTGCTTGTGCGTTGTCTTGCACATTTTGCACTCCATCTCCATCATGCTCAACGTTTACACATTCTTCTTGATTGTTCTCCATAAGATTACTATTTTTGGTTTTGTTCTCCTTTCTCTTTCTTCTCAAAGTGTGTTCAATCTCTAGATCAAGAGGTTCAACTTGTTTACCCTTGGACATTGTGTGCATACACCTTCAAAATAAGAAAGTTAGAACAAAGTTTTCAAAGCAAATACAAGTAAACAAATAAAATAAAAAAATGTCTCTAGTAAGATTACTCAAAATAATCCTTCTTCAAGCTACTAGCAACCGTTGCCTCCCCGGAAATGGCGCCATTTGATTAGCCATAACTTGTAGTCGGGTTGACTAATTCAAGAATTTATCGAACCACATGGAGGTAGGTACTAGTGCTTAAGCGATCTCACATTTATTGTAATTTTATAGAGACTAATCATCAATAGAGTAGTTGTTCAAATAAGTAAATATAAGTAATCAAAGCAATGCAAGCAATGATCAAACAAACAAGATAAATAGATGAAATGTGGTTTACCAAATTAAGCAAAAGTGAGATTAACAACAATTAAGTAGTGGAAAATCTTAGGATACATGCATTAAACTCATAATATGAATCAAGGGTATGGATTAATGGCCAACTCTAAACTCACCTAAACTACTTCTCAAGATAAATAGGATATTAATCTCAATTAGTACAAAGGTTGGTTCTCATTCAAACAATTCCAACTAGGTACTAAGCTTGAAATAAGAATCCCTTCACACAATTAATCAATCTCTCGATCAAACCAACCATATGTCCTATCAAAGGGTTCTAAACTCTAAAGGATTTCTCAATCTCTTTACAATTTATAATGCACATGAAGTGTTTGATGAAATGATTCACTCAAATGTCCTAATCATATAATTGATTTCTCAATCTAATCATATATTTTGAGCATCTAAACACACAAATCATCAAAAACATCAAGATCTAAAGCATCAATGATAGGAAATTAATTAACTCAATCAACATATGAATTTAAATACATAGATCCCAAAATTTAACCACAAACTTTCATGTTGCTAATCCCACAAGGGAGATTAGCCTACAATCTTCATAAGATCCTTAACATAGACATTAAAAACCTTACAAATCATGGTAAACTAGAGGATTAACACAAAATTGGGATGAAAACTCCTTTGGATTGGCTCCAATTGAATCTCCTTCTTTCCTTTGGTGATCACCCACTCTTCCTTGCTTCTTCACTTGATTTGGATGGTTGAATTTATGGAGAGATGATGTAGATTCAAAGTATGGTTGAAGGGGATGAAGAATATGGTGTAAAATCAAAGGATTGGTGTGTGAGGTGTGTGAGCAGCTGAAATTTCGTGGACATCTCTTCAAAGGTTGAATGGATGAGTAGTTATACTCATTGGGGGCCTTCTAGAAGAAATCTGATTTTTTTTACTGATCAGGCACCTACACGACTCGTGTGCTACAATATGCCTCGAGTCATGTCAGGGTTTCTGGGTCAACACGAACTTACGACGGCACACGAGTCGTGTACCGCAACACGACCAAGGAATGGCCGTGTTGTGCGTTCTGATGTCATCGCACGGCCATCTCTTACAGGCCCATTTATAGTACATGGCTCATGTACTTGAAACGGCTGGCCATGTTTTTGCTGCCCTGTTTTCTTCTTTCTTCTTTCGTCTCCCTTCTCCATTTTCATTCTGATTTCACTTGTTTTACATACGATTAAATTCATTTACATTCAATTCCATAAAAATGCATAACTCCACCAAATAGCACATAAATACAGATAAAAATATACAAAAATACACATAAAAAGACCATTAAAATCTAGGTGAAAATATCACTCATCAACACACAGGTTGAAGGAATAGATTTTGATGAAACATTTATACCCGTAGCTAGAATAGAGTCTATTAGGCTTCTCTTAGCTATTGCATGCTTTGTTGGTATCAAACTATTTAAAATGGATGTTAAAGCTGCGTTCTTAAATGGTATTTTACTTGAAGAAGCTTTTGCTGAACAATCGAAAGGTTTTGTTGATCCTTTTCATCCTGATCATGTGTATAAATTGAAGAAAGCTTTGTATGGTCTAAAACAAGCTCCTAGAGTATGGTATGGTAGACTAACTGGCTTCTTACTTCAGTTTGGATTCATCAGAGGTGAGGCTGATAGAAATCTTTTCATTAAGCATGAATCTGATGGCTTTTTGATTGCTCAAATTTATGTTGGTGACATCGTATTTGGAGCATCATCACAGGTCATGATGGACAACTTTGTGAAGGCGATGACTACCACATTTGAGATGAGTATGGTTGGTGACCTAAATTATTTTTTAGGGCTCCAAATCAAGCAAAGTGAAAGTGGTATCTTCATCTCACAGAGTAAGTATGCAAGGAACTTGGTGAAAAGATTTGGCCTTGAGAACGCTAAGCCTATGAAGACACCTATGGGAACATCACAGAAACTGTGCAGAGATGATGCTGGCCCAGATGTTGACCACACTTTGTATAGATCAATGATTGGTAGCCTTCTGTACTTAACTTCGAGCAGACCTGACATTATGTATAGTGTCTGTGTGTGTACTAGGTACCAAGCAAATCCCAAGAAATCTCATATGAATGCTGTGAAGAGGATCATCCGATATATTATTGGAACAAGTGAGATGGGACTATGGTTTTCAAAGGATATAACAACTCACTGGTTTGATACAGTGATGCTGATTGGGCAGGTGATTGTGATGACAGGAAGAGCACGAGTGGTGGATGCTTCTATATGGATAACAATCTTGTTTCTTGGTATAGTAAAAAACAAAAATACATATCCCAATCCACTGTTGAATATGAATATATTGCTTCTGGAAGTTGTTGCATACAACTGCTTTGGTTGAAAAAGATATTAGATGATTATGTGTTTGAGACAGATGCTTTAGTGATTTTTTGTGATAACACCAGCGCTATAAACATTTCCAAAAATCTTATACAGCACTCACTCACTTAACATATCAGCATAAGACATCATTTCATTAGAGATTTAGTTGAGAAAGAAGTAGTTAAGTTGGAGTATATTTCCATTGAGAAACAACTTGCTAACATATTCACGAAAGCACTTGATTTCGAGAGGTTTTCTTCACTTAGAAAATCTCTTGGACTCTGCATTCCATGAGTCATGCATAATGTTGCTAAGAGTGTGACAACACTCGAAGCGACACTATTGTAAGTTTTATCATTTTATGTCAAAATAAGTGATTTGGTAGCTTATTTTCTTACTGCTAACTATATTCTGGTTTAATCTTGAGCTGCAATTCTGGACATACACAGCTGAAAGCACTTGTTCAAAAAAAATCAAAGGTCTAAACATGCTGAGTAACTAGGCACATTGGGCTGACAACCACGATGTGTTCTTTTCTAAAGGCTGTTTAGTTTCAAAAAAGGAATAAGAACACTCTTGGACTATCATTGAGTAACACACGGGGCTGACAGCCACGATGTGATCTTTTCAAAAGGTGGTCAGCTCCTTGAGATTGAAAAGTGCATAAAAATCCATAAAAGGATAGAAAGTGTATGTGTGCCTGCATAAAAAATCAACCTTGATTGAATTTTCCAAAATCTTTTTAGCTCATGAAAATGTGTTATTAAATTAATTATTTTCAATACATTAAGCGATGAAATTTTTAGTATACTCCCTCCGTCCCCTTTAAAGAGTGTCTTTTTTTCCATTTTGAGCGTCCCACCCAAAGAGTCCCCTTTCCTTTTTTACATATATGAGACCCACACACCCACTAATACAATTAAAATATGGGGCCCAAACTCCCACTAATACAACTACTTACTACACATTAAATAATAATATTCCTTAATCCACGTGCAAAAAAGCAAAAAGCCATCTTAGTGAGGGACGAAGGGAGTATTTATATATTAATTATGCATATTATTTCTCTTTTATTAATTATGGCCAATTTATTTGTTATATAAGTTAGTAGGCCATGATTTATTCTATAACTGCTGCATTTGATCCCTTGCATTTTACGATCAGCAATTATCACTTAGTGGAAGTAAGCCTCCAATTCTTTCTGCCTTCTCTTCTCTTTAAATTCTCGATGTGTGATGTGTGAGTTGATATGTTATGAAGATTTCTTGCTTGTTTAATCATTACACAACATACTCTCTCACATACTTTTGATTTCAAAATTCAAATTGTTGTCTTACTCATGTATCTCAATGTCTCCTCCAAAGACAAACCTTCTCTCTTCTAGAGAAAAACATTTCTCATCATCTAAACCATCTTCTTCCTCTCGCAAATCTACTCCACTCCAAACCCTAGCTTTGATGGCTGAGAATGTCGCGACTGGCGCTATTCAAAATGTAAATCCTGATGTCACTACACTGCCGCTTTGACCCGTTGTAGAGTTAGCCGTACCCAAACATATTGTCCTTCCTCAAGGTACTCCCGACTCTGTATTCCTCTCGCTTCAGGCTCAGGTCACTGATTCAGGCATTATTGTGTCTTGAATCGAAGTCCCTATGCTTGAACCTCCTCCTACTGATGTCCAATCTGATATTCCCGTCTCATCATCTGATATTCCCGCTCAATTGTCCATCCCTTCATCTGAAATTCCATCTGTGACTCAGCCCTCTGAAACATTTGAACCATCTAACCCTGTTCAAGTACTTTTCACATCATCACCCATTACTTTTTCTATCCAAACTGAGCAGAATCCGACCATATCTTCTCCTTCGTCATCACTGTTTGCCTATTTTTGTAGCACTCACGAGCAAGAATACTCGATAGTTGTAGTAGTATATTCCAAGAAAAATTATCAATCCACAAAGGAGTTATGTTCGGACTAGCGAAATACGTGAGCTCATGTTCATGTCGTTTTTGTAAAGATGATCGGGGGGGTTTTGAGATGATTAACAACTAAAGTAAGGAGCAAGTAAATAAGAATAGCAAATAAGAGAAATGACAAGTAAAGAAAATGGGTGCTAAAGTTCAAGTATGGAAAAACATGGGATTAGAAACATCCAAGCATACTCAATTCATATTATCATGCAAAAGGAATCCAACTTAATTGATGTAAACTAAGGGTGATCACGATTGTATCCTAAGCTCCCTTTCGGGTTACAAAGGTTGTTGATCCATTTTAGACTCCCAAAAGCACTTAAGATCAAAGCCCAACATTAACCCTTTCCATCTAGGTACTAGTTAGATTAAACTCTCCCTTTTTGTGTACTAAGGCCAACGAATGGATTGGTTCCCCTCATTGAATTCAAATATCCTTTCGGTCAAACCCAAACTCAATGTCTATTCATGCCTTCCTAATACTATAGAGGGTCCTTTCCGTCTCACTCCAAGCAATACATACATGAACATCATGATAGCATTTAATTACCACAAATAATCCATTGATCAACAATCCATTAAACCAATAAACATTCATGAATAACAAACCATGCCATCACAACATCAAGACAATTAAACTCCATGAATAGAAATCAACATCAATTAAACCAAAAACCAATTTAATCCACATGATAATATAAATCTAATATGCTCTTCATGCTCCTAATCCCACTAGAGGGATTAGCCTATCATGATAAAAGTAACAAAACAAATAAATGATTCATTACAAATACGCATAGTCTTAGATCTAAAGAAATATAAAATGAATGGATTCTTCCCTATCAATTTCTTGAAGAGAATCTTCTATTCTTCTTGATCTCCACCTCTAGCTCTTGATTTCTTGAGATCTCTCACACCCAATGGAAGGGATGAAGTTTTGATGGAGAATTAATGGAGATGATGGAGATGGATCAAGATGGATGAAGGTGGATGAAGATGATGGTGGAAAATGGAAGAAATGGTGTGTGATGTGTGTGTAGAGGATGGGAATTTCGGATCTCCTGCCAATTGTTGAATAAAGGGGTATTTATACCCCTATGGAGACTTCTAGAAGGATCTGGAAATTTCAGCAGGAAAATACACGGCACGAGTCGTGCTCTGCAACACGGCCACGAGGTGGCCGTGTTGTGTGTTCTGATGCTGCCGCACGGCCTTTCCTTACAGGGCCGTGTTACGCAACACGGCTCGTGTGCTGCAACACGAGTCGTGTGTTGTAACACGGGCACAGGGTGGTTGTGTTGGCTCTTCTGATGTCGGCACACGGCCACTTCTTACAGGGCCGTGTTGATGACACGGCTCGTGTTGGTGCTGGCTCCTGCATTTCTTCACTGTTTTGGCTCGTTCTCTCTCGTTTCAACTCCGAATTGAGATCCGCTTTTTCCTACATCTTCCTTATCATGTTTAGCATCCAATAAAAAGTGAAAATCTTAAGTTTAAGTTCATTCACACACATTTCAATAAAAATACAAAACACAACCAAATAACATATAAAATATGGATAAAATAATACGAAAATACATATAAAAAGACACTAAAATGTAGGTGAAAATAGCTCTAAACAATCACCAACGGAGCCGATTAGGTCAAAGGTGAGCAAACCCACAGCTCTAAAATGCAAGGACCCGTCCATACGCTAGTCTATCCGTGTCCGGAAGAAGAGTCAAACTGATGTTTCACTGGATGCTCCCAGTACTACTAAAGGGAAATCTCTCACTTCCCTGTCTGATTTTGATGATGACTCTGCTCCAATGGATGTGGATGTTCCTAGAGAGAACCCCACGATGGATGAATTCTATAAAGCCCTGAAGAAAAGAAGAAGAGGCAAGAAAGCTATCTCTGATGTTGCCACCTCTGTTGCAACACCTAAAGAAGAAGCTGAAGCTGTTCTGGACCAATTGATTGATGATATTGTCGTTGATGTCGCCACAGATAAAGAAACACCTACTAATGTGGATACAGAACCCTTTGATCCTGACCCTGATTCATCGTCTGATGATGAAAAGGATGCACTCGAGGAATCTAATAAAGGTGCTACCTCTGATGAATTTGATGAGGATGAAGCTTCTCTAGATGATGCTGATGATGATGTTGATGAACCAGTTGATGATGATAATGAACCGGATGATGATGCTGAACATGATGCTGATGAAGATGAAGATGAATCTGATTATGATCTTGAGAACATTGGAACTGACAGTTTCTACTTTGATGATGGTAAGACCAGATATAAGAAATTTGTTAAGAAAGATGTCATTCATGAAAGAAAAATGAAAGATACAGACCTTGTCACACACAATCTAACTCAATTCTTTGAAGAATGAAGTTTGCTCAAATCTCTCAGGTACTCTAGTACTTTTTGCAGCAATTGGATTTGTGAGTTTTATGCAAACATTAGTTCAAGCATGATTAAGAGTACTAGTCCCAAGTTAGGAAAGATTTACTTTAGAAAAAAGATTTATGATTTTTCTCCTAAAAAGATAAATGCATTGTTGGGGAATGTACATGCTGAAAGTGATGATGATATTGATGATATGGAAGAGATTGTTTCTGTGATTACTAGTTGGCCTAAGAGGTTGATTAGTCCAAGTCTTACAAGTCTACATGCTGTCTTGCACAAGCTTTATGTCCACAATTGGTTGCCTACCTCTAACATCACTAGAGTTACTACTGAGCATGCCCTGCTGATGTATAAGATAGGGAAGAACCTGTCTTTTAACATTGGTGAAGTTATTTATAAGTACTTGATTAGTAATGGTGAAAACATTTCCAAGGTTGGCAAGTTACCATACCCTGCTCTGATCTATCTTTTGCTATCATATCAAGGTGTTAAGAAGGGTAAGGGTGATTTTCTGTCTCTGAATGCTCAGGTGTTAGGCATTGCTAAACCTCTTCTTGAAGGTAACACATTTTTTATCTACCCTATGTGAACCCCGCTCTTGCTCCTGCTCGTGAACCTGAACCTGGAACTAAAAATGTTGCTCCCGATGCTGGCAACACCATTATATGCACAGATGCTCATGCTCAATCTGGAGAGGTAGTTTCTGTTACTGTGCATTGCAGGTACATTGAAGAGCAAGCTACTACACTCGCACGCCAAGTGTCTCATCTTAGACTCCAAGCCTCTGCATTAAATAAACAAGCTGACTGGCTAGAACAAAGAGCTCAGTTCTAGACTAGTTTGCTATCCACACCCACAGGGAGAGAGGTACCTGATGTTGCTCAAAATGCTGCTAT
Source organism: Pogostemon cablin (assembly GCA_023678885.1). Classification (NCBI taxonomy): domain Eukaryota; kingdom Viridiplantae; phylum Streptophyta; class Magnoliopsida; order Lamiales; family Lamiaceae; genus Pogostemon; species Pogostemon cablin. The sequence continues at coordinate 20,444,081 of CM042997.1, read as the reverse complement.
TGGAAGCTCAAGCTCAGGGGGAGTTGTGGTCGATGACATCACTACAGAACTAGAAGAAGAAAATGCCGATGGTGCTGGAGGTGCTGGTACTAATATTGCAGATGATGCTGCAACTTAGGAGAGTTCGTATAGTAAGGGGGTATTTGTTTATTGCTTTGAACTTATTGAAATTAGGTTACTAGATTTTTAGTAACTTTAGTTTTCACCTTTTGTTAGCTCTGAACTAAGCTCTGATCTTGATTGATAGATTATGCAGATTAGCTTTGTTACTCTTTGGTAATGATACTCTGAAGTGCTTAGTTATTTTGCACAACTGTCGAACTAACATCTGATGTATTATATGGATATCTTATTTTGCCTTGTTTATTTGCATCAGGTTGTCTGGATGCGGATAGATATGATTGGGGAGATTGTTGATGTGAAGTGTTGAGGCCAGTATCATCACATCTGGAATCACATCAATCCGCCACCAATTATTATTTAACCACTAACATGTTTGTGTACTATTATGCTTGATTTTGCTTTTAGGGTTGTGGCAGTTGAATGAAGAACGTACTGAATGGGACCCATAAGTCTGTAGAGCAATATGGAAAGTTCTAGAAGTCCAGAAGATTCTAGAAGTTGAAGATAACTACCCATTATAGTGGGTTGGTTATTTGCTGATCATGGGTGGTTTCTGTATCTCCTAGTGGACCACTTATTTGAAGAAGGCTGCAGAATAATTCATGTCTATAAATAGAAGCTGTCAGACTTTATTCCAGTGGCACAGAAAAACTTGGAGAGTTCCTACAAAGAGATTCACCGGACTTAGAGTTTATTCGACTAAGTTCCTCTTATAGTGTTTTCACTGGTGTTATAACACCTCGTCCTGCATCACGTGTATAATATTATCCCGTATGTTTTGTGTGTACTGTTCACTGGTAGTGGAAGTGCATACTTGAAGTAGGATCTAGATCTAACAATCTGGATTTTCCTATTTGGGAGTTTGTTTAGGATTTATATCCATGTATGTATTCGAAGAGTGGAAGAAATATTTCCATCTCTTTGAATCTGTTTTTGTAAATCACTTTTTTCCAAGTTAGTGATATTTTTGCCATGAGGCCGCTACAAACTCATTTATAAGTATGTAGAAAGATTGAGTAATAACGTGTGTTAAGTCTTCCGCTGTACAAACTTGCATATTTGTATTCAAGTTTCATTCTGATAAGAGTTGGTGTTGTACGAAGTGTTACCAAACTAAGGACAATATCATTGACGTAAACACACTTACACCTTGGGGATCATGACAGTATCGAAAACCTAAGGCTTACGATGGCCGCCTTGCAATGCACCGTCTAAGCGTTAGAGAAAGGATTGGACTTGGTCAATAAGAATGTGGACTCATTAACTGAACTGAGATGATGGAGATACATGGCATGCTTCGTCAACTATTGAAACAGAAGGGACCAGCAGTAGAAGAGGATTCATCATCGAGAGGAGATCATCATCCGGAGATAGTTGCGCCAACTATTAAGAGATTTACAACCGTGTAACCTACAACTCCATCAAAATTAAAATTGCCAATATTTATGGGAGAGCATCCAACCTCATGGATTGCACGTGTAAAATAGTATTTCTACGTAGAAAACATGCCTGATAATATGAAGGTCGAGTAGGCCCTCATCACAACGGACGGGACAACCCTCCAATGGCTCCAATGGTTACTGATCAGATTTCCAAACATATAATGACAGAAGTTTACGATGGAGTTTCTATGTCAATATGAGGTGGATCCGTACACCAATCCATATGAAGCATTAGCGGCAATTTGTCAAATGGGAACAGTGGATGAGTATATTGATTTTTTACCTTGATTGGCTTATGTCAATAACCTATCAGATTTTGTTGTCCTTGAAATTTTTTTTGTACTTGATGTTAGGGTTTTGAAATTGTAGAATGTTTATTCACTTTTCTATGGATTTATTTTAAACTATTTGATTCACCTTGCGTAACGTTTATAATTGTTTACTATTATTGATAAAATACTTGAAATAATCGTGACTTGTGTGCATAGTAGAATTAATTAGTTATTTGGTATAAGTTGAGGTAATGAATTGATTCCTTGATTAATTAGGCATGGATTATGTAATGAGTTTTATTGATATTGATGATTTATCATATTAATAATATTTAGGAAATTAGGTAATAAACTTTTAGTACCTAAAATGGGAATGCATATTGTTTATCCTAGAGAGGGAGAGAAATAATATAATAATTATTTAGAGAGGGAGATATGAATGTTATCCTAGAATCTAAGGGGATAAACAAGACAAATTTCAAATTTTCTTAGACCTATTAAGTGAATTTGTATGCTTTAGTAATTCTTCCATTACGTCTACATAATTGAACCCGACCATCATAATATTAGATTAATAGGTTTAACCTAGAGTCCCTAGAGCTACTGTTTCTCATCATTTAAAATCTCATATTATATTTATGAATTAGCATTTAATTTTCAAGTCTAAATTAGTTATTAAGCCAAACATTGATTGTTGGTTAAACATCTTACTTGTTTTAGTGATTTTAGAGATAAATAGTTTACCGTCCTTAGGGTTCAATATTAGACTTGGTCGCTTACCGCCACAATAGATATCCTTATACTTGAGATTTTTAATTGTGAGCACGTAAAATGCTTTACACTCCATACACCACTCAAATACTACACAATACCTATCCTTCTATAGTGAACTATGTCATTGGGTTTAGGATTACAAAATGAATGCATAGTCAATTGAAATAGAATTCAGTTAGATTCTAATAATTAAAGATGTTCCAACCAAAAAAGAAAAAAAAAGAAAAAAAACTATGGTGTTCATTTATATAAAGAGCTAAGCATTTTCATTCATAAAATCTATGATCCAAGCGAAAAATACAAGGTCTCTAAGAGTTCAGGATCAAAGAAGAGCGTAAACAACATGATATAATGTCCATGAGAGCATGGATACGTCAAATGATAAACAACACTGAACAGAGCAAAATGTCCAAGTTATATTGGACAATCAAAAGAGAAGGAATTGGGGAAATATGTCTAAGTTAACTGAAGTGTCTTCATACGCAACTATTATGTTGGATATTTATATCTACACTATACTAAATGTCGTGTGTGCAGGTATAAGTAGAATGCAGACAACATTAATTAGAGTAAATAGAAGAAGACCTTGATTTTTTAGACGTTTTCATTATATTCTAATTATACATGGTTGCAACAGACGCCAAAGTAAGTTATAAAGTATAGTAGAAACTTAAGACGTGGAGTCCAATGAGTAAATACCTACTTAGCGGACGAACAACATCAAAGTCGGAGATCAAGCGAGAAATTGACCATGAGAACCTAGCTGTAAAAGAAGAGGAATATAGCAGAGAGAAATATCACCTCTGAGTAATAAATGCGTGAAACAACTGCGTTATCACCAAACTAAATTTAATTACTTATTGGGTGATTAATGTAAAAATCTGCGTGTTTTAGAGTCCGATTTAGCACCATATTGTGATATTTATATTCTCATTTGAGCATCTTTTGGTTGAATTGCATATATTTGTGTTAGATGCATGTGAGGTGCTATTTCGTATTTTTAGGTGGAAAACTAGGTAAAAAGAGCAAAAACAAAAGTCGAAAACAAAGTCGGGAGCGAAGTTGGAAAGAACAAGCCGTCAAAACTCGTGCCGGCTAGGGAAGAGAAGTCGTGCCAACCATCTACACTAAGTTATGCTGCAAGGCTGCCGAGAGATGGGCGCACGACTGCCGAGCATGCCCGCTGATGCCTGCCTAGACGTGCTGACTCGTGCTGCAGAGAGCTGCCGAAGGAATCCGCTAGCATGCAACCAGAACGACTCGTGGCACCCATGGCACACTCGTGCCGATGCCCGTCAGGCCCAGTTTCACAGTTTTGTCATTTTTTCAGCTCGTTCATGTTTTTGACATGAAAAAGCCCATTTTTGAGTCAGAATTCGGGAATTATCAGTACTCAACTATAAAAGGAGTCCTTGGGGTGTTCCAAAGAATAACTCTCCACAACCCTACATACTTTTTCATATCCTTTCCTTGTCACCATATCGAAATCAATATTCACCATCCAATCCACCCATCCCGCAGAGTTCATCAGTGTTGCTTACTTGAGAAGGGGAATAAGAAAGTTCAGAATTACAGACGAGAGAACGGAGAATCACGCCACATCTTGGATTTTCTTATTCTTTCTTACGGAAGAGAGAACGGAGAATCACGCCACATCTTGGATTTTCTTATTCTTTCTTTTAAACTTTTGAATTATAGACCTACGACTATGCCTTCATACCTAACCATGTGTGTTGTCTGTAACACCATGGGCTAGTACTTCTTGGATAGTGCTAGGTTTTGAAGGTTGAATTGATTTGAATTGATGATCTAGAATATGTTGGATACCTGCAATATACTTATTCCCTTATTAATGCTTTGAATTTAGACTTATATTTTTGTCTTATATGATCTGTCTTCATGCATGTATATGTCATTGTCTTATGCATATTTATGCTTGTTGCTTGTGTTATATAAGAATTATATTTGTCAACCAGTTATGGGTAAAAGGGATCTAACCATATAACCTTTATTCATTAGAATAATTAATATTGGACACTTAATATATATATCTATTAATTATCATTCTATAGGATTTGGTTTTTTAGATTGTTAGGTGAGAATTGAGAATTAATTCTTAAGTACCTATAAAGGGAAGTCTAGTGCTCTAGCCTATTAGGAATTTTGTATGAAGTACCTAGAAAGGGAGTAGGAATTATTCTTCTGCATCTGAGGGTTTAAACCAGGTTTATGTGATAAGTTTACTTTAAAAGAGGGATTTAACATAATTAAGTGATTGCTTTCATAAGAACTGCAGGGATTCTAACCGATTGTCTAGTGATTTGATTTGACCGATTTAACTGGATTTTCTAATGCTATCTATCTTCTCTCTTGAACACTTTTATCTTAATTTTATTTGCCATTTTATTATTTTTAGTACTTATTTTTTGCATCTTTAATTTTGGTAATTTACTTAAAATAACCAGATCTGTCTTAAATTAGAATAGTTATAATTAGATTGAATAATAACTTTAGAATTATCTATAGGGTATGATATTATTTTTACTTGGTCACATGTGAAATTGCAACTGATTCCCTACACTTAGGGACACATATAAAAAGGTGAACAAGCAAATGGCGCCGGCTGTCAGGGATAGTTCTTAGATTTATTTATTAATTCTTTTGTGATTTATTTTAGTCTAGAACGTTAAATTTTAGTTGCTTTTTATTTTATTTTATTAACATCCAAACTATTCTAATTAGCTGTGTGAGAACATGTGTATGATCACTAGGTCAACTGGACTCCCTATTGAACCACTCAACCTAGAATTTGAGGCACTTGTCAGACTAAACAGAAGAAAGAGAAAGAAGCCAGCCACATCCATTTCTAGTACAGAGTCGGATATCTATTATTCATCAAAAGAATAGAAAGTTGAAGAGACTGAGACTAGAGATATGGATGACGATGCCCCGACCCCCATGCGGTACCAGTATAAGCTGAAGCATACCATGAACGCAAGATTGAATGGACCCGCAATCACTGCGGAGACTTTTGAGTTGCCGTTTGAACTTTTCTGAATGATACATGCATAGCAGTTAGTGGTACTCATTTGGAGAATTCTAATGAGCATCTGCAGTTATTTGATGAGTATGCGAAGACGCAGAAGCATAGGAATATTTCGGAGGATGCTATCAGAATGCAGCTTTCCCATTCTCACTATAGGTGAAAGCCAAAGAGTGGTACAACAACCTTCCTACAGGATGTTGTACTACATGGGAGCAGTTGGCAGATAAGTTCTTGAACAAGTACTTCCCTCCCTCCAAGAGTTTTAAGGTGAAGCAAAAGATTACACAATTTAAATAAGGAGGCTTGGAGAGTTTCTATGAGGCGTGGGAAAAGTTCAAGGAGCTTTTGCGATGTGGTCCACAACAAGGATTTACACACTTAAGCTTCTTCTATCAAGGCCTAAGAAGTGATTTAAGAGTATTGGTGGACGCGACATCAGGTGGATCGGTCTTCAAAAAGTCAGCAGAGGAAGCAGAAGAAATCTTTGAGGAGACGGCAGCTAACACATATGATTGACCTATGGAGAGATCAGAAGGAGGAGTCGTTTTTGATAAAGTGGCAAAGTAGAAGTTCAGGTCAACAGTAGTAAGATGTCAGAACTCAAGAGTGACGCGGGAATTTTGGGTGAAGATTTGAAGTCTGAAACATGGAAAATCTATCCATTAATGAAGACCTTAAACTCAATACATTTGAACAAAATGGTCCAACTATACAGCATTAACTCAGCAGGAGGTATCAAACAGTCAGTCAACTTTGATAATTAATCTGATTTGACTGGGAAGGAGTTATGGTGCAAACTTTATATGGTTGGAAAGCTCTTGAAGTCTAGTTTTCAACTAAATTTACGGATCTCAAAAATAATATTCCAACAGAAAGTTATGGCCGTTTGACTGAAGTATGGCAGACTGCTCAACTTACGGAAGTTGCTGGACCAACTTCGACTTTGCTGGTTTTTGATGGTTCGTCTCCTCATGAAGAACCTTGGTATCTACATATTATTAGTCTTTGATTATCTTACATTTATTAGAGTCTAAGTTCATATTTTCTATGTCTTGAGAATGTTCAAATCTCATTTATTTCCTTTGACTCACTTGGAGGGTTGTTCCAATTCATGCCTATATAATGGCTATCCTATGTATGCTCTTAAGGAGCCAATTTCGAAATTAAAAACTTATCTTGAGCTTTTAAGCTTGTTTAGAAGATGTTATCTTCTTGTATCTTACTCTAAACTCTTTTGGTGGATTCCTAGAGTGGTGAGTGCACCTCTTAGTCTTTCGGTGGATTCCTTAAGACGACGAGTTTATTCCAAACTTGTGGTGGATTCCATAGGTGAGGAATTGTATCCGAGTGTGTGCTTGTGTTGCCTCCTACTTCTCTAAAATCCCAGTATCAAAGTGGTTATCAGAGCTTTGGTTAGCGATGACAACTCATGATATTGAGTTAGAAGATTTAAGGAGACAAGTGCAACTACTCAAGCAACGCCTTGCGTGTGGCAAACATCTTGAACATGATGCTGAGGGTCATAGTTCAGATGGTGGTTCTGCAAGTGATGATTTGGATTTCAATCCATTTCATGGTGACAGAGATAGCGACTCAAGTGACAATGTATCTCGACGTCTACGGGTTCGAAGGAGCATCGTTCGTAGGAAATCTTTTGATTTCAATATTGATGTTCCAGATTTTGAGGGAAGAAATGATCCCGACGAATTCATTGATTGGCTCAATTCGATTGAAAGAGTCTTTGAATTCGAAGATATTCAAGAAGAATACAAGGTAAAACTTGTAGCTATCAAATTGAAGAAACATGCATCCTTATGGTGGGAACACCTTAAGAAGCAGCGAGCACGTGATGGAAAACGGAAGATTAGAATGTGGGACAAAATGAAGAAGGAGCTAAGGAGGAAATTTTTGCCGGATTATTATCTACGAGATATTTTTCCTCACAACTCCAACAAAGAAGATTCAAGTCATTTCGGTGGACGTTTCTCGTCAAGTGGTGGTGCTTCTAACCGGGGGAGTGCTTCTACTTCAAAGAAGAATCCATCTGCAAATGATACAAGCCAAAAAGTTACTGCAAGGTTTGGACATTTTGCTACATATTGTCCAAATCGGAGAATCATTGTTCTTGTTGAGAAAGAGCAAGAAGAGGTGAAGATAGTTTATGACAAAAGTGAAGATGAGTATGAAGAAGAGGAGCATGATGAATCAACACCAATTTATGATGAGTATGATGAAGATTTTGATTACGAGGATCATGGTGAAGATTTGGTATTACGGCGTAGCCTCGATGCCACCTATGTGGAGGATGATCCATGGCTTCACAACAATATCTTTCAAACAAGTTTCATGTCAAATGACGAGGTACGTGATATTACTGTTGAAGAGGGAAGTTGTGAAGATGTTATTACTATGGTGGAGAAGTTGAAATCGAAAGATCATTCTCACGAGTTGTTATGGCTTCATGATTATGTTGATGAGAAAATGATTTTTGAGGATTCAGAGATGCAGAGTATTCTTGAACCATCAAAAGTGATGATCTCTTATTCACAAATTCATGAAAATTCTTTATATGAACCAATGGAGGAGTATGAATTGATGGCTTTATATGAAGAGGGTGATGCCATACCACTCCAAGTTCAAAATTTTCTGCCGGAGTTTCATGATGTGGAACCTGAACAGATTCCACTAGGCCTTCCTCCAATGAAGAACATTCAACATTGCATTGATTTTGCATGCGATGCTTATTTATTGAATAAGGCAATTTATCGAATGAATCCGAAGCATCATGACGAGTTGCAAAGGAAGGAGCAAGAGCTTGTGGATAAAGGCTGGCTACGAAATTATTTTGGAAAGGTGTTCGAAGTGGATCGATATGTTTCAAATGTGGGGTTCAGAGGAGTTCTTAGCCAAGAAGATCATGAAGCTTTGAAATACTTGAATTCAAAGCAGAAGTTGAATCCATGGCATAGTAAATGGATTGAGTTATTACAAGCATTCGACCTAGTGATCAAGCACAAATCTGGTGTGCTAAATCAAGTGGCGGATGTTCTTAGTCGATGGCACTCTTTGTTGACTACTTTGCAAGTGAATGTGGTCGGGTTTGAGGTGATGAAAGATCCCTACAATAATGATTCATACTTTGGCAGAATGTGGGAGGAATTTTTAAAAGCTTCATTCAAGTTTTTCTTGATTCATGATGGTTATCTCTTCAAAGGTAACTTTTTATATGTTCTTGATTGTTCTTTGAAGCTAACATTTATTGATGAAGCACATAGTGGAGGTCAGCTTGCTGGATATTTTGGAAGAGATGTCAAGAAGAAGTGTGTTGAAAGATGCAAGAGTACTTGTCATGGGCAAAATTCAGGTCTGTACACTCCTTTTCCGGAACCGTTATGTCCATGGGAAGATGTAAGTATGGACTTTGTTATTGGGTTGCCTCGCACCCAAATGAACAAGGATTCAGTGATGGTGGATGTTGATCGATTATCAACGATATCACATTTCATTACTTGCATCAAAACAATGGATGCAACTCATGATCTTTACTTCAAGGAATTGCATGAGAAGGTTTGCAGAGAGATTGACAAGCAAAATATAAGATTCAAGAAGAATGCTGATAAGCATCGACGTATGAAGGAAATTCAGAAGCAAGTTTGTGTGCAGTGGAAGCAGATGATGCAGTGCATGTGGGGTAGCTTCACAAATATTCTGGTACTGATTCAGAGGGATTCAGACAATGATCAGTATATGGGTAGAAAGCTCTTTCAGTCTAGTTTCAAATGCAACAAACGGAGAGTCGTTTGGAGTTTTCTACAAAGAGTTATGTCCATTTTTCTGGAAGGTGGCAGATGCACTCGAAAATCTGTCAAGTTCATGGATTTGAAGTCTTTTGAGACTTTCCAACAGTCCTTTCTTGGTCAGGTCATCCTAATTACTATATTAATTGTTGCAATAATGTTGTGCAAGGTTTTAGGTGGTCAAATGGTGATTAATGGTGGAGTTGCTAGTGTCTTGGCTACTTTCAATGTTGCTGAATTTTCACCATATGTTGATGATGAAGAAGGTTCAGATTCGAGGACGAATCTTTTCCAACCAGGGGAGAATGACGCGGGAATTTTGGGTGAAGATTTGAAGTCTGCAACATGGAAAATCTATCCATTAATGAAGATCTTAAACTCAATACATTTGAACAAAATGGTCCAACTATACAGCATTAACTCAGCAGGAGGTATCAAACAGTCAGTCAACTTTGATAATTAATCTGATTTGACTGGGAAGGAGTTATGTGCAAACTTTATATGGTTGGAAAGCTCTTGAAGTCTAGTTTTTAACTAAATTTACGGATCTCAAAAATAATATTCCTACAGAAAGTTATGGCCGTTTGACTGAAGTGTGGCAGACTACTCAACTTACGGAAGTTGCTGGACCAACTTCGACTTTGCTGGTTTTTGATGGTTCGTCTCCTCATGAAGAACCTTGGTATCTACATATTATTAGTCTTTGATTATCTTACATTTATTAGAGTCTAAGTTCATATTTTCTATGTCTTGAGAATGTTCAAATCTCATTTATTTCCTTTGACTCACTTAGAGGGTTGTTCCAATTCATGCCTATATAATGGCTATCCTATGTATGCTCTTAAGGAGCCAATTTCGAAATTAAAAATTTATCTTGAGCTTTTAAGCTTGTTTAGAAGATGTTATCTTCTTGTATCTTACTCTAAACTCTTTTGGTGGATTCCTAGAGTGGTGAGTGCACCTCTTAGTCTTTCGGTGGATTCCTTAAGACGAAGAGTTTATTCCAAACTTGTGGTGGATTCCATAGGTGAGGAATTGTATCCGAGTGTGTGCTTGTGTTGCCTCCTACTTCTCTAAAATCCCAGTATCAAAGAGTCAACTTAGTGAACTGCATAAGAAAATAGATCGCATCACACTAGGAAACAGAGGAGAGAAACCTAGTATAGATCAAGATGAGGATCAGATGAGGGATGAAAATTATGCTATGAGTCAAAGCTTGCAAGGGGATTATAGAAATTGACAGAATTTCAGTCATAGTAATCAATAGTGGGGAAGGAATGATCAGAGAAATAACCGGCAGAATCATCAAGGGGGTTACCAAGGAAATTCCAACTTCAACAATCATAGAAGGAATGATAATCTGTCATATGCTAACCCAAGTAATGCAGTTGGGCCTCCTCCAGGAATTGATCCATCCCATAAGCCAATTGAAGGAAAAGCACCCATGGATGATGAGATGAGAATGTTAATAAAGCAACAAGGGGACCTTATGAAGTAGCAAGGGGACCGGATGAAGCAGCAAGGGGACCAGATAAAGCAGCACGGAGAACAGTTGAACTTGATGGTCAAGCTGATAATGTCTACTAATGAGCAATTTGAAAGTAGACAGAAAGAGGCAGATAAAAAGTAGAAAAAACTGATATTGCTCTTGGACAATTACATGCTGCTGTTGGGAGACTAGAGAAACAAGGTAAGTTTCCATCTCAAATGGTGATGAATCCAAAAGAACAAGTTATGGCTGTCACCCTGAGGAGTGGAACGCAGTACGAGGGCCCAAAAATGCGATCGGAATGAATTGAAATCAAAATTGAGGTCAAAAAGTTGAACGTGCATGATCACATCGGCGCTGACACGCAGCACGACTCGTGCCACCTTCCAGATAGCATACCAGATGAGACGCGCTTGCCGACAGTCAACAAAGCATGAGGCATGACCGTCAAAAATGGCCGGCATGACCCACAGAATTGCGGCATGACTCGTGCGATGGCACAAAATCTACCAATTCTGAGCGGCACGACAGCTGGTACGAGTCTGAGATTGGCCGGCACGACTCGTGCCCTTCTCTGATGGAAACATTGGAAATTCATCTTGATCCTCACGCTACTAATCTCATCTAGAATGATTTCCAGGTCTCTGAAATAGATGAAAAATCAAAAGAACCTGAAGTTTAGTTGAAAAAGTGGCAAAAAGCTAAGACAGAAAGAGCTGAAAGAGAAAAAGAAGAGGAGTTTTAGAAGGATATTTGGGGTATTCCAAAGACAAAGCATCAAATCTCATTTCCACATTAATTTTTTAAGAAAGGATTGGATGAGAAGTTCTAGAAGTTTTTGGAGATGTTCAAGAAAATCCATATCAATATTCCCTTTGTAGAAGCCTTAGAGGAGATGCCTAACTATGCAAGGTTCTTGAAGGACATCATGTCTAAGAAGAGAAGTCTAATAGGAGATGAGACAGTCAATCTAACAGAGAGCTGCAGTTTAGTGATACAGAAGAAGCTTTCAGCAAAGCTGAAAGATCCGGGTAGCTTCACCATACCATGTGAGATTGGACGAGGGGAATCAAAGAGAGCCCTATGTGATTTGGGGGCTAGCATTAATCTGATGCCTTATGCATTATTCAAGAAGCTTGTTTGGGGGATGTAAAGTCGACATCAGTGGCACTATAGCTTGCTGATAGATCTATAACATACCCAATGGGGGTAATTGAAGATGTCTTAGTGAAGGTTGAGAAGTTGATATTCCCAGTGAACTTCCTTGTGCTTGACATAGAAGAGGTGGATGAAGATAAAGTTCTTTTGATTCTAGGAAGGCCATTCTTAGCTACTGTAGAAGCAATGATTGATGTTCAGAAAGGGGAGATCAAATTAAGAGTCAATGATGAAGAAGTAGTCTTTTCTTTGGAGAAAGCTATGAGGTGGCCTTCAGAGAAAGAAGATTGCAAGAGCATTGAAGTAGTAGAGGAGATCGTTGAATAGTGTCTGCCTTTCATCCTGTCTAAGGATCCACTTGAAATTTGCATAAGCGAATCTCTTACTTTACCTACTATTGAATTTGATGATCTTGATGATATGTCTAATGAACTCAATCTTGAATTTCTTGAAAGCTTACTTTCATTGAATGAGAACATGGATTCGAAGAAGGAAGCAGCGAGAGTGGAGGAAGCAAAGTGGAAGAGGCCATATCTGCCACTTGAACCTGAAGGAGTTGTACCTGAAGAGAATAAGAAGGAACTGAAGCCGCTGCTGATCATCTCATGTATGCATATTGTTGGATTGTATACTAAAAGTCTAGCTTTAGTATGAACAATGTCATAACAATATTCGAAATGAGAATCATTGATCAAATGATTGCATCTTATAATTTATTTTATATGCATGATGCAATAGTCCATTTACTTTATACTGTAGATAATATGTTGTGCGACAACACGCGGAAGATCATATTATCGGTTTCCTTATAAAGTATAAATAGATGCTCACAACTGAGATAGACGAGGACTCTCTATCGGTATGGTTGTAGTGTGGTTTGGTATTAGCTTGTCTTGGCTATAGAATCACATTAGTGCACTTGTGTGTATTGAGCAGGACCGCCTGAGATCGTTCGACTTATACTGACTTATAGAAGAACTTGATCTCTGTTATTATGGAAGTTCGTGCTCTTAATCCCTATACAATAACCTCGACACGTAGGGCAGTATGTATTTCTTTGATTCATCAATGGGTGAGATTTATATGTATTAAATCAACAAACTCGGTGAGTTGGGAAGTAGTGCTGTATCTATGGTGTGCTGTTGATTGTAGAAGGAATCCATGTCCGTCATAGGTTGATGATGTCCCCTTGAGGAGCTCATAAGGTTTATCATGTAAATCTTGCAAGTGGATTAATTTCCGGCATGATAAAAAGGTTGAGTGGTACTACTCTAGGACGAGATATTAATTAATTAGAGTTGTCAGTAACTTAATTAATTAATGGACATTGAATATCTTAAACATGGGGAGACTATCGGGCTTATAATAAGAAGGAGCCCAGAACATAATTTTGGGATTGGACGGGTAGTGCAATAATAATATTTTAGTGGACTATATTATTATTATTGGATTTAATTAAAAGCTTTGGGCTAAGCTTGGTTAATTAAGTTCAATTGAGGCCCAGCCCAATTTCTCCTCCTGGTCCCTGCTGTAGCCCAATATATATAGTCATCTCAGCTTCTGGAAACCTAACTTCCTGCGCCTCTTTTGACGTGAGTTAGAGAGAAGCAGATTGAGAGAACTCTGGGGATTGTTGACCACCCAACACCAGAGTTGACTTGGGACATACAGCAGAAGATCAAGAGGTGTTCTTCACTGCTGTTCATCCTCTACATCGACCCAGAAGTACGGTAAACACATTTTATTGCTTCCGCTGATTTGTTTACCTGTTAATCCTAACGGATCACGTTGAACCGCACGATCCAATTGTCAATAATTGGTATCAGAGCGAGGTTTCGTGGTAAAATGTGAGACGTTGGATTGGGTTTATGCCTTTTATGTGTTTATTGCTGGATAAATAACATGTATAAAATCGATTATTTGATTATGTGCATTAATCTGAGAATAATCAGATGAGTTTTATACTGTTATTGTTATTCACCTTGGTATCCAATTTGATTTGTGTGATTACTGCTGATTGTTTATTGCTGTACCTCTCTCTCTCCCAACTATCACACTGCACACATCTAAACACACACACACACGTGGTATCGATGTTGATTGGGGTGGGATGATGATTGCGAGACGAGGCTGGGAGTTGCTCGGTGGCGGGCTAACGGCGATATTCCGGTGGTCTGTTGGCGGCGCTGCCGGCAATGGCGACGCTTGATTGTAGGGGTAGTCCGGCTGGGCGACTCGAGGTGATTCCGGGTGAGTCGCCAGTGGATTCGATCGAGTCAGGGGATCCGAAAGTATCCAACCCGATCCCAGTCGATCGGAGCTAATCGGCGATGAATCTGAGCAGCGTTGGAGAAGGATAAAATCGAGCCAATCTACGGCAGCTTCTGGTCGTGTCAGAGGCTGTTCCTGGCCCAGTCAGTAGGGTTCTGAGCGTGTCCCTGGTGTTTACGATCGAGCCAGAAGATGCTTTCGGTCGGATTGGAGAAGATCGGCTGTCAGCAGATGGACGTGGGTGAGTCTTGGCGATGGCTGATGACTGACGGCTGACGGTGCGGATCCGGTTGGCTGTCGACGGCGACTGCTGGGTGCAAGGGTCTGCTGGTGTCGGTGGATCCCGTTCGACGGTGTGCTGGGCTGTGGCGGCCTTGGACGGCGCGATCCGTAGCGGATCCCATCCGGTGGGCTGACGGCATTCATGCCGAGAGCAGCGGTCACCGGAATGAGACGGATCGTGACGATGCAGATTGGCGGCGGACCCTCGAACGGAGCCGGTGCGGCAGATCCCAGTCGGATGCGCTGGCGATGCCGTGACTGATGGCCGCTGCTGGGAGATCCTGCACGGCCGGCGGCGAGGGCGCCCGCAGCAGTTCGTCGGCGGTAGCGGCGATGGCTCTGCTCGACGGCGGTGCTGATGGAAGTTCACGGCGGGATTAACTGGTCGTGGCAGAAGGGTTGACGGCGCGACTCCGATGGCTGATGGCTCGACCGCCGACAGCAGCGACACCAGGTCGTGCCGATATTAGGCGGCGGTTTGAGGGCAGTGGGCGGCTGGGGCTTTTAGGGCAGCAGCCTGAAGAATGGGCTTTGGGCTCAATTCTTTTTGTTTTGGGCTGTTGTGTGTGGGCTGTCTCCGCAACTGGGCTTTATTTTAATTTGGTTTTGGGTTAAAAGGCCCAATTTTAATTAAAATAGTTATAAGAGGCTGCTCATTTTAATTATTTGGTTTTGGGCTATTGGCCCAATTTTAATTTTAATGGATATGGGCTGCTGGACCTTAATTACTTAATTTTAATTAATTGTGGGTAATGGACCAAGCATAATTAATTAATTATATTAATGGACTAATTGTGCTGGTGGGCTTGGTGGATTTAATTTAGTTTTGGGCTAAGATTATGGGCCATAGATAATGAGCATGATTAATTAAATTAGTCTGCTGCTCATTTTGTGCTTATTTGTTGCTCTAGGGCCCATTTAATTGATCCACTATTTATTATGCAATTAATTAATGTTATATAACTGATTAATTGATTTAATTGTCAATTATTGTTGTATATGTGACAGGCATGTTCTATGTGATTTATTTATTTAAATTACTGTTAATAGAAGCATGCTAAGTTGTATATTTTATTTCTGAATATTATATGCATGTTAAAAACCCTCGGTAATTAAATAACTAAGTGGGAGAGGGGATTGGTAATAAATTCCCGCGGCCTCCATTATTGGTTTGTTAGCATGTGAATAGACTTGCGCGTCGGCATTAGAGCCTTCCTCCCCATCGGATGAGTTTATTCATGGATTGCTGGAACAGACTTCATTAAATAATTACGTTTGTAATGTGATGCGTATGAACTTGCGCGTTGGCTTAGACCTTCCTCCCTATCGGATGAGTTTATATGCGGATCACTGGTACAAACTTGTAATTGATGACTATAGGAAGTTATCCGAGCGCGTGTGTACTTCTCCATCTGTAAGGCACACAAGCTTGGGCCGCGGACTTGGGGTCAAATAATGGTGTACACTTAGATTCAAATAATAAGTATCCTCCCCATCGGAGTCACTGCTTTTATTTGCATGGCTAAAGAGGAACCGACTATTAATTATTTTGTCATAAAGTTAGGTTGACAAATGAAATTAATGGGTAAAACCTTCTCTTGTAAATGTTCGGGTTTGTAAACGTCCACACTATCGTGGCTTGCAGACTCACGGTGCTTGAGATGTCAGTGAATTTTATTTTTATATTGTTTTGAGGGAAATAATATAAAAGGATAAAATTCGAAGATTTGATCGGTAAATTTATTTTTGATTCTCTGAATTTCGAATGGTATTATTTCACTAATTGTTAACTAAAAGACATTATATTTACTTGTCCAAAATAAGTTGATTAGAAAAGAATCTTGATTTTGAAAATTACTGCTTAAGAAAATAAAAGTGTGTTCTCACAAAGGACGTCTCATGATGTCGTTAATGTCTCTAGTGAAGAGATGAGAGGTTCATAGAAATATGATGGTCTTATGAAACTCTTCGGATACTTGAGTAAATTAAAAGGCAGAAGATCATGGTTGAATTGATGAATGAATTGGAAAAGCTTGGAATAGAAATTGAAAGGGAAACCTAGATCAATTTATTCTTCATAATTTGCCTGGATGTTTTGAGCAAGTTCTACCTGAAATACGAGTGATTGTATATGGTGGGAAACTTCTGACAAAACATGTGGCAAAGGAAAGCCATTTTCATCATAATGTGAACAAGTTTAATATCTTATTTACTAATGGTTTAAACATGATTAATGATGGCATCTACTGACTCGAAGTATGTAGATACTGGAATCACTAAATGTTTATCACTGAGTAAGGATAAGATTGTTAATAACATGGGTAAAACTACAAAGGTAGTGGCTATTGCAGTGGGAGTTGTTTATTTATCTCATGATAAGAATAAACGATTGATTATGAGAAATTGTCTTTACGTACGTTTCATAGAAAGAATTTAATTTCGGTTTCTATGCATTAACGGATGGATACTTCATTTCATTTAAATGACATGGTCATAGAAATGAGGAATGAGGCTATAATCCGTTAAAGTACATTGGTGGATAATTTGGATACTCTTGAATCATGCACATCCCACAGATGCAATAAATAGTAATTAAATAATGCATCTTCTAATATTAGTAAGAGAAAGGAACCTTCGGAAATGAACTAAACATACATTTGGCGTCTATGACTAATTCATTTTACTTGAGTAGGATTCAAAAGTTGATAGCCGATAGACCGTAAGGTTTATCTGAAGTGAAAACTATCGGACTTGCGAGTCGTGCTTGGAAGTAAAATTGATTAACTGCCTTTTCAAGGCTGTGGGGTGTAGAGCCAAAGATATATATGTTGGAATTAGTTCATTCTGATTCAAGCGGACCTAATATTATCCAGGCAAGAGGTAGTCATTACGGTTTAACCGTGGTGGTAAATACCTCTTAGGATAGTTAGGAGCTATTAATCAGAAGTTGAGATTAAATCTCAAGTTGTCTACACCGGGCATGCCCCAGCTGAATGGTGTGGAGGATAGAAGGAATAAGGCTCTTATGGTTGTGATTAGACAGATGATGAATTATTTAGAATAATTAAATTCATTTTATGGATATACCCTAGATACAGTAATTCGTGAAACATTTGTCTGTATATGGGATATCCTAGAAAAATGGAGAGTGATTTATTTAGTCCAAAAGATCGAAGGGTGATTGTCAACACAAACACTAGATTTTTTGGAAAAGGACTATGTAATAAATCACAAGCCCATGTATAAGTTGTTCTAAAGGAAATGAGAGAGAAAACACTAAGTATAAGTACCAAGTGTACAAGAGGATATGCCACAAGGTAAACTGCAACGCGTGTCACATCTGATACACAATTACATGTAGTACCTTGTCGTAGTGGGAGGGTTGTTCGACAACTCGTAAAATATATATTTTGGGAGAGTCGTGAGACTTTGTCCCTAGTAAATATGGTATTATCCCACGGATACGACTTAGCACTACAAGATTAAAATGCGAAATCTTAGTAAGTTGTAATGAATGATGAAATAAAAGAGGATCATACGGTAAGGTGAAAACCTTGGAAGCAAAGCTTGTTGCGAAAAGGTGTACTCAGAAAGAAATGGTTCGATTATGAGAAAACCTGTTCGCTTGTAGCTATGCTTAGTTGATCCAGATTCTTTTAAATTTTGCTGCTCATATTGAATTATGAGGAACAACAAATAGATGTCAAGACAGCTTTCCTGATTGGAAGTCTTGAGGAAAACATCTATGTGGAGCAATCAAAATAATTCATTGCAAAGGGCTAAGTGCATTTTAATAGTAAGCTTATAGGTGTCCAGCGATGGACTAAAGCAAGTTTTAAGATCGTGAAGCATCTGTTTTGATTAGATAATCCAGTGGCATGGATTTAAATCAATGAGCGGATGAGTCTTGTGTGTTGTAAAGAGTGACAGAAACGTGGTGGTGTTTCTTGTACTATACGTAGATAGTATCTTGCTCATTGGAGACAATGAAAGAGTATTATCGGGCGTATGGGTACGGTTAATAAAGCGGTAGTGATGAAGGACTTAAGAAAGACAAAATACATCCTTTTGATTACGGTAATACGGATCACAAGAAAGGATGTTATGCTTATCTCAAGTTTCATAAAATGATACAGTCCATACTCGTTTAGCATGTAAATTTATCTAAGTGAATGTGTCTTTGAGACACAAGAAGAAGATATAGTAGATGAAAGCGGTTCCTTATGCTTCGGCGAATAAGGAAGCTTAATCTAAAGAATGCTATGAACGAAGTTGGATATCTGTGTTGCTGAACGCATGAACAGAAGGTATCAACGTAACCCGGAACAAGAATGATGAACTGTAGTAAGACATATATAAAGTGCCTGAGAAGGACTGGAAATTATATGTGGATTTACTAAACAGATTCACTGCTTCTTGTGGATTACGTAGATTCAGATTTTTTTGTCAGATTGGACGGCAGTAAATTCTCCTCAAAGGTTATGTGTTTAATCTTAGGAAGTAGAGTCATAATGTGGAGGAGTGTTATATAGAAATATATTTCAGACTCCGGACTCCATCATGGAAAGATGATGAATTGGAGCCTATGAGGCAGCCAAAGTATCTATATGACTCTAGAGACTTCATGATGGACTTCGAAGTGTTTCTAAGTTTGCCCAAGGTAATCACAATTTACATTGATGATATGGGTGCAGTTGCAAACTTGAAGAAATCACAAGTCCATAAGGCAATTAAACACATGGAGCGCGAGTACCACCTGTTACGAGAAATCGTATGATGAGGCGAAGGTTGTTGTCGCCTAGATTGCATCGAATGATGACCTAGTAAACCATTTACAAGGACCTTAAGGCGAGAGCTTTTAATGGTCGTGTAGTGGGAGTAGGAATCAGATGTATGGCAGAAGACATGACAGCATAGTCTTTTAGTATAAGTGGGAGATTGTTGGATTGTATACTAAAAGTCTAGCTTTAGTATGAACAATGTCATAACAATATTCGAAATGAGAATCATTGATCAAATGATTGCATCTTATAATTTATTTTATATGCATGATGCAATAGTCCATTTACTTTATACTGTAGATAATATGTTGTGCGACAACACGCGGAAGATCATATTATCGGTTTCCTTATAAAGTATAAACAGATGCTCACAACTGAGATAGACGAGGACTCTCTATCGGTATGGTTGTAGTGTGGTTTGGTATTAGCTTGTCTTGGCTATAGAATCACATTAGTGCACTTGTGTGTATTGAGCAGGACCGCCTGAGATCGTTCGACTTATACTGACTTATAGAAGAACTTGATCTCTGTTATTATGGAAGTTCGTGCTCTTAATCCCTATACAATAACCTCGACACGTAGGGCAGTATGTATTTCTTTGATTCATCAATGGGTGAGATTTATATGTATTAAATCAACAAACTCGGTGAGTTGGGAAGTAGTGCTGTATCTATGGTGTGCTGTTGATTGTAGAAGGAATCCATGTCCGTCATAGGTTGATGATGTCCCCTTGAGGAGCTCATAAGGTTTATCATGTAAATCTTGCAAGTGGATTAATTTCTGGCATGATAAAAAGGTTGAGTGGTACTACTCTCGGACGAGATATTAATTAATTAGAGTTGTCAGTAACTTAATTAATTAATGGACATTGAATATCTTAAACATGGGGAGACTATCGGGCTCATAATAAGAAGGAGCCTAGAACATAATTTTGGGATTGGACGGGTAGTGCAATAATAATATTTTAGTGGACTATATTATTATTATTGGATTTAATTAAAAGCTTTGGGCTAAGCTTGGTTAATTAAGTTCAATTGAGGCCCAGCCCAATTTCTCATCCTGGTCCCTGCTGTAGCCCAATATATATAGTCATCTCAGCGTCTGGAAACCTAACTTCCTGCGCCTCTTTTGACGTGAGTTAGAGAGAAGCAGATTGAGAGAACTCTGGGGATTGTTGACCACCCAACACCAGAGTTGACTTGGGACATACAGCAGAAGATCAAGAGGTGTTCTTCACTGCTGTTCATCCTCTACATCGACCCAGAAGTACGGTAAATATATTTTATTGCTTCCGCTGATTTGTTTACCTGTTAATCCTAACGGATCACGTTGAACCGCACGATCCAATTGCCAACACATATTTGGGGGAGAATGAAACTTTCCCAATAATTGTATCTTCTTCCTTATCTAAAAGTGAGATTGATAGGTTGTTAGTGATCTTAAGAGAACATAAATCTGCTATAGGTTGGTCTATTGATGATCTGAAGGGTAAAAGTTGTGTGCAGTATCAAAGGAGATTAAATCCTGCGATGCAAGAAGTGGTAAGAGTAGAAGTGTTAAAGTGGTTGAAAGCTGGAATTATGTGTGCGATTAGTGATAGTCCATATGTGAGTCCTTTACATGTAGTTGCTAAGAAAGGGGGATGATTGTCATTAAGTCTGATAATGGGGAGACCCTCGCTACTAGGACCACTACAGGTAGGGTGTATTATAGAAAATTAAATGAGAACACATGTAAAGACCATTTTCCTTTAACCTTCATGGATCAGATGCTTGATAGGTTAGGAGGTTATGAGTTATATTACTTTTTGGATGGTTTTTCCGGGTATAATCAAATAATAATTGCACCTGAGGATCAGGAAAAGACCGCATTCACATGTCCTTATGGAATTTTTGCTTTTAAGATGTTGCCTTTTAGTCTTTGTAATGCACATGCGACCTTTCAAAGGTGTATGATGGCTATATTTGAAGGGTTCATAAAAAATATCATGGAAGTTTTTATGGATGATTTTTCTATCTTTGGATCTTCTTATGATGTTTGTTTATCTAACCTTGCTGTTGTTTTGAAGAGATGCCAGGATACTAACCTTGTTTTGAATTGGGAAAAATGTCCCTTTATGGTGAGAGATGGCATTGTCTTAGGACATCATGTATCATCTAAGGGGTTGCAGGTGGCTGGAGCTAAGGTGGCGGCAATTGAAAAATTACCTCCACCGATAAATGAGAGGGAAGTGCGGTCATTCCTTAGATATGCAGGATTCCACCACAGATTCATAAAAGATTTTTCTAAATACTCTAAGCCTCTTTCTCCTTTATTAGAAAAAGATGTCCCTTTCAAATTTGATGATGAATGTCTAAAGTCTTTTCAGGTTTTGAAGGAGGCATTGACATCTGCCCCTATCTTAATTACTCCAAATTGGACTGAACTCTTCGTGCTTATGTGCGATGCAAGTGATGTTGCTTTAGGAGTAGTTTTGGGACAGATGAGGGAGAACAGGTTTCGAGCCATCTACTACGCGAGCAAGATATTTGATGCAGCTCAAAAGAACTACACCGTGACTGAAAAGGAATTTTTAGCTGTGGTGTATACTTTTGATAAGTTTCGCGTGTATCTGGTAGGGATGAAAACTGTGGTGTATACGGATCATTCTGCGATCTGATATCTTATAGAGAAGAAGGATGTCAAGCCCAGAATTATTAGATGGATCTTACTGCTACAGGAATTTGACATGGAGATAAGAGACAAGAAGGGGAGTGAAAATGTGGTGGTTGATCATCTCTCTAGATTGGATACAAGGGAGCATTGTGAAAATGAGAAAGAGATCATCAAAGAGTTATTCTCGGATGAGGAGATTCTAGAGGTGGAGCTTCGCCAGGCATTCACTTTAGCTACAAAACCTAAGACCCATTGGTATGCTGATTATGTTAACTATCTTGCAAGTGGGGCTAAGCCATATAATTTGAGTCGGCATCAGCATTTGAAGTTCATGAGAGATGTGTAGAAATTTATTTGGGATGGGCCTTTTGTTTATAAGATCTGCGTAGACTCTATCATCTGGCGGTGTGTGCCGGAAGAGGAATGGAAAAGTGTGCTGAATCATTGTCATGCACAACCAACTGGGGGCATTTTGGTGCCGAGAAGACAGCTGCAAAGGTTTTACAATCAGGTTTGTTTTGGCCATCCCTTTTCAAATCTTGTATTTCATATGTTCCAAGCTGTGATAGGTGTCAAAGAGTTGGAAGCATCTCTAGGAGAGATGAAATGCCTCTGTGGAATAGTTATGTGGTGGAGGTTTTTTATGTATTGGGAATAGACTTTATGGGTCCTTTTTCCCTCAACCAATGGATATCTCTATATACTTTTGGCTGTGGATTATGTGTCTAAGTGGGTGGAGGCAATTCCAACCAAGACGAATGATGCCAGGGTTGTGCAAGCATTTTTGAAGAAGCATATTTTTTCGTGATTTGGAGTACCTAGAGTACTTGTTAGTGATGGGGGAACCCATTTTGTTAACAAGCTCATGGAGAAGGTCTTGAAGGATTATCATGTTTGGCATAGGGTGGAAACACCCTATCACCCGTAGTCTAATGGGCAAGCTGAGGTCTCTAATCGCCAGATTAAGCAGGTTTTGAAAAAGACAGTGAACGTGAGTAGGAAGGATTGGACTATGAAGCTAGATGACGCATTATGGGCATTCAGAACTGCTTACAGGACTGTCTTGGAGATGTCTCCGTTCCAAATTGTCTATGGAAAATCATGTCATCTTCCTGTGGAGATTGAACATAAGGCATTTTGGGCGACGAGAAATCTGAATTTGGATATGCAAGAAGTGGGTGGCCTGCGGATGACTCAAATGAACAGACTTGAAGAGTTTAGAAATAGAGCTTTGATGAGAGTGAAAATAAGCGTGTTTTAGTGTCCAATTTAACACTTTTTTATGAGAATTATTATCATATATTAGCACAAGAGTCTTATATTCGATATATTTGAGAAAAATGTGTGTTTGAGGTGTTTTATTGTGTTTTAGGTGGAAAAATGATTAAAAGTGCAAAGTTGGAGAAAAGGTGCAACTTGTGTAGGAATGCTGAAAAACGCACGTCCAACTTGTGTAATTTATTTGTATTCGTGTTGAGCTTTGAACTGAAAGTGTGATATATGATTGGAAAGCCACAGAAGATAGGGTCGTTTTGGCATAAGGAACACTTTAATCGAAATTTAGATGAGAAAGTTATGATCAAAATGGTGACGCCGCGCAAGCTGTTCTTACTTAGCATGACTGTTCTATTTTCATGACTTGTTACACTTTCAAATGTTGAATTTTTTATTAGTTCTTTAAATGGATAGAAAGTCAAGGAAGAAAGGATCGCGTGAGCATATGAATCATTCAAATCAGAGCTCGGATGTGGAAGTTATGAGCGAAATGGTGAGACTGCACACTGCCGCTCGACCAAGGTCAATCCCGCTCGACCTGGAGCAGTTTGGTCGAGCGGGGATATGGAATCCTATTTTTAGTAATTCCGTACATCCAGTAGCGTGTATTTTTGTGTTTTCTAAGAAAGAGCCCATCCAAGGTCCATAAGGAGAGCTTATAAGTATAAAAGGGGATGTAGATCATATCATTATTCATTGGACCACAACACAATTATCCTACACCCCACAAGGGGGGATCACCCCCCAATCATCATCTGCATCCTTTCCTCCATCCATCCATCACTGTGAAGATTCGTCTGAGGAATCAAGAAAGAGAACTAAGAGGATTTGAAGAGACGGAAGAGAGAAGGAAGGAGACTTCTACACCAAGGGTTTTTCTAATTCTTTTCTTCTACTTTCTAATTTTCCGGACATATGGATAATATCTATCCAACCCCCATGATTGTTCTTCGCAACATCATGGGCTAGAACTATTTTGGTAGATCTAGGGTTTTGAACGTTTTTATGAATTAATTGAACTTCCGTGTGTATACTCCGTACAACACTACTTGTAGATTCATTTTATATAAGACTATGCATTTTTAATTCATACTTAGAGTTGTTTGTGCATCATTAACTATTATGTAGGGTCTGAATACATATCTTGGTTATTGATTGAGTGTGTTCACTGCTGAGTAGGATTCTATGTTATGATTCTAAGTGAGGGGACTCTGAAACTTCATTAGAACTATCTTATATGAATACTTATTAATTGAATTGAATTCGGGTTAGTAAGTAAGATAAAGAGGATAATTTTATAGTAACTATAAAGGGAGATCATATCGGGTTAGAATACCAATTGGCCAGGGAAATAATTGATACTGATAGTGCCTAGAAAGGGGGTGAAGTTATATCTCTTGCTCCTAGGTTATTCACACGTGTTATACGCATGTTTGCTTTTGTCTATAGAGTATATATGCATGTTTTAGTGATGTGTCCATATTCCACAAGGTAGAGTCGGACATTGATACATGAAAGGGGAATTAATGAGTGAAATCGGATTACCCTGGGCTACCTATTATCTCTCTTGAGTCACTTTCGTATTCTTCTAGTGTTTGTTTTATTTTAATTATTATTTAATTTTTAGCATATTAGTTATTAGATAATCAACCTTCAAATCTTATTGCCACCTTATCTTAATTAATTTAGTTAATAATTAAATTGATAATATGTCGTCCTTTGGGTTCGATATTTAACTTGGTCGCTTGCTTAAACTGCAACTGATATCCTTAATACTTGGGGATTAATTTTGCGTGCAAAGAAAACGCCCATCAAGCTTATGAGAACTCACGGATCAACAAGGAGAGAGTAAAGAAGTGCATGATGAAAAGATTCGTTTTAAGGAGTTCTGTGAGAAGGATGAAGTCTTATTATTCAATTCTAGACTTAAACTTTTTCCTGAAAAGTTAAAGTCTAAGTGGATGGGGTCATTCGTGGTACATAAAGCTTGTGGTGGAGGTACATATAAACTGTTGGATAAGGATGGAAATAGTTTCGTGGCTAATGGGCATCGGATGAAGCATTATAGGTTGCCACGGGATAAGGAAGTCCTTTTCATTATTACCTTCCCTGAATTTGCTTTCCGTCGAGCTCTCCGATGTTAAACATGAGCATTCCATCGTGACTCTCCGACATTAAACATGAGCGCTTGTTGGGGGCTTATCCCCCTGTTTTATTACTTTAATGTGTTTGTTTGGTGTAGGAAATTTTATTAGGTACTTCTTCATCTATGGTATTCACTTTTTGCAAACTTAGTTTCTCACTTAGTTAGAACTAAGTTTTCTTTTACTTGTGTGTGATGCTTGGAGGTTAATTTTTTTAAAATTTTTGGAATTTATTTTGAATTTTCGAAATTTTTTTGCGACTATCCAAGTGTCTTGTTAGTCTTGTTTATTTTTCTTAGATTTGGTGTGATAAATTTTTGGTTGAATTTTTTGAGTTCTTCTGATGTTATTACTGATGAATTTCGTGTATTTGAACTTAAATTGGATGAAAATTCGAAGAAATAGGTTGAAAAAGTCGAAAGAAATGCCCAACAGTACGTTGAAGAGTCGCATGACTCGTGCCACGTGTTGGCATGTGTCATGCCAAAGCTGAGAAAGGGCAGGTAAGGATCGTGCCCGCCTAGCACGAGAACTGGATGGCTGGCACGACTAGCAGAAGTGGGTGGCATGACTGCTGAGAAATGTCGGCACGTGTCGTTCCAAATAAGGAAGAAACACACAGAATTGGCGTCAGGTAAGGCGGCACGAGTCGTGCCAAATTCGTGCCAGGTCCAGGTATGTATTTAAATTTCGAAAAGTCATCCAGTGTGCTCATTTTCTCCAGCCGTACGCACGAGCTATCTGCCTTTATCAAAATTTCATCATTGTGTTGTCCTAAAATCACCATTCCACCCTACACATTTCACTTTCCACACATTATACCCACTTTATACACTTAGATTGAGGACTAAAAGGGAGAAATTAGGTTTCTAAGACCAAAATTGGGGAAAAAGTTCAAAGTAGCAAATTTTTGTTCTTCTCTGATTAAGGTACGTTCTCTTTATCCTTTTGCTCTGATTTTTTAGTATGTTCATATTGGAAGCATGGGTAAGTGACTTCAAGTTGAAATTTTGAATTTTGAAGTGAATTTTCATTGAAGCATTTTGTGAAACACCTTGTGAGCGTACAATTTTGCTTAAGAATTCGAAATTTCTTGCTTGATTGGTGGTTACTTGTTGATTAGTTGATACCCTTAGGACCTTAATTGTTGTTATTTGTTGTTTGTTGTGGGTTGAAACAAGTTTGAGCATGTTAGAGTGTTAGTGTTGAATTCTACTTTAATAAGCATGGTAGTTTTGGTTTGAAAGTTGACATGTGAGTTAAACTTTCATACTTTCTTGTTCCTAGAGGCTTTGAAAACGTGAATACTAATTTCATGTGTAGATTCATGCATTAGTTGAACTAGGAATTAAGATTTTACATGGCATGTTTACTTCATATGGAGATATTTTATATTCATACTTAGGAAAATTGGGTCAAGTAGATGCATTATTTGTGTTTTTGGAATTATTGCTTGCATCTTACTTGTAATTTTTGTAGGAAATAAAATGGGGGAGGAATGGACAGATGAGCAAAGACAGGATGAGATAGCTCGAATTAGAAGGAACAAAACTTCTCCTCGCCACCTTGGGATTTATTATCCCTAGTGGAAGAAAAATATAGAGAAGTATAGCCATTTGGAGCGACGTATAGTGCGTACGCGCTATCATGATGAGAAAACCATGATCAAGATTGGTATTAAGCATGATGTAGATACCCTCTTCGATAGGGTGGACATATTAGAATTCATGAATGCCCGAAGGCCCACTACTTATGCATTAACTATGGAGTTTTTCATGTCATACAAGGTCTATCGCGAGGAGGGCGACAGGCTTCCCATTGGATGTACTTTTATATTGAGAGGAAGGAAAGAGATCATGACAAGAAAGGAGCTGAACATGGGATTTTGATCTCCTTGGGAGGCTAGTGATGAAATAAGCATTGCATTTGACAAGGATGCTTTCTGGAAGAGGATCACAGGGAAGAATGAAGTTTTCATACCCAGGAAGTCTAAGTCTACCTACATTGTTAGCCCTGTTCTCAGGTACATCAAGAGGGTTTTATCATATACCATCTTTGCCATGCATGAGGAGGGACAAGTCAGATTAGAGGAGCTTTATGTACTTTGGTGCATGTGCGAGGAGAGATATTTTGACTTGGTTGCATTGATTATGGAGCAACTTCTTCAATTTATAGACGGAGAGACTCGGTCTGTTATGATGGGTGTTATTATCACCTAGATAGCTGAGATCAAAGGAGTGCGCATTGATGGAATGATGCTAGTTGGTAAGAAAGTGCCTGACATAGACGTGCAAGCTCTGAAGCATGCACGCTTCTTGAAAGAGATAGATGTCCAGCTTTACTATGAGCATGGCAACCATTCGATACCACTCCCTTGTGAGTAGTTGACGACGTTGGCTGTTGAAGACAACTTCACCCTCAAATCTTATTTGCACACTCATGTCTAGAGTGTCTTTTCTAAAAAGAGAGATTAGAAGAAGTGTATCAGGGAGAACAATGAACGAGCAACAAATCCACAGGTTCAGACTGATGCTGATTATGCCGATGTTGTGGTGATGAGTAGGGGTGTGAATTGGTTAAAACCCAAACCAAAATACCAAAACCAAATGCTAAAATTTTCAAAAATAGAAAACCGAACCAAAACCGAACTACTAGAAAACACAACCGAAATCGAACCGAATTTTTCAGTTTGGTTTTAGTTTTATAACCGAGATCACCGAAGTAATTATAAAAAAGAAATCCAAACCACCTATTTGTATGCAGTTAAATTCCAGAACAAAAGCTAATCAGACAGAGTTAGCTATCACCCACTGCACCGGGAATAACACCTTCTAGCATCCAAATTACTACTGCTAGTCTCTACTCCTACATCATGCCCATCATCAGTTCCATTCAATTTCCAAAAATTTCCAAACCTCACGGGAAACACCCCTTTTTGAGCTATGACTTCCTCAATTTTCATCATCTTCTGAGATACAGAGAATACATTATCTCCATAATTGGGCATCCATCTTCCACCCTAAAATCATCGTAATCGAAAATTGGGTTCTTTATTGAAAATCCGGGTTGAAAAGAGTCCCCCTTCAAAGAGGACAAGTTGAATTCGACAACATCAATCTCAATTGGTAGCACTATAAAGTTGAGCAAGTTATAGAGTCCCACCATGAAATATTGGCCTTTGTTTTTGGAAGGTAATTAGGTACTAGACAGGTGGTCGATGACTCTATGCTGGCAAAAGACGCGAGACTGGCGATGAGGCAGGGAAAAGGCTAACGGTCGCGACTGGGTGGGGTGGTGTCATGGTAGGCTGGACGGCGATCGTGTGGCTGGGAATAACCGGAGAAGGACAGCGTCACCTGGGTGTGGTGGTGGTCTGAGCAGCGCCGTGATGGTCTCAAGAGTGAGTCCAAACGTGAAATGTGAAATGAAAGAAATGAGATTAGGGTTAGAAAATTAGGGATTTATATTCACATGCTCAAAATCGATTTGGTTATTGTTTTTTTAGTTTTTCAAACCTTAAAACCAAAATCAAACTAAAACACCAATTTTTCATATTTTAGAAACTGAAATCAAACCAATTTTTTAAAAACCGAACCGAATAGATCGGTTCGGTCAGTTATTTTAGTTTTTTCCATTTTATGCTCACCCCTAGTGATGAGGATGAGGTGATGCTCACTGAAGAGGACGCGCCGGAGCTTTTTGGGATATATGACTCACAGCATCCTGCTAGTGGTTATTATCAGGGTGGTTCATCCGGAGTAGCACCGGATCCATTTGCACCGGGAACGTCTACAACTCCATCTAGAGCCGAGTATGGAGGACCCAGCACTTCTGCGGGTTCCGTACCCCCTGACTATCATTCTTATCATGTTCCAGATGTGCATGATCCATGGGGAGAGATGTATAGACGCATCAATGATCAGTTTAACTTGTTCCGGCAACGGCGCTATTTGCTTGTTCACCTTTTGCATGTGTCCCCAAGTATAGGGAATCAATTGTAGCTCAACGTGTGACCAAGTAAAAATATCGAATCCAAGGGATTAGCGTTAAATAAGATACACACTAACTAATTCGCACCACTAATAATTAAGATAAAGTAACCTTTTCTGATTTTGGAAATTATTAAACTAATTATGCAGAAAAATAAATATTAAATAAAGTAAATAAAAATAAAAATCACAAACAATCACAAGTGTTTCAAGAGAGAAGACAAGATAGCTCTAGGAAATCTAGTTTAAATTAGTCAAATTAAATCACTAGATAATCGGTTATAATTCCTGCAGATTTTATGGAAGCAATCACATAACTATATTAAATTGCTCTTTTAAAGTTAATACATAAATCTGGTTCAAACCCTCAGAAGCAGAAGAATAATTCCTACTCCATTTTTTGGTACTTCATGCAAAATTCCATTAAAGGCTAGAGCACTAGACTTCCCTTTATAGGTACTTTAGAATTAATCACCAATTCTCATCTAACAATCTAAGAAACCAAATCCTCTAGAATGGTAATTAATATATATATTAAGTGTCAAATATTAATTACTCTAATGAATAAAAGTTATATGGTTAGATCCCCTTTACTCATAACAGATAGAAAAATATAATCACTTTATGGCACAAGCAACAAGCATAAATATGCACAAGACAATGACATATCATGAATGAGGGCAGACCATATAAGACAAAAATATAAGTCTCAAATTTAAAGCATTATTAAAGAGAATAAGAATACTGTAGAAATCCATAACCTAGTCCAGGTCATCAATTCAATCCAATTCAACATTCAAAACCTAAAACTATCTAGAAAAGTACTAGCCCATGGTGTTACAAGCAACAACCATGTCTATGGAATAAAACTTACCCATGAGTCTATAAATCAACAATAAGAAATTAAAGAAGGAAGAAAAGCCCTTGTCTGGAATAATTCTCCGTCTTCTCTTTTCGTCTTGATGATCTACCTACATTCTCCTTCTCAAGTAGCAAACACCGTGATTGAGTGTGAGGGTGATAGGTGAAAGGCGGGTGAAGGGTAGAGATGAATGGCGGAAGGTGATGGTTTAAGATTGTGTAATCCAAAGGGTTTGGTAGAGAGTTAGGGTTCTTCTAGAACTCCCCAAGGACTCTTTTATAGTTGAGGGCTGCTAAAATTCGGACTCCACCTCAAAAACATGAACGGGCCGAAAATTGGGCCGCTGGGTCGTGCCACTCGTCGGCAGTCTGCGCGATCTCACGGTTTTGCTCATAACTTCTTCATTCGGACTCTGATGGAGGTTATTTTTATGGTCACGTGATTCTCTCTTCCTCAATTTTCTATTTATATAAAGAAATTATAAAAAATCCAATATTTGAAGGGAACAAGTCGTGCAAAAGTGGCAAGAGTCGTGCTGGTCGGCACAGCTTGCGTGACTTCACCGTTTTGATCATAACTCCCTCATCTGACCTCTAATTGAGGTGTTTCTTAAGCCAAAATGACCTTCTCTTCTGTAGCTTTCCAACCATATGTCATATGATCAGTTTGGACTACTACAAAAAATATAGAAAAATTATGCAAATTGGACATGCATTTTTCAGCATTCTTTAACGATTTCACTCTTCATTTCAACTTTGCACTTTTAATCTGTTTTTCACCTAAAAATATGAAATAACACCTCAAATGCATCAATATCTTAAATATATAAAAATTAACCATTTAGTGCTAAAATACGAATATAAATCCCACAAAACGGTGCTAAATCGGACCCTAAAATATGCAGATTTTCACACTAAACATGGGCCTAAGGAAGAAAGAGTAAAAATAATAACTGTCATATCACTGCCCTTCATAATCTGGGAATTTTGAAATTAGGGATTGTTGTAACCTGAGATCGAAACCCACATGCAATGTAATTTTCCAAATGAAAACAAAAATCATTTTACAATATTTAAAATTCACAATGGTTTGATTAGTGAAGGGAGTCCTACATGGTACAAGAATCCGAGGACTTGGAATTAGAATACGTATAAGAGGTAACAAGCAGATTGGCATGATCTCATTTAGCCTTTTAGTCCTTTTATAACCTGACCTAAACAGTATCTAGACATAGTCATGTTAATGCTCTGAGCAAACAAATCTGAATACCGAATATTTTGTATTTTTGCAGTTGGGATTCTAATTTTTCTTTCGTAGCTAGGGGGTCCGCCCCATTGCATTCCGCCACTATTTGTTCCGACTTTATTGTATTCAAGAATTTAATTCCTTATTACAAAAATTTACCAATCTAAATTCAAAAATCTCTACATATATCGATTGTTCATTGTAAAATTTTGAATATAGGAGCGTTAGTGTGAAGATAATTAGAAGAGAATGGTTGTTTAATTAAGAATATGATTGAATTAATTATCTAATTCATGGGTATAAATAGTTATCTATGTAATTTTCTTTTCTATTTATTTTACGAATTGACATTTTTGTTAATATACAAACTTTTATTGATGAAATACTATACAAAAATATTTAGTAGTTATTTTAAATTACATAATTTATTTAGTGGTTTCAACAAACTTTAGATTATTGGTAATTTACCAATAATTAACTTGGTATGCTTTATCAAATTCAAGATTACCTTTTAGTCATCTATTATATATTAAAGATTTATATTCATGTTGTTCCACTTACTCCATGTTCCGGACGACCATAGTGATCACAACACAATTTAGACTTCTCATCTCTTATCATCTAACTGGTCCCCTTACTAACATTATTACCATGATTAGAAAAACAAGAATTCTTGACCAACATTATATTTGGAGTGAAATAAATATCAACAGACTGTATCTCTCTACTTAAACTATCATAGAATAAATCCTACTGAAATTTATAGCATAAAAGGAAAATATCAACTTTAAAAGGAAAAAAATGAGATTTTCCTCTCTGCACACATGTCACTCATCTAAGGCGTGTAATAGGAGATATAACCCCAAGATATAACATCACATCCAAGATCAGATTCTACTTACTACAAAAATATAAATCTTGTTATGTGACCCTTGTGTGATGTTTGTTTTCGATTTGAAAATTAAATTTATTTATTAAAACTTATTAATTGATTTTAAAAATCACACCTCTACACACATACAAACCTGTAATTCTCAATCTACACACCTTTCATATAAGGGCAAACTTATGTAAGACCATCTCATAGTGAGACAATTTTACGCTTTCGTAATTATTTATATTTTTTTATTAAAAATATTATCACTTTTTATTTATACTATAAATTGTTCATTAAATAGTTCCTAATACCGTTATTATTTTTCATCAATTGAATATTACTTTTATTACAAATGTTATCACTTTTCCCTGAGAATGTCTCACATAAGTTTTACCTTCATACAATCTCTCTTTATCTATACTCAATCATTAATAATATTTCACTTTCATCTCTCATCTATCATCTCTCATCTCTCATCTATCATCTCTTATGTTTTATTTTATTTATTTTTAATTAATTATTACTGTCAACTTTAATGCTAATTAATATGTGTCTGGTTTGTTAATATTTGTGGTGATGATAACTACAAATAAGAACTACAAATGAGTTATCCTTTAGCATTTTCTTTTCTACCTTTCATGCATAGTACAAAAAGGACAACTCATTTGTGGTCACATACCCTTTAATGCAAAGCTACAAGAGCTCCAAGGACAAAAGAAGACAACCCACATAAGCATCACATGAATACATGTGTCTTCATTTCCTTTATTTTATGTTTTATATTGTTAGAAATATTTGGTATAGTAAAGTCTTATTTAGTGGGTAGCTATGTTTCTATTAATATGTATAGTGTTGATATGATCTCTTGGTAATCATTTTTTCCACACAATTTGAAGTAATGAAAGAAAGGCAGAAAATTCATCCCAACATGTTCTTTACTAAAATATTCGTTACTTATTGCATTTCTTTCATGATATCAGAGTAGGTTTGATCATGTCTCTGTTTTTCCTCCTCCTTTATTTCTCATTTTCAATTTATTATTATCCATTGTTGAATCTTTCTTACCATGTCTGATAACCCAGAAACTTCCATTGTTATAACTTCAAATCAACATATAACTAACCCTTCCAAATCATCTTGTTACAACAAAACTTGATGATAATAATTATTTGATTTGGTGGCAATATATTCTATCTACCATTCGAGATTATGGGCTAGAGCACTTCACAAAGCATCAAAGTCAAACATAAATTTGTAAATGGCGGTGACAATACACTAAATCCTCACTATTTTAAACCATTAAAATAAAACCAACAATTACATTTAAAAATTAAAAGCATAGCACCATACGTGGATTATTAATCCAATCAAGGAAGCCAAAAAATTGCATTATATGATCGTTTTCCCCATTTCAGCTCCAAAGTTGAGTCTTCATTTCATCGAGTATTTTTTTCACTTTACACTCTTCATTACCAAAGAGAGCATTGTTCCTTGATTTCCACAATAACCACATAACACACTTCCAAATACATACTGCCACTATATTTCCTTTCCTTCCGTTAAGGATCAAACTAAAAGTAAAAAATATTGGTTGAAGGATAAGAAGATAAGGTTGTTTTCACCCCCAAGCCACTTAAAACACCACTTCTAAAATACTATATGAATGTCCACATTTAAAGAGAATATGACATTCTGTTTCCATAGACCCCTTGCAGAAAATACATTGTAAACTTGCATTAGAGGGAATGATTCTTCTGTGCAAATTATTTGAGGTAGGAATCCTCTCACATAGTATTCTCCATGTATGCATGGAGACTTTTGGTAATGTCAATTTATTCATGATTAGTTTAAAATTTTCAACTTCATCTCCTCCTCTTCCACCTCCATCTCTTAAGCTTATTAATATTCTATATATGTCCTTAGTGTTGTAAATACCCTCACGCGTGAAACACCACCTTTATTTGTCATTCATATCTTGTTTTACAATGTACCCATGCACAATTATTAGTAAATCATTTAACATAAATTTTTCTATCAAATAAAGTTTTCTCCACAGCCATTTCCATACCATGCACCATCCTTCCATTCCCCAAAAATAACTCACTGTTCCTCCCTTTTTCATACATAGTACAAATAGTTTAGGAAACATTCGCTTTAAAGTATCCCCTGGCCATACTTCTTCCCAAAATATTTTTCCCCATTCCCTACTATTTGCACATTCCTTCACAAAACCATTCCCTTGTATCATCCCCAACTATTTTAAAAATCTTTTACCACCACCCCAATATGCCCCTTTTTTATTTAATAACTCTACTCCAATCTATCTTTTTCTATATAAGTCCTCCACATCGTTTTACCTACAAGTCCTAATTTGTTAAAACATTCAACATCCCTAGTTCTTAATCTGCCAAGAGAGTTAGGCTTACAGTTTACACATAGTTTTCCAACTAATTATCTATGAAACATTATTGCCTTTTCCCCCTCCACCCCAAAGAAAATTCCTTTGTAGCTTCACAATCTCCTTCAACACATATTAAGGGCTCTATACATGGACAATAGGTATACAGGTGGAGATGAAAGCACGAAGTTGATCAATGTAAACCTCCCTCCAATAGAAATTTTCAAATGTTTCCATCTACGAATACGTTTTTTTTTTTTGCATAACATAATGTTGATCCGAGGTTTTTTTATGCTCACATTCAATATTTAATCCTAAATATATGTATAATGAAATACTCCATTACTACATCCCAAGATAGATGCAAAATCACTTCACTTTTCCTACAAAAAGTCTCATTTTTTTCTTTTTTCACACTCTCCTAGATACCAATTCAAGAATAATCAAACCTTTTCAAAAATTTTATATTTGTCTCTTTAGCTTTTGCAAGAAAAATAGTGTCATCTGCTAACTAAAGATGAGAAACCCTTAGTCGATCTTTGCCCAAAATCATTGGATCATACAATCCTTGTTCAACTACCTTTGATATTATAGTACTCAATCCTTCAGAGGCCAATAAGAATAAAAAAGGTGATAAAGGGTCCCCTCGTAGCAAGCCTCTCTAATCAAAATACTCGAGAGGGACTACCTTTAACAAGAACCAATGAATAAGCCGTCGAGACACATTCTATTACCTATTTTCTCCTTTTGGAGTCAAAACCAAACTGATCCATCACGCACGTCCTCCAAATATACCCACTCAAGTGAATCGTTGGCCATTACAAAGTCAATCTTGAAGGAGATGATGCTAATCTTCTTTTTTGCTTCGTCAATTGTTTCATTAAGAACTACACACTATCAAGTATTTGTCTTCCTTGAACGCAGATTGTTGTTCTGATATAATCGAATCTAGCACCTTACTCGTCCTCCTCGATAGAATATTAGAAATTATTTTAAAAATACAAAGATATAGGTATATAGTCATGTAGATTTCCCGCATCATCTTTTTTTGGAATATGAATGATAAAAGAAGGATTTAAACCTTTTACAAGCTTCCTCTCTTGCATAAACCTCATGAAGTCTTGCTTGTAGACCTTCCAAAAATTCCTAAAAAATCCAAAGTTAAAATCATTAGGTCTCAAGCATTTAGAACTATCACATGAATCAATTGGTGCTTTCACCTTCTCTTCAATGAACTCTGCAGTAAGCATCTGATTATCTCCATGTGATACTATTTTTATAAGTGAAGTTAGAACAAATCATCGGTCCATCCTTCTAATTCAAGCTAAAGAGCCATTTGAAAACTTCAAATATGCCTTTTTTACCTCTGTCACTTCTTTTTTCACTTTCCACCTATGAAAATACCATTGATTTAATTGAATTTCTATAAGGGCGGCACTATTGCTACCCGGGGTTTTGCTTAAGGCACCCGAATTGAAGAAAAAAATATATGAAATCTTAATAATACCCCTACTTTTTTTTAAAACCCTAATCCATTTACAACATAAAAAAAGTGCTTTGTACACCCATTCACACACAGTACACACACCATTAAAGAAGAGAAGAGAAGAGAAGAGAAGAGAACTCCAATTTCAGAAACATTAAATGAGGAATGACTCAAAGATTACACCAAAAATACATATATCAACATGAATCTGATGTGAAATTCCATCTGATATACATTCATTGCTTCAGGAACCCGCTGCCATGATGACACCCTTCACCCTATCCTACGGTCATCAACAGTTGTTCTTATTTCCTCCATTGAATTCCTTTGTTCTTCCTGAATGTTGTTTCGCAATTCATCCGCCTAAAACTAAACACCCTAAAGGCCATTGAGGGTATTAGGAAATTGCTCACTTTGTGCATCATGAAAATTTTTGGCTGACTCTTGTCGAATTTTTAACAAAATTTCAGCAACCTCTTGCCGGAATTTTGTGATATTTTCGATGGACCAGTAATGAAATTTTAAACCTTTGATTTTTAACACCAAACAACATACATTCATCTTCATACTATCTATTAAACTCAAAATACATTTATAATTTTACTAACCCATCAATACTCTATCAATAAACTACATAATTTCACTAACCCACGAAGCATGATTTTGAAGAAAAATGTAATGTAAATTATTTTACTTTTGATAATATGTTCTCTATTTTAATGTTTTAGATGTGAAATTAAGATTTTCCTCTTATCCTCTCCTCTATTCTCTTCATTGTTATTTTCAATTTAATGGTGTGAATGTGCTGTGTGTGCGTGAGTGTGTATTTCTTATGTTTTTGTGTGAGTGTGTATTTTAGGTGTAGTGTGGGAGGTGGGTGTGCAAAGCAATATTTTTTAATCTGTTAAATGGATTAGAATTTAAAAAATGGTTGGGGTTATTATTAAAATTTCACACATTTTTTGTCTTCATCTATCAAATTGAGGCCCAAGCCCATTCTCCCAAAGACCCAACCCATCATACAAAGCCCCCACATAGATATGCAAGATATTAAGGCTTGGAGGAAAGAGAAGGATGAATTAGTTACCATCATCTCAATATAAAACAGAGCAATAGAAGTGGAGCATACGGGAGGCATGACAAGGATTGGATAGAAATCTCTTCTCCCCCCTCTGTATTTCCTTTAATCGTCTCTGCATCTTCTTTTCATTATGTTAATGTAGTCTTCACTCACTCTAAGAGTGCTTTAATTAATAATATCGTTACATTGGTGCTCCCGTTGAGAGGATTCACAACGTGGTGGATCCAGAACTCGTCGCAGCGGTTGTGAAGGCAGTGCAAGTACAGTCAGATAATCAAACACCTTCATGGTAGAAGGCGATTCAAGCGATGCAACAATGTGTGGTTACAATGGATGCAAAGGTAGAGATATTACGTTCACAAATTCAAGGGGGATTTGCATCTGTCGCTGGGAATCAAGCTTCGTCATCTCGAATGACTAAGAATTTCAAAAGCAATGATGTTAACCCAAAAAAATTTCTAGCCATATATTCGATGAAAATGGAGGTACCAAGGTTTGATGGGTTAGATTCAGAAGGGTGGATATTTCATATTGAAGAATTTTTTTATTTTCTTAACACCATGAAGAATTGCAACTGCGCATAGTTTCATTTCACATGGAAGGGAAGGCTGCATCATTGTTTCAATAGATGAAAGCAAACCAGTTAATCACTAATTGGAATGAGTTTCTCTCCACTGTGAAACATCGATTTGGAAATTCCATGTTTGAATATTACCAAGGAGCACTCTCCAAACTTACTCAATTCCATTCCAATATGATTTTGAGGAGCTGATGAACAAAGTGACAGGAATCGCAGAGCCGCTGGGCTAAAATCTAAAATTCGAAGGGAACTTATGTTTTCACGGCCATCTACGTTGATGGAAACATTTACCCTGGCAAGGGCCTATGAGGCTCGAATGGTCGATGCACAAATGCTTAATGGATATGGTGCGCAGCCAATTTTTAATCAAGCATAAACACCTAGCCCAATAATTTCCTCACCAAATCAACAACCCATTCCTAATTACAGCCAACCAATTAACACACCCATGCACTCTTTGAAACAAGAGAGTTTTCCATGTACACCAATTCCTTATAATCCAACCACAGAAAATTCCCAATCTCCCATACTTACCTCTCCAAATCTACCCGTACGCAGGTTATCTCAGGTGGAGTTAAAAGATTGGAGGGAGAAAGGATTGTGTTATAACTGTGACCAAAAGTATAACCCGAGCCATAAGTGTCGTAGCAAGTTTTTATTGTTATTGGGGACTGGTGATGAGGATGGCGATATAGAGTTTGAGGAAAAGATAGATAAAACATCTCAAGCGATAAGGGCTAATGTATTTAGACTGAATATTTTTGTTGAGCAATCGAACCCCCAATCTTTAAAAATGTTGGGAAAATTTGAGAACAGATACTTGAAGGTTTTAATTGATAGTAGGAGCACCCACAATTTCATCAAGCCTATATTGGCTGAAAATCTTGGTTTGCATACTCATCCCATCACGAATTTTCGAGTGTACATGGGGAATGGTGATCATTTGGTGTGCAAGTTTGAATGTCCCCAAGTTGAATTGGAGATACAACAATACATATTTTGTATTGCTTTATTTGTGCTACCTATTGAAGGACCAGATTTGGTGCTCGGAGTTCAATGGCTGCAAGGATTGGTTCGAGTTTATCATAATTATCAGCAATGACCATGGAGTTCAAAGGCTACAAGAAGGCAATTGTGTTGTTAGAGGGAGATAATGTGACTTTGCCTTTGGGCAGCTTGGAAGGATGCTTAATTTTACAATCTCAACCTCAAGTTATTCATGCAAAAAGATATGTGTTACGTGAGGAAAAATTAGGAGATCGAGTGTTGATGCAATGGAGTGAATTGCCCCTGGAGTGTTCCACATGGGAGGAGGAATTGGGAAAATTACAATCTGACTATTTTGATATGAACCTTGAGGGCAAGGTTTTTTTTTAAGAGGGAAGCAATGTAACAAATGTGATCTATCAAATTGAGGCCCAAGCCCATTCTCACAAAGGCCCAACCCATCATACCTTGTTGCAGGCAGGCGGAGAGTGTGGGTGTGAACTCTTCTTGGGACACATGGTGTAATTTTGGGCTTGCTCGTGATCCCAGCCTAATGGACCCTATCACATTATAATAATATATTTTTATATTTTATTATTAAATGTATATATTTGTTTTTTATTTTTTTCGTTTTACTTTACTTTAAAAAATGTAAAGTTTACCCTCATATTAAAAAATGAACATTTTATTAATATTAAAAGAAACAATGTACCATAATAATTATACTTTCAATTCAATATATGAAAAATTGGTAAATTAATTATCAATTCAGGACTTAAATTATTTTTTGTACTTCAATTAGGGGCTTAAAATATATAAAACTATAGCGATGTGCAGGAATATATTTTTTTTTTATCACAATTATATCACAAAAATATTAAACTTATTATGACATGACAATTGCTGTGTTGAAGGTAAACTGTTATTCATCCAATAATTTCAGTTGAATCCATGTGTTTTAGCAGATTAATTTTTGCTAGATGTTATACTGAATTCAAGGTGAATGCACAGTTATACTGAATTTCTTGTAAGTTAAAGAAACAATTAATTTCAGGAAGCTGAGCTTTGAGGAGTTACTGAAGAGCAATACAACTCTTTATGTAGTAATTAGACTTGATATCTTGTTAAGCCTTTTTGCACGATGAAAGTCAAAACTTGTCATTTTATAGTTCTGCAATTTCAGTAGATTACTTCACTGACCTTTTAAGAGAAATGCTTGTGATTTTGTGGGTGTCAACCCATCAAATTGGATGAGCATGTCATCAAAATTTGAGGTAAACAAAAATGGTTTCAAAATCTTGTATCATTGTCTTATAGATTTAATAATATTGAGACCTCTTTTTTCATGATGGGAGTGGTGGTAATTGTGGTAATGTAAAGACCTATTACATGGTTAATGTTCGTTTGGATTATTAAATTATATATAAATGTCATTATGTAAACCTAGAATTTATTTTTGGGTGATGGAAATTTTGATGCAGGAGGAACTACTTGTGGAACACTGCAGTGACCTAATCAAAGACTAGAGCCTGTATGTTTGGTTATATATTTTTAAATTCCAGTCTTAAAATCATTTGTTTTTGTTTATATTGAACAACATTTGAACCTTATTTTGTTAGCTGAGGACCTAAGCTCCGGTTCAGAGCGCCCAATTACTGTGAAAGAAGTTGAGCCTATTGTGAAGGATTTTGGTAGCAGATGGAAAGCTGTAATAGAGCTGATGCACAATGATGTTATCACTTCATTTAGCAACTTTTTATGTGGTATGGAAAT
The DNA here is from genome assembly GCA_023678885.1 of Pogostemon cablin. Taxonomy (NCBI): domain Eukaryota; kingdom Viridiplantae; phylum Streptophyta; class Magnoliopsida; order Lamiales; family Lamiaceae; genus Pogostemon; species Pogostemon cablin. The sequence continues at coordinate 20,403,294 of CM042997.1, read as the reverse complement.
TCTGAGAGCTACATTGACTCAACTGTTACTATACATACTACACTACGCTTTCAGATTGCATGAAGAAAATTGCTGGTGGATCTACCCTGAGCAAAGATTTAGTTTCCATTTCTTCAATAATGTATGAAATCAGAAAATGTTCTAGGACCATTTAATAAATTTTAGCAGATGAGATGTCAATGGACTCAGATTTTATTTTTCTACGTTATCAACTGTGTTTTCATCCTTAATTAGCTTAGGAGTTACTGCGGTGTGTGTCAAGATATGTCCAGACGAGTCACTTGATATGATTAATTTCAATTTTTGTCGTATGATATTTTTAATTTCAATTTTAATAGTGTAATTTCTGACAATCTAATTTAAATTTTATAATTTTTTACTCTCTATAATTTTAGTTTTTTTATATTTATATTAATTTTATTCTTATAACTTTCTAATTTTAATTCGCAAACGTGAGTGTGAATTTTGCCATTTGTTGCCTATTGATTCTTACAGCACAATTGTGTGGTGTTAGGGTTAGTTGACGTAATTTAGTTTTGAGTTGGTCTATTGTGAGACGGGTTATTGGTGAGACGGATGTGAGACGGGTCAACCCATCACTAAAGTATGCTTATTTGTGGTTAAAGTGTGCTTATTTGTGGTTAAAGTATGTCGATAATAAATCAAATTATAACACACTAACATCATACTTTAATATATAATCCAACATACTTTAAAAAACATACATTAACAACCATTTAACATACTTTATTTAAATAATTGACATACTTTAACACGTCTCACAAACCCTCTCATGGAGATAGCGTCTCACAATAGACTTTGTCAATTTAGTATGGCAATTTCTTACTTACATTATGATCTGTATTTAATTTTTGAGCAATTTTTGAGCAAACTGTGGAGTCTCTCACAAGTATTTGCCTAAATTAATTTAATATTTATAATTTTAAAAGTAATTTAAGTAGATTTACAAACGAGTCGGAAATTCAATACAATTCCCATTGAGGTTTCGCGGCTCTACGCAGTGCGCTATTTCTTCCCTAATTAACAGTCAACATCCATTAATCCTTCTCCGCTGTGCCAGCGTTAGTGCGTTACGGTTCATCGGCGGCAGTGTTACGGCTTTTATACTTCATCGGCGGCTCTAGGATTTTCTACTTGGCGGCGACGGCGGGACTGTAATTGTCCTTAAGAATGATTGAGCTCCTATGTTCACGGCAACACCCTGTTCCGTGCGTTGCCCTCGAAATTTCGCTCTAGAATCCCCCAAATTTTGCGCTGGAATCAACCCTATTAACCGTTCACCCCCAAATTTTGCTCTGTGCTTCCATTAGCGTAGCGAAAGGTCAAGGCGGAGATCGCGTTTTCCTCAAAGCTTGTGTTTTTCAGGTTCGTCCGCGATCTGTTATTCGCCTCAGTTTGTGTGTGAAAAATTGCTCCTCTGCGTTGTTCTTTGTGATTTTGGCATCACTGGCGTTTTATATCTCGTTCTTTTTCTTATATTTCAGCTCTGACAATTATATGAAATTTTAAGTTCGCGATTCAGTTGTTTTCTCTGTAATAATATGTGTACTGTTTCCTCAGTTGCATTAGGTTAATGAATAAAAAGGGTGGCGTGGTAATGGGTGACTAAGGAATGATTCTATTGTATTCCTTGTTTACATGAATCTGTGAAATCAGGGTGGGTGGGTTGGGGGGGGGGGTTCTTTTCGTTGGTCATCATAAGTGGGGATAATAATGAGTGAGGTTGAATGAAGCAAGAACCATGAATCTTAAAAGTCATGAAAGTTGAAAAATTGTGCACACCAATTGTTTGATGAAAAGCCTAAGTGAAAAATTTTTATGTTTTATGTGCTTCATTGTGTTATAAGTTGAGAACTTGTTGTTCATGGGAGAAGATGTGATGCATTGATGCATGAAATTTAGGCTAAGAAATGGTGGAAGTGATGAGATGCATAAATCCTTGCTAAGAAAATAAGCACCTTAAGCTTTGAATTGACAACTTTTATTATTTTATTTTTGTGTATTTTTCGACTTAAAATTAAAGTTTAACGTATTAAAAGTTCTAACAAAAAATTATCAAATTTTTTATACCTATAGCTTTTAAAATCAATATTACAAATTCAAATACACCTCAAAACAAACTTAACAATATCTTTTGTACCATTTATTGTCAACGTATCTGGATCATTGAAACTATATTAATTCATATTATCTTATGCGACTTTTCCGAGCAGCTCAGCCGCCTGACCCAGTTTACACAGGTTTCTCAGAGAATTCAACAATCGGGCTTGACTGTTTACACAGGTTTCTCAGAGAATTCAACAATTGGGCTTGAACAGTCAAACCCACGTAAAACCCGAATATAAACAATACCATTTCTTCATTCCTTTTCTTCCGCGTAAAGGTTTTTGCTCTCTCTACAATCCACAATCAGAAAATCGAACTCCCGATCAAGAACGCTGGTGACGAGCATTGATTGATCGCTTAGGGAGGGGAAAAAACTGATACCTATTTATCAATACCCATTTGATCACCATGTCAATGTCTGATTCCGATACGTCGTCACAGGGAAGCGAGTACAAGAATTTTCGCCTAATTAGCCGAGACAGTAAGTCAATGTTGCATCTCTGTTCATTCTAGTACAATTACATGGGTTTTGTTAAGCGAGTGCGTGTTCAATTTAGTTGGTTTGTGGTTTTACTATTGAGATTGTTATGTGTTGTGTGTTGAGCTAATGCGATTAATTTTGTTCCAAATGATTATATTTCTAATTCTGGAATTTTATTGTACTAGTACTATGTATAAATTTATCTCTGTCTAGTTGTTTCCTTTGGTTGAATTTAATTGGATTTCTTACATGGAAGTGCTAGTATGGATGTAAATTTGACTCTTGAACAGTCTACAATATCTTTTACGGGGAAATGTTTAATGCATCGGTCGAGGGGCATGGAAAGCAATTTACCTAGAGTATGAAAGGAAGAGGGTTGATATAGGTCATATATAATCTATGCCGAACCCAGCACTTAATAAATAATGAGTCAAAGATAAGTGAAATTGGTTATATATAGTACCTGATGAAAATAAATACCCGAATGTTTGAAAAACCCATTATTTGAGTTAAATGAAAGGGATATAAATGAATGATCAAAAATGTGATTTTCTTTAGGAAATTGTCATGGCTATCAGGGTTATATTCAGTTACTGCTATGGTTGTTTTGGGTTGCTTGCGGTCATGTTTCAATGACACTTCTCTTGAACAGATTTAGCTTGGGTGATCATGTTGTTGAAAATTATTTTGGTACCATTCACTTACATAAAATTAAATTAGTATCTTGTAGATATTTACCGTGTTAGCTATATCATCAGCCAAAATCTGCATTATTAGCACAGTGAACTTTGAAGTGAAGATAACATGAGTTGTAATGCTATTCAAACTTTACTAACAGCTTTTAGATCAGACATGACTGCTATTTGAAACTTGTTGAGAATTTTCAGGATATTATATGGAGTATTTAATATATCAACATCTACAATTATTCTAGATTATTAACTTTCTGACAGATATTGATGAGAGATTCTACAGTACTCTACTATTATTGATTTCCATCAAAATGAACTCTTAAGGATCATGCATTTAAGCCTGTATATCATATTTAATTCTTTAAAAGATGGTTTTCTTAGATGAAATGGACTGACTAGGAGTATGACATGGTTGAAAATTTAGCATATTAAAGGTCTTGAAACATCTCAAGCGTTTCAAGATGATTGGTGACACTGTGTCCTGGAATAATTATAACATGGAGCTATTTAGGTGAAGAGGATGGAGAAACATGATTCATATCAAAGAATCCTTGAGACCTTTGGGGCATGTTTGTTTTGACGGGGGGATGTAACATCCCCCATCATGTTATGTTTCGACCCAAAAATTCCTATAATCATTCACGATTGTCCCACCATACTCTACCCACCTAAAAAGATATGAAAAACTTTTTTCTTTCAACTTTATTAAAAACACAACCAACAAAAATTATAATAATACAATGCCATCAACTTTTGTATATTTGTTTGACATAAAGCTACATCCCACCCCAGTCAAAATCTTAAAACAAACATATAATATACTATTCACGTCCAGATTTTGCATTTTTATATTTCAAAATTTAGATTTCCACCATCCGCTATACTCCAGAAATAAAGATTTTGGGGGGAAAGCAGCTTGTGGTGGTGTAGAGAAAGTTATAATATTTTGCTTTGTTTTGAATATTGTTGTTTTTGAATTTTGTGTTGAAGAAGACTATTGTGTGAAATTTTGTAAGTAATCCTTGGAGATAAGCTATTATGTTTATTTTTCTTACAACTTTATATTCCAGAGTTTTGTAATTTGTAACTATTGATGAATATAGAACCAGCCACTGAAATGACTTGGAGAGTAATATGCATTTATGATATGGCTTACATTTCACTTTATTATTTAGTGCTTGACAAAGCATCTAGGGATATTTGGAATTAGTATTACACGAAGTTTAAAATAAAAAAGTAATCTTGTTGATTTAAAAGGGAAGTGTGTACTTCTCAAATAAAGAATCTATGTCTAAGCCTCATGAGTATTGTGTTTATGGGTTATTTATGAATAATTATATTCGTATTATTGTTGTTAGCTGCATTAAAGTTTTCTTTTTCCTTCAGGAATTATAGTATACTTTCAAATCCTATTATGCCAAGGTTAGAAGTCAATTTTTGATAGTAAATACATTATGGAGTTGATAAAATATATAATTGGTCTTGTTCTGGAACATTCTTAGTGTTTTTTAGCCTTTAAATTATGTTTCTAATAACTCATATTCCTTTTCTATGTTGCCACATCTTATCTTAATTTTCTTTATTTTGATTTTTCCACATACATCCAACATGCAGATTAAATATGTATTTCTTGTTAATGTAATAGTTCTTCCTAATGATGATTCAATATATTCGAAGTAGAAATTTTAGAGCTGTATTCAAAAAAATTTTTACAGGAAAGAATAGAGGATGGGTTATAAAGAGTCCTTAGAGGTGGTGTGGGATAAGGTTGAGTTTAGGGGTTTACCTCGTGTGTGTCAACCATAAAAATTTACATGAACATTTTATTTCAGATATTTTTTGTGACTGGGGTCATGTGCTTTTAATCTTCATTATATTTAGACAAGAAGCATGTCTCATCTTTGTATTCTGCTTTTTCCTTAATTTAAAAAATTTCTTTCTTTTTTATAAAAATGAAAATATAAATAAAAGAAACTTATTGGTTAAGGTAGAAATGTGTTATAATGTATGACCCTTTCTTAGGATTCAATTGTCATAGTTCCTATTGAGTATTTCTCTTTTATGATTATGGCCCTACCCTATGCTTATTAAACGATAAAATTGTGTTCTGTTTAATGTATGTCAACTAGAGTTAAGACTTGATTATTCTGTAATTACCCTATGCCAATTAGAGTTAAGACTTGTTTACAGAGATTTATGCATCTTATTGCATGTTTTGGAGGAAAAAAGGTGTATTAAGTCTTTGGATCCTTCTATCCTATTGTTTCCAATTAGGTTGATAGTTTCTAAAAATTTGATGTTACTTTTTTCCATTTTTGTTGGTCTTTTCTAGTATGTAACCACTCTTATATCTTCTCTTTTATTGGTTCTCATAATCTGCTGGATTGGTGCCAATTTAAATCATTGATATTTTGGTTGTATAATTTTAAATGTTTCTTATCCTGTATGAATGTTGTCTCTGGATAAAATTGCTGTATGATGGGCAACAGAACTGGTTCTAGACTAATGCAACTCCAAATATTGTGCTGATATGATATCATGCTTGAATTTTACTCAATATTTATTAAGACTCCAAAAGAAACACTCACAGGAACTCTTTGTTTGATTGAAGGAACAAACCGCATGTGCTGTATTCTCTATTTTTGTTTATTCTAATTTCTCAATTTCTGCTTGAGTTTAATGGATCCATCAGGCATGTTTTCCATTTTGTTCCACTTGATTGAAGACTACTTGATTTTTTTGCATTGGGGAGGAGAAGCATTTGATACACAGGTGCATTATGATGTTTAGGTAGCTTAAGATGATATATCTCTTTGAAACATTTCTAGACAATCTAGTCATTGCTGATGCACAATGACTCTTTTTGGGATGGTATGTGATGCCACTATGCAGGATAGTTAATAGTGTAAATTGTAATGGTTAAAAAGATTATTGGAATCACTCCATAACAGAAATTTAACCTTATGATTTTTTTGAGGCTTAGAAAAATTCTATTTATAAGAAGCTGAATGACATCTCACCCACAATTGAAAATTTTGCTGGAGTAGATTTGTTTTGCAAAATTATCAAACTCACGACTAAGGAGAAATTAGATTGTGTTAAAAGTTTCTAATTCCATCAGGAATTATATTTACTTTAGATAGTGTGTTTCCGACTCAAGGATAGGGGAGGAGGCCTTCTGCCTTATCTCTTTTCACTATAAAATGATTGAATTTTCTTTCTATTTTGTATCTCTGCATGGGCAAAAAGAAAGGGATTTCATCCTTACCAGCGGTAAAAGCTGTTTTTTGGTAAACAATTCCTAATTAAGACACTATTGAGATGACAACTATATAGGCCTAGAGTTTTAACAACACTATTGATGCATAGATCAATAATATTATTAATCGCCTCTTCTTAAAGTTGTATCTGTTATTTTCATGGTTTAAATGTTAGCTTCCAATATGTGTGAAAGATATTGATTTCATAATTTCTTGTCCATTAGTCTAAAATTTATAGTGTTTTCTGAGTTTTCATTTTCTGATTCCTTGTCTTATTCTGGTTGACATTGTGTTAATGGGATTTTTGTGCTGCTGAATTTACTGTTTATTTTTCAAATTTTTTGTGTATAACTTGTATTAGCGTGTCGCTATTTTTGTGTCATCGAATGATGCTTCGTTATACTTTAAGCCCATTCCAATCTGTAATACTTTCTCTGCTCATTTACAGGATTGTTATATGAAATGCTTCGATCAGCCAAAACTGGGGACTCAAAGTCAAGTTGGAAGGTACATATTCTTAGGATGAAACCATTGCTCGTCAAATTACTATTTCTCTTAGTGATTTTTTTTTCTTTTTATGTTGGATTTTAAAAATCGGTTCAGAATCTATTGAATTTTGAATTCAAAATGAATGGGTTTATTTATAATAATATGCGTTTCTTTTGGGTTTTTGGTAGTTTATGATTTAAGTTTATGTCAACATCGATGTGTAAGAGGACTATGGTAATGTATTTAAGAGGAGTGTTGAAATGTGCAAGAGATTGTTAATTGATGTGAGAGAAGACATGAGTAGAGAGATAGCGAGAAAAAAGTATTAAATAAGGTTTAGAGGTATATGTTGGGGTGGTTTTGAAAACCAGGTTTTAAAATCCGTAAATAGAAAAAGTCTAGGACTTGAAAAATCTAAAACCGTTTTATAATACCTAAAACAAACTTCCCTTTTGAGACTTTAGTATATGACGAAAAGCAATCACAGTATTCTTATGGAATTCTCTGGCATCCATTTGTATGTTACATCAGACTGATATAAACAACCCTTTAAAAGAAAAATCATCCAGACTTTCTAAATATTTATTTGTTAATCAATATGTTATGTATGGAATATGGAAACTATCTAACAAGTTATCCAGATGAGGAGATATTATCTGCAACAGGCTCAAGGAAAAAGTTATAGGTCATCTAGTATTTCTTGGTTTCTCATTTTATTTTTGTCTCTTCATTTCAGTGGTCAGTATAAATATTCTACATTGTCATTGTAAACCTTGGATTTTTTCTCTGCACTGTCCTTTTCATTTTTTTTCTTCCCCTCTTCTGTGTTGCATATAAATTTAAATCTTTTGATAGCAGCCTAATTAAGTCTAAAGCTAGGGTGTGCTTAATTTTTTCCCCCCTCTTTCTTCTTTGGAAACCATCAGCTGTGATTTGCTTAAAGGAAATTTTGTCCTAATTGTGAAAACCAATGTTTTAACTTTTGAATGTCTTAAGATGTGCCTAGTTACAGGAATTTTTCTCGAATTCTCTTTTCCGTAAAAAATTATTGTGCAAAGGCAATGCATGAATGCTTATGGAAAATTTTCTCTTTTCTTATACAAAATTTCTGATAAACAGAGAAAAAAAGATGCAAACTAAATTTAATATAGTGATGCAATGAGGGATCTTGATATATATATATATATATATATATATATATATATATATATATATATATATATATATATATATATACATATATATATATATATTTGTTTATTATTTATTTATTTCTAGTTTTTATTTTATTTTTAAATTTAATTGTGTGTTTCTCATAAATGGATTCGGAAACATTTATAAGATTTCTGTTTTCATTTATTTCCTAACTGTGTGTATTCCGTATTTATTGCTCAGTTAAGAAAGGAATGATTATGTAAACGAATGTGTAGTCTTGTGGCCTAACTGTGTGTATTCTGTGTGTTTTCTTCTTCAAAATGAAAACCGAATAATTTTTTCTTCATGCATTAGGATTGCCACCTTGAATTCTGATATTTATTTTTTGAACCTTCTCAGTTATGGTTTGTATTTGTAACACAAACCTGAATGCGTTAAGTCAAGGGATATTGCTATCTATTTTACTTATCTGGTTATATTTTACACATTTAATATATTAGGAAGAACTTAATTGACTTTTCTCTTTGATTTATTTCCTAGTTTCAGAAAGGAATGATATTGTTTGACTTGTAGTTAACAAGATTTAAGGTCGTGGTGTTATGGCCTTGACCTTATATAAAGCACATGTTTTATCCTCCTTTAAAAAGAACATTTTGAATGTATTTCTTAGATTTTGTCATTTTTTTTAAATTATTATCGTTCTCTTCTTTTCTCAGCATCTTCTTTACTTCTCAACTTTACACCAATTGGGAAAATCACATGTCCCGACTAGGGATGTCGATTAAATTTAAATTTAGTTACATTTTGTTGCCTTTAATTCAATTCTGAATCAAGTGAGAAACATTTTGCCTATTACTAAATAAATATAAATGATATATGAAATGTAGCAAGACATTACACACTCACTAAATACTCATCTAAAAATTTTTATAAACCAATTGCATTCTCATTTAAAAAGGTCAACATCAGTTATAATCATTACAATTTTTACACTTCCAATCATGCTTTTTTCCCCCTTCATAGACAAAAATAAAAAAGAAGAAATTATCCTCAATTCCAGTAGTGAAGAGAAAAATCAAAATGAAATTACGACCTTATATTTTTTTCCATATCTCTAGCTTTATCACCTATAAAAGGTAGTATCTTATTCCAATATATGTCAATTACCAAGACAAGTCCAGGTTGGTGAATGTCTTGTTTGACATAGATGGATAGCCATCTGCCCACAATGCATTCAAATTTGTTGTTCTTTATGAGATAAGACAGTATTTGACTCTGATTTTAAAATGATCCATCATATATTACCCTTTAATAGTGGTTATTTTGTACTAGTTTTTGTTAACTTCAGTTTGATACATTGCCATGTAGGTACTCATTATGGACAAGTTGACAGTTAAAATAATGTCATATGCGTGCAAGATGGCAGACATTACAGAGGAAGGAGTTTCATGTAAGATATAGAAGGCCAATGTCAATCTGTCAGTGAAAGATTGTATCTTCCTTTTTTTTTTTTTTTTTACACTCTAGTGCTTTCTTATGTCTATGATAATGATATTTTCCTAGTACTTGAGCATGTGTTTTGTGTGTTTCATTATATCTTTATTTCTATGACTGGTTGCAAGTTTCTTGAAACTTATGATCAATATGTTAGTGCACTTAATCTCTTTATAAATACAATATCCAATTTGTCATTAATCTATCATTTCTATCCTGTTAATGCGTATACATTATCAGACAATTTAAGAATTTCTTGAAGGATTATCTTTTCATTACCAAACATCCGAATGTTACTACTATATTTATGCTATAAAACTCAAAATTACTATATTTGTTGTTCTTTATACTATAAAATTATACAAGAGATTTGTTGTTTAATGATTACACTAATTCTCTTTATTGCCTTGAGCTGTATATTATTGTCTACTCTCAGCTAAACCCTAGTGTCAATGTAAACATGTGCTATCAGAATGATATTTTTCAACTTATTGAAACTTACCTGTTTATTAAGCCAATGACTACATTTATATTCCTAACTGCGTAAATGGATTAACAAAATAATTCTGGTTTTGGAATATTTCCTTGAATTAGCCTATTTTTGCTCTTGTTCTGCTGGATACTTGATGAGATGGCCTACCTTGCAACTGCACAAGAACAATTTTATTCATAACCAGCTCATACTTTATATAGTTCCCGAAATCCTGCTCTGATATCTATTCACAGATTCAGTTAGATATTCATAGTTGTTATAGGTGAAAGGCGCAGAGTCATAAGGGCCCCATTGGATCCTGAGGCGCATGGCTCTTGTATATTTTCCCTAGTTTTTCTACAAATTATTATATACATAAATATATCCTACTTGGCACATAACGTCTTAACCAAATAAGGTTAAAAACCACGATATATCACATAATATACAAAATAACTTATAAATAAATAAGATAATAACGCATTGAACATAACCGTTCATGATCAACTTTGAAGTTCAAATAACTTTAAGCTAATGAAATAAAGTTGAAAAACATTCATAATATTACATAATAACTCATAAAATACAAATTGGACATGAACTCATAATGTAAATATTAATTAAAAGACAAATAAATACTAAATTATTGTGAAGTTCAACTTTAAATATCTTTGTTTTTCTCTCAAGCTTTTGAGCATAATAGATACTCTCGGTAGAAGAGGTTTTGGGTATAAATAAAAGTGTTTTTAGAAGACAAACGCATCTTAAAAATGTAACAAAAATGTGTTTGGAAGTTAGCAAGCTACACTGTGTGTAAGAGAGCGCTAGAGGTTTTCTTGGAGCCCCATAGGAGGCGTGCCTCTGACAACTATGTAGATATTGGTGTTTTTCGTTGTAGTTGTGTTTGCATTTTGTGTTAAAGGAGTCCTCATCCATAATTTCTTATACATTGAAATGTTATCCTCTTATTAAGAAGAAGAAAATGATATCTATGTATGAGCTTCTGCATTTTCTTGCTTTGAGATACTCTGGGATAATATGGAGTTCTTATGATTGTCTAATATGGTTTTTTAATTATTATGCGGAAGTATCCTAAGTAGCCTAGCTGCAAAATTTTCCTAGTTATAAATAAATATAAATATTTCTTAGGTAGAGAAGTAATCATGTTCTCTGACCTGCAGTGGTGGAAGACATACATAAACGAAGACAGCCTTTGCCATCCATGGATGCAATATATTTCATGCAGCCAACCAAAGAGAAGTATGAGACATTTACTTTTCAAAATTTCTTTCAATTTTGACACCATCAAGCCAGTAAGGATATGGGTTTGAAACTATAATATAACAAGTTAGCCAATAATGATTGAACCCTCCTAGTAATGTTCTCTGTTAAAACATCCGGATTTAGCAAAACACTTTGTTGGATTTCTGTTAGATATTTGTGATTGATTTGATCATCTCAGAGCGCCTTTTTATTTCTCAAACTATTATGTAAGTCTGCATCTTAATAATCAGAAATCAAATTGTACTTTATTATATCTTACCTAGCCTTTTAATTCATCCTTCTGATTCATCATTTTGTTTTTTAATGGCAGAATTTAATTATATTATGGTGCTTGTCTTACCAGAAACAATATTTAGTATATTGTAAAGAAATTGACACATTTATACTATCGTTACTGGTTTTGATCATAATGGAATTATATTTCTAGACTTTGAATCCAGCCTCTCTTTAGGTGCTTTTTTATTTTTTACTGAAGCTGGAGTGTGTGTGATAATAGTACAAACATCTGCCTGCACACTAAGCAATTCTTGAATAACTATGCATATGACATTCGGTGCCCTTGCATTTAAATATGAGACACTTTACTAAACAAAATGGCACTTCTCTCCCAATTAATGCGCTATTATGATTATGTTCTTCCATGAGGATGTTGAAAATGTGCTACTGGGAAATTAGTATGTATAAGTGGCTACAACATAGTTTTAGTGAGTGGACTAGGACTCCAGGAGTGAGAAAGGAAATGATGTCTCTCCAATGTAGGTAATAATTTTCAGCGCACAATGCGCTGTCGTTCCCAGTTTGTTGCTTTCATGTTGGACCCAGCACTCAAGTTTCCCATGTTCTGTGATGAACTATTAATAGATGTTTAAAGCTTGTTTAATTTAACCTACATATAAAAAGGACCATCTGGTTACTTTTTTGCCACTTAATTATTGTCACCCCCTTTGGTTTGCGGAAATGCCCTGTTACATGGGCTATTTGGATGCTGACACTTTTGGTTTTTTATTTTTTATTTTTTATCTAAAAATCTATTACCCAGCTTGTTTTGGGTACAATGCTGTATTTGGTTCTCGCCTGTCCATAAGAGTTCACATTATTCACTACCTTGGTGAATTTGGGTGGATTGAAACACTACTCTAGCTTTGCAACATTGCTACTCATCTATTCACTGGTTATTGTTTTCTATTTACGTTTCAATACTCGATACTTGAAGGGCTTGTATACTAGGAAGATTCTAGCATGGGTTGGGTTCTTAATTCCCTGCTTTCTTGAATTTTTAATTTTCTAAGGCTGACAGCTCAAGAGTTCTCTTTCTCCTATTAACAGAGCTTTACTTGTTGAAAGATGTGATTACTAGGTGAATGTAGCTGCTAGCATATACCACAAGCAATTTTAAATTAATTTACTATGTTTTCCCTGCTAAAGTTTAGTATATGCCCATGTGTTTATTTGTTATGCACTTTCCACATTCTCTATATTTCTTACCCTCATTTTATCTTTATTTATTTATTTATTTATTTTGATGTGCAGCATTGTCATATTCCTTTCTGATATGTCTGGAAGATCACCACTATACAGAAAGTATGTCAAGTATTTTATTGACTGAAATGCTTTATGTTTATTCCACAAATTAAATTAAATTTTCCAACTCGCATTTCCAGATTTTCTTCTGCAATTACTTGCAGTACATTAATTCCTTTGAGCTCATCTATGTTTTTTCTTCCTTTTTTGTTCTGTCATTAGGGCATTTGTCTTCTTTAGTTCACCTGTTTCCCGGGAATTGGTTAGCCACATAAAGAGAGATGGAAATGTCTTATCTCGCATCGGTGCCTTAAGAGAGGTTCTAATTCAAAATACACACACACACAGACATTTTTGGAGATACCTCTTTATACCCTAGAGTTGGGCTCATTCTTCGTTGTCATTTTTCATTTGATATGCAGATGAATTTGGAGTATTTCGCCATTGATAGTCAGGTACATGATCCTTCTCACTTTTAGCGTGTTCAAACGTAGTTGACTTATTCGATGAACAAACATGGGAAATTAACTCATATTACTACATCAGAGGGGAACTTTTTGGCATGCTTTAATTTCATATCAGTATCACTTGGGGATTCATAAATTTTTTGTTTCGGTCCTTCGGGCCCTCTTTATATCTTAAACACATCTTGTGTATTATCAATTTCAACACTGTGATGGATGCTGGACCTAACATTAGCTATGATTACAGGGGTTTGTCACTGACAATGAAAGTGCCCTTGAGGATCTCTTTGGGGATGAAGAAAGTTCTCGCAAAGGTGATGCATGCTTGAATTTAATGGCGACACGTATAGCTACTGTATTTGCTTCATTGAGGGTATGCTATCTGAGTGTGGATTGTAGGCCTATAACATGATTGATAACTGTCATTGTCTAGACTCAAGGCCTTAGTTATAATTGTCATGTGACAGGAGTTTCCATATGTTCGGTACCGTGCTGCTAAATCACTTGACCCTACCACATTGACCACATTTCGTGATCTAATTCCTACAAAGCTTGCTGCTGCCGTTTGGAACAATCTAATGAAATATAAAGCCAACCTTCCAAACTTCCCCCACTCAGAGACATGTGAGCTGCTTATCTTAGATAGATCAATAGACCAGGTTTCTACCTATCTTTTTCTATCTTAAAATCTTTGTCAAGTTTGTGTGTTTTTGTCATAGATGGTGTGTTTTATTTTTAGATTGCTCCAATCATACATGAATGGACATATGATGCAATGTGCCATGATTTACTAAATATGGAAGGAAATAAATATGTCCATGAGGTAAGAGTCTCTGAGGTCTCTCCGTTGCATAAAAGTTTCAAGTTCCTTGATTCTGTTAAGTAATTCCATTGTGCAGGTTCCTAGCAAAACAGGCGGTGCTCCTGAGAAGAAAGAAGTTTTACTGGAGGATCATGACCCTATTTGGCTAGAGCTTCGACATGCACATATAGCTGATGTATATAGAACATGCTGAATCTTCATTTTATGTTTTTATTGTCCAGTCACAAGTGTTGATGAATTCTATGATATATTGTTAAATTTACTTTGATTAATGGTTTAATATGTCAGGCTAGTGAACGGTTGCATGAGAAGATGACAAACTTTGTATCAAAAAATAAAGCTGCGCAAATACATGGTTCAAGGTTGGTTGGTTATGCATTATGGTTTATTTTGGCTCTTGCCTGAAGTCCAGTTCTTGGAATCTAAAGTCAACTCTAACTTTGAAATACCTTTACACGAATTGAATCTATGCTAAAATGATTCATATTTAAACATCCAAGCATATAATTAGAATATTAGACATCATGCTACTGTGTATTACGAACAAGTGTCAGACCATTTTAACTGTTGCTTCGTATATTACGAACAAGTGTCAGACAATTTTAACTGTTGCTTCGTGTTCATTTATGACTAGGCATTGTGCTTCATTACTCTAGAGATGGTGTCTCATGTCATTATTCTTAATTGATTTACATGTATTAAAAAATTATACTGCTTCTGAGTTCATGATGCTTTTCTTAATGAATCTTGAAAGGGGAGTATGAGTATGTTGGAATCTGAGAAGCCTGTGCTAGATATGTAGTCTATTATTTATTAGTTTCAAGGACTATTAATTCAGTCACATGCTGAACTAGATTTTGTTAACTTCTTATATCCAATCTTTTATTTATCATAATTTGAAGCCACAGTAGTTCCTGCTTTACTTGTTTCACATTTTCTGCTTTCTATAAATTATGGTGTTGGTATAATTGTATTTTTTTTGTATTATGTATTACTTATTAAGTATAATGTGTAGAGGAAGTGGTGAACTGTCAACTCGGGATCTGCAAAAGATGGTCCAAGCTTTGCCACAGTATAGTGAACAAATTGAAAAGCTTTCTCTCCATGTTGATGTGAGTCTCATTTATTCCCAGTGGAACTTCTTAAACTGTCTTCAGTGCTTGGTTTAAAATTTGGCACCAATCTATTACTAAAAAGATACATTTAATTAGTTGTTCTAGTTAATATATATCCTTTGAGACTGTTCCAAGATTCCAAGATTGTATATTTTATCTTCTTTGCGTTTTTTCATTTTCCACTTACTGTATTTGCAAATATCCAGCTCATGTTTAATGGAAGTCACGTAAAATGTAGCATGTGTTTCTCATGTTGATTGCATGTTTATCTTCCTGAAACTTAACAAAGACATGAAATTAATTCAATCTGAATACTCATGATGCTAACTCTATACATTCTATTCCCTCAATCCCTATTGACTTTTACCATAGATACGTAGTTTAAGAAATGTATTTTTGACCTACTTTATTGACGTTTGAGGTTAATGTGGCCATTTAGAGTAATATAAAAATAATAAAGTGAGTTATGTGTGTTAGGTGAGGGTGGCATTTTTTTTTTTTAAATATGATGTATTGAGAGGTTATTAGTTTTGAAACTCTATTTTGGGGGTGAAAGTGTAATGAGACAAACAAATGATGAAAGTGTGAAGAGTGTAATGGGTCGTACTAGTTAGGCTGTGAAAGTGTAGGATCTTATCAGTTTCTTGTAGAACAACATAATTCACTGATTGAAGCTTGAGTAAAGATACTGCATAAGGAACCATTCTCATCAGTTGATACTTGATATATTGAATTATTGATGGAATGGTTCCATTAGTTATTGGGACTCCTCTGATCAGCTCAATCACAATGGTCGCGGGATTATTCATTTGTGACGCTTAGCATATAGCTCGTGCATAAAAACTTATGAAGGATCAGCTGTGAGAAAATGTCAGCTGCAAATCTCTATCATGACTTCAAAATTATTTGTTTCTTCAGATTGCTGGAAAAATTAACAAAATTATTAGGGAATCTGAGCTTAAAGATGTAGGTCAACTTGAGCAGGATCTTGTATTTGGAGATGCAGGAACCAAAGAACTTATTAATTTTCTTAGACTAAGAGAGGTGACTTTCTCTCTTTCTTTTTCCTTCTCAAATTATAAGAAGCATATTTGTTGACAACATTAAATAATCTATGTTGGCAGGGAGTGTCCCGTGAAAATAAATTGCGACTATTAATGATTTATGCAGCTGTATATCCTGAGAAGTTCGAGGATGACAAAATCTCAAAACTAATGGAGGTTAGGGCTATCTGTATACTATTTTTTCAATCTGCTGACCATCATGCTTCATGGATTTGTGAATGAGTGTTCTTGTTAACCTTAACTGTACACATTGTCACCATAGGCAAATATAGCCCAATTGAGATTTGAGATCAATTATGTATTTTAATTTCATGTCAACTGCACTATCTAATATGACTTAATGTTGCTTTGGCGTCTTAATCAATCTAATACATTTCAGGATCTTCTAATTAGATTTATCTATTTTGGAATCAAGAGAAGTAGAATACAATCTATAAAGTGCCCCAAACATGATTTAAACGCATATGTGTTGAGTAGTTGTTAAAGGCGCGCCTTAGGCGAGGTGAAGCCTTGATCGCCCGGGATTATTGGTTTTTTAGGGTTTCGGTTGATGTTCAAAAAAACCTCGCCTTTGTGCGCCTTTTGCGCCTTTATGGATGTAAGAGGCGTGCCACCTCGGGTACATTTCCAAATTTGGATTTTTTTTTTCCTGCTTTTCTATATTTTTCATGGAGTAAGAATTTAATGAATATAATGATCAATTTGATAGTGAAGAAGAGAATGAAGATTATGAGGAGGACCATAGACCATGATAATTATGATTTTTATCTCATTGGTAATCATTTGAGTCTTTGACATTTGATATTTTCTTAAACTTGAAGGATTCTGCTTATTTGCTTTTTGTGATTGTCTATTTGTGTTTAGTACTTGAATTGTGAAGTTCATTATGACATTATGCACGGGTTTTAATTTGTGATTATGTTATTTATGAGTTATTATGTATTATTATTTGATATATATTTTTTTTATTTTTACATTTATTTAGTTGGATAATTATGTATCGAGTTGGATATGTTAATGTATATATGTTCTATAGTAGCTTGTACCTCAGGCGCGCCTTGCGCCTTGGGCTCCAACAAGGCCTTTGCGCCTTTTTGCGCCTATCGCCTTTAACAACTATGCTGTGTTGTTATCCATGTGAAAGATCAATTATCAGTTTCTATGGAAAAACTTTGGTTCTGCTATTTCACTGTATACCTGGTTTTGGTCTGGACAAAAGTCTGATTTTTTTGCTTTTAATTAGACTTCTTCTGCACCCTACTTTTTTGTTTTCCTTTTTTTTTTTATTATTTATAACTCAACAAAAGAAGAAGCACTTTTTGATTTGTTTCTTCATTCTTGCAAGTTCTGCTACGGGTAGTTTTGTAGAGTCATATTATCAAATCTAACATCCTCATGAACAAAATGCAGTTGGCTAGACTTACCACAGATGATAGGACCGCTGTTTATAATATGAGATTGCTAGAACCATCATCAGATTCCAAAAAGAGCTCAATTGTACCTTTTTCTCTCAAGTTTGATGTCCATAAGGTAATGGATATGTCGTCAATTATGATTAGTTTCTGACTATCCCATGCATCTGATAATAGATGTTTTTATTCTTTGTTTTTTGCAGAAGAAGCATGCTGCTCGAAAAGACAGACCTGGTGAAGAGGTGACATGGCAGTTATCGCGTTTTTACCCGGTGATTGAGGTACGCTACATTTGTTGCCTTTGTCGTGTTGAGCATCTTCATAGTTCTTTTGTAATTAGATCTTCATATTCATCATCATGTGTGATAGAGAAAGAGTAACTGTCCTAGATCCTTGGGTCAAACATATTGAGGACTGTAATTCTTTCTTCCAATCTAAGGGACTAAACTTTGTAACAAATTGGTTCCATGTTTCTGTTATCTAAATAGTTTATTCACGATCTACTAATGATCAAATACAAAAGAATGAAATTATTTAACCCTTAGTCTTAATAAATTTTAGTTGAAAATACTGCAGTTGAATATTTCTTGAAGACCAGACTCTTAATAACTTTTTAACCATAGTTGTTAAAGTCGTGCCTCAAGTGAGGCTCAGGACTATGCGCCTAAATTTATTAATTTATGGGGAAACTAGGCGATTGCCTCTCCTACACCTACGTGTGCCTTTAACCATACTGAGGAGAGGCGCACCTTACTTACATGCTGAAATCTGCTTGATATTTTTATGGTTTTCTAAAAGTTGTCATATGTAATGATTATGCAGTCCTTGACATCATATGATCCATTCTGTGGAGCCGACAGAAGTCAATCTTTTTATTGGATATCTTCTCTTATCGGGCCTTCTATTGTTTTGAGCAATTAAAACACTTGCAGTTTAGCTTGTTACTGGACATTGATTCATTCCATTTGATATTTAATTCAAGTTGCTTGTAATAATAACTATTAGTGTCAGTCCAGGAGTTTTTATTCTATTTTTTTATTTTTGTAATACAGTAATACAGTAGCATGTTATATTTTTA
Organism: Pogostemon cablin; assembly: GCA_023678885.1. NCBI lineage: Eukaryota > Viridiplantae > Streptophyta > Magnoliopsida > Lamiales > Lamiaceae > Pogostemon > Pogostemon cablin. Next base: position 20,384,363 of record CM042997.1, on the reverse strand, counting down.
TGTTGTATTAACATAGTCAAGTTGTAAGCCTAACTGCTCTTATTTCCTTGCAGGAGCTGGTTGAAAAACTTAGCAAAGGTGAACTGCCTAAGAATGATTATCCATGTATGAACGAACCTAGTCCAACTGTTCATGGGACCTCACAAACTGCAGCTGTAAGTTCAGGTCATGTCTCAACTCCTCATTCAATGAGATCAAGACGAACGGCTACATGGGCTCGTCCTCGAAACTCTGATGATGGGTATTCAAGGTATTTTCTGGAGTTCTGTTTTTGTTATTTGAGTTACAATTTTCTCTGCGTCTTGCACATCCTAAATTTGTACCGATTTTCTACATCTTTGTTTTCTTGTAGTGATTCTATCTTAAGGCACGCCTCTAATGATTTCAAGAAGATAGGTCAGCGAATTTTTGTGTTTATTGTTGGTGGGGCAACACGTTCTGAGGTAATGATTGTTAAGGTGTCTCGCACCCAACTTCTCCACCTGTCCCCTTGTGTGTGTGTGTGTGTAACACGAAAGCTTCTGAAAATTTATACCCTGCAGTTACGAGTTTGCCACAAGTTATCAACAAAACTGCAACGTGAAATTGTTATTGGGTCGTCCAGTCTTGATGATCCCCCACAATTTATTACGGTACAGGACTTCACTCTATTCTAATGCATCTTTTATCTCCTTTTATGGCAACGTCACATTTGAGCTGATTTAAGAGTTCTTTTAATGAATATAAAATGTCTTCCAAAAATGGTATGAAGTCTAAAGATTATTACTGGAAATCCGCAAGGTTGATGCCTCGGCTAATAGACCATAATTGTGTAACAGTGTTGATTAGTTTGAGATATGTTGTTAAGATTGGGTTACTGTCTTTTGGTGATTGTTTGAGCGACATTTGATGGTTAAGTAGTAAATAAGATTGTTCCAAATCCCATAAAACAAGAGTAGCTTTCTGCCTACTTTTGTTAGCTGCTCATGTATAGAGATACTTCTAGAATGCAGAAAGGGTTAACTAAAATTACAACGAGAAAAATAAAAAAATGCTGTCTTTGCATATAATTGCTTTTAGAAAGCAATTTCTGCCAAGACCAAATAGCCAAGTCAAGCGTCCCTAAAGTTAAGTCTTTATAATTCAAGTTGTATGCAAATTTGGTTGCCCCTGATGTATGCGTCGCCATGTAGAAGTTGAACTCACGACAAAAATTGCCTGAAATTCCACTATGTACAATGGTGGATGTGTGATGACTTGGTTCATCAGATTTCATGATGGCATATGTTTCCTTTGTTCATTATATTGTTTGCAGGAGTGCAACTAAAATGTTGTCAAATGAATGCTTTCTAACTTCTTTGGTTTAGAGCAAAATATTGTTAGTACAAATGATGGTAGCTCTGCATAGTATCAGAGTACTGAATGACATTGGAGGTATGACAAAGCATGATAATTTTGGGTTGGTAGTCTATGCGATTCAATAATTGTAGTATCAAGCACAGACCCTATTACCCCTTATGCAGGATCTTTTGAGCTGTTTTGGGTGGTTTTATGACTGAATTTGAGTTGGATAAAGTAAGATGGGCATCATATAATAACTAAAGAGACGAGGGAGGGGTATACTTGTAGATGACGATTCATCGATCCTTGAACCAGGTGGGCTAGCCCACCTGGCCACTGGGCTCCTCACTTAAGTGGGAGACCCAGGTTCGATTCTCATTGGGAACAAATTAGGAGAGGAGTTATAAGGAGTCTTGGAGAAAGAGGAAGTAAGGGTGCTTGGTGACTAACTACTAACTATACTAACAACTAACATTTACCGATAAAATAAAAAATAAAAAATTAATGGATCCTTGGAAATATTATAAAAAATGATGGAATGAATTAGGACAATTTTTGTGCCTACCAAGCATAGCAATGTTTGTGGGTGGAACTTTATACCCTGTAGCTGTGCATTTGAGGTGCTGCAATTATTACTATCATTTTATTTGACACAGAATTGGGACATGTTTCTAGGACTTACCTTTTCCATTGTGAAAGATCTTTGTTGGGGTCCAATGCATGATCATTGATCCTTATTTTATATTTCAACTTTAATAAGTTTTTTAGATGTTTTGCTTTGTTGTAAAAATTCATTGCCCGGGCATTTTTCACGTTTTCCCTTAATCTGTCCTGCTTAAGCTCTGTCCCTCAGTCTGCTGCTTGTCATCTAGCGGCAATTACTACGTTAATGAATAATGAGCTAGGAAACGTAATGCTCGGAGCGTAATATATTGATTTTCATGTTGCAGAAGCTAAAACTTATGACAGCAAATGAATTGTCATTGGATGATCTCCAAATCTAGATATGCTGGAGCCTGGTATAGTTGGATATGCAATTTTATGTCGACGTGGTTTGTACTCGTATTGCGTTCCACTATTCTTCAGTTTTTACGTTTCCATGTAAAAATAGCTGTCAGTGTGTTGTAAGTTATTTGTTGAGGCTTTCTAGCAACCTTGTCATGTAAGTATTTTCTCTGTTGGTGCTAGAATGTTTACTCCTGGCCCGCGCTTATTTATGTTATTGCTTCTCTTAATTGTTCTGTGCTGCGGAGCCCCCTTTCGGCTTTGCTCTGAAGTCCTGTTCGTGTTTTTTATTTGAAGGAATATGTTTTCAGTTTCTTTTATATATATATATATATATATATATATATATATATATACATAATATTATGAAAGTGGGCTAATTTAATTTTCATTTTTGATAATGTGGCGAATAGCTAAATTGTATATAAAAATTAATATATTTACATATGTTCTAACTGTTTGAAGGAGTTTTTATATATTTTTTAATATTATCGTACAATATAATATAATTGAAAAGATCTTTTAGCATATACCCTTCCGTCCCATAAATGTTTGCACAACCTCCTCTGACACGCATATTAAGAAAGTGATGACTTTTAGCGGTATTATAATATTTTTTTAAAATAAATAAATGATAAAGTATGTTAGGTGTGTTATGTGGGACTGTGGGGGTGGTTTTTTTTGTAAATCAGGTGTGTGGGGAAGAGTGATTGTGTTTAACTTTTTGTTTTTTTAAGAATGTGCAAACTTTTGTAAGATAACCCAAAATGAAAAATGTGTCATTTGAAATGGGACGGAGGGAGTATTTGATTACTCTGAATATATAGCATAATCGACTTTTTTATTGTTTATAAGTGTGAAAATACATTACTCTATTTGTTTGGGAGAATATTTTTCGATTACTATTTTACATTGTTTAAGAAAAGTGCTTTTTTTACAAACTTTATTGACCTTAGAAATTATTGAAGTGTTTTTAGGTAAATAAAAATATAGAGTAATATTATTTGTGTGAAAAAAGAGTGGTAAATTTGACATTTAAGTAATTTCTGAGAATGTTGGATAAAATGATGTTTTGGTGTAAAGAGTTTTATGGGACAAACAAATAAGGAAAGTGATAAGAATATTATGAGATGAATAGAGTATATTATTTGATGTTCATAGTATTTTTTATTATAATATTATTGAATTTATATATAAATAATTTTTTTAATTAAAAAGAAAATGGTAATATAAATTTTACTATCAATTTTACACTTATAAAATTGTAGTCTATTCATTATGTTAAAAAAGGAAAAATTGATTTGTTATTTTTTTATTATTTATTTTTCATTTTCTCACTAATTTATTTTTAAATTCATTCTTTATTCATTGAATATTAATTGACAAATTATTCTATGTACCTAGGTGCACCGTGTACTCACTTTTAGAAATTTACACACATATAAATAAAAATGTATACAATTGTGAAATTTCTGTTGGTTTTTTTAATGATAAATTGAATATATGAAAATTGTACAATTATTAAGAAACATATATACACTATTGAATGAAAAATTATACACTTATAGATGTAAGTGTGCACTCGGATGAATAGGATATAAACTCATTTTAATTTGCATCAGTAGTGTAGATGCAAATTTTTAGAGTCTGACTAACTTCATAATTTTTTAGTGTATGCATTTTAAGATAATTAAATTGATGTGAGGTATTCAATTTTGTATGAGTTGATCTATTGTACATTAAAAAAAGGATCTGTATTTAAAAGTGGGTCAACTATATAATTCTAAAATACCCAAATGTTCACGTTGGTCTCCTCTCTTTCTTCTCTCTCAATTTGCCGGCTCTGCCTGTTGTGCCGCTTCCCTTCCAGATCTTCGCTGCCTCGCTTCATTTTCTGCTCGCTCTGTCCGCCGTCCTCTCTCTCTTCTCTCCCAAATTGCCGCTCTGCCTCCTCTCTTTACGCACCGCCTCCATCCGTCGTCTCCGTCTGCTGCCTTGTTTTGTCCGTCCATTTTTTTCTTTTCTCACAATCTGTCTGTTCTGCCTCTTTTCTCTGCGTGCCACGTCCCTTTGTTGATTTAGAATGTTGGTTGGTGTAAAATTATTGTATTAGAATTAAGGCCAGAATTAGGGATTATGTTTTGACATCGATTGGAATCAAGCGTGGCTGACTGGATTAGATTCTAATGTTAATTGGGGTAGTGGAGGAATCAAGCGTGTTGTTGTTTGGGTGGAAGAAGCTGCTATTTGGGTGGAGAATCTAGTGAAGAAATTAAACGTGATTCTGGTGGAGAATCCAATGAAGAAATTAAATGTGATTCCTATTTGGTTGAAGGAATTGATCGGTATTTTCTTTGTGATGAGCTAGTGTATTCTGGCGTGTAGTAATGCTGGTGACCAAGTAATAAAATATCGAACCCAAAGGACAAAGGTATGGGTATTCGTGTTCAAGAAGTGCTCGCTCTATAAGGACAAAATCGATAATGAGGGGTTGAATCATGCTATCAACTATAAGAAACAAGTAAAGAAATTATCTAACAAAGAGTAAAGTAGCAAGATATGTGGAATGGACGTAGGTAGAATAATAAAGAAGCATGCAAGTCTAACAACATCATGGTAAGATTTTATAGGTCACACACTCAAGCAATGATGAAGGTCATGAATTGATCACTATAGGATCTCACTATTATATGCTCTATCTTTCAAGCAACATGTATAGATGTAGTCACTTAACACCTAAGTCACCCCCAAAATAGTCCTTAGGAGAGTCTTACTATATTCTCATTCACTTAGAAGGTACTAGAGTCCATAGAAATATCCTATCACAAGGTTTAAGTCTCATATCCTACTATGAGGTTCTAAGCATACATTGAATATATTTCAATCTCAATTCATAATAATATAGTCATCTCATACCATCAATGATTCAATCACATAATAATAATCATATACAATCAATGTCTTACCTCTATTTCACATGCAATGATCATATGACCACACAAGTAACAACATAAGATAAGAATAAGTATTCATAATAGAAAGTAACTCAATTCAATCATTCCATCAAACACTTAGAGTGCACAAACCTAGAATCCTATCCAATCTTATTGCTAGCCTCATAAGAGGTCTAACATATTAGAATCATTGTCAAAACATTACAATACAATGCCCATGAATAGAAGAGAATTAACAAAATAAGGTTGAATTTCATCCGTTTGAAAGTATGCTTCTTCTCCTTTGATCATGCCAATTTCTTCACCAAGTGTAGATCTTCTTCTCAAATTGGAGTGAAGTGATGGAAATGTGAGGAATGTGGGGAATTCAAATGGAATTGATGGATGAATGTAGTGGAGATGAGGAATGGATCAAAGAATGAGATGGAGAGGATGTGTGTGTTTTAAGGTGTAAACAAGGTGTAACTGCTCCCAAAATGAATTCCTCTAGTAAAATTAGCACTAAGTGTGCATTTATAGGTTTGGAATCTTCTAGAAATCTCGCTGGATTAATTTCTCAAAATTGGCCGCACTTGACTCGAGTGCGACACTCGACGCGAGCAGCGACTGTTTTCTCGACAGTTCATGGCGCCAGATGGGATTTGACTCGAGCTCCAAGATCGAGCAACAGGGGAGGCCATGCTCAAGTTGTAGATATGAACAATCGGCCTTTTGCCTCTTAAAATTGACCCCATTGCATTTTTAAAATTATTGCACAATAATATTTGCCATTTTTTATATGATTATAGAAATATATTAATTGATTGATTCAATTATTTATGTAAAATAAAAGTGAAACGTTTCATAAATTACTATATTTTAATTGATTGTTATATTATATTGGGATATGCTTGAATTTATATATAATATTTAAATAAAATAATTATTGAGAATATTAATAAAATGATTTGATTTTTTATTTAAGATAAATGTCAAATATTCTACAGTTAAATTAAAGTAATCATGTGTTTATTATTGTAATTTTTATTTAACTTTTATCGAAGTCTATGTATGCATATGCCTTTTGTTTCCTCATTGTATTTTAAACTTTTACTTTATTTTTATATAAAATCTAATTTATTTATATATACACATAAATCTGAATTTATAAATAATATTTAAGTGCATTAATTTATGTATAGATAACTGATGAGAGTGAAAATAAGCGTGTTTTAGTGTCCAATTTAACACCTTTTTGATAAGAATTATTATCATATATTAGCACAAGTATCTTATATTCAATATATTTGAGTAAAATGTGCATTTGAGGTATTTTATTATATTTTAGGTGGAAAACGGATTAAAAGAGCAAAGTTGGAGAAAATGTGCAACTTGTGTAGGAATGTTGAAAAACACACGTCCAAATTATGTAATTTTTCTGTGTTCATGTGGAGCTCTAAACTAAAAGTGTGATATATGGTTGGAAAGCCACAGAAGAGAGGGTCATTTTGGCGTAAGAAACACCTCAATCGGAGTCCAAATGAGAAAGTCATGATCAAAATGGTGACGTTGCATAAGCTGTTTCTACTTAGCACGACTATTCCACTTTACATGACTTGTTACATCTTCAATTATTGGACTTTTGGTGAGATCTTTATATGGATAGAAAGCCAAGGAATAGAGGATTGCGTGAGCATAAGAATCACCAAAATCAGAGTTTGGACGAGGAAGTTATGCTCAAAATTGTGAAGTCGCGCAGCTGCCAGCGAGAATTTCCGAAAATTACCTATTTCTTGGAGCACATTTGATCTCCTTATCATATAATCCTCCATGATTCACTCATATCTTTTATTTCCTTATTTAATCCTCTTCTCACAACTATATATATTTTACATCATTATTCTCTATGAGAAGGCACCACAACACAATCATCCTACACCCCACAAGGGGATCACCCACCAACTATCATCCACATCCTTTCCTCCATCCATCCATCACTTTGAAGATTTATTTATGGAATCAAGAGGAGAACTAAGAGGAGGGTTCAAGACAGAGAAGCGACGAGTCCCGCATCTAGGGTTTTATTCGTTTCCTAATTTATCTTGTATTTTCCAGACATATGGGTAAGATCTATCCAATCACCATGATTGTTCTTCGCAACATCATGGGCTAGAATCGGTAGATCTAGGGTTTTGAAGGTTTTTATGAATTAATTGAACTTTCATGTGTATACTCCATACACAACTACTTGTGGTTTAGTTTATATATGACTATGCATTTTTAATTCATACTCAGAGTTGTTTTGTGCATCATTAACTGTTATGTAGAGTCTGAATACATATCTTGGTTATTGATTGAGTGTGTTCATTGCTGAGCAGGGTTCTATCTTATGATTCTAAGTGAGGGGACTCTGAACCTTTATTAGAACTATCTTATATGAATACTTATTAATTGAGTTGAATTCAGGTTAGTAAGTAGGATAAAAAGGATAATTTTATAGTATCTATAAGGGAGATCATATCGGGTTAGAGTACCAATTGGCCAGGGAAATAATTGATACTGATAGTACCTAGAAAGGGGGGTGAAATTATATCTCTTGCTCCAATGTTATTCACACGTGTCACATGCATATTTACTTGTGTCTATAGAGTAGATTTGCATGGTTTAGTGATGCGTCCATCTTCCATAAGACATAGTCGGACATTGATACACGAAAGAGAAATTAAGGAGTGAAACTGGATTATCCTAGAGCTATCACCTATTCTCCTACTTGATTCACTTTCTTATTTTCCTAGTTTCTTATTTATTTTATTTGTTATTTTAATTAATTATTTAGTACTTGATAATCAAACCTCAAACGTAATTGCCTTTCGTCTTATTTAATTTAATAATTAATTAAATTGATAATACGCCATCATTTGAGTTCGATATTTAACTTGGTCGCTTGCTTAAGCTACAATTGATATCCTTAATACTTAGGGTTTAATTTTGCGTGCAAAGAAAACGCGCATCAAGTTTTTGGTGCCGTTGCCGGGGATGGCTATTATTATTGATTTTATTATTTCTAGTTGATTAAGATTTTTAATTGTGATTATTTATTTCTATCTAACCTTGAATTTTTCTGAGGCACTTGTGCGCTAGGAAAAGGAGAGAAAGGAAAGGAAAAAATAACACACAGTGCTAAACATGACTGGAGCAAGGCAGAATCCGGATAATATTGCCATACGTGAAATTTTTTTACGAACTATGGGATTGGCATCATGGGTTTGATAGGAGCAAGGGGGGAAGATGATGAATTTTGAGATACATCCCGCTCTTATCAGCATGGTGGAAAAGATTCCTTTTTCTGGAGGTCAATTTGAAGATCCATATCAGCACCTCTGAAGATTCATTGGTTATGCAAACACTCAGAAGGGTGCTAGAGCTCATGATCATGCTAGGCGGATCGCTCTATTCAAGTTTTTATTTATTGATGGGGCAGAAGATTGGTATGAGACTCTTGATGCCTCAGATTGCACTACATGGGATCAACTGCAGCAGAAGTTCTTAGAGAGATACATGTCACCCTCAAGGATCTTAAGAATGAGGCAAGACATCATCCAATTTGTTATGAATCAGGATGAGAAATTTCATGAGGCATGGGATAGGTTTAAAGATATGCTCAGGAGGTGCCCACAACATGGGATGTCTAAGGCTCAATATATAAGTATCTTCTATTATGGATTGGATTGTGAGTCGCGTATTCTTATTGATGCATCATCAAGAGGAGCGTTGTTATCTAAAACAACAATAGAAGCAAAAAAGTTGTTTGAAGACATCTTTATGAATTCACGTGACTGGCCTACGGAAAGAGTAAGAGGATATTATGTACTTGGTAAGGTGGCGCAGGTTGAACGTCAAGTAGTAAAGCTAAAAGGGATGATGAGATCTTCTATAGTTTAGCTAACATCAACAAGCTACTAGAATCCCAGCAGAGGAAAATTACAGAGTTGACACAAAGAGGGCCTAATATGCAGCAGTAAGAAGTGAAGGCTAGTGTTGAAGATACCCTCAATCAATACATGGCTAAGAATAATACAAGGATTGATAGACTTGAGGCTACTATAAATTCTACCCATGCAAATTTGTTCAAGCAGCTGAATAACCTTACTTTGATGATGGGACAGATGGCCGGAAGCATGAATCAATTGACGTAAACATTGGAGAAAGAAAGTGCCCATCTCAAGGCATAATGAACCTGAAAGAGTGTGAAGCCATCACGTTGAGGTCCGAAACGCAGTATGAAGGACCAATGATGCCAACAGTGGATTCAGAAGCTTCAGGAAGCCGGTTTGACCCTGGTTCAACCAAAGACCCTTGGTCGAACCACCTCTAACAACTCAAACCAAGCACCTGAGAACATTCTAGAGATCGCCACTAGCCGGTTCGACCTTGGTTTGACCAATGTCTTGGTCAAACCAGCTCCTAAAGGGGTCCATCGAAAAGCCACTGAAGAGAGGTGTTGGATTGTGTACTAAAAGTTTAGCTTTTTGTATGAACAATATTTAGACAATATTTGAAATGAGAATCATGTGATCAAACGTTTGCAATTATATTATTGCAAAAGTCCATTTACTTTATACTGTAGATAATATGGTGAGCAGCGTCAAATGTAAGATCATATTAGCGGCTCCTTATAAAGTATAAATAGATATTCACAACCGAGATAGAAGGGGACTATCTATCAGTATGGTTATAGTGTGATTTGGCAATAGTCTGTCTTGACTATGAAATTGCACTAGTGCACTTTGTGTGTATTGAATAGGACCTCCATTGAGATTGTTCAGTTTATACTGACTATATAATAGAACTTGATCTCTGTTAATATGGATGTTCGTACTCTTAATCCCTATACAATAACCTAAACACGTAAGCCATTATTTATTTTCTTGACTCATCAATGGGTGAGATTTAATTATTAAATCAATATGCTCAGTGAGTTAGGAGATGGTGCTGTCTCTATGGTGTGTTGTTGATTGTAGAAGGAATCTGTGTCCTAACGGAACTGGTTGATGATGTCCCCTTGAGGAGCTCATAATGATTATCATGTAAACCCTGCAGGTAGATTTATTCCGGCATGATAATAAGGTTGAGTGGTACTACTCTCGGTACATATATTAATTAATTGAGTTGTCAGTAATTTAATTAATTAATGGGCGTTGAATCTTAAACACGGGGAGACTAATGGGCTCATAATAAGAAGGAGCCCATAACATAATTTGGGATTAGGGTGGCAGTGCAATAATACTTCTTTAGTGGACTGATTTATTATTATTGGACTTAAGTATAAGTTTTGTGCTAAACTTGGATGCTTAACCTCAATGGAGGCCCAACCCTAATTTATCCTCCTGATCCCTGTTGCAGCCTATATATGGCCAATCTCAGCAGTCCGGTAACTCATAAGACAAGTAAAAAACTGTGAGTACACGAGTTAGACTGCAGAATGAGATCGGCTTGCAGATCATTGCCCACGCAACGTCAAGACGTGGCTTAGGAATACAACAGAAGATCAGAAGATCGTTTGTTCCTGCTGCTGATGATCAACCTCTACATCAACCCTGGTGAAAGGTAATACGATTCTACTCTTATGCTTCCACTGCAGTAGAATTGCATGGAACCCTAACGGTTCACGTTAACCAAAAGATCCAAACGCTAACAATTAGTATCAGAGTGTAGGTTCTAAGGCTAAACATGACACGTTAGGCTAGGGTTTGAGTGGAATATGTGATATTAGGGCTTAGGGTTTAATGCTTAATCCTTATCAAAACCCTAATCGTACATCACACACGTACGACACCATACGGAATCACGGCTGGTGAAAGGCTGGCCGACAATGCATGAAAGCAGTTGGAGCCTGGTCGTTGATGAAACTGAACGGCGTCGATGAAAAGCATATGGCTGAGAGGGATAACTCATGGAAGATGACTATCTTGCCGTGCAAGATATGATTCAGCGTTGGACTATAGGCTAGACTGCGGATGACGTAGGGTTAACACCGAGGGCTCCTAGTTCACTTCAGGCGGCATCGATGATCGTATAACGAAGGCTGGACAGTGAACAGAAGACAGAAGCCGCTGGGTGTGTCACGGTGGTTGTTCGATGTTACTAGCATTCACGATCAGGATCTTAACTGAAGCGTGAGCAGCAGGTATAGCGGCCCATACAGGATGGCTGGTGCTCAGGTGACGGTGGTTGGCCTGTTCATGGGGGTTCCGAGGATTGCAGCAGCACATCAGGTGGTGTCCAGACAAGTCAGCAGCAAGTTCCGAGCAAGTCCATCATGCGTTCTGAGCGGGTCTAACAAGGTTTGGGCGAGTCGGACAACTCTTCTATGGTGGGTCTGACAAAGTTTCGGGTGAGTCAGACCGGTGACTTGGGCGGGTCTGATGGCTGGCGGCGGGTCTTGTGGCTGGCGCTGGAGTCGTGAAGTATAGTGTAGTGAAAATCAGCAGGCGACGATAGGGGAACTCACAGGCTGGTCTAATGAAATTTCCGAGCAGGCCAAGGGCTTTTCTGAGCGAGTCTAATGTGAATTCCGATCAAGCCTGCACAATTTCCGATCGGGTCTGCGTGCTACTATAAGAAGTCGGTTGGCGTGAGTCACTGCAAGGGCTAAGATACCAAGGCAGACGACTTGCGGCGGATCCTGATGGAGCTCCATCTCACGGTGGCGCTGCATGGTGTCACGATGTGTGAGACATAGGCTGGAAGGGACGTGCTTGGTGCCTTGGCCCGTAGGCTACCTTACACGGAGGTTCATGGCTACAGGCACGGTGAAACATGATGCTGGATGATTGCAGGGTCGTGTTTGGTGGCCTCGCAAGGAAAGACAGCGTGCTGGTGGTAGTTTGGTGTGGACACGGCGGAACGTAGTTCGTGGCACAGCCGCTGGGTACGAGTTTGATGGCTTGTGGCACAAGGCACGAGCCCTCATAGCTGTCGGCACGACTGCCGATGGAAGAGGGATGAACTCATATCGGTAGTAGGATTTTCGGTGGGTGCATACATGGCTGGGAAAAACCAACAGTGGTTTTTCCGGTAGCAATGGTGTATTCCGGCGCCTAAAGTTTTGGCAAGACATAATGATGGTTTTCTTAGTGCACAAGTCATCAATTTAATTGCTTGGAGTGTTGACTAAGTCAACCTATTTTTGGCAATTTTTAATTCCTTATATATAACTGCTATAATTGCATTATTTGCCTATTATTGTTATATATTTGGAAGCATGTGCTAAGTGATTTACTGCTTTAATTTGCCGTAATAGGAGCATGCTAGGTTGCGTATTATATTTGATATATTATATGCATGTAAAAACCCTCTTGTTAAATAACTAAGTGGGAGAGGGATTGGTAAATAAATACTGCGGCCTCCATTATTGATTTATCGTGTGATGCAAGTAAGCTTATGAGTCAGTTATAATGCCTTCCTCCCCAACGGATGAGTTTTATTTGTGAGTCACTGGAATAAATTTCATGAAATAATTATTATTTGTAAAATGATGCACATAAACTTATGAGTCGGTTATAGTGCCTTCCTCCCAACAGATGAATTTTATTTGCGGATTACTGATACAAATTAATAATTGATGATTATAAAAAATTATTTGAGCACGTGTGGACTTCTCCAACTGTAAGACACACAAACTTGGGTAGCGTACTTAATATCAAATAATGGTATGCACTTAGGTGCAATTAATAAGTATCCTCCCCAATGGAGTCACTGCTATTAATTTGCATGGCTAAAGAACAATCGACTATTAATCATTGAGTCATGAGGTTAATTATGACGTATGGAATTAATGGGTAAAATATTCTCTTGCGAATGTTAGGGCTTGTATACGTCCACACTAGCATTGCATGCAAATTCACGGTACTTGAGATGTCGGTGACTTTATTTTATATTGTTTATTGAGGGAATCAATATAAAAATTTAAATTTGAAGAGTTGGATCGTTGTATTTATTTAATTGATTCTCTGAATTTTCGAATGGTTTATTTCACTTGTTATTAACTAAAAGAAAATATACTTACTGGTCCAAAATAAATGATTGATAAGAATCTTGGTTTTAATAATTACTGCATAGGAAAATAAAAATGTATTCTCACTAAGGATGCCCTCCTGTGCCTATTAAAATCTCTAGTGAAGAGGTGAGAGGTTCATAGAAATATGATGGTCTAATGCGACTTTTCAGATACTTGAGAAAGGTAAAAAGACAAGAGGTCATGGATAAACTTGATGAATGAATTGGAAATACTTGGAATAGAAATTGAAATGGAAACCTAGGTCAATTTATTCTTCGTAATTTGCCTAGTTGTTTTGAGCATGTTTCAACTGAATTACAAGAGATTGTATGCGGTGGAAACTTCTGACAAAACATGTGGCGAAAGAAAAACCCAATTTCATCAAAGACATGAACAAGTTAAGTATCTTATTTACTAGTTGTTGAAGCATGATTAGTAATGACATATACTGACATGTTGTGTGTAGATACCAGAATCATTAAATATTTATAACTAAGTGATGATGAGATTACTGTATACATGGATAAATTCTACGAGCGTAGTGGCTGTTACAGGTGGAGTTGTTTATTTATCTTATGATACGAATAAACATTTGATTTTAAGAAAAATTATCTTTATGTACGTTTTCATAGAAAGAATTTTATTTTGGTTTCTATGTATTTACGGATGGATACTCTATTACATTTAAATGACATTGTCATTATAATGAAGAATGGAGCTATAATCTGTTTTGGTACGTTAGTGACAATTTTTACACTCTTAAATCATGTTTATCCCACGGATGCAACAAATAGTAATTAATAATTTATCTTCTAATCTTAGTAAGAGAAAGGAACCTTCGGAGATGAACTAAACATACTTTTGGCATCTAAGATTAGATCATTTTACTTAAGTACGATTCGAAAGTTGATAGCCGATGAACCGTAAGGTTTACTGGAAGTGGAAACTATCGAACTTGTGAGTTTTACTTGGAAGTAAATATGATTAATTGTCTTTTCAAGGCAAATGGATATAGAGCAATGAAAAGATATATTGGAAATGGTTCATTCTGATTTAAGCGATCCTAAGATTATACTGTCGAGAGGTGATTATGAATATTCGTCATTTTGTTTGACGATTATTCTAGAAATAAGATATATTTATTTGATGTACTGCAAGTCTGAGTACTATGATCAAATTAAAGAAGTGCATGACTGATGCGGTGAAGTATCATGGAAAATATATCAAGTCATTACAATTCAATTGTAATGGCAAGTACCTCTTAGGATAGTTAGGAGCTATTAATCAGATGTTGGGATTGAATCTCAATTTTTTTACACCGGGCAAACCCCACCAAAATGGTGTGACGAAAAAAAGAAAAAGAGTCTTAAGGAAAAGTTAGATAGATGATGAATTATTTGAAATTACAAAATTTATTTTATGGGTAAGCCCTAGAAACAGCATGATGTATGCACATTTTTTTGTTTGTGGAATATCCTAGAAAAATGAAGGTTGATTTATTTAATAGTCCAAAAGATCGAAGGGTGATTGTTAATATGAACACTAGTTTTTTGGAAAGGACTATGTAATAAATTACAAATCTATGTATAAGTTGTTCTAGATGTGTGAAAGGGAAAACACAAATTTTAGTACCAAGACTACAATGGATATACCACAAGTAAACTGCATCGCGTATCACATATGATACATAATTAATTGTATATAGTGTCTTGTCATAGTGGGAGGGTTGTTTGATAACCGAAAAGATTTATACTTTGGGAGAGTCGTGAGACTTGGTCCCTAGTAAACGTGAAATTAGCCCATGGAAACGACGAAGCACTACAAGATCAAAATGCAAAATCTTAGTAAGTTGAAATGAATTTTGAAATAAAATCTATGGATTCTAAATCAAATCTAGGAGCTTGTATGACCACTAAATGGTGTAAAAGCCATTGAAAGTGGTCATACAAAATAAAAGAGGATCACACGGTAAGGTGAAAACCTTAGAAGCAAAGCTTGTTGCGAAAAGGTATACTCAGAAAGAAAGGGTTCGATTATGAGTAAATCTATTCGCCGATAGCTATGCCTAAGTTGATCCAAATTCTTTTATTTGTTGCTGCTCATATTAATTATGAGGTACATCAAATAAATGTCAAGACGGCATTCCTGATTGGAAGTCTTGAGAAAAACATCTATGTGAAGCAACCAGGGTGATTCATTGCAAAGGGCTAAGAGCATTGATGGGCGTTTTCTCAACACACAACTTTAATCCCCAAGTATGAAGGATATCAATTATAGTTTCGAAGGTGACCAAGTTAAATATCGAATCCACGGGACGGATAAATATTACTTTTGTTATTTTCTAGCAATTATGACTATGTTGAGAATTATATTTGTAGGTTTGTAAGCTAAGTAATAATAAAAATAGCAAATAAATAACAAGAACAAGAAAATAGTAGTTGTGATCAAATAAGATAATAGGTAGTTCGTCAAGCCATCCAGTTTCATTCGTTAATTCATACTTTCATGTGTCGATGTCCAACTCTGCCTTGTGGTTTATGGACGCATCGCTAGACCATACAAATCTATTCTATAGACACAAATAGATAAGCTTTTGACACGTGTGAGTATCCTCAGAGCAAGTCGTATACTTTACCTCCCTTTCTAGGTACTATCATAATCAATTATTTCCCGTGCACTTAGTACTCTAACCCGATTTGATCTCCCTTTTTAGGTACTATAAAGTTATACTCTTAATCCTACTTGTTAACCCGAATTCAATTAAATTAACAAATATTCATATAAGACGGTTCTAATAAAACCTCGGAATCCCTTCACTTAGAATTATAACAATAAACCCTGCTCATTAGTGAACGCACTCAGCCAATAACCATGACATGCATTCAGACTCTATACAACGATTATTGATGCACAAAACGACTATGAGTATGGATTAAAAACGTGCAATCTTATATAAAATAATCCACAAGTAGTGTTGTACGGAGTATACACACGAAATACAAATTAACTCATGAAACCTTCATAATCCTAGAACTACCGAAGTGGCTTTAGCCCATGATTGATCTAAGAACAATCATGGTTAGATGGACCAATCTTACTTGAATCTCCAGCTGAACCTCTATTTCATCTCTCCTACTCTCCTCTTGTAATGTGTTGTTGACGACGATTCCTTTCTTCTTTCTTTTCCGTTCTCTTCGTTTTTGTCCTTGACTGCATGAGCCTCCTTTTAAACTTGTAATCACGACTCTATGGCTTGGAATGGGCTTTTCAAGTGATCCCACGTGTTTTGGCCTAAAAAATTCGGATAAGGTAAGTTCCCGCACGTCGGTTCGACCTCGTCAAACAAGTCGAACCACTGGCCGCAGGTCGAATCACAGGTTGAACCTACCTACTGGAAGTATTCTGTACTTAGTTCGACCTCTTGTACAGGTCGAACCCCTCGGGTCTTGGTCGAACCACAGGTCGAACCCCCACACTGGACAATTTCCGCTCCTGGTTCGACCAACTGTCAGGTCGAACCCCAACGTCGTGGTCGAACCCATCTTCTCGCAAACTGGTTCGACCATGGTTCGACCTGATGAACAGGTCGAACCCCTTGAGTCGTGGTCGAACCTTCCTTCAGCAAACTTTGCAATGCTGGTTCGAACTGTAGGAGAGGTTGAACCCTCCTCCATCAGGTAGAACCACCTCTCTCCTTGGCGGTACGCGTGGTCTCGACTTGGTCTCTTCAATTCTTGGCACTTCCACTCTGATTTTGCTATGAAAACCACTCAAATAGCTCCACTAACACCTGATTCATGCTAATTCACAATATATATAGGTTTTCCACCTATTTCCACCTCAAAACTCTCCAAAACTAGCACAAAACATGCTGCCAAACTTGTAAATTTACACACTCATCAAACCCCCAAACTTACATGTTGCTCGTCCCGAGGTAACCAAATCAAACCACAGGAGTCGTGTATAATTCACCAAGATCAAGTAAAACACATATCACACATGCAACTTTATTCAATCAAACAAGTATTAATTGCTTCATATATATCACTCATGCAAAACCAATCCAATCACACACCATTCAGAGTACTAAGTAATTTCGCTCACAAGATAAGTATTTATTCTCTTTCACTCAAGTGCGTGAGGCATTATATAGGTTAATATAAACACTCATATCAATCCATATTCACGCGTAATCATAAGCTTGACAAAGGTCTCTAAAATCAACTTATAATCAACTCTTCACTAGGATCACCAAGGACTTGTTTTCGGGTTGTAATGTTGGCTCTTTGGAAAAGGTAGAAAAATTTAGACTTAATGACTTAAGACACTAGTAGAGAGTGACCTTGGAGGTTCTCGATTTCTTCTTCTTACAGCAAGTTCTCCTCCAATGTCGTCTCTTGAACTTGTAAAATTCCTGAATTTTCCTTCTTTTCATGGCATCAATATCATCTTTTTAAACAATTCGGGTACCAGTTTCAGGCACTACCCTGCTTCTCATGTATAGGCCGTCAGCTGCTAAGCTTCATACACCATGTATAAAACAATCGGGGTACCAGTTTCGGGCACTACCCCTAAACAAGATTTAACCATATTCTTTTCATCCAACCATATTCTATCTTCCTTTTTCTTCTTGCAACACTTACTTACCTCCACTCTCTCTACCAATGAATAGGTTAATCAAAGCTCAAGTAAAAGTTTATAAGGTTATTTACTTCGGCTACCAAACAAAAAGCTTTAACGGCTCAAATCATTAGAAAGGATAAAATTTGGCTAAGTAACTTAAGCACAAAATAATGGCCTAAGATCATGTCCTAGCAATTTATCAATCATAAGTCTCACACAAGACTCCAAGCCAAGTTCTAGAATACGTTCATATGAATGATCCTCTCAAGAATAAAATAATCATGATCAAGCATGATTATCAAGGCTCAAATCCTCACATAGGTAATTAGAATCCTAAGTACTCCTCATAGCACATAATTAAGATCAATTTCACAAGAACTCAATATACTTATCAAATTATACATGCTTTTCATCAATAGAAATTAACACATGAACATATGAATGCACAAAAATCAATAAGCTTATACCAAATCAATCATACAAGATATCACTTATACATTCCACTCACGCATGAATCACACCCCAACCTATAAAGATAAAAAGAAGAATAATGGAATCAAGATAAATCGGAGGAAACCAAAGAAAACCTGAAAAACTACTCCTCCGGAGCATCATCATCCTCATCATCATCATCATCATCCTCATCATCAAGCCTCCACTCCACAATCCGGTGCAGATCACCGATGTGTCTATCCAAGTAATCAAATCGATCACCCAACCTACCAACTTTCTCATTCAAGACCATGTACCTCTTATTCAACGTAGCGTAGTTGGCGTTGGCTAGTGCGAGCTGTCGGTATGTCTTCTGCTGGCTAGCAACGATCGCGACCAGCTGCTCATGAATAAGGCGGAGCTGCTCCCGTGTATCATTCGGGACAGCCCACCGCTGCTGCGGTGCTGGCTCATGCTGATGCGCGTCATGCTGCATCGGCATCTCCTCATCCTGCTGCTCCTCTAGATACTCCTCTTCTTCGGGCTGCTGTGGTGGATGGAACTCTCCTTGATCAACAATCTGCTGTAACTCCGCCATCCTACGATCCGCACATATCTGCGATACAGTCCTCCAATCACCACCCGACCTCGCTGCCACGGATAAGGCGTTGTGTCCGAGAGAATCCATCAACTTGTTCCTCACCACCCGAATAGTTGTCAAGTTACTCACGTCGAAGGGAAACATGAAATCGAAGGGCTTGAGTCCCCTTGTGAAGAACCAATCTCCATTTCTGAAATGTAAAAATCCTCCCTTCACGCATGTAAACATCGCCAAATCGGGCTCTCCTCTAACTGGTGTGATGCCGGTGAAATCCAAATTATAATGCTCAGCCACGATCGTCAGTAACCCTCCAATATTCACCTTTTGAAACCCAATGGTCCTGAAACGATGTAGTTGTGCAATGAAATACGCTCCAACATTAAACTGCACCCTATTAAGCATACACCACAAAGCATAAAGCTCTCCTCTAGACACAACACTTTTCTCTGAGTGGGCGAACAACATGTTGCTCAAGACACGATCCATGTACCTCAAAATTGGATTCTTTATTGAGGAAGCACGAGCCTGCCTAATCTTATAATCTCCAATCTCCCCTGTAATCTCTCTCCAAAACCTATTAGCATTGAATGCACCATTCTCCAAACGAGAGATCCCCAAAGGTGTCTCAAACAGCTCATTAAAATCCTCAGACGTCCATCTCCTACTCACTCCACCAAGCTGAAACGTACACTGATACGGGTACCCAAGCGGGTCCTTCACCATCTCGAAGGAGCAGACTACTTCCGCTGTAACATGAAAATACGTCGGCCTCTTTAACTCCATAAACCTCTGGATACCCACTTGATCGAACATCCAGAAAATATCATTCCCGATTCTCATTATCCTCATTGCCTCATCATCTTGGTATCGAGTACGAGCTATCTTGTCTGAGACTTCTTCCCACTTTTCTTTAATCTCATCCCAGTTTTGCATTTGAATTTTGAAGTTCTCGGGCAAACGATCTTGTAACCTCAGCTTTCTGGTCACTGTGTCCACATTCGAAGGCCTGTCATTCCTCTTCTTTGATCTTGCTTCATCCGCCTTACCTTTCCCTTTACTTGATCCTTGTCCCTTTCCTGAAAACAACTACTTCAATACGACCAACAAGACAAGAACACAAGTATATGACTAGCATATCCTATACTCTACTCAAGACTTCAAGCATCCATGCTTAATCAACCCAACTATCATCTCAACATCACTTGCTTATTTAACATACTCAAAACATCTTCAATCACACTACCTTTAATCTTCAAATCATAACCAACAAGCATGCATCAACCAATTCAAGCTATTCAACAAGAATTTCAACAATTGAACTTCATGAACAACTCCAATTATCACCAATTCAAACCTAACTAACATGCTCATTCATCTAGATGCATCATATCCTTGATCAATCCACATAAAACTCAAGTTCTATCCATAATCAAGCAATCTCAAACCAATAAACATGAATTCATATGAATCAACTCAACAATATCCATTATCACCATGAATTTCAACCAAAATCAACATTAATCAACTTACCCACAACATATTTCTTGCAATAAACTTCAATCCTAAGGTAATTGAGTTGAAAAAACGTACCTTTAGTCTTGTCCATGGTTAACTATCGAAAATTGGAACACAACACTCAAAATCGCACAACTGAACCCTAATTCGCGACGAAATTGCCCCAAATCAGTGCCCAATTCAAGAATCAAGAGTGTAGTGTTGTGTAATCGGTGCAAAATCAAGTGTAATTGATGAATTTGTGCAAGGGTGTTAAAGTTCGGGGAGGGTTCAAGGTTTGGTGAACAAAAAGAATGATCGAACCCTTCTAAAAAACCAACTTAATACGCTTACCTGACTGGGTTCGACCTCGGTTTCGACCTGCGGAACAGGTCGAACCTCGAGCGACGAGGTCGAACCTACCTTCTGGACAAACTTACCTTTTGGTTTGACCTAGGTTCGACCTTCTGAACAGGTCGAACCACTCTTGTTTTGGTCGAACCTATCACCTGAAAAACAGAGTGCTCTGAACAGACTGGTTTGATCTCAGGTTCGACCTTCTGAATAGGTCGAACCATAAAGGTTCAGGTCGTACCACCCTACTGTAAATTTTAAGTCATCGGGTTCGACCTTAGTTCGACCTGTTAGACAGGTCGAACCAACAATGATCAGGTCGAACCAGCTCACTGTATGATTTTCTACATCGGTTCACCTTCCTTTGCTCGGTTCGACCTCCTGGCACTGGTCGAACCTACTCTGGCTTTGGTCGAACCACACTTCTAAGCTTCCAAACTGAGTGTTCTTCAATCCCTACACACTTCAAACTTCAATACGAATCATTAGGTACCAACTAGAGCACAACTTCATCAAAAATTGTTCCACAAAATATCATTCATGAGTAACTCCATAAAAGAAAATACAACCAAAACCCACTAAACATTAGGCAAGTTGTAAAAAATCGTCACATCAAAATCGATTAAAATTTTAAATATGGCGCAAAAACCAACTCCCCTAACAAACATCACAAAGAAAAAATTATACTATTGGTGCTTATTGAGGTAAGTACATCACACCCCCCAAACTTAGCAGAAACCATAGGTGAAACTAAGTTTGCAAAGAGACGTAATTGCCGATAAGTAAGCACTTCAAATCTAAAAATTTCTTACTCACACGAAAGAAATAAAACAATAAAATGGGAGGGAAAGCCCCCAACAGGCGCTCATGTTTAACGTCGGAGAGTTACGACGATACCAAATCATATCAAGGTATCCACAAAGATGACACAAACATCATCCGGCGACTTGTAATGCTTCAAGCGATGTCCATTTGCCGCAAAAATGTCTCCATCCTTGTCAATGAGCTCAAAACACACCCCTCCTAAGGCTCGATGAATCATGAACGGTCCCGTCCACTTTGACTTCAACTTGCCTGCAAAAAGCTTTAAACGAGAGTTAAAAAGTAATACCTCATCTCCTTGCTTGAACTCCTTGTACGAGATCTTCGAATCATGCCACCTCTTAATCCTTTCCTTATAGATCTCTGAATTCTTGTACGCACGACTCCGAAACTCATCCAAAAGATTGATGTGAGTAATCCTCAACTCCTTCACATCCTTGAGAGTTAAGTTCAAGCTTCGCAAAGCCCAAAACGCTTTGTGTTGAATCTCTACAGGTAAGTGGCACGGCTTCCCATAGACAATCTGATATGGTGACATGTCTAACACCGTCTTGTACGCAGTCCGGAACCCCCACACGACATCATTGAGCTTCAAAGCCCAATCCTTTCTATTGGTTCCGATCACCTTCTCCAAAATCTGTTTGACTTGACGGTTAGAGACCTCTGCTTGCCCATTCGCTTGAGGATGATAGGGTGTAGTAACCCTATGCTTAACACCATACCCTTTAAGCACCTTCTCAAGAAATTTATTTACGAAATGCGTATCTCCATCACTAACAAGTGCTCTAGGGACTCCAAAACGGGCAAAGATATGCTTCTTCAAGAAAGATATAACAGTTTTCGAATCATTCAAGCGAGTAAAAATCGCTTCCACCCACTTAGAAACATAATCCACTGCAAGTAGAATGTAGAGAAATCTATTAGATGGGGGAAAAGGCCCCATAAAATCGATACCCCACACATCAAAAATCTTGACCACTATGCTTGGCTGAAGCGGCATCTCGTCTCTCCTACCGATGTTCTCCATGCGTTGACACCTATCGCAAGACGCCACATAGGTCTCACAGTCCTTGAACAACGTAGGCCAATAAAGAGCGGACTGAAGTACTTTGGCTGCTGTCTTTTGAGCGCCGAAATGCCCCTCGTTAGGTTGTGCATGGCACAACTCGAGAACACTCTCCATCTCCATCTCGGGCACACACCTACGGATGATAGAATCCGTGCAACTTTTGTACATAAACGGATCATACCATATGAAGATCTCAACATCCCTTTTGAATTTAGCAAGTTGATATCGGTTGAGATCCCTTGGAATTTCTCCCACAGCAATATAATTAACATAATCCGCATATCATGGATCAACTCCCTGCGCAGCAACCACACACGCTCGCTCAGCCCCTTCAACAAACACGGCCATGATCTTTTTATCCAGAAATATTTCCTCAATATACTCGAAAGAATTATCACAATGTTCCCTAGTCTCTAACCTCGAAAGATGATCCGCCAACACATTATCAGAACCTTTCTTATCCCGGATCTCCATGTCAAACTCTTGAAGTAAAAGAATCCACCTTATTATCCTAGGCTTCGTCTCTTTCTTTTCCATCAAGTACCGAATTGCTGAATGATCCGTGTACACAATAGTCTTTATGCCAACCAAATACTGATGAAACTTGTCGAATGTGTACACAATCGCCAAAAACTCCTTTTCAGTCACCGTATAATTCTTTTGTGCCGCATCGAAAGTCTTACTTGCATAGTAAATGGCGCAAAACTTCTTCTCCTTCAGTTGTCCAAGCACCACTCTAAGTGCTACATCACTTGCATCACACATTAGTACAAACGGTTGAGTCCAATCCGGTGTGATCAAGATAGGTGCAGAAATAAGCGCCTCCTTCAAAACATGAAAAGCTGTTAGACAATCTTCATCAAACACAAAAGGAACATCCTTTTCAAGTAAGCGAGATAAGGGCTTAGAGTATTTTGAGAAGTCTTTTATGAATCTCCTGTAAAAACCGGCGTGTCCAAGGAAGGACCGCACTCATCTTTCATTGGTCGGTGGTGGAAGCTTCTCAATTGCCACCACTTTAGCACGATCTACCTGCAACCCTTTGGCTGAAACATAATGTCCAAGAACAATCCCATCCTTCACCATGAAGTGGCACTTCTCCCAATTCAAGACAAGATTAGTCACTTGGTATCTCTTCAAAACAGTAGCTAGGTTAGACAAACAAATATCAAAGGAGGAACCAAAAATAGAAAAATCATCCATGAACACCTCCATGATCTTCTCTATCAACCCATCGAATATTGCCATCATGAATCTCTGAAAAGTAGCAGGCGCATTACATAACCCAAATGGTATTTTCCGAAAAGCAAAGGTCCCGTAGGGGCAAGTAAAAGTGGTCTTTTCTTGATCCTCAGGGGCAATCATAATTTGGTTGGACCCCGAGTATCCATCCAAGAAATAATAAAACTCATACCCTGCAAGACGATCTAACATTTGATCCATGAAAGGAAGAGAAAAATGATCCTTACACGTGTTCTCATTCAACTTCCTATAATCTACACATGTACGCCATCCCGTAGGAATCCTTGTGGCTATTGCTTCTCCATTCTCAGCTTTTACTACAGTCATACCCCCCTTTTTAGCAACTACATGCAATGGACTCACATGGGGACTATCACTAATAGGATATATGATTCCAGCATCCAACCACGTAAGGATTTGCTTCATAATTACCTCTTGAATCGCGGGATTAACCCTCCGCTGATTCTGAACACTTACCTTTGCCTCGTCTAACAATCTTATCCTATGCATATAATACGAAGGACTAATTCCTTTCAAATCCTCAAGAGACCAACCAATCGCAGATTTATACTTCCTAAGAACGTTCAATAACTTCTCAAGTTGATCATCATCAAGAGAAGAAGATACAATTACCGGATATTTTTCATTGTCGCCAAGAAAGGCGTACTTCAAGTGTTCCGGCAAAAGTTTCAACTCCTCTTTCCTCACTTCCATCGGAGAGCTCTCGTTATCCAAAGGCAAGTACTTCCTAGTCCACTTGACTTCTTCCACCTTAGTTCTTTTCGATTCAAACCTGTCATCACCCAAAGCAAGTAAGTTTTCAAGAAATTCAATACATACCTCGTTGGAGAGTCCGTCAAGCTCTGTAGTGGGATAAGTAAGAGACTCCATCAAACATGTCTCAAGAGGATCCTTTGACAGGATCAGAGACATATCCTCCTTCACAATCTCCTCCACCACGTCAATACTATTACACTGCGACTCCATAGGCATCTTCATTGCTTTGTCCAAGTTGAAAAGAACTTCTTCTTTGTCCATCCGCAATCTAAGCTCTACTTTCTGAACATCAATCATAGCTCCAGCAATAGCAAGGAAAGGTCTCACCAAGATTAAAGGGATATTATCCTTGTCTTCTTCCATCTCTAGCACAAGAAAGTCCACAGGAAAGACTAGCTTCTCCACTTTGACGAGAACGTCTTCAATTATACCTTTTGGAAACGTCATCGACCTGCCCGCCAATTGGAGAACCACTGTTGTAGGGGTCAACTCCCCCAAACCAAGCCTCTGAAAGATGGACAAAGGCATCAAATTGATGCTTGCCCCTAGATCGCACAAAGCTCGCCGTGCCGGTCCCTTTCCGATCTCACATAGAATAGTGAAGCTCCCCGGATCCTTCATCTTTTGCGGCAGCTTCCTTTGGATGATTGAGCTGTAATTCTCAGATAAATTCACTGTTTCAATTCCTGTTAAGCTCTGCTTCTTCAACAATATATCTTTAAGAAATCGGGCATAGTACGACATCTCCATGATTGCCTCTGAGAAAGGAATGCTCAAGCTTATTTTGTTAATTATCTCTGAAAACTTCTTGAACTTCTCTTCCAGTCCCTTCTTTACAAGCTTGAAAGGAAATGACAGAGGTATCTTTGTTTTGGGAATCCCCGATTTATCACAATCAACCTTCTCCGCTTTCTCCTTTTCGGCTCTCAATCGCTTGGCTCTCTCCTATTTTTTCTCAGCTATTATGTCTGTACTTTGCTCATTCCGAACCACTGGAGTAGCATCAACATCATCGAGAGTGTTCGGAGTAGCAACAGGCAATTTCTGATGGGGTTCGACCAGGGTTCGACCTGTGGAACAGGTCGAACTAGGTACGTACTGGTCGAACCTTGCTTCTGGACAACGGCTCTCTTTTTGAATTTGAGGTTCGACCTGGGTTCGACCTATTGAGTAGGTCGAACCACGAGCACCTAGGTCGAACCGGCCTACTGTACTCCTTCCGCCATCTGGTTCGACCAAGGTTCGACCTGTTTGATAGGTCGAACCATGACCGTAGTGGTCGAACCGTTGCTGCGACAAAACAGAGTGCTCCAAGTGGTGCGGTTCGACCTGTTGGATAGGTTAAACCAAGATTGATTTGGTCGAACCGGTGTTCTGGAAAAACAGAGTGCTCTGAGTTGTCGGGTTCGACCATGGTTCGACCTGTGGAACAGGTCGAACCATCTGCAGTTTGGTCGAACTGATGCTGCAATGCCTCCTGATCGTGTCCAGCGTGTTGGTTCAACCTCCCCTGTATGGTGACCTTCAATGTTGGTTGAACCATGGTCGAACCTCGCCCTAGACATGTCCAAATTTGATTCCATCCTCATAGGTCCCTCGTACTGCATTCCCGACCTCAATGTGATGGCGTTGCAGGACCTTGGATTCTCAATACTTTGAGATGGGAACTTCCCCTTCTCAAGAGTTTGAGTAAGCTTGTTAACACTTCCTGCCATCTCCCCCATCAGCAACGTAAGTTCCTTCACCTGCTTAGATATAACCTCATGGTTTGCATCTATTTTCTTTTCAAGTTTTGCCTCAAGGCGGTTAACTCTTTCATCATTCTTGGCCATATACCTATTCACAGTATCCTCAAGACCCGGTTTCCCTTCTTCCACCTTAGCACCCGGATCAACACCCATCGGAGGTTGAATCGCATTATTCGGATTGCTCCATGAGAACTCCGGCCTCCTAGGCTGTTGATAACCACCAGGGAGACCACGATTATTGAAGTTTCCTCGATAGTTCCCTTGGCAATTCCGGTTTCCTTGATCTGGATACCTAGTCCCTTGAATACTTTGACCCATGGCATAGTGTGTCTCTTCCAACTCCTCTTGGATTGGTCCATCATTCTTCAACTCTTGCTGCATGATTGGTACGCGCTGAGATAATTCGCTGATTTGCTTCTGTTGGGATTCAAGTAGCTTGTTGATATTGGACAAGCTAGAGACGATCTCATCCTCTCTACTTGTTTTCACCATTGCTTGTTCAACCTTAGCTACCTTACCAAGGATATAAGTACCTCTAACTCTATCAGTTGGTCAATCCCTCGAATTCATCGAAATATCTTCAAACAATTTTTTGGCCTCTACGGATGACTTTGTAAGCAATGCTCCATTAGAAGAAGCATCCGATAACACTCGTGAATCACAGTCCAATCCATTGTAGAATATACTGATATATTGAGCTTTAGATAGCCCATGTTGAGGACACTTCCTAAGCATGTCCTTGAATCTATCCCATGCTTCATGAAATTTTTCACCTCCACCCATAGCAAATTGGTTAATGTCTTGCTTCATCTTAAACACCTTTGAAGGTGGCATGTACCTCTCCAAGAACCTTAACTGCAGTTGCTCCCAAGTGGTGCACTCAGCTGCGTTGATAGTGTCGTACCAATCTCTCACCTTTTCAGTAAGTGAGAATTTGAACAAAAGGATCTTCCTAGCATCTTCATGTTCTCCTGCGTCTTTTCGAGTACTTGCATAGCCCAAGAACTTGTTCAGATGCTGCTGCGGATCCTCGAAAGACCCTCCTGAAAAGGAGTTCCTTTCTATCATGCTAATAAGAGCGGGATGAAGATCGAAAGCTGAATTAGTTCCCCTCGCTCCTAGAAGCCCAATATTTCCAGCCCCATTGTTTCTGAAAACCTCTCGGATGGCTAGATTATCCGGATTCACTGCCATGTTGACTGTCCTTACTCCCGAATTAACTTCAGTTGTAGCTTCAATCGTCTGCGAATTATGCTCGTCAACTTCAACTCCAAAATTCAGAGCTTCAGTTGGATCAATATTCTTTGTCTTGTTCTTCTTTTTCTTCTTCTTTCTTGACGATGCTCCGATTTCAGGATTATAGGGTTCAAGTTCACCTTTCTTTGATCTCGTGAGCATGCACCTAAAAAGAACTAGAATTAAAACAACAAAACAAGAAAAATAGCCTTAATAAATTAGAAATAACAAAAAGATATTTTAAGCCGTCCCCGGCAATGGCGCCAAAAACTTGATGGGCGTTTTCTCAACACACAACTTTAATCCCCAAGTATGAAGGATATCAATTGTAGTTTCGAAGGTGACCAAGTTAAATATCGAATCCACGGAATGGATAAATATTACTTTTGTTATTTTCTAGTAATTATGACTATGTCGAGAATTATATTTGTAGGTTTGTAAGCTAAGTAATAATAAAAATAGCAAATAAATAACAAGAACAAGAAAATAGTAGTTGTGATCAAATAAGATAATAGGTAGTTCGTCAAGCCATCCAGTTTCATTCGTTAATTCATACTTTCATGTGTCGATGTCCGACTCTGCCTTGTGGTTTATGGACGCATCGCTAGACCATACAAATCTATTCTATAGACACAAATAGATAAGCTTTTGACACGTGTGAGTATCCTCAGAGTAAGACGTATACTTTACCTCCCTTTCTAGGTACTATCATAATCAATTATTTCTCGTGCACTTAGTACTCTAACCCGATTTGATCTCCCTTTTTAGATACTATAAAGTTATACTCTTAATCCTACTTGTTAACCCGAATTCAATTCAATTAATAAACATTCATATAAGACGGTTCTAATAAAACCTCGGAATCCCTTCACTTAGAATTATAACAATAAACCCTGCTCATTAGTGAACGCACTCAGCCAATAACCATGTCATGCATTCAGACTCTACACAACGATTATTGATGCACAAAACGACTATGAGTATGGATTAAAAACGTGCAATCTTATATAAAATAATCCACAAGTAGTGTTGTACGGAGTATACACACGAAATACAAATTAACTCATGAAACCTTCATAACCCTAGAACTACCGAAGTGGCTCTAGCCCATGATTGATCTAAGAACAATCATGGTTAGATGGAACAATCTTACTTGAATCTCCAGCTGAACCTCTGTCTCAGCTTTCCTACTCTCCTCTTGTAATGTGTTGTTGACGACGATCCCTTTCTTCTTTTTTTTCCGTTCTCTTCGTTTTTGTCCTTACTGCATGAGCCTCCTTTTAAACTTGTAATCACGGCTCTAGGGCTTGGAATGGGCGTTTCAAGTGATCCCACGTGTTTTGGCCTCGAAAATCCAGATAAGGTAAGTTCTCGCACGTCAGTTCGACCTCGTCAAACAAGTCGAACCACTGGCCGTAGGTCGAATCACAGGTCGAACCTACCTACTGGAAGTATTCTACACTTGGTTCGACCTCTTGTACAGGTCGAACCCCTCGGGTCTTGGTCGAACCACAGGTCGAACCCCCACACTGGATAATTTCCGCTCCTGGTTCGACCAGCCGTTAGGTCGAACCCCAACGTCGTGGTCGAACCCATCTTCTCGCAAATTGGTTCGACCATGGTTTGACCTGATGAACAGGTCGAACCCCTTGAGTCGTGGTCGAACCTTCCTTCTGCAAACTTTGCAATGCTGGTTTGACCTGTAGGAGAGGTCGAACCCTCATCCATCAGGTTGAACCACCTCTCTCCTTGGCGGTTCGCGTGGTCTCGACTTTGTCTCTTCAATTCTTGGCACTTCCACTTCGATTTTGTTATGAAAACCACTCAAATAGCTCCACTAACACCTGATTCATGCTAATTCACAATATGTATAGGTTTTCCACCTATTTTCATCTCAAAACTCTTCCAAACTAGCACAAAACATGCTGCCAAACTTGTGAATTTACACACTCATCAAGCATTTTGAGTGTAAGCTTAAAAGTGTCCATCGATGGACTAAAGCAAGCTTCAAGATCATGGAGCATCCATTTTGATGAGGAAATCCAGTCATATGGATTTAATCAATGCTTGGATGGATCTTGTATATTAAAAAGGTGACAAAAATGTAGTGGTATTTCTTGTATGTACGTAGATGGTATCTTGCTCATTGGAGACAATAAAAGAGTATTGTCGGGCGTATGGGCATGGTTGATAAAGCGGTATAAAGTGAAGGACTTAAGAAAAGTAAAATATATTCTTGCGATCTTGGTGATAAAGATCACAAGATAGGATGTTGTGCTTATCTCAAGCTTCATATAAATGATACAATCCTTACTCATTTTAGCATGTGACTTGATCTAAGGTTTGGTATCTTAAGACACAAAAGAAGATAAAATAGATAAAGGCAATTCCCTATGCTTCGGCAATAAGGAAGCTTAATCTATGGAATGCTATGCACGAGATTGGATATTTGTTTTGCCAATGGCATGGTAACAAGAATAATAAACTGTGGTAAGACATATTTGAAGTGCCTGAGAAGGACTTAAAATTATATGTAAGCTTACCGAACATATTCATTACTTCTTGACGGTTACATAGATTCGATTTTACAAATCATAGGGATGACAGTAAATCCACCTCTAGGTTATGTGTTTAAATTGGGAAGTAATGGAGGAGTGTTATATAGAAATATATTTCGGACTCCACCATGAAAAGAAAGATAATATTGGAGCCTTGTGGCAGCCAAAGTATCTGTATGGTTCAAGAAACTTCGTAATGGACTTAGATGTGATTCTGAGTTTGCCCAAGATTATCACAATTTATTGTGATAATAATGGTGCAGTTGCAAACTTGAGGAATCGCGAGCCCACAAGGTACTTAAACACATTGAGAGCCAGTACTACCTGATACAAGAAATCGTATGATGAGAGGAAGGTTGTTGTCACCTAGATTACATCGGATGATAACCTAGTAAATCCTTTTACAAGGACCTTAAGGCGAAAGCTTTTGATGGTCAAGTAGTGGGAGTGGGATTCAGATGTATGGCAACAGATATGGTAGTATAGTCTTTTAGTATAAGTGGGAGAATGTTGGATTGTATACTAAAAGTCTAGCTTTTTGTATGAACAATGTTTAGACAATATTTAAAATGAGAATCATGTGATCAAACGTTTGCAATTATATTGTTGCAAAAGTCTATTTACTATATACTGTAGATAATGTGGTGTGCGGCGTCACACGTAAGATCATATTATCGACTCCTTATAAAGTATAAACAGAAATTCACAACCGAGATAGAAAGGGACTATCTATCGGTATGGTTGTAGTGTGATTTGGCATTAGTCTGTTTTGACTATGAAATTGCACTAGTGCACTTTGTGTGTATTGAATAGGACCTCCGTTGAGATCGTTCGATTTATACTGACTATATAATAGAACTAGATCTCTATTATTATGGATGTTTGTACTCTTAATTCCTATATAATAACCTCGACACGTAAGCCAGTATTTATTTCCTTGACTCATCAATGGGTGAGATTTAATTATTAAATCAATATGCTTGATAAGTTAGAAGATGATGCTGTCTCTATGATGTGCTGTTGATTGTAGAAGGAATTTGTGTCCTAACGGAATTGGTTGATGATGTCCCCTTGAGGAGCTCATAATAATGATTATCATGTAAACCCTGCAGGTGGATTTATTCTGGCATGATAATAAGGTTGAGTGGTATTACTCTTGGTACATATATTAATTAATTGAGTTATCAGTAATTTAATTAATTAACGGGCATTGAATCTTAAACACGGGGAGACTAAAGGGCTCATAATAAGAAGGAGCCCATAACGTAATTTGGGATTAGGGTGACAGTGCAGTAATACTTCTTTAGTGGACTGATTTATTATTATTGGACTTAAGTATAAGTTTTGGGCTAAACTTGGATGCTTAAGCCCAATGGAGGCCCAAACCCTAATTTCTCCTCCTGGTCCCTGTTGTAGCCTATATATAGCCAATCTCAGCAGTCCGGTAACTCATAAGACACGCTAAAAACTATAAGTACACGAGTTAGACTGCAGAATGAGATTGTCTTGTAGATCGTTACCCACACAACGTCAAGATATAGCTTAAGAATACAACAGAAGATCGAAAGGTCGTTTGTTCCTGCTGCTGATGATCAACCTCTACATCAACCCTGGTGAAAGGTAATACAATTCTACTCTTATGCTTCTACCGCAATGGAATTGCATGGAATCCTAACAGTTTACGTTAACCAAAAGATCCAAATGCCAACAAGATGATCATTTTTGCGTAAGAATCACCTCAATCGAAGATCAGATGCGAAAGTTATGCTCAAAACCGTGAGACTGTGCAGTCACGCCCCAGAGAGCCGTTCGAGTGGAACAATCAAGTAATGAAGATGCCCATGGAGAGCAAGAACATAGATGTGATTTCTAACTTGTTTAATCTTGATAGGACAGATGATTCTGAATTTTAGTAGAAGATTGATAAGGAGGAGTTTAGACAGCCATGGGAGGAAGAAAATTCTGATGATCATATACTTGTGACCAAAAAAGGTGAGGTGCTGAGTGTAGACAAGAAGAGAAAAAGAAAGTATTTGAAGGTAAGGATGCGAGGAATTATACCGTCGTGACTCTCCGACATTAAATATGAGCACCTATTAGGTCTTGCCCTTCCATTTTATTGCTTTATTTCTTTCGTGTAAGTGAGGAGTTATTATATTTGAAGTGCTCACGTTTCGATAATTACATCGCTTTTTAAACTTAGTTTCAACTTATGTTTTTACTAAATTTGGGGGGTGTGATGTACTTACCTCGTCTTATGAGTACCAAGGGTATAATTTTTTCTTTCGTCTTGTTGTTTGTTTGTTAGGGGGTTATTTTTTACAGCATATTAATATTTTAACCGATGTTGATATGTCGATTTTTTGCAACTTACATAATGTTTAGGGGGTTGGAGTCAATTAGATAGTTAATTGAGTCTTTCTTATAGTTCTCCTATTTTATTATTAATAAATCATGTGACGATGAGTGTGCTTGAGCTTTGATGATAGAAAAGGTACAAGAGGGGGGAGACGAGTTCTACACTGAGGCTTGACCTAATCGAGTTGAACAACTCGAGGAGCTCGTATATACATTAAGAAAAAATCAGGTGCCCTCGTTTTCTTATTCTAATTTTTATGTGTGCTTTTAATTCATGGGAGTGAAAGGATTGAGTTTAAGGTGGTGTTCCATGTGAGCTTATATTTTTAAATCATGCCTAAAATTCATATGTTCTTGAAATTAATGAAGGAAGTGTACTTGAGTTATATTGCGGTATGGCATTCTATGTGTACTTGTGGAATATTACTTACCATGAAAGTGCTCTGTTACTTGTTAAAAACTCATGTGAGATTTTGAGCCTTATTCACATAATCACATGATAATTTTTTTTTGGTGAGTATCTTTCTTGTGCGTGTATTCTAGAACTTGTCTTGAGTCTCTTTGAATATTCAAGATTAGTCAAGTGGATTACAAAAATGATATTAGGCCATCTTTGATTTATAGCCCATCTTTTCCCATATACTTTACCTGAATTCATTAAATCCCTAGTCAGCCCATTTGAGCCTTTTTAAATCCATTCTTTTGATAGCCAATAAAGTTTAATTGAAGAGAGTGGTGATTCGAGGGATGATGAAGGAAGATCTTAAGGATCAAAAGGAAAATTCCTGGAGTAGTGTTTAAATCTAGTACTCTATGGAAACAAACACCCTAGGGTAGTGCTTAAATCTAGTACCCTATGGAGGATGCGAGAGGTAGTGGCCGAAACTGGTACCTCGAAAAAAAAGAAGAGAAAAAAAGGTGAAGAGAAGGAGAATAAGAGTTGAAGAGTTAGAAAAAGTTGAAAAAATATGTTGTGCTTGAAGGAGAAAGATGAGAGAGTTTGAAGAGGATGTTGTGCTTGATTGAAGTGATGAGAAAGAATGAAAGATCGAGAGAGACGGTGGTTTGATCGATCCGAGTTATGAGTCATTTATCCATATATTCCCTACCTTTTCCAAAGAGCATACATTACAATCAAATAAAAGACATTTTTGATCCATGATTTGCTAGCTACAAGTAAAAGGAGAGTTAAGACAATGAGCAAGCTTATGGTTACGCATGCACTTGAATTGAATTTGAGCGTAAACACTTTAACCCATAAGTGTACATCTTTTACACTTGAGTGCAAGTGATATATACTTCTCTTGAGAACATGTCAATGGAGCATTTGAATTGGTAGTAATTGTCTTATCTTGTATGCTATGAATTGATTATTACATGTAATGAGAGTTGCATGACCTAAGTTGAGGACATTTGCATTTTGAATGGGGTATTTGTCGTAGTCCTTATTTCCCCGCTAATTTTTTCTCTCGCTTTCTTCATTTTTATTTTTTTTCCTCGGGACGAGCAACGGGAAAGTGTGCGATTTGATGAGAGTGAAAATAAGCGTGTTTTAGTGTCC
This sequence comes from Pogostemon cablin, assembly GCA_023678885.1. Classification (NCBI taxonomy): domain Eukaryota; kingdom Viridiplantae; phylum Streptophyta; class Magnoliopsida; order Lamiales; family Lamiaceae; genus Pogostemon; species Pogostemon cablin. The sequence continues at coordinate 20,350,171 of CM042997.1, read as the reverse complement.
AATTTAATACTTTTTTAATAGAAATTGTTATCATATATTAGCAAAAGTGTCTTATATTCAATATATTTGATAAAAAGGTGCATTTGAGGTGTTTTATTGTATTATAGGTGGAAAACGGATTAAAAGTGCAAAGTTGGAGAAAAGGTTCAACTTGTGTAGGAATGCTGAAAAACGCACGTCCAACTTGTATAATTTTTCTGTATTCATGTAGAGCTCTAAACTAAAAGTTTGATATATGGTTGAAAATCCACAAAAAAGATCATTTTGGCGTAAGAAACACCTCAATTGGAGTCCAAACGAGAAAGTTATGATCGAAATTGTGACGTCGCGTAAGCTGTTTCTACTCAGCACGACTATTTCATATTACATGACTTGTTACATTTTCAATTGTTTGACTTTTGGTGAGATCTTTATACGGATAGAAAGTCAAGGAAAAGAGGATTACGTGAGAACAAGAATCACTAAAATCAGAATTTGGACGAGAAAGTTATGCTCAAAATTGTGAAGTCGCGCAGCTGCCAGTGAGAATTTTCGAGAATTTCTGAAAATTACCTATTTTATGGAGCACATTTGATCTCCTTATCACATAATCCTCCATGATTCACCCATATCTTTTATTTTCTTATTTAATTCCCTTCTCACAACTATATATATTTTACATCATTATTCTCTGTAAGAAGGCACCACAACATAATCATCCTACACCCCACAAGGGGGGATCACCCCCAAACTATCATCCACATCCTTTCCTCTATCCATCCATCACTTTGAAGATTCATTTGTGGAATCAAGAGGAGAACTAAGAGGAGGATTCAAGACGGAGAAGGATGCGACGACTCCCGCATCTAGAGTTTTATTTGTTTCTTAATTTATCTTGTATTTTCTAGACATATGGATAAGATCTATCCAACCACCATAATATTTTTCGTAATATCTAGGGTTTTGAAGATTTTTATGAATTAATTGAACATTCGTGTGTATACTCCATACAACACTACTTGTGGTTTAGTATATATATGACTATGAGTTTTTAATTCATTCTCAGAGTTGTTTTGTGCATCATTAACTGTTATGTAGAGTCTGAATACATATCTTGGTTATTGATTGAGTACGTTCACTGCTGAGCAGGATTCTATGTTATGATTCTATGTGAGGGGACTCTGAAACTTCATTAGAACTATCTTATATGGATACTTATTAATTGAGTTGAATTCGATTTAGTAAGTAGGATAAAGAGGATAATTTTATAGTACCTATAAAGGGAGACCATATCGGGTTAGAGTACCAATTGGCCAGGGAAATAATTGATACTGATAGTACCTAGAGAGGAGGTGAAATTATATCTCTTACTCCAAGGTTATTCACACGTATTACACACATATTTACTTGTGTCTATAGAGTAGATTTGCATGATTTAGTGATGCGTCCATATTCCACAAGGCAGAGTCGGACATTGATACACGAAAGGGAAATTAAGGAGTAAAACTGAATTATCCTAGAGCTACCTATTCTCCAACTTGATTCACTTTCGTATTTTTCTAGTACCTTATTTATTTTATTTGTTAATTTAATTAATTGTTTAGTAGTTGATAATCAAACCTCAAACGTAATTGCCTTTCGTCTTAATTAATTTAGTAAATAATTAAATTGATAATACGTCGTCCTTTGGATTCGATATTTAACTTGGTCACTTGCTTAAGCTGCAATTGATATCCTTAATACTTTGGGATTAATTTTGTGTACAAAGAAAATGCGCATCACTAACTCTATAATTTTTTTAAAATTTTATTCATAATAAAAGTCAAATGTGCTGGTCGCGGATTAGTTCGCTCTGTGCCACCAGCGGCCTAAAATCAAAGGTGCCGGTTGATCTCTCCAATTGAGCTATCAAACATTCCTAACTTGATTGTATAAGAGTGATAATATTTTAATTGATTATATATATATATATATATATATATATATATATATATATATATATATATATATATATCTTAATCTTAATCTTAATATATTAAAAGTATGAATGAGTTGAGAAACTTTTTTTTTCACTACAAGAAAAAATGCATTTAAATACATTTAAAAGTGTTGTTATAGGTAATATATTAACACATTTTACCTATAACTACGTTGATTTTTTGTGTGGTCCATTCTGCTGTGGGAATAGGTAGTACCCCTAATACCACACTTTAAGGTGTAAAGAATTATGACATAATAACACACTTATATCTATTAATACACTTTGAAGTGTGAAGAAAAGTGACTTATTAAGACACTTTTAAATGTTACAATATAGTAATATTAAATAAAATAAAATTAAAAAGAGATTTCTCTTAGATTCGAACCTTGTCACCGTATCATCTGATGGGATCTCTATATTAAGTCAGAAACCATTAAACCATAAATAATTTTTGTGATTTTTTTATAAAAATAGTATATATACATAGAATACATAATTAATTTTTAATATTTAAATTTTATAATATTAATTTTATATTATCAATTTAATTGGTATAATAAATTAAATTTAGAATTATTTATTAATTATAATTCAAATTTAATATTTTTAAAATAAATTAATAGTAATATAAAAATATATATATAAATAATTATTTTAAAATATTTAGCATTTTTATATATTTATTATTATCTTAAATTTTAACGTCAAATATTTTTTTAAAATAAAAAAAATTTTATTTTTTAATCATTAGATTAATTAAAATAATTATTATTTTAAAATAAATATAACCTTAAATTAAATTAACAATAAAAATTATCAATTTAAGTAAATAAAATGTAAAAAATTATTAATTTAATTTTCTTAATTTTAAAATTTTAATTTAACTTTATAATGAAATAATTTATATTTCATATTTTAATGAGGATACAAAAATTTAAAAAAAAATTATTTTAATGATTAGTAATCTTTATAATACGTTTGTGATAACAAAATACTATTTATACATATACTTTTAAGTGTTTCTAGAGAGTACATATAATGACACTTTTTGTGTGTTAAAAATGTATAACAAAAGTGTAGTAATAGATAAGTGTTGTTTCTGAAGTGTGGTGATAGGACAAATATCAATACATCGATTTATTAAGTGTCTTTATAGATCATATATTAACACCCTTAAAAACATAATGTATCAATATAATACCTATTATTACATCGACTTTAAAATGACATTAAAATATGTGTGGTAATAAGCATTTTTTCTTGTAGTGTTTTTCCAATTATATACCAACTTTTTTTTTAATTACACATCATTACCCTTCCATCTATTAATGTTATATAATATTTAATAACTTAATTTATATTTAGAATATTAAATAAATAATGACTCTTCAATGTGACTACATTATTTGAACAATATATAATTATGATATACTAATACACATCACCTCTAGACATCAACAATTAATATATACATCACCTCTATACTTCAAAAAATTATTAAGTCATTTAATAACTAATATGAAGAGACAAATTAAATACTATAAAATATGGAGGATTTGTGGTGACCATGAAGACACCGAATGTCCCTAACAAATCTTTGATGGCAATGGAAAGCTTCTCAAATACTCAATTAGATGAGAATGAAACAATAACAAAGATGATTAGACTTTGAAGGAGAAGACTATATCTTCCTGTTGAATGAGGCATCGAAAGAAAAGACGACAACAATCTCAGTTTTTAGAGTTATGATTGTGATTCATCGTATATGAACCCATATATAAATCGTGTATTTTTTTTAAAATTTTAATTTATACGTATGAGTTGTGTAATTAAGTTGCCTATAATCTTAAATTTCTTATATGTATACATATATATAGGCAGTTTTATTAATTTTTTATTTTTTTAATTAATTTTCTTTGTGTATAATTTTAATATTATTTAATATAATATCATAAATAGAAAATATTAAAAACTTAAACAATTAGACTTATAAAATAATAATCGAAAAAATTATATAGGTGAGGCAAAAGTTCAAAGATTTGTGTATCTCAATAGGTTTATGATTAGTAAGAATTACATAAAATTAAAAAAGTTCATCCAAGAGGTAATTTGGATGATTGACAAAATTTAAATTAACAAATTTATTAATACAATTAATAAAGTTAAAAGAATAATTACCATATTATAATATTAAAAATGGGAAGCCTCTTGAGAAATATTTCTTTCCATTATATCCTACTTAATTTTTTATTTACTCTTAAACCCTATTTACTATTTAAATCCTAATATTTTATCGTATGTTCATTTATGTATGAAAATTGTATTTAATTAATGGAATATCTATTATTAATTTACATTCAATGTATAATGGAAGTTCTAAGTTTTAACGTTCATCATATATATAATATAAAAGAGGGATATAATGAGAAAAAAATATTAAAGTGGGAAGCCGAGAAATATTTCTTTCCATTATATCCCTACTTATATTTTACATTAAATCTTAAACCCTATTTTCTATTCAGATAGTATATTAGTAATTTAGTATCCTAATATGTTACCGTATGTTCATTTATTTATGAAAATCGTAATTAATTAATGGAATATCTATTACTAATTTACATGCAATGTATAATGTAAGTTTTAAGTTTTAACGTTTCATCATATTCATGTACAGCATAAAAGTGGGATATAATGAGAAAAAAATATTTTTAGAAACTATTTAATATTGGGTCACTTACTAGGAGATATATAAAATAATGCATAGGAGATACATAAAATAATGCATAATTGTTGTAAACTACATGACTCAAAGTACTATTACTCATAACTACACAATTATGATTGTGATACCATAAATATCCCTATGTATTTGCACAATTTAGTTTTGCACAATTTGCTTTGCACAATTTTATTTTTGCACATTTTAAATTCCGGCAGTAGGCGGCGGCGGTCAACGGTTGTTCGGTCGTCGGTCAATGCCGGTCCGACCGCTGGTCAACGCCGGTCCAACGGGTGGGTGGGTAAGGGGTAGGGTTGGTGGTTTAAAATTGTATGGGATTATAAGGTTATACTCCCTTCGTCCCGTTTCAATGTTTACGTTTCTATTTTACGCGTCTCATTTCAATGTTTACATTTTTCTTTTTAGGAATATGGGACCCACCCAAAATAATTAATATATCATCCAACACTGATACATCTACCTACTTCACATTAAATATTATATTTTTCCACCCACTATCTATTAAAATATAATACTTTTTAGTCAACGTGCAAAAAGCAAACGTAAACATTGAAACGGGACAGATGGAGTATTTAGTATTTTACTTTAATATTTTGTATGTGAGAGTAAATTATTTAAATTCCTTGTATCTAATAATAATTTAGGTTAAAAGTGTGTATCTATCAGTGATTTTTCTTTTAATATTTAATATATTAATTAAATTAATAAATTTAATAGTTTAATAAATCGTATTAATGGTTGATTAAAAAATATATTTTTTTTGGAGAAAATAAAGGATACAATTTCCTATATTTATGATAAATTTTAAGTATATTTTAATTAATTGTATAATAGTAATTTAATTTTAATAATTGTCATACTTACCAAATTAATGTAGAATATAGATAAAATTCTATATAATATATTTTTCAATATTTATAAAATTGTAATAAAACTTTTTAACTAAATTTTTTTAGTTTCAAATTATATAAACAATTAAAGCTAATAAATTTTATATTTTATATGTTATTATTGAATAATTAATATATATATAAAAATAAATATAACTTAAAAATATAACATCAAATCAAATTATAGGAGTACAACATCTTATTCATTTTGAAAAAGACTTAAATATATTCTTTAAATGAATTAATACTTTAACCTCCTATTCTACTTGAACAATACTTAAATCGATTCTTTACTTAAAAAATACTTGATTCGATCATCTTATTCTTCTTGAAGAATACTTGAATCGATTATTTACTTAAACTGATTCTCCATTGGTGAATCGATTATTTATTTAAATCGCTTCATCTAAATAAAATTTTATATTGACTTGACTCGATTCTTTAGAGCAATTTGAAGAAATCTCATATTATTCTCGGAGAATCGAATATGTGCGTTTGTAATGAATGATTGAAAATATTATTTATAGATGATGTACAAGGTAATATTATGGAGTATTCTTTTTTTCCCCACTATATATGATTTGATACTTATTAACTAAAAAAAATTAAATAAGAAAATAAATTGAAAACAAATAAGGAAAATATGTAAAAAAAAAATTAAAAATATAAATATTTGAGAAAATTACACATCATTTTCAAGCGCTAAAGAGATGAAAGTAAGTTCAAGCGCTAAAGAGATGAAAGTAAGTGAGGAAAATCTCTACTGTAGTATATTTTTCTTATTTATTTTCAATAAATTTTCTTATTTAATATTTTCTTTTAAATAATGTATTTTTTTATTAATGAAACTTAATTAAGTAATAAATTAAAAAAATATTTATAGAAATTAAGAACATAATATTAATTAAAAATATAATTATTTAATTATTTTTATATATGTATATGGTAACATATAAAAAAACTATAAATTTAGAATAAAATTTTAATTAAAAATATGTATCAAAATATAAATAAAAAATATTATTTTTCTTATACGTGGCATTACCTCATCGACTGACGACCTACACGACGGCACCTTAATTATTTACCACAAAATAATATTTTTAAAAAAAAATGATATAACACATTATGAGAGACTATATATATATATATATATATATATATATATATATATATATATATATATATATATATATATATATATATATATATATATATATATATATATATATATATATAATATATGAGAGAGAGACTCTCTTGTGAGACGGGTCGACTCATCACTAAAGTATGCTTATTTATAGTTAAAGTATGTTAATAATAAATCATATTATAACACATTAAAATCATACTTTAATGCATAATCCAGCATACTTTAGAAAACATACTTTAACAACCATTAAAATATATATATATCACTAAAGTATGCTTGTTGTATAGATAATATATATATATATATATATATATATATATATATATATATATATATATTATCTATACAACAAGCATACTTTAGTGATGAATTGACCCATCTCACATCCGTCTCACAAATAACTCCGTCTCACAAGAGATTATGTATATATGTGTGTGTGTTGATGACTAATTAAATTTTGAATATTTTATTCATTTATTTTGGTATCATTGATTAATTACTAAATCTTTTAATATAAATAAATTAATTAGAATCAAATTAAATATATAATAAGCAAAAGTATATTTCATATAATATTCCCTCCCACCCTATCTATAAATAAGATTTTTTTATTATTCATTCTAAATACACATTCGATTCTTCAAGAGAAATATGAGCTTTTTTCAAGTTCATCTACAGAATAGATTCATGAAAGCATAAAAATTTATTTTGATAAATAGAGATTCGATCAACCTCTAAAGAATTGATTCAAGTATTCTTCAAGAGGAAGATGATCAATTCAAGTATTCATGAATCGGTTTACCTCTAGAGAATCGATTCAAGTATTCTTTAAAATCTACATCTAAAGAATCGATTTAAGTATTCTTCAAGAGAAAGATGATTTATTCAAGTATTCTTGAATAAATTTAATTCTATAGAATCGATTTAAGTATTTTTTAAGATGAATAAGAGGTTGAAAAAATAATTCATCTAGAGGATCGAAAGAATTTAAATTTATAATTTGTATATTTGTATATTTTATATTGAGTTTATTACTAATAGATACTCCCTCCGTCCCGCACCAAGGGTCTCTATTTTCTATTTTTATCATCCCATTCAAAGGGTTTTCTTTTTTTTTATACACATGGGTCCCACACTCACCCACTAATACAATTAAAATATGGGGTCCACACTCCCATTAATACAATTACCCACTACAAATTAAATAATAATACTCCTTAATCTACGTGCAAAAAAGCAAAATGCACCCTTGGTGCGGGACGGAGGGAGTACAAGTTTTAATAGTCTAATTACTAGGAGACACAAAATGAAATTTATTTACTAAGAGATACATTTGATATTTTATTTTTTCAAGTTTACCCTTAATAGTTTCCATGTTTAATTACTCATTCACTTTCCATAAAAATACATAAATATCTCATTTAGAATAACAGAAATGTCTGCGATTAATCTCAATCACACTTCTGCCATTAGTAGAAATAAAGAGTTTTTTCACACTAAATATAAGAAATTTCACGCTGAAATCTCAGATGTTTACAACTTGAAAGTACCCAACACTTAATTTACACCAATGTTAAAAATTATGACATGAACACCAATGTTCAAAACAAATTAATATCCATCATTGCACACCTATGTCACATCTACTTCAATGTACACCAATTTTCAAACAAAACAAGATGAACACCAATGTCCATCAATTCCCACAGATTACTCGCCGCAAATAAATACACGAATGCACAATTGATTTCTTCCTGCTTTGATGTACACCTATGTACACTAATGTTCATAAAAATCGAGAAAAAAACTTCTTCACCAAGAACCAATTTCTTTAACTTTAATATTCAAATTATTATAGGGGGCGGCTATTTGCACCCCCAAAATTGTTAAATAAACCCCAATTACAAAACGTACCCCACTAAAATTAAAAGTTTTATTTTTAAAATACTAAATACACCCTATACAAAGACAACTCTATCCTTTTAATTAATTATACTCAAATTAAAGAAAAAATAATTACTCACAAAATAAAAAAAGAGAAGAAAACGTTGGAACAAAGACTAGTGGCGACTGGTGTGTCCTACGAATCTGCTGCGAAGAAGCGAAAGGAAAGGAGAGGAAAGAACTCCTTCTTGCGTGTACACCTTCTATGTGTTCGCCAATTTTTGCTGTGTCATTGCATTTCTGAATAATTTATCAGATATCGCTTTAAGGTTTGAAACATAAGAAAAAAAAAGTGTGTTCAGTTCCTATAACCGAACAGATTAAATCTGTTCGGTTATAGGAAGTGAACAGTAAGAAACGACACCCAACTGTTCAATCACAAACGTCGAACAGATTTAACCTGTTCGACTGCTGTGATCGAACACTACACTATAGCAGTTTATAACGAAATGATTTAGCATATCGCATAAATTGACTACGTAGAACCTATTCAACTCAATTTCTTTGCAGTAATCGATATCGCCCTCATTATTATTCCTTCTTTACGATTATTGCTTGTTTTGGATGATCATCATTCTCAGTTTTTGCTTGTTCCATGATACTACGCTGATGCAAAAGGGTTAGGGTTTAGGGTTGATCGTGGTTCAGTTATTATAACAATGGGGTACATTTAGAAATCTGATTGGGGTGCATTTAGAAATTTAATTATAATTAATTTTATTTTATTATTTATAAAAGGGTATTTACGTCTTCTCACGTTATTATATTTTAATTCTATAAATTATTGGGGTTCATTTAACAAATTTGGAGGTGCAAATAGTTGCTCCCTTATTATATTTAACAAAAAAAATTAAAATCCACTATTATACAATGTACGATTACAGCCAAAAAATTATTCAATCGTTTACTCTATGACGTAATATACACTACTGTATAATGTTTGATTTTTATATTGAAGAACTTAAGAGAATCGTTCACCCCTCAAATTTTGATGTTTTACAATACATGCACAATCGTTCAGAACCTTAATTTAATCCCAAATTTCAAAAGAAGGAGAAGAGAAAACGATTGAACAAACAAGTTAAGGATTTCGATTCTCACCTTAAATCCCCCACTGCGAGTAGTCACGAAAGTGGTCATCGATCAATCCCCACCTTTATCCAACGAATAGAATAGTCAATAATGTGAATTTAACACTGATGTATACATATTTGAGGTATTGTCGTGAATTCAGAAAGAAGAAAGTGAGAAATTTTGTTGCGAAATTTCTAGAGAGAGATAGGAATTTATTATACATTCCTTTTAAAATAATTTTTAGCACTAGGATTAAGTATGAGTAATATGAGAAATACCGCATTAAAGGTTGTATGTGTGAGTAATTATATAATGTCAATGTACTATGAAGTAAATAAGAAGATGATTTTGTATGTAATAATTACTTACCCTTTTATATTTTAAGTATTTAATTCATTATTAATTTTAAAAGTCATATATTTTATTAATTTTTTTAAAGAAATTGAAAATAAAGGTGATTTTTATTTAAAAAGATAAAATTGAGAAATATAAAAAAATTCATGTATTAATTGATAAATTACAAAAGGAAAGAAAAAGAAAGATATTTATATATATACTTTTATAAAAGAATTTATAATAAAAGATATGATTACTTTAATACAATTATATAATATTTGGTTTTTATGTTAAGTAAAATTAGATCAATTTATTAATTTTCTTGAAAATTATTTTATTTAAATACTATATATAAATTTAATCATATCTAAATATTGTATATTATAAATATTTATTTTTTAAAATAATATAATCATTTTTTAAATTTATAATCAATTAATTTTTGAATTATTTATTTCGGTATCATTTACTTTAATTAATTACTAAATCTTTTAATATAAATAAATTAATTAAAAAGTATCAAATCAAATCATATATAAAGGGAAAAAAAAAAGAATACTCCACAATATTCCTCTCACCCACCTATAAATAACATTTTTCAATCATTCTTTTCAAGCATACATTCGATTTTTCAGGAAGAATATGAGTTTTCTTCATGTTCCTCTAGATAATCGATTTTAGCAAATAAAAATTTTTATTTCGTTTAGAATAAATTAGATTATTTTAAATTAATAATCAAATCAGTTATTTTTTAATGATTAATGTAAATGAAATTTATACTCCCTCCGTCCCATAAACAAATTCACACTTTCTATTTTTGTCCGTCCCACAAGCAAGTTCACACCCCCAAATAAGGAAATACACACAAATCAATAACCTTACAACACACTTTAATTTTAAAATTATCACCCCTTTACAACTTACATAACTTACTTTATAATTTATTTATTACTTAAAAATAGCAATCTACCCCCTAAAAGTTAACTTTTTCTTAAACTCTGTATCTACAGTAACTATGAATTTCTCTTTGGGATGGAGGGAATATATATTAGGGTAATTCTTTATACGATATAGTGTGAAGATTGTAATTACACAAAACAATTATACAATAAATATAATACTTTTATTTATATAATTTGTAATATTTAAATTATTTATTAAAATAGTAACTTAATTATTTAACTTGCACCACTACAAATTTGAATGCCCACATCAATTTTCTAACCTCAAATTATATCTTAATTCCAAAATTATAACTCTCACCTAACATAATATACTTTTAAAAAGATCATGTTATCTTTAAAAGTTAATAAAATTGAACTTCGTATTTTATAGTTCTGGTGCTAACTAATGTTCAATGAATAATAAAAAGAATTCAAAACTAAAAATATTAAGACATGAAAAATAAATTAAAAAAAAGGAATCATTATAATTTAATACATAACTAGTATTTACCCGGATCCGTGCGTTGCACGGTCATGGGTTTTTATAATAGAACTATATATGTAATGGGTTGTTTAATTTTAGGGGAAATATGGAACATTACAATCCAATTATGCGATTGTAAAATTTTAATAACTGGATAATCAGAAAACATTTAGTCAGATTTTTATAAAAAAAATAATACATACATAAATGAAAATTTGATTATGATACATACATAAATGAAAAATAATACATACATAAATAGTGAAGATGAATTCTTAAATAATAAAGGATTATGATTAAATTAAAAGATTTCCAAAAGAGGTATATATGTTCATCAATTAAAATAGACAATTAAAAATATAAAACCCTAAAACCCCAAACCCTTAAATCCTAAACTCTAAATCCCTAAACCCTAAACCAGGCTGAGATTATTGAGTCCAATTTTAGCAAAATCATTTTGTTGAATAAAAATGTCAAGGGATGGTTAATGGTGAAGATGAATTTTTAAATAATAAAGGATTATGATTAAATTAAAAGGTTTCCAAAAGAGGTAAAATTAAAAAAGGGGGGGAAAATTGAGTCCATGTACTTAAAATTTGTTGAATAAAAATATATAAATAAATTAGAAAAGGAGGCACTTAAAATTTGTTGAATTTAGAAAATGAGGTACTTAAAATTTGTTGAATAAAAATGTCAAGGGATGGTTAATGGTGAAGATGAATTCTTAAATAATAAATGATTAGGATTAAATTAAAAGGTTTCCAAAAGAGGTAAAATTAAAAAAGGGGGGAAAATTGAGTCCAATTTTTAAAAGGTTTCCAAAAGAGGTAAAATTAAAAAGGGAGAAAAAATTGAGTCCAGGTACTTAAAATTTATTGAATAAAAATATATAAATAAATTAGAAAATGTGAGTCCAATTTTAGCAAAAGCATTTTGCTCAAATGATGGCTAATGGTGAAGATGAATTCGTAAATGATAAAGGATTAGGATTAAATTAAAAGGTTTCCAAAAAAGATAAAATTAGAAAAGGGGGAAATACCCTAAGAGATTTGTTCCTAAACCCTAAAGGAGGCACTTAAATTTTTAAATGACAATTAAAAATTATAAATAAATTAGAAAATGAGGTACTTAAAATTTGTTGAATAAAAGTGTATAAATAAATTAGAAAAGGAGGTACTTAAAATTTGTAGAATAAAAATGTCAAGAGAGCGTTAATGGTGAAGATGAATTCTTAAATAATAAAGGATTAGGATTAAATTAAAAGGTTTCCAAAAGAGGTATATATGTTCATCAATCAAAATAGACAATTAAAAAAATAAAATCCTAAAACCTTAAACCCTAAACCCTTAAATCCTAAATCCCTAAACCCTAAATCAGGCTGAGATTATTGAGTCCAATTTTAGCAAAATCATTTTATTGAATAAAAATGTCAAGGGATGGTTAATGGTGAAGATGAATTTTAAATAATAAAGGATTAAGTTTAAATTAAAAGGTTTCCAAAAGAGGTAAAATTAAAAAAGGGGGAAAAAATTGAGTCCAAGTACTTAAAATTTGTTGAATAAAATATATAAATAAATTAGAAAAGGAGGTACTTAAAATTTGTTGAATTTAGAAAAGGAGACACTTAAAATTTTTTGAATAAAAATGTCAAGAGACGGTTAATGGTGAAGATGAATTCTTAAATAATAAATTATTATGATTAAATTAAAATGTTTCCAAAAGAGGTAAAATTAAAAAAGGGGGGAAAATTGAGTCAAATTTTAGCAAAATCATTGGTTAATGGTGAAGATGAATTCTTAAATAATAAAGGCTTAGGATTAAATTAAAAGGTTTCCAAAAGAGGTATATATGTTCATCAATTAAAAAAAATAAAACCCAAAAACCCTAAACCCGAAACTCTTAAATCCTAAACTCTAAATCCCTAAACACTAAACCAGACTGAGATTATTGAGTCCAATTTTAGCAAAAACATTTTATTGAATAAAAATATCAAGGGATGGTTAATGTTGAAGATGAATTTTAAATAATAAAGGATTATGATTAAATTAAGAGGTTTTCAAAAGAGGTAAAATTAAAAAAGGGGGGGAAATTGAGTCCATGTACTTAAAATTTGTTGAATAAAAATATATAAATAAATTAGAAAAGGATGTACTTAAAATTTGTTAAATTTAGAAAAGGAGGCACCTAAAATTTGTTGAATAAAAATATCAAGAGATGGTTAATGGTGAAGATGAATTCTTAAATAATAAAGGATTATGATTAAATTAAAAGGTTTCCAAAAGAGGTAAAATTAAAAAAGGGGGGAAAAATTGAGTCCAATTTTAGCAAAATCATTGGTTAATGGTGAAGATGAATTCTTAAATAATAAAGGATTATGATTAAATTAAAAGGTTTCCAAAAGAGGTATATATGTTCATCAATTAAAATGGACAATTAAAAAAAAATAAAACCCTAAAACCCTAAACCCTTAAATCCTAAACCCTAAATCCCTAAACCCTAAACTAGGCTGAGATTATTGAATCCAATTTTAGCAAAATAATTTTGTTGAATAAAAATGTCAAGGGATGGTTAATGGTGAAGATGAATTTTTAAATAATAAAGGATTAGGATTAAATTAAAAGGTTCCCAAAAGAGGTAAAACTAAAAAAGGGGGGAAATTGAGTCCAGGTACTTAAAATTTGTTGAATAAAAATATATAAATAAATTAGAAAAGGAGGTACTTAAAATTTGTTGAATTTAGAAAAGGTGGTAAGTAAAAATTATTGAATAAAAATGTCAAGGGATGGTTAATGGTGAAGATGAATTCTTAAATAATAAAGGATTAGGAATAAATTAAAAGGTTTCCAAAAGAGGTAAAATAAAAAAAGGGGGGAAAATTTGTAAAAGGTTTCCAAAAGAGGTAAAATAAAAAAAGGGGGGAAAAATTGAGTCCAGGTACTTAAAATTTGTTGAATAAAAATATATAAATAAATTAAAAAAGGAAATAATAAAGGATTATGATTAAATTAAAAGGTTTCCAAAAGAGGTATATATGTTCATCAATTAAAATAGACAATTAAAAAAAATAAAACCCTAAAACCCCAAACCCTTAAATCCTAAACTCTAAATCCCTAAACCCTAAACCAGGCTGAGATTATTGAATCCAATTTTAATAAAATCATTTTGTTGAATAAAAATGTCAAAGGATGGTTAATGGTGAAGATGAATTTTTAAATAGTAAAGGATTATGATTAAATTAAAAGGTTTCCAAAAGAGGTAAAATTAAAAAAGGGGGGAAAATTGAGCCCATGTACTTAAAATTTGTTGAATAAAAATATATAAATAAATTAGAAAATGAGGCACTTAAAATTTGTTGAATTTAGAAAATGAGGTACTTAAAATTTGTTGAATAAAAATGTCAAGGGATGGTTAATGGTGAAGATGAATTCTTAAATAATAAATGATTAGGATTAAATTAAAAGGTTTCCAAAAGAGGTAAAATTGAAAAAGGGGGGAAAATTGAGTCCAATTTTTAAAAGGTTTCCAAAAGAGGTAAAATTAAAAATGGAGAAAAAATTGAGTCCAGGTACTTAAAATTTATTGAATAAAAATATATAAATAAATTAGAAAATGTGAGTCCAATTTTAGCAAAATCATTTTGCTCAAAGGATGGCTAATGGTGAAGATGAATTCGTAAATGATAAAGGATTAGGATTAAATTAAAAGGTTTCCAAAAAAGATAAAATTAGAAAAGGGGGAAATACCCTAAGAGATTTGTTCCTAAACCCTAAAGGAGGCACTTAAATTTTTAAATGACAATTAAAAAATATAAATAAATTAGAAAATGAGGTACTTAAAATTTGTTGAATAAAAGTGTATAAATATATTAGAAAATGAGGTACTTAAAATTTGTGGAATAAAAATGTCAAGAGAGGGTTAATGGTGAAGATGAATTCTTAAATAATAAAGGATTATGATTAAATTAAAAGGTTTCTAAAAGAGGTATATATGTTCATCAATTAAAATAGACAATTAAAAAAATAAAATCCTAAAACCTTAAACCCTAAACCCTTAAATCCTAAATCCCTAAACCCTAAACCAGGCTGAGATTATTGAGTCCAATTTTAGCAAAATCATTTTATTGAATAAAAATGTCAAGTGATGGTTAATGGTGAAGATGAATTTTAAATAATAAAGGATTAAGATTAAATTAAAAGGTTTCCAAAAGAGGTAAAATTAAAAAAGGGGGAAAAAATTGAGTCCATGTACTTAAAATTTGTTGAATAAAATATATAAATAAATTAGAAAATGAGGTACTTAAAATTTGTTGAATTTAGAAAAGGAGACACTTAAAATTTGTTGAATAAAAATGTCAAGAGACGGTTAATGGTGAAGATGAATTCTTAAATAATAAATTATTATGATTAAATTAAAATGTTTCCAAAATAGGTAAAATTAAAAAAGGGGGGAAAAATTGAGTCAAATTTTAGCAAAATCATTGGTTAATGGTGAAGATGAATTCTTAAATAATAAAGGATTATGATTAAATTAAAAGATTTCCAAAAGAGGTAAAATTAAAAAAGGGTGAAAAAATTGAGTCCATGTACTTAAAATTTGTTGAATAAAAATATATAAATAAATTAGAAAAGGATGTACTTAAAATTTGTTAAATTTAGAAAAGGAGGCACCTAAAATTTGTTGAATAAAAATATCAAGAGATGGTTAATGGTGAAGATGAATTTTTAAATAATAAAGGATTATGATTAAATTAAAAGGTTTCCAAAAGAGGTAAAATTAAAAAAGGGGGGAAAAATTGAGTCCAATTTTAGCAAAATCATTGGTTAATGGTGAAGATGAATTCTTAAATAATAAAGGATTATGATTAAATTAAAAGGTTTCCAAAAGAGGTATATATGTTCATCAATTAAAATGGACAATTAAAAAAAAATAAAACCCTAAAACCCTAAACCCTAAACCCTTAAATCCTAAACCCTAAATCCCTAAACCCTAAACCAGGCTGAGATTATTGAATCCAATTTAGCAAAATTATTTTGTTGAATAAAAATGTCAAGGGATGGTTAATGGTGAAGATGAATTTTTAAATAATAAAGGATTAGGATTAAATTAAAAGGTTCCCAAAAGAGGTAAAACTAAAAAAGGGGGGAAAATTGAGTCCAGGTACTTAAAATTTGTTGAATAAAAATATATAAATAAATTAGAAAAGGAGGTACTTAAAATTTGTTGAATTTAGAAAAGGTGGTAAGTAAAATTTGTTGAATAAAAATGTCAAGGGATGGTTAATGGTGAAGATGAATTCTTAAATAATAAAGGATTAGGATTAAATTAAAAGGTTTCCAAAAGAGGTAAAATAAAAAAAAAGGGGGGAAAATTTGTAAAAGGTTTCCAAAAGAGGTAAAATTAAAAAAGGGGGGAAAAATTGAGTCCAGGTACTTAAAATTTGTTGAATAAAAATATATAAATAAATTAAAAAATGAAATAATAAAGGATTATGATTAAATTAAAAGGTTTCCAAAAGAGGTATATATGTTCATCAATTAAAATAGACAATTAAAAAAAATAAAACCCTAAAACCCCAAACCCTTAAATCCTAAACTCTAAATCCCTAAACCCTAAACCAGGCTGAGATTATTGAGTCCAATTTTAGCAAAATCATTTTGTTGAATAAAAATGTCAAAGGATGGTTAATGGTGAAGATGAATTTTTAAATAGTAAAGGATTATGATTAAATTAAAAGGTTTCCAAAAGAGGTAAAATTAAAAAAGGGGGGGAAAATTGAGTCCATGTACTTAAAATTTGTTGAATAAAAATATATAAATAAATTAGAAAAGGAGGCCTTAAAATTTGTTGAATTTAGAAAATAAGGTACTTAAAATTTGTTGAATAAAAATGTCAAGTGATGGTTAATGGTGAAGATGAATTCTTAAATAATAAATGATTAGGATTAAATTAAAAGGTTTCCAAAAGAGGTCAAATTAAAAAAGGTGGGAAAATTGAGTCCAATTTCTAAAAGGTTTCCAAAAGAGGTCAAATTAAAAAATGGGGAAAAAATTGAGTCCAGGTACTTAAAATTTATTGAATAAAAATATATAAATAAATTAGAAAAGGTGAGTCCAATTTTAGCAAAATCATTTTGCTCAAAGGATGGCAAATGGTGAAGATGAATTCGTAAATGATAAAGGATTAGGATTAAATTAAAAGGTTTCCAAAAAAGATAAAATTATAAAAAGGGGAAAAACCCTAAGAGATTTGTTCCTAAACCCTAAAGGAGGCACTTAAATTTTTAAATTACAATTAAAAAATATAAATAAATTAGAAAATGAGGTACTTAAAATTTGTTGAATAAAAGTGTATAAATAAATTAGAAAAGGATGTACTTAAAATTTGTGGAATAAAAATGTCAAGAGAGGGTTAATGGTGAAGATAAATTCTTAAATAATAAAGGATTAGGATTAAATTAAAAGGTTTCCAAAATAGGTATATATGTTCATCAATTAAAATAGACAATTAAAAAAATAAAATCCTAAATCCCTAAACCCTAAACCAGGCCGAGATTATTGAGTCTAATTTTAGCAAAATCATTTTATTGAATAAAAATATCAAGGGATGGTTAATGGTGAAGATGAATTTTAAATAATAAAGGATTAGGATTAAATTAAAAGATTTCCAAAAGAGGTAAAATTAAAAAAGGGGGAAAATTTTGAGTCCAGGTACTTAAAATTTGTTGAATAAAAATATATAAATAATTTAGAAAAGGAGGTACTTAAAATTTGTTGAATTTAGAAAAGGAGGCACTTAAAATTTGTTGAATAAAAATGTCAAGATATGGTTAATGGTGAAGATGAATTCTTAAATAATAAAGGATTATGATTAAATTAAAAGGTTTCCAAAAGAGGTAAAATTAAAAAATGGGGGAAAAATTGAGTCCAATTTTAGCAAAATCATTGGTTAATGGTGAAGATGAATTCTTAAATAATAAAGGATTAGGATTAAATTAAAATATTTCCAAAAGAGGTATATATGTTCATCAATTAAAATAGATAATTAAAAAAAATAAAACCCTAAAACCCTAAACCCTAAACTCTTAAATTCTAAACCCTAAACCAGGCTGAGATTATTGAGTCCAATTTTAGCAAAATCATTTTATTGAATAAAAATGTCAATGGATGGTTAATGGTGAAGATGAATTTTAAATAATAAAGGATTAGGATTAAATTAAAAGGTTTCCAAAAGAGGTAAAATTAAAAAAGGGGGGAAATTTGAGTCCAGGTACTTAAAATTTGTTGAATAAAAATATATAAATAAATTAGAAAAGGATGTACTTAAAATTTGTTGAATTTAGAAAAGGAGGAACTTAAAATTTGTTGAATAAAAATATCAATAGATGGTTAATGGTGAAGATGAATTCTTAAATAATAAAGGATTATGATTAAATTAAAAAGTTTCCAAAAGAGGTAAAATTAAAAAAGGGGGGAAAAATTGAGTCCCATTTTAGCAAAATCATTAGTTAATGGTGAAGATGAATTCTTAAATAATAAAGGATTAGGATTAAATTAAAAGATTTCCAAAAGAGGTATATATGTTCATCAATTAAAATAGACAATTAAAAAAATAAAACCCTAAACCCTAAACCCTTAAATCCTAAACCCTAAATCCCTAAACCCTAAACAGACTGAGATTATTGAGTCCAATTTTAGCAAAATTATTTTGTTGAATAAAAATGTCAAGGGATGGTTAATGGTGAAGATGAATTTTTAAATAATAAAGGATTAGGATTAAATTAAAAGGTTCCCAAAAGAGGTAAAACTAAAAAAGGGGGGAAAATTGAGTCCAGGTACTTAAAATTTGTTGAATAAAAATATATAAATAAATTAGAAAATGAGGTACTTAAAATTTGTTGAATTTAGAAAAGGTGGTGAGTAAAATTTGTTGAATAAAAATGTCAAGGGATGGTTAATGGTGAAGATGAATTTTAAATAATAAAGGATTAGGATTAAATTAAAAGGTTTCCAAAAGAGGTAAAATAAAAAAGGGGGAAAATTTTGTAAAAGGTTTCCAAAAGAGGTAAAATTAAAAAAGGGGGGAAAAATTGAGTCCAGGTACTTAAAATTTGTTGAATAAAAATATATAAATAAATTAAAAAAGGTGAGTCTAATTTTAGCAAAATCATTTTGCTCAAGGGATGGCTAATGGTGAGGATGAATTCTTAAATAATAAAGGATTAGAATTAAATTAAAAGGTTTCAAAAAAAGGTAAAATTAGAAAAGGGGAAAACCTTAAGAGATTTGTTCCTAAACCCTAATGAAGCATTTAAATTTTTAAATGACAATTAAAAAATATAAATAAAAATATAAATAAATTAGAAAATGAGTTACTTAAAATTTGTTGAATAAAAATATATAAATAAATTAGAAAATTGGGTACTTAAAATTTGTTGAATAAAAATGTCAAGGCATGATTAATGGTGAAAATAAATTCTTAAATAATAAAGGATTAGGATTAAATTAAAAGGTTTCCAAAATAGGTAAAATTAGAAAAGGGGGGAAAAATTGAGTCCAATTTTAGCAAAATCATTTTGCTTTTATATATGTATAGATAGATAGATATCACTAGTAGATATATAATATATTATATTACTATCAGGTACAAAAATATAAAATTAAAAGATCAAACTATACCTTTCTACATAACTAGTTGAATACCTAATTACTTGAATACATAACATCTGAATATAAGTGAACTAAACTCAATTAATCTTGAATTATAAACACAAATATCATAAACACCAAGTGTATGACTTCTGAATAAATATATCCTTCGTACAATTTATTAATGTAATTAAAATTTATCTATTAACATTACTAAGATAATACATATAAAATTTTGGGAATTACTTGATAACCCATGTCATCTATTACCTAACTTTCTACCAGTTGTTAAGGTTTTTTTTTAACTTTTTTTCTAATTATCGCTTCATATCCACGACTCCTAAATTATTGCTTTGACCAAAACTGTTAGTTTATTCTCATTTTAAATCGTTAATTCGAAAATAAAAAAATAAAAAATTAAAATAACATTTTTATATTAAATTAATTCTATTAGTATTGCACCTAATTTTAAATTATTGCTAGTGCTAGTTTAATTTCTTTAAAGTATTAAACCTATTTTTAAATTTAAAAAATCGTATCACAGTACATCAATTCAAAATTTTATATTCTGTCAAAATTAAAATAAAAATTCAAATGCTTATAAATTTTGAAAAATATTTATAATTTATTAAAAAAATTAATAAATAAATAATTATTTATTTTAGATGATTTTATTTGGGCCATATATTAATGGAGTATTACAATCCACGTGTGTTTGATTAAAAAAATAAATAGCAGTGACTTGTTACTTGTTAAGACAATTTATTTTTGTAATAATATCTTTTATATCTAATGAAGATTTTTAATCCAACGATTCTTATGTGTTTGGTCATGTATAACCCAAGTTACGTAAGAATTAGCCTAAAATTTTATTGTAATAAATAATCTTAATTTTACTTAATCACGATAAAAAAATGGAAATCGTGGAATATAATTATTTCCCCCCACCTCTTCCCCAACTAACTTGAGCGAAAATCATGGGAGATAATAAAATAAATAAATAAAAAACAACGTGATTATTTCTAAATCAACTTCTAAATATATGTACTCCCTCCGTCCAGTAGAGTATTCAAACCTCCTTTATAATTTACAAAAGAGGTGTGAAAACTGTATTGGGACAGAGGAAATGTATAATTTCTGAACACAAATATATTGAATATAAATAAATTTTTTATCATAAATGAAACCCTATGTACGCATGGATTAAAAAATGGGTTTTATATATATATATATATATATATATATATATATATATATATATATATATATATATATATATATATATATATATATATATATATTATCTTTGATTGATTTTTGAAGGATTGAGTGATCTCCACCTATTTTGTGGAGTAATTAGTGGGATATTTATTTTTCTGTTATTATTATACATCATACTATTTAGATTAATTTTTTAATATAATTAAAATAGAGATAAAAGTGTGTGTTACTTGCATTCAATTTGTATTGATCAGTAATATAATTTTTCTTGTGTGCTTAGTAGTAATATATGTACATAAAAGGTACCTTTTAGTGATGGACTCTAAAAAAAATTAAAAAATAAAGAATGACAACATATTGTGACAAATTAAATTATTTTTATTTTTAGCATGAAACATTGTTTGTGCTAATTGATAGTTTTCAATTGTATTGTGTTTTGTAGTAACATTAAAAAGGATGAAGTTCCAGCTGATTAATCTTTTTCAAAAGTTAGAACTTGGAATATATGTGCATGCATTAGTTTTACACATGATTTATTATATTTTGCTTTTTCAAGAGTAAAAAATTATAATGTTTTAATAAATTCTTTTTATTGATTAAAAAAAGTAATATATCAAATTTAACAGTATATGTTGTCTATCCATATAGAAAATCACTTAATATTGAATAATCATACTCCTTATGTCCGCTAATAAGATATCTATTTTGTAATTTTGGTCGTTTAATTTAAAGGTATCCATATTCCTTTTTTAGCAAAAGGCCCCCACACATGGCCCACCACTCAACACTTATACAATTACCCACTTTATATAAAATAATAATACTCCTTAATCTACGTGCAAAAAGCAAATGATTACCTTATCGATGGACGAAAGTAGTATTAAATTAATTATTTAATTATAAATAATAACTGAATGATCTTGCATAGTACGCGGGTTTCCTACTAGTGTGTATATATATATACACTAGTGGAGCTTACCTCAATTCTTGAGGGGTTGACCCAGACTCATTAGTAGATTTGAATTTTACGCAATATTAGCAAGTGTGGTCTATATATATATATATATATATATATATATATATATATATATATATATATATATATATATATATAAAAGTAGTGATAGAGTGGGATAACATATCATGTACCTGAAAAGTGAAATACAAATGGCATAAAACATTAAAATGTATTTAAGGCTCCAGTTAGAGAACTAAATCACCAACTATAACCTATGGAATCTCGAAATTCATATACTTTACTGACAATTCTTTAGCCATTGTAATCATCTCCATTATATTTCTAAGAAAGAACAAAGGGTAGTGTTAGAATAATGAGTCAAATCATGTTAGATAATAATTCGCAGTAGCTACGACAGAAACTATAAGAGAGCAATTCATAGACATATCCTTTTTTAATGTTCAGGATCATGCCAAAAACGAAGGAGGGGTAGTCGCTAACCTTGCACTTGCAAGGATTCGTATGTACATCATAATTATTAAGACCAACAAACTTTATTGCACCTTACATAGTTGCATCATTTATAGAATTAGTTTCAGTGGTAAATTATTCTTTGTTGAAGTCTATGATACTGTAAAGAGCAAAGATATTTTACTGAAACGCAGATTATGGTCATCTAACAACTTTATATTTCAAAATGAAATAACATCTGATTTTCTCAAGGGGAAAAAACCAACTTTCCTAAATGTGCTCTCATTAGCCTCAACATGCAAAATGTGCAACTTAAGTTTATCTTTCTCACTGCAATATTTGGAACGCAGAAAAGTAGCAATATCTATGGGATTTTAGATTATTGAGTGATATTTAGTGCATCTTCGTCCATGACTGGGTAGTGGAAAACACTGTATCGCTTATCATACAGAATGTTGCAGTTAAAAGATAAATCAGATTTATGGAAATTATTAGGTTACTGTAAAATCAACTGTTAAAAACACGCTACTTGATAAAAAAAAGGTTGAAAATATCACATAAACAGAAATTATGGGTAGCTTTAACTTAAGGACATGCCCAAAAGATCTAAGTAAAATTTCTTAAGGTATTCAATCATATATCTAGCAAAACATCCTACATGGAAACTATCAACACCCTTATGTGCATTAAGAAAACTATCAACACCCAATATTAAATCAACATTAAGAAAATTAATATAAACAACATTTATTAATCAGAACATTATCTGCATTTTAAACAAAATGTTTATATTAATTTTATATAAAAACCATCATATAACCACATATTTCTCATCAAATACATAAATCATGAAGGCACATGCAAAGTCCGCGAAGAGCATACCCCTGAATTTCAGCTTTTTGCCCTCAAATCTGAGGCTTTAAGCCCTAGAGCCACTTTTGGTGCTTTTGGAAGTTTAGGAAGGCCATTATATCTAGTTGAATGAATTATCTGACTCTCCGATTGAACTGACTATACTGCTTCTATCAACCAATAAAAAAAACAGAGACCGGTCTTCTTTGGATGGTGATCCTGAATGCAATCGATCTGTAGAAGGAAAAAGTGAAATTGTAACATATTACAAAAAAAACTATTTTTGGTCTGAAAATATTCCAAGATTTTGTGAAGAACCATCACATGTTATTGTGGAAAATATCTTTTTATATCTAAAAAAGACACATTATCATTATCCATTTCATAAGACAGAGAATCAGATTATTGAAATGACTTGTACAGAAAAAAAATGAATTACTTTCATAAATTTCAAGTAGTATTGAAGGAAGCCCAAGTCATGTCAACTTAAACTTTCATATTCAAAACCTATTAGGGAGTGAAGACTGAGAAACCACTTAATTGGAGAAGTTACAGAATTCGATATGTGTGGGCATGTGATAACGCCCAACATAGATCACATCAAGAAGAGAGTTAGACACCACATCCTACACCACTCCACAAGGGGGATCACCCCCCACACCTTTCATCATCCACATCCTTTCCTCCATCCATTCATCACTGTGAATATTCGTCTGTCGAATCAAGAAGGAGAACCAAGAGGATTTGAAGAGACGGAAGAAAGAAAGAAAGAGATCGCTACACCAAGGGTTTTCTTAATTCTTTTCTTCTATTTTCTAATTTTTCAGACTATGGGTAAGATCCATCCAACCCTCATGATTATTCTTCGCAACATCATGAGCTAGAGCCTTTTTGGTAGTGCTAGGGTTTTGAAGGTTTTATGAATTAATTGTACTCTCTTGTGTGTCCTCCGTACAACACTACTTGTGAATTTATTTTATATGATTGTACATTTTTAACTCATATTCACGGTAGTTTTGTGCATTTTCAGCTGTTATATAGCATTTGAATATATATCTCGGTTGTTGATTGAGCGCGTTCACTGCTAAAAAGGGTTTTATGTTATGATTCTAAGTGAAGAGACTCCGAAGCTTCATTAGAACTATCATATATGAATGTTTATTAATTGAATTGAATTCGAGTTGGTAAGCAGGATAAAGAGGGTAATTTTATAGTACTTATAAAGGGAGATCATATTGGGTTAGATTACAGACGTGGGAAATAATTGATACTGATAGTACCTAGAAAGGGAGGTGAAAGTACGTCTCTTGCTCCGAGGTAATTCACACGTATTACACACATGTTTACTTGTGTCTATAGAGTATATATGCATGGCTTAGTAATGCGTCCATAGTCCACAAGGCAGAGTCGGACAGTATACTTGAGAGAAAAATTAACGAGTGAAACTGGATTATCCTAGAGCTACCTATTCTCCATTCTTGAGATACTTTTGTATTCTTCCAGTGCTATTTTATTTTAATTGTTATTTAATAATTTTGCTTAGTAGTTTCATAATTCTAAACCTCAAACTTAATTGCCTTATCTTAATTAATTTAGTTAATAATTTAATTGATAGTACGCCGTCCTTTAGGTTCGATATTTAACTTGGTCACTTGCCTAAGCTACAATTGATATCCTTAATACTTGGGGATTAATTTTGCATGCAAAGAAAACTCTCATCAGGTAGCAGTCTGCGATCTCTTTTCAGATATAAACTGCATCCCTTTATACTTGTAAAATTTCATAATGGACCTTTGATGGACTTTTAGACGAAAATACGCAGATACACGCAGTGGAGGTGTAAAATTCGCGACACTGCTCGACCAAGCTGTTCTGGTCGAGCAACTTGGATTTGGTCGAGCAGTGGTCGAGCAACACGTCTGTAAATTGAAGCTTCTTCCATTGACTTTCTCGACCGTTGCTCGACCAAACTGGTCTTGGTCGAGCAACTCTCCATTGGTCTAGAAGCATTGTGCAGTCTCACCATTTCAGGCATAACTTTCACATTAAAAATTTGATTTGAGTGATTCTTGTGCCAAAACAACCCTTTCTTCCGTGGCTTTCCAACAATATATCACATGTCTAATTTGAACTTCCACAAAATTTCATAAAAACTATACAAATTAGACGTGTGTTTTTCAGCATTCTAGCACAAGTTTTTCCTTTTCTCCAACTTTGTACTTTTGATCCTTTTTCCACCTAAAACACAATAAAACACCTCAAATGCACTTTTTATCACATATATTGAATATAAGACACTTGTGCTAATATATAACAATAATTTTCATAAAAAAATGTGTTAAATTGGACACTAAAATACGCTGATTTTCATTCTCAATAGACATCATATAATAACTAAAGAGACAATGGAGAGGTATACTTGTAGATGATGATTTATCGATCTAATATAAATTAATGGATCCATAGAATTACTATAAAAAAATGATGTAATGAACTAGGACAATTTTTGTGCATACCAAGCATAACAATATTCGTGGGTGGAACTTTATACCCTGTAGCTGTGGATTTGAGGGGTGGCATACCGTACCGTATCTAAAATACCACCTCATATCGCATACCGTACCGAAATCATCGGCATTAAAAATTCATACCGGTACCGTACCGAAAGTTTTGGTATACTATTTGTCTAAAATAAATAGTATCAATTATATATAAAAAAAATCTCCATTTATTATTTCTTCTATATACATTATTTGATTTGATACTAATTAATTTATTTAATATATATATATATATATATATATATATATATATATATATATATATATATATATATATATATAATATACGTAATATAATAAATAATATTTAAATGGACTATTACTTTTTACTCATGATTATGGTTTATGATTTCATAAATTAATTATATAATAATAAGAAAAAATCACTAATATATACACACTTTTAACCTAAATTACTATTAGATACAAGGAATTTAAATAATTGCTCTCACATACAAAATATTAAAGTAAAATACCAAATATAACCTTATAATCCCATATACTTTTAAACCACTAACCCTACCCCTCACCCACCCGCCCGCTGTTGACCGGCATTGATCGATCGTTGACCGGCATTGACCGGTGTTGACCGGCCATTGACCGGCGGCCGGACCACTACTGACCGCCGCTTACCGCCGCCGCCTGCTGCCGGAATTTAAAATGTGCAAACAAAATGTGCAAAAATAAAATTGTGCAAAGCAAATTGTGCAAAACCAAATTGTGCAAATACATAGGGGTATTTATGGTATCACAATCATAATTGTTTAGTTATGAGTAATAGTACTTTGAGTCATGTAGTTTACAGCAATTATGCATTATTTTACGTACCTCCTAGTAAGTGACCCTAATAATAATTCTATTTCCATTAATTGTTATTTTTAAGAAATTAATATATATATATATATATATATAATATAAATAAAATTAATTTATATATAATATTCTATTAAATATTTATAAATTTGTAAGGAATTTATTAATTTTATTTTTTATTTAATTTTGTTAGTTTCAAATTATAGAAATAATTAAAAAAACAATTTTATAATTTATATGTCAGAATTGAATAATTAAATATATATAAATAAATAAAGATTAATATACTAAATTTAAAAAATTAACAAATATTTACAAACTCAGTTTTAATGTTATTTAATATGAAATAATAATTTAACTTAAATAACTTAAGCTTTCGATTCTATACATGAATTAATTTTTCAACCTCTTATTCTATAGAGGTAAATCGATTCAAGAGTACTTGAATCGTCGATCTCTTTCACTTGAAAAATACTTGAATTAATACTTTAGAGGTTGATCTTAAAAAATACTTGAATCGAATTTTAATAGGTAATACTTGAATCGATTTTTCCTCTTAAAGAATCGATTATTAAGATGTAAATCTATTTAAGAATACTTAAATAGATTCTCTTCCTCTTAAAGAATCAATTCTTAAGAAGTAAATCGAAGAATACTTGAATCGATTTTTTAGAGGTAGATCGAATCTTTACTTAATTCGCTATATCGAAATAAATTTTTATACTTTCATAAATCAATTCTTTAGAATACTAACCAAAAAATCATATTTATAGGTGGGGTGAGAAAGAATATTATATAGAATATTCTTTTTTTCCTTTATATATATGATTTAATTTGATATTAATTAATTTATTACATTAAAATATTTAGTAATTAATTAATAATATCCAAATAAATAAATAAAATATTAAAAATTTAATTATTATTATGTGATACCCGAGCTTCTCACTACTCATGTGCCAATATAATTTAATTTGTGTTATGTGCATTTTATAATTATGTAATAATTATGTGGCAATTATGTGATAATAATAATTGTTTCTATATTTTATTTATCGTTATATTTTATTTGAGACATTTGTGATAAATGGTGATAATATGTGAATATATGTGTACATAAATATTTACATGCATTAATTTGGATATATGAGTAAATTATTTTATGTGAATAAATATATTATTTCTTAATTATTAAGTATCACAGTGTTCTCGTAAGAATAATAGTGGGTAGAAAAATATACACGTATGTATTATATCTTAGCTATTAAGTATTGCACGTATATTCGTAATGAATAATAATAATAATATAGTACTTACTATTAATAGTAAGTATAATAATAATAATAATAATAATAATAATAATTACTATTAATAGTAAATAGGTTGAGGCGGTGGTAATCCACCTCCAACCCATCTTCTCAGGTTATAAATTTGGGTGATTACCCCATCTGCTAACAATAAGAATCATTTGCAAAAAAAAAAAAAGAAGAGAGGGAGAAAAGAGAGAGAAGGAGAGAGGAGAGAAAGGAGAAAAAGAGGGAGCATGCCGGAACGTGCTTGCCGGGATGAGAGATAGCAGATTAGTTACAGTTCATTATGGGGTTTATATTACTGTCGGAATCCAGGTAAATAGAAGTCCAACTACAATGCATAAACATGTTGTGTATGAATTATTTGTGATTAATTTGTAATAATTATGCCATGAATTATTTGTGATTAGTTTAATTACTTTATGTATTATTTGGGGTTAATTATTGATACAAGTTGTGAATTTATGTGATTTGAAATATTATCATTGTCCTATATAAATATGTGTGATTGGAAGCTGTTGAAA
Source organism: Pogostemon cablin (assembly GCA_023678885.1). Classification (NCBI taxonomy): domain Eukaryota; kingdom Viridiplantae; phylum Streptophyta; class Magnoliopsida; order Lamiales; family Lamiaceae; genus Pogostemon; species Pogostemon cablin. The sequence continues at coordinate 20,321,291 of CM042997.1, read as the reverse complement.
AAAAAATAACTGTATGATTTGAGAAGATATTGGTTATAAGGATCTGTGTGATCCGAGATAAAGTTGTTATTCCAAAAAGGGATCGTGTGATCCAAGATGAAGTTGTTATTCTATAAATGGATTTATGTGATTGGGGTAAAGTTGTTGTTTCAGAAGTGGATTTGTATTAATTGAAGTTAAGTTGTTGCTTTATTGTGATTAAATGTTAATATTGATGTCGTAAATGGTTTATGATGCATATTTAATTGCCCTGGTTGCATACCATGCATAATCATGAAAAGTGTTTTCATCAAAATTAATAAGATACTAATGGTGTGTGCGGCCACTATATATGCATCTCTGTCAGGGTTCGAAAAAATTATTCCCGACACTTTATTCTGAGTTTAGAAAAATTGTTCTCGGTACTTTATTTGGGGTTCGAAAAAATTATCTCCATTGAGTTCATTTGGGGTGCATATCATAAGTGTATCGTGGGGATCCCGCAACGTGAACATTTTTTAAAATAAAAGAGATCAACTAGAAAGATTAGAAAATAGGCGATAAAGAAATAAATGCATTTTCATGCACTAACATGCATGATTTCTACTTACTGAGATTTTGTCTCACTAGTTTATGCATTGTAGGTGAGCCTGTTGATGATTGAGTTTGTGATGTGACTGTGCAAGCTGTGGAGCTCCTACAGGGTTTTGAGCGGATGTACCTGTTGGGCTAGGCCGTGGGTTTATTTTGTTTTCGCTGATATTCTGTTATGTAATATAATAAGTATTGTCACGAGTTTGTCTGGATTGTGGTGGTGTCAGAAAACAATTACGTATGTTGAACTGGTGTGATGATTTTGGTTATAAATATTTTATGTGGAAAAAAAAAATTATGCAATTTTTATAATGATGATGTTTATGTTAATTAGTATTTGAATTATAAGTTATGTAAGGTGGGTCGTGTCATATTAAAAATAAGAAACAAATTATTTTAAAAAGAAAATATTAAATAAGGAATTTAATTAAAAGTAAATAAGGAAAATATTAAAAAAATATTAAAAATCCAAAAAATTGAGAAAATTACACATCACATCGGAGTGTACGAGAGTGGGATCATTTCGTTTTCATTTTTATATTTTATAATTAAATTATTAATGTTATATAGTCATCCTGACATTAAATATTGAAAATTTCTTTATAGTTAGACAACTTTTATCATGTAATGTAAAGAATTTATATAAATTATAATTTTTTATTTTTAATAATGCGGCGTATAAATTACTCCATGTTTATAAAAAAATTGTGTTATTTTAAAGAACGGGCTCGGCCCAATTAAGGGCCCAATAAGAACCAAACCCATACCTAGGGTTTTATATAACTACAAATACGCTCATACTTAAATGAAACTCCGTCGCTCTTCTCCGCCGCTGTGAGTCCTAAAACTATCTGATTGCTCCTTTTCATTTGATTACACTGCTTCGATATTAGAGTTTCTGTGCTATGATTGTTTTGTAGAAATCACGCACCTTTTCATTTAATTTTGCTGCAATTTGTGTGTTTTTAGTCGGATTTTTGTGATGTTTCGTTTTAGTTTCTGCATTTAGCGTTTGCTCTTGTGCCGAATGAAGAAGTTCAGACATGAAATCTACACATTCCTTAGGAGTAGGAGGGAGACTAGATGTGTAATGACTAATAGCTAGGAAATTAGCGTCAGTAATCTGTTTTTTTTTTCCCTAATAGGGGGCATTTAATCCAACTAAAATAGATAAGGGCTTGGACGCGTTCTTGTAAGATTGACGTCTAAATCTTTGCTCTTAATTTATTCATGTTTTATTTTTGAATTAATTAGTAATTTGTGGTGTGTCTAATCCGAGTACTAAGCCTCATTTGACTGTTTTTGTATGAGTTAAGACGAATTCGTGAATATGCGTGTTGCTGTTATTTTATCTTGAGTGTTAGAATCTGTTTAAAATTCTTCTACTGGTTTTTGAGTAATGATGCAACCCTAGGAGGTGGTGCTGTATCTGTTTAATAGTTAGTACGACTAAATAATCCCTAATTTTTATCTGAGAAACTTTGAAACCTTAAATTTGTTTTCTCAGATAACCCGTGTGCTAATCAGCTAATCAGTTGTGGTTTCATCAGGGGAGTGAGTTTGTGTTTGCTTTTGTAATCCCAGTAAACCATGAAGCACAACAATGTTATACCAAACGGTCACTTCAGAAAGCATTGGCAGAACTATGTCAAGACATGGTTCAACCAACCAGCCAGGAAGACCAGGAGAAGAATTGGTGATAATTTCCTCTAATTTTGTATTATTATGTTAATTTTGATCTACTTGTTTAATGTGCTTATTATAATTATTTTTTTTCAACTCTTTCTCCTCTCAGCAAGACAGAAGAAGGCTATTAAAATCTTCCCGAGGCCTACGGCTGGACCCCTTCGCCCGATTGTCCACTGCCAGACCTTGAAGTACAACATGAAGGTCAGAGCTGGTAGGGGATTCTCTCTGGAAGAGCTTACGGTGAGCTACTTCATAATCTTTACCTCGTAGCTTGTATCATGTTTTTCCTTCTACGATAGTTTGTGAATTGGATTTATTTCATGTACTTCCTCACTTGCATTTTTTCACTTTCCTTGTGCATTGCTTTGGTTGTGGAGTATGTGCTTTAATCAATAACCAATTATATCCTGATAATGTACCGTTAGAGTAGTCCCTCATTGTTGACAATTTGTGTTGTTTCACCGTGTATCATATGATCCCTCTATTGTTGTAAAGTGTCCATGTTTGGTATTTTATACTTGTGTTTACCAGGCTGCCGGCATTCCAAAGAAGCTTGCCCCAACTATTGGCATCTCTGTTGACCATCGCCGCCGTAACAGTTCTTTGGAGGGATTTCAGACAAATGTTCAGAGGTTGAAAACATTCAAGGCCAAGCTTGTTGTCTTCCCTAGACGCGCCCGTAAGGTTAAGGTAATATTCCATTATGAAAATATACATATACATATTCTGAGTTGACTCATTTGAATATATTGTAATATTAATGTAACCATCATCTCTCTCTGTTAGGCTGGTGATTCTTCACCTGAGGAGTTAGCAACTGCCACACAAGTGACATGTCCTTTCTTGCCAATTGTTCTGGAAAAGCCAACCGTCGAGCTTGTGAAGGTCTCAGAAGACATGAAATCATTCAAGGCATACGACAAGCTCCGATTGGAGAGGACAAATGCCCGCCATGCTGGTGCTAGGGCGAAGAGGGCAGCGGAGGCGGAGAAGGAAGAGAAAAAATAGACAACTGGGATGTATTAGTGAGTCCGTGGGTTTTTTGTTTGACCTGTGTTTTGTTTCATCTCACATCTTAAATCTTAATTTTGTTTGATTATTAGATTGTACGTTGGAACAAATCATCTGAAATGCAGCAATATTTTCATCATTATATGGATAAACTTTGTTTAATATTATTTTTTTTCTCTATCATTTTAAATAGTTGACCGTGTTATTTAATTTCTAGTTGTACTATACGCTACCTATAAAGAAACAATATTGTCCCTATGAATTAAAAGAAAAAAATTTTAAATCTGAAAGTTGTGTTCTATTTTAGCTTTTGAAATTTGGTTTATGAAAAATTCATGAAACTCAGTTTTGATTTATTCAAAATTAATCAAAATTAATCCGGCAAAAGCTGTTGCGTCCTTGGACACGTCGTGTCTTCATGTGAACACAAAATACTGAAATTTTGGTATATCGTCCTTACCATATGGAAAAATATCAATTTTACCTGAAATTTTGGTATATCGTCCTTACCATATGGAAAAATATCAATTTTACCGAAATTATTTTTGGTTAGGTATAATATCATATTGAAAATTTTGGTACGATAAATGTATATAAATTATCAATAAATACTGTAAAATGTTTAATTTTTGGGTAATATAATACGGTATACCATACTACATGATATATGCAATTATAATTATTATTTATATATTATAATTTTTAATTAAATTATATATTTACACTATTTAATTAAATGGGTGATAAAGTTGACTAGTTTTCATGATATCTTGGAGTACTTTTTTAATTACGTAATTCTATCCTATATGAAAATTTAATAGTGTTGATTTTAATATAAGTTCCATATGGTTCTTGTGTAGATTTCTTGAGTATTATTTATTTAATGACAAACACTTGTGTAAATTGGGTTTACATACATTAATTTTGTAAATTCTGTTACTCTTTAGTACATAAGAAATTACTCTTTAGCACATAAATTGTTATCTTCTAAATTAAAAAATTACTCTTCAAATTCTTGTAAATCATGATTTATCGATTACTTTTTAGTACATGAAAATTACTCTTTAGAGACATGAATTATTACTCTTCAAAGAATAATTTTTTATATACTAAAGAGTAATTTTAAAAAATAGGATTTACATGTAGATCCGCTTACATAAGACTCACTCTTATTTAATTTGGTTGTTTGTGAATTGTCGTATATTTTCCTTATTATGAATTTGTTATCTATTAGAATTTGTTTTATAACTATCTTTCACTTTTCTAGTACAAATTTTAATTAAATTTATTGAATTTTAGGTGCATAACGGCATAGCGAACGACTCCAATAGGACGTTATATACCGATATTTTAGGTATGAAACGGTATACCGAAATATCGGTAAGCAGAAGGTATATTATTTTCCTATACCGAAATATCGGTATATCGAACTATGGTATACCAAAAGTTTAGGTAAGGTAACAATATGATTTTTTATATACCGAAAATTTCGGTACAGTATTTGGTATGACCAAAAATCTTCGGTATGCCATACCGCCCACCCTAGTTTAAATTGCAAAGGGGCACGGTGTCCTGGGTGCACAAGAGTTTCACTAAATTAATCCAGAGTAATTATGGGGTGTACCGTGATTAAAATGGAGATTAATTATTACTCCCTCCGTCCCAGGCTAGGAGGGTCATTTTACCATTTTGGTCGTCCCACCCAAAGAGTCCCATTTCATTTTTTGGACACATGGGACCCACACACACCCACTAATAAATTAAAACATGGGACCCCCACACCCACTAATACAACTACCTACTACACATTAAATAATAATACTTCTTAATCCACGTGCCCAAAAGCAAATGAGACTATTAACCTGGGACAGAGGGAGTATAAAATTTAATGATTTAGATTTTATTGTGTCATATACTCTCTTTATCCTTTTTGGTTTGTTCCATCTTTCAAGTTAAGGTTTATATTTAATTTTTATTGTGTTGGGCCAACACAAAATAATTAATTATTCCATTTAAACTCACACACAATACTAATATAACTATCCACTTTGGTATAATATTAATATTTTATTTATAATATTAATATTTCATTTAATACAATTATCCACATGCAAAAAAGCAAATGTAAGGATTATTCTCAAAAAATTATCAAAATTTTAAAACTAAAATTTAAAACCAATTAAATCTCTAAACAAACTTTTCAAAGAGTAGAGCAATTCAATCTTGAAAATTAGATTTGAAAAACTTACTAAATTTCAAAACAAACATAAAAATGCAGGTACTGTAAAGAAAACAAATCTGGATAGCCAACATTCTCTTCATATTCATTTTAGTGTATTTTACTCCAGCCAAAACCGTGAAAAAAGATTTAAAAAAAAGTAGTAATTTTAAAAATGCGTTACTTTTTTATATTCAGTTTTTCACAAAAAAAAAAAATTAATTCGAAATTCTCTAACAAACAATTTATAAAGAATTTCTTTTTTTCCATTTTAGATGTCACTCCCAAAGAGTCTCATTTTCCTTTTTACACACATGTGACTCACACACTCAATAATACAATTAAAATATGAGACGCACACCCACTAATACAACTACCTATTGCATATTAAATATAATACTCTTTAATTCACGTGAAAAAAGCAAAACACCCTCTTTAAAGGGGACGGGGGGAATAACCTTTTAGGGTGAGTCTCCTGTCAACCCGATTGACACATACATCCTCTTTTCGTAAAATTGTTCTTTATTATATGAAAAATTAATTGGGCAAAGGATCAAGCATGACCCTAAACTTATATCTTAGAATCAACTAAGCCCCTCAATTTTTATTTTGGACATCAAAGACCTTTATCTTTTATAATAAGATTAAATACACCCTTTATCTTTTACAAATCAAATAAATTGACATTTTAACTATTCATTTTAAAAAAATTGTCTATTTCCAATTCAAGCTTTAACAACACATCTTTAATGCAATGTAAGTTTTTCGAGTTGAGTGTAAGTAAGGATTACAGAGCTAGTGAAATGGGGGCATGGGAGGGGGGAGAATGGAAATGGAAGTGTAAATGGGAAAGAGAGTTGAGGGAGTGGGAATCTAACTCACAAAAAGAATTATTGAAACTTTTATGCAGGTACAAAATAGAGGAAGGGAAGTACTATTGGAGATGGGAAGCAAGCAATCATGGAATATACGATGTCAAAAGTGCATATGCATGCTTGGAAGAAAGAAAAGAACCAATCGAGGAGCCTCAATAGAAGCTGTACAGGAGAATCTAGAAGAGCAAAGCGGACACAAAAATGAAAATCCTAGCTTGGAGAGTTGTGAAAGGAAGAATCCCGACATCTATGGAGTTGAAAAAAAGAGAAAGCCTTCCACCTTTTAGCACTACTACATGTCCTATTTGTGGATTAAAAGAAGAATCGGTGGAACATAGATTTTGTGAATGCCCAACGTCACAAAGAATATGGAGACAATGCTTGAATTGGGTCGGGAAGCAATCCCTAATCCCAAACAATCCTTCAGGTACGTTACTTCTATTCGGGAATTTATTCCAATCTAAAGTAAGACGGAAGCTAGTGATAGACATATGGATATGCATTATTTGGTCTTTATGGAGAAGTTGAAACAAAGTAATGTTTGAGGAGAGTGAATGGAACGAAGAGAAAATGCTTGAGAAGATCAAATCACATGTTTGGTTTTGGTGGGTTTGGAGAAGGAAATGACTCAAAAGAGACATTGATTATAAAAATTGTGTTGCAGATCCTTGTTTTTGTTTAGAAGAAATTTGATATTGTTGTTTTTTATATGTTTGTAGTTAATCTGAAGCACTATCTTGTTGATATATTTTAGACTTGTTCTTTTATAAAAGGCAAGACTCATGCCCTAATGAAATATAATTCATTTTTCCAAAAAAAAAATGCAATGTAAGTTTTTGTCTAGGATTTTAATATCTAATGTAATTTTAATTTTTAATATATTTTAATATTTAAAGTAAATATATTTTTAATTATTTAATCATTTATAATTTTTTTATATAAAAATAAATTGGCACTGAAAGTTAAATTAAATTATACTAATAAATAATTTTTTTATTAATTAGCTGATTCAGACAGCATTATTCTTTTAGCCGCGTATTACAGGAAAATAAAACATCAGTGAGAATGAGATCAAAGTTAATTTAAAGCAACTAAGCAAGCCACTGCCATTTGCAGGAGTTTGTAATTCACTTCCGGATTTAATCATTAGTTATTTAAATAAATGAAAAAAAAAGTCTTTTTTTTTATAAGGGTTGGTTACTATCCACTACACTCCCTAAGCGTAATTAACTGATAGATACATTCTAAATTAACTCTTACTACTAACTACAAAATTTATGTATGTATTTCCCTTTTTGCCCTAATATCCAAATTTAGATTTTAAATGCAGATTTTTCTGCACGAAATGTAGATTTTAGTTAAAAATGCAAATTTGATTGGGGTTAAGTTGATTTTTTTTCACGAAATGCAAATTCCGGTTAAAAAAAATGCAATTTGAAGGAGGTTTAGTTGATTTTTTTTTCACGAAATGCAGATTTTTTAATAGTTAATTTTCTGCATGAAATGCAGATTTTTTATGTAGTTAATTTTCTGCACGAAATTACACGAAATGCATATTTATCTTCCAATTCTCGCAATTAATGATATTTTTCTGCACGAAATGCAGATTTGTTTGGGGGTTTCTAACAACATGAATAAGAATTCATGGGAATTAATCATAATTCATTATGGCAAGTCAAGGGGTTTCTAACAACATGAATAGGAATTCATGGGAATTAATTATAATTCATTATGACAAGTCAAGAAATCTTAAAGTGAAATACGTTGAGAGTGGAAGAGATATTATTGAGATATATTTTAATTAAGGATAAATTTGGAATTTTAACTCTAAAAATTGTACCTAATAATAATTTATTTTTATGGATGTATCTTAACATAATTATACATAGGAAGTTTGTACCTACAAGTAATTATTCCTTTTTTTTAATCTAACTTTTTATTGAATTTTTTTATTCTTTTTAATAATTTTAGTTGATTAACTTTATAAATGAGTATCCGAATTTTTAATTTAGAAGCACAAATGCTCTTATGAAACCGATTTACATAACTTATTATGTGAACCCTGATTTTTTCTTACCATAAACCCTCCTCCTTTCAATCATATTATACCGTATGTATTGTTAGGAGTTTAAATTAAAGAAAAAAAGAGAGTTTACACTGTAAATCCGGTTCACAAGAGACTAACTCATTTAGAAATGTTAAAGCTTGGATTGAAAATAAATAATTTTTTGAAAATAAATGACAAAGATTTGTGTGAGACCGCCTCAATGATCTCATTCCAAGTCAAATAAAAATCAATTTAAAATTCGCAGATCTGCCGCCTAAGTTACTACCGGCTAAATACTTGTAATGACTAATGTCCACTCAACTTAACAAGTTACCGTTTGATTCTTTTATTTTATTTTTTTGTTATTTCAATATTTACTTATTTTATTTATTTATTTTTTTTACAATTAAATTAGGCTTTGTTTTATTTTTATAACATATAAATTTATTCATTATTGAAATAATTACTGATAGGCACACACTTTGTACCCCTAATTACTACTAGATACATTGATTTAAAATAATTATTATTTAATACAAAATATTAAAGTAAAATACTAAATATACCCCTAAATCCATATACCTTTAAAACACTAACCCTAACCCCAACCTCCACCCACCACCGGACCACCGCTGCCGCCGCCGCCGCCGCCGGCGGCCGGTCGCAGGAAAATCTGTTCGACAAAAAAAAAAAAAAAAAAAAAATGGTCGCCGGAAAGCTGCCGCGCCGCCGCCGCCGGAGCTCCGGCAGCCGGTCGCCGGAAAAACTGTTCGTCCAAAAAAAAAAAGAAAAAAAAAAACTGGTCGCCGGAAAAACTGCCGCCGCCGGAAAAGCTGCCGGACCGCCGCCGCCGGACCACCACATTTTTTTGCTGCACACACTTTTTTTTTCCTGCACACACTTTTTTTGCTGCACATGAACTTTTGCTGCACATAATATTTATGTGCAGCACATTAATAGGGGTAATATTGGAATATCACTATATATTTTTGTACCTAGTAGTAATACTTTTGTATGTTTGTATCTCATAGTAATTTATGGATTTTTTGTGTACCTAGTAGTAATCCTCCATTGATTATTACATCTATATTATTATCCGTAAATAAAGTAAGCAAAAATTTTTCTTAGAAACACAATTAATGATAATCGTGTCAAAATATACATAATTGAAAAAGAAATTGGATAGTAACTTCAATTTCTAATAATTAATTATCACTTTTTATTTATTATAATAATAGTTCATGAAAAATTTCATTTAAATGATTATCACTTTTTCTTTATTAATTATTACAAATGTTATCACTTTTATTTTTAAAAATAGTGTTTATTAAATAATTTAATTGGATATTAATCACTCTTCTTTGATGAGATATCACTTTTAATAAAAAATGTTATCACTTTTTATATGCCATATAAATTTTCTTTAAATAGTTTAATTGGATGTGTATCACTTTTTCATCACTTTCGATTGAAAATGTTATCACCTTTTGTCTTTCTTACAAATTATTTATGAAATAATTTGATTAGTTGAGTATCATTATTCTATGTTAAAGATAATAATTTTTATTAAAAATATTATCACTTTTTAATTTATAAAATTTTCATAAAATAGTTCAATAATAAGTTATTATTATTATTATTATTATTATTATTTATAAGTATCACTTTTTACTTTTCAAATATCAATTTTATTTTTTTTAGTGCTCACATTAAGTATAATAGTATTAATTAATGTAATTTGAAGAATTAATAAAATTTTAAAATATGGGTAGATCTTGCGTGAAACCGTCTTACGTGAGATCATTTTACACTTTTTAAAATAGTTATCACTTTCGCAAAAAAATGTTATCACTTTCGCTATTAAATATTATCACTTTTCATTTATACTATAAATTGTTCATGAAATAACATCATCACTTTTAATTAATTTAGTATCACTTTTAATTATAAAAGTTATCACTTTATGACCGTCTCAGACTCTCACGTAAGCTCTTATGTGAGACGGTCTCACACAAGTCTTTGCCTTAAAATATACTTTCTTCGTCCGGTTCTAAGGTATTTATTTGTTTTTTGCACATGGAATAAGGAGTATTATTATTAAATGTAAAGTGAGTAGTTGTATTAGAGAATAATGGTGGACCATATTGTGTACTTTTTTACTAAATAGAAGAAATGAATACCTTTGAAGCGGACGTCAAAAATAGTAAAATGAATACCTTAGAAGCGGAAATGAAAAAAAATCCAGCGCTTAATTAACTGCACAGTTCATGAATGTGAAATGATTTCGAAAAGTTATGCGCGGGTGACCGGCACGGCTGATTTTTTCTTTATTTTTCATTTTACATATTATACTAATTGAATTATGGATAATCCGTCTCACGGAAGGAGATATGTGAGACGGTCTCGCACAAGACTTACCCTATTTTGGGTAAAGACTTATGTGAGACCGTCTCACGTAATAAAAAGTTCATCAAATGTTATCATTTTCGCTATATATTATTATCACTTTCGCTATAAGATATTATTACTTTTTATTTACACTATAAATTGTTCATGAAATAATTTACTGGATCACTATCACTTTTCATTGATTGAGTATCATTTTTATTAATAATTTTATCACTTTTTATTCGTCTCACGTAAGAAGTTACGTGAGACGCTCCCACATAAAACCTACCCGAAATAGTCAAAATATCAATTTGTTTAATTTATAAAAATATCAAGGGTGCATTTTATCTCATTTTAAAAGATAAAGGTTCTAGATGTCAAAAATAAAATTTGGAAGGTTTAGTTGATAAGGGTCATAATTGAATATAAAAAAATATTATTATTTCAACAAAAAAGTCTTAAAATTTCAAATTTTGAACGGTAATAATAATAGTATATCTCTCTAAATAACAAATTTTCGTGTAATTAAAAGTAATTTGTTAATTAGGACACATGTAATCCCAATTCACATAAGTGTTTGATAAGTTTATATTCATTAATGTATGTATTTTTATTATTAAGTGTATATATTTTGAATATGGGTGCATGGACTAGCGCCAATGCACATGGTATATTTTACTAATATAAAAAATATACTCTCTATGTTTCATTTTAATCTTTATATAATTTTGTAGTCTAACTTTAATCTTTATATTTTTTTGGTAGATGACTCATACAAAATAATTAATACATTTCCATACTCATACAAAACACTAATACAATTATCATTTTATTATATTATCTTTCCACCTACTACATATTATAATACCATATTTCTTTAATTTCAAAAAAAAAATAAACATAAAATTAAAATGGGACGGGGTTGTATATATTATTAAGAAAAATTAAAGAAAAAAAAAACGGTTATTTTGTTCTCCCACGTAATTGGTCAGTAACTACCTCAAATGCATTACATAACCGTCACGTCAATTCAAACTCTTGTAAATATGTTTACTCAGAACTATGATGCCTGAAAATATGTTTACTCATAACTATTAAAAAAAAAAAATCGTGAGCAGAGAGAATTATAAGGAAAAATGTCAGTGATGTTGCAGAAAAAAATGGTGGAACTGGAAGAAGAACTCAGCGAAGTCTACCGCCACCCAATCTCCGCCGACTTACGTCGTCAAATATCTTTCGACGACGTAGATCAGCGCTTCAGTTTCCTCGCCAAAGTCCTTGCTGCGGAGCTCGAATCTCAGCCTCAAAACTCCGACGAACTCCAACAAATCAGTGAAAAACTCTCCCAAATGAAGACAACATTCCGTGATTGGAATAAATCTAGAACCTGCATCTTTGATAATACTGATATTGATAATTTGCCTATATGCTCTGACTGCACTCAGACTCTCTACGACGTCCATAAGGACGTCGTGGAATCGAGTCGTGATGAATCGAGTAGCGAGGCGGAGGAATTTCATTGGCCGGAGAAGGTATTGACGGATGAGAAAGGATTGAAAGAGAGAAAATGGAGGCAAATTGGAAAGTATTGTGGAGTATTTGGGTGTGGAATGATGGTTGGGGCTGTGATTGTATCCATGATTATCTCTGTTAATTTGATTAAGGATGTTCATGTTATGCCTCATCCCACATAGTTTTAAAAATTCAAATTTCTATTTAATTATTCATCTTTTTATTCATGCATGGTTATGAAGCCATCGTTCCTTTTTTTTTTTTTTAATTAGATGTAGTTTTGAATCCTGTGTAATGTCTTTTTTTTTCAAGTTGTGAATCTATGATTGTTAAATAGTTCAGTGTTTGGACAACGAATGAATTTATATGATTTTTCTTACTTATCGAAAAAATATTATTGGGTTTATATTTCATACAGAAATTGAGAATGTTAAAAGATTTGCATAATATGTCATTTATGCTTCAATTTATACCATTATCAAATTGATGTGTTCTTTTTTTGTTCTATGAATAATAATATATTACACGACCGCATTGAATGGATTTTATAAAGATGGTAGAAATTACTTGTGTGTGGGTTACAATACTCATTCAGTAACAAAGATAAGCGATTAATAAAAAATTATAATCAACCAAATAAATTATTTCACGAATAATTCATTACAAAAATTAAAAGTGATAAATTAATTAAAAATATATTCCCTTCTGCTTTCAAATTTCACATTTTTTCATTTTGGGTTGTTCAACAAAAGTTTGCAGCTTTCTTAAAAAATAAAAAAAATCAAAATAATCACCATTCTCCATACACTTTGTTTATAAAAAAAAAGACAAATTCTCTTGTGAGACGTTATTTACGTGAGACGATTTGTGAAACATATTAAACTATGTCTATTATTTAGATAAAATATATTTAATAGTTGTTAAAGTATATTTTCTAAAGTATGTTGGATTATACATTAATGTATGATTTTAGTGTATTATAATATATGATTTATTAATGACATACTTTAATAGCAAATAAACATACTTTATCTATACAATAAGCATACTATAGTGATGGGTCGACCCGTCTCACATCCGTCTCACAAGAGAGTTACTCAATAAAAAAAATCTACATAACACACTTAACATATTATATTATTTATTTATTATAAAAAAATATCATTATATCCTTATCATTTATTTATTATTAAAAAATATCACTATACCCTCACTTTTAAGGGTGCAAACTAGTGGGAGGGAGTATATAAAATAATTGTGAGATCGGAATGATCATGAGGGTAAGATGGTCGTTGTACAAATTGTCATGAGAATTTGTGTGATGTAAATCTTATGTATGTGCATGGTTGAGTGCCACATGGAGCTGCTTTGATTGGTTAAACAAGTGTGTGAGTTAAACACTTGTGTGGAGCAGATGTTTGATGAGCTGTATGAAGCAAATTAGCTCATTGGAGTCACATGATCATCACCCCGGTGCATGGTGAGTAAGGTGTATTCGGCTGATATTTTTGGGTAGTTAAAGTGATCAGTTTGTGATAGTTATCAACATGAAGTAGTAGCCTGATATGCAAGCAAAAAGTTGGGGTTTGTTACATTCAGTTTCGGCAGTTGGCATGAGTTGGAAAGATTCCCAAAATCCAGCCAATCAAATGGTTTCCTAACCTCCATGCATGTGATCATGATGTATTTAAGCTTATTTTCTTCAGCTTCTATCATCTGTATCTCTCTTATTGAACTCATCAATAAGATAAACTCTCTTTCTACAGTGGATGTAGGTTCTTTAAGAATCGAACCACTTAAATCTCTCGTCTCAAAGTTTCTTGTTTACACACACAACACACACCAAAGCAATCTGCAAGTTTAAACCAATTTTTTTCAAATTTGAGATCTTAATTCTTCTTTGAGTGAATCTATCATACACATAGAGTACTTCAGTGTGTATACGTGAGAAGTGGCGCCGTCTGTGGGAAACGCAGGCCATAATCAAAGAAGAAGCAGTGCACAACAAGAAGCAGTTTGAAGAAAAAGGAAGATAGAATGGTGTCAACCAAGTTTGACATCGAAAGATTCACAGAAAAATTCGATTTTGGATTGTGGAAGATCAAGATGAAAGCTATCCTGATTCAACAAGGATTGGTGAAGGCGATTCAACCAGCTCCTGCCAATGAAGCTGCAGCCGTGGATGCACAAGCACTGTTAGCAGATAATGAGATGCAGGAAAAGGCATTAAGTGCTATAGTTTTGTGCCTTGGTGATAAAGCACTAAGGGAAGTTCAGAGAGAAACAACCTTCAGAGGATTATGGAAGAAACTTGATGATCTCTACATGGTAAGATCTCTAGCCAACCGTTTATATCTGAAGCAAAAACTATACTCTTTTAAAATGGTTGAAGATAGACCTATTCTAAGTCAACTTGATGAGTTTTCTAAGGTGTTAGATAATTTAGAAAACGTGGATGAAAAATTAAATGATGAAGATAAGGCTGTGATTCTTTTATCAGCACTTCCAAAATCTTTTGAAAATCTCAAAGATACTCTGTCATTTGGAAGTAGAGAAACAATATCTTCAGAGGAAGTTGTATTAGCTTTGAAGACAAAAGAACTTCAGAAAATTTCAGAGAGTGGTAATGGATCAAGTGAGGGATTAGTGATCAAGAGAAATGATCATGGTAAGAGAAATAATAAGTCAAGATCTGATAAGAAGCATGATAACAAAAAGGATGATCAGTCCAACTCAGACAAGGAGGGAAGAAAATATTTCCATTGCCATGAGTCAGGACATTACAAGAAGAATTGCTATAAGTTTAAAGCACTGAAGGCCAAGAAGGCTGATGTAGAAAGACAAGGACAGAGAAATCAAGCAAATCAGGTTGCTGGAGCACAAGATAAAAATGATCAGAACTTCATTGAAGTACTAGCCATCAGCTCATCAAGAATAGCAGAGGAGTGGGTACTTGATTCAGGGTGTACATTCCACATTTCACCAATGAAACACTGGTTTGCTGATTTAAAGCTTCAAAATGATGGTTATGTCCTGCTTGGTGATGAGTGATATTTTCACCTAGATATTAGTGTTCTTTTAGGTTCGTTTTCAGGTTATTTTATCCGTATTTGTATGTTACTTGGGGGTGTTATGTGTTTTTATGGAATTGTGTGTGAATGAACTAAATCATATGTAAAACAGGTGAAAATGGAGTAAAAATGGAGATGGGAGATGAAACAAGAAAGAAAAAACAGGACAGCATCAACACGGCCAGCCGTGTGGGTACACGAGTCATGTTGCAACACACGGCCCGTGTACCAAACACGGGCCTGTAATATTTGGCCGTGTTGCAGTGATGAGAGTGAAAATAAACATATTTTAGTGTCTAATTTAACACATTTTTGATGAGAATTATTGTCATATATTAGCACAAGTATCTTATATTCAATATATGTGAGAAAAAGGTACACTTGAGGTATTTTATTGTGTTTTAGGTGGAAAAAGGATCAAAGTGCGAAGTTGGAGAAAAGGTGCAATTTATGCATGAATGCTGAAAAATGCATGTCCAACTTGTGTAATTTTTCTATATTCATATGGAGCTCAAATCTAGAAGTGTGATACATGGTTGGAAAGCCACGGAATAGAGGGTCATTTTGGCGTAAGGAACACCTCAATCAAAGTCCAAACGAGAAAGTTATGATCAAAATGGTGACATCGCGCAAGCTGTTTCTACTCAGCACGACTGTTCCACTTTATATGACTTGTTACATCTACAAATATTGGACTTTTGGTGAGATATTTATATTCAGAGAAAGCCAAGGAAAAGAAGATCGCGTCAGCATAAGAATCACTAAAAATTGGAAATCGAACGAGGAAGTTATGCTTAAATTCGTGAAGTCGCACAGCTGCCAGCGAGAATTTCCAAAAATTTCCAAAAATTACCTATTTCTTGGAACACAATTAATTTCCTTATCACATAATCCTCCATGATTTACCCATATCTTTTATTTCCTTTTTTAATTCCCTTCTCACACCTATATATATTTTACATCATTATTCATGTGAGTAGAGAGCCAAATCCATCCTACACCACCCCACAAGGGGGATCACTCCCCAACCATCATCTACATCTTTTCCTCCATCCGTCCATCACCTGTGGAATCAAGAGGAGAACTAAGAGGAGGATTCAAGACGAAGAAGGATGCGACGACTCTCGCATCTAGGATTTATTTTATTTCCTAATTTATCTTGTAATTTTTTGGACATCCGGGTAAGATCTATCCAACACCCGTGATTGTTCTTCGTAATATCATGGGCTAGAGCCTTTTTGGTAGAACTAGGGTTGTGAAAGTTTTTACCAATTAATTAAATTTTCGTGCGTAAACTCCGTACAACACTACTTGTGGATTTATTTTATATATGATTGTGCCTTTTTAATTCATACTCACAGTTTTGTGCATCATTAACTGTTATGTAGAGTCTGAATATATATCTTGGTTATTGATTGAGTGCGTTCACTGCTGAGCAGGATTCCATGTTATGATTCTAAGTGAGGGGACTCCGAAGCTTCATTAGAACTATCATATATGAATACTTATTAATTGAATTGAATTCGGGTTATTAAGTAGGATAAAGAGGATAATTTTATAGTATCTATAAAGGGAGATCATATCAGGTTAGAGTACCAATTGGCCAGGGAAATAATTGATATTGATAGTACATAAAAAAGGGGATGAAATTATATCTCTTGCTCTGAGGTTATTCATATGTGTTGCACGCATGTTTACTTGTGTCTATAGAATAGATATGCATGGTTTAGTGATGCGTCCATATTCCACAAGGCAGAGTCGGACATCAACACACGGAAGGGAAATTAATGAGTGAAACTATATTATCCTAGGGCTACCTATTCTCCTACTTGATACACTTTCGTAATTCTTCTAGTGTTTATTTTATTTTAATTAGTATTTTATATTTTTGTTAGTAGATAATCATTCAATCCTCGAACGTTATTGCCTTACGTCTTAATTAATTTAGTAAATAATTAAATTGATAATACATCGTCCTTTGGGTTCGATAATCACTTGGTCGCTTGCTTAAGCTGCAACTGGTATCCTTAATACTTGGGGATTAATTTTGCATGCAAAGAAAATACGCATCAAGTTCTTGGCATCGTTGCCGGGGATGACTGTTATTATTAGTTATTTCTAGTTTGATTAAGACTTTTATTTGTGATTATATATTTCTATCTAACCTTTAATTTTTTTGAGGTACTTGTGCACTAGGAAAATGAGAGGATGAAAAGAAGGAATAACACGCGGTGCTAAACATGGCCGGAGAAAGGCAAAATCTGGATAATGTTGTCATACGTGAAATTTTTACGAACTATGGGATTGACAATATGGGGTTGATAGGAGCAAGGTGGAAGATGATGATTTTGAGATAAATCCCGCTCTTATTAACATGGTAGAGAATAATCCCTTTTCTGGGTGTTGTTTTGAACATGCATATCAGCATCTCCGAAGATTTTTTGGTTATGCAAACACTCAAAAGAGTGCTGGAGCTAATGATAATGCTAGGCGAATCGCCCTATTCAAGTTATCTTTGATTGATAAGGCAAAAACTTGGTATGAGACTCTTGATGCCATAGATTGCACTACATGGGACCAACTACAGCAGAAGTTCTTGGAGAGATATATGTCACCCTCAAGGATCTTAGAAATGAGGTAAGAGATCACTCAATTTATTATGAATCAGGGTGATAAATTTTATGAGGCGTGGGATAGGTTTAAAGACATGCTCAGGAGGTGCCCACAACATGGAATGTCTAAGGCTCAATACATAAGTATCTTCTACTATGGATTGGATTGTGAGTCGCATGTTTTTATTGATGCATCATCAGGAGGAGTGCTGTTATCTAAAACAACACTTGAAGCAGAAAAGTTGTTTGAAGACATCTCTATGAATTCACGTGACTGGCCTACAGAAAGAGTAAGAGGATCTTATGTACTTGTTAAGGAAGCGCAGATTGAACATCAAATGGTGAAGCCGGATAGGGATGATGAGATCGTCTCTAGTTTAGCTAACATCAACAAGCTACTAGAGTCCCAGCAGAAGCAGATTACAGAGTTGACACTAAGGGGGCCTAGTATGAAGCAGCACTAAGTGAAGAGTGTTGAAGATACCTTCAATCGATACATGGCTAGGAATGATGCAAGGGTTGATCATCTTGAAGCTACTATGAATGCTAAGCATGCAAATTTATCTAAGCAATTGAAAGACCTTACTTTGATGATGAGGCAGATGTTCAGGAACGTGAATCAATTGACACAAACTATGGAGAAAGGAATGTTCCCGTCTCAAGATATAACAAACCTAAAAGAGTGTAAAACCATCACGTTGAGGTCTGGAACCCAGTATAAGGGACCGATGAAGCTGGAATCGAATTCTGAAATGGCAGGAGCCTGATTCGACCCCGATTCGACTAGCTACCCAGGTCGAACTGAACAGAAAAGGTCGAACAGGGCACCTGGGCGACGTCCTGAGGAGTCTGAAGGTCAGTTCGACCAAAAACAGGTGGGTTCGACCCAAGCATCTGGTCAAACTGAGGTCGAACACCACTGTATAGAGCACTCTATTTTGTCTGAAGCCCGATTCGATCACAATCACTTGGATTCGACCAACCATGTTGGTCGAACCATGGTTGAACCAGCGTGTTACGTGAAATTTTCACGTACAATGGAATTGGTAACATGGGATTGATAGGAGCAACGGGGAAGATGATGATTTTGAGATACATCCCGCTCTTATCAACATGGTAGAGAAGAATCCCTTTTCTGGAGGTTGCTTTGAAGATCCATATCAGCATCTCCGAAGATTTCTTGGTTATGCAAATACTCAAAAAGGTGCTGGAGCTAACGATCATGCTAGACGGATCGTCTTATTCAAGTTTTCATTAATTGATAAGGCGGAAGCTTGGTATGAGACTCTTGATGCAGCAAATTGCACTACATGGGATCAACTGCAGCAGAAGTTCTTAGAGATATACATGGTACCCTCAAGAATCTTAAGAATGAAGCAAAAGATCAATCAATTTGTGATGAATCAGGATGAGAAGTTCTATGAGGCATGGGACAGGTTCAAAGACATGCTCAGGAGGTGCCCACAACATGGGATGTCTAAGGCTGAATACATAAGTATCTTCTACTATGGATTGGATTATGAATCGCATGTTATTATTAATGAATCATCAGGAAGAGCGTTGTTATCTAAGACAGCACTTGAAGCTGAAAAATTATTTGAAGATATCTCTATGAATTCACGTGACTGGCCTACAGAGAGAGATAGAGGATCATATGTACTTGCCAAGGTAGCGCAGGTTGAACATCAAGTGGAGAAAGCAAATAGGGATGATGAGATCGTCTCTAGCTTAGCTAACATCAACAAGCTACTAGAATCCCAGCAGAAGCAGATTATAGAGTTGAAACAAAGGGGGCCTAGTATGAAGCAGCACAAAGTGAAGAGTGTTGAAGATACCTTCAATCGATACATGGTTAAAAATGATGCAAGAGTTGATCGTCTTGAGGATACCATAAATGTTGATCATGCAGATTTATCTAAGCAGTTGAAAGACCTTACCTTGATTATGGGGCAGATGGCCGCGAATGTGAATCAAGTGACACAAACATTGGAGAATAATGCCATCACATTGAGGTCAGGCATGCAATACGAAGGTCCGATGATGCCGGCGAGCGAGATAAAATGAAGCAGAGACGCTGCGCGACCGACCCAAATCCATTCGACCAGACCTGATGGTCGAATGGAGGTCAGCAACCTCCAGAAGAACAAAATTACGATGCTCTATTTCTAGGTGCACCGTTCGACTTACACTCTTTCGTTCGACCAGACCAGCTTTGTCGAATGGAATTCGAATAATATCTGGGGAACGAGAGCTCATGATCAGGCAGGTTGTTTGACCAATTGCCATCCGTTCGACCAGACTACCCAAGTCGAACGAAAGTTGAGCAACACATAGAGAATGAGAACTCGCGATCGGAGAGGTTGCTCGACCAAACCCCATCTGTTCGACCAATCCCTTTTGGTCGAACAGAGGTCGAGCAACGTGGTGCAGTGCCCGATTCGATACCGAATACTACTCTTGTTGTTCAGAATACTCTAGTACCATCCCAAGAGCAGAATACTGAGTTTATAGTTGAGAGGAAGTGGGAAAGAGCAAAGAAGTTGAGATCCGAGAAGCTTAGACTGCAGATGGATAATGAAGATGTGGTTTTCTCTCTTGACCAAGCAATGAAGATGCCCATGGAGACATAATCTTGCAAGAGCATAGACGTGGTTTCTAACTTATTTAATCTTGATTTTTCTAAGACAGATGATTCTGAATTTAAGTGGAAGATTGACAAGGGGGTATCTAGACAGCCATGGGAGGAAGAAAATTCTAAGGACCATATTCTTGTTACCAAGAAAGGCGAGGTGTTGAGTGTAGACAAGAAGAGGGAAAGAAAATACTTGAAGGTGAGGATGCGAGAAGTCCGCCCTCTGATCCAGTAGTTTAAAAAGTGATAAACCATCGTGACTCTTCGACGTTAAACATGAGCGCTTATTGGGGGCTTGCCCTTCCATTTTATTGCTTTATTTCTTTAGTGTGAGTAAGAAATTTTTATATTTAAGGTACTTACTATTCGGCAATTACATCTCTTCAACTTAGTTTCAACTTACGTTTTTACTAAGTTTGGGGGGTGTGATGTTATTACCTCATTGAAGCACCAAGAGTTTAATATTTTCTTTGTAATGTTTGCTAGGTGAGTTGATTTTTTGCAATTTTCCTAGTGTTCAGTGGTGTTTCTAGTGTGTGGAGTCGATTAGATAGTCAATTGAGTCGTTCTTAGAGTTCTCCTATTTTATTATTGATGAATCTTGTGATGATGAGTGTGCTTGAGCTTTGATGATAGAAAAGGGTAACTAGGTGGCAAGACGAGTTCTACATTGAGGCTTCAACTCGAGGATCTCGTGCGTACGTTGAAGAAAAATCAGGTACCCTCGTTTCCTTATTCTAATTTTTATGTATGCTTTTAATTCATGAGAGTGGAAGGATTGAGCTTAAATTTTTTAATTATACTTTAAATTCATATGCTCTTGAAATTAATGAAGGAAGTGTACTTGAGTTATATTGTAATATGAAGTTCTATGTGTACTTGTGGGATATTGCTTACCATGAAAGTGCTCTGTTACTTGTTAAAAACCCATGTTAGATTTTGAGCCTTGTTGATCATGTTAATTAATCACATGATATTTTTTTCTGGTGAATATCGTTCTTGTATGTGTATTCTATAACTTGTCTCTTGTCTTACTTGAAACTACATGTGTGTTAGATGATGGGAGATGATATTAGGTCATCCTTAAATTTATGAGTCACTTAGCCAAATAATTTCCTACCGAATGATGTTTATCCGTAGTTAGCCCCGTTGAGCCTAAAAACCTCATTCTTTGGCAGCCTACAGGAAATAGCTACTTTGAGTATCTGAATTATTTTTTGAGCCTTGATTGTCCTCTAGGAGAGAATTAATGGCTTTTAAAAGTGTGTTGATAGAGTTTGATAACAGATTGGGAAGGAATGAAATCGGTATTGAAATAGTAATTTAGCTTAAAATTGTATCTAAGGAAAAATCGTGGAGTAGTGCTTAAATCCACTACTCCATTGAACTAAACACCCTAGGGTAGTGTTTAAATCTAGAACTCTATGGGGGATGCACGAGGTAGTGCTCGAAAATGGTACCTCGAGAGAAAAAAGAGAGAAGGAAAAAAAAGAAAAGGAAAAATGTTGTGCTTGAAAGAAAAAAAATGAAAGAGTTGAGGAGGAGGATGTGCTTAATTGTAGTGAAGAGGAAGAATAAAAGATCGAGAGAGGGAACATGCTTGATAGATCCGAGTTTTGAGTCACTTATCCATATATTTCCTACCCTTAACCAAAGAGCCAATATTACATAAAAAAAAGTCCTTTTTGATCCCATTGTCGAATTATACTTTTATTGGTGGAGAGTTTGAGACTTTTGGCAAGCTTATGGTTAATTATGCGTGTTTTCTTTGCACGCAAAATTAATCCCCAAGTATTAAGGATATCAATTGCAGCTTAAGCAATCGACCAAGTGAATATCGAACCCAAATGATGGCATATTATCAATTTAATTATTAACTAAATTAATTAAGACAAGATGGCATTAACGTTGGGAGAGAATTATTAACTACTGAATAATTAAATTAAATAATAAATAAAATAAATTAAACACTCGAAGTATACAAAAGTGGATCAAGAGAGAGAATAGGTATCTCTAGGATAATCCGGTTTCACTCATTATTTTCTCTTCCGTGTGTTGATGTCCGACTCTGCCTTGTGGAATATGAACGCATCACTAAGCCATGCAAATCTACTCTATAGACACAAGTAAACATGCGTGTAACACGTGTGAATAACCTCGGAGCAAGAGATATAATTCCACTCCCCTTTCTTGGTACTATCAGTATCAATTATTTTGCCCTAGGATTGATACTCTAACCCAATATGATCTCCCTTTTTAAGTACTATAAAATTATCCTCTTTATCCTACTTAATAACCCGAATTCAATTCAATTAATAAGTATTCATATATGATAGTTCTATTGAAGCTTCGGAGTCCCCTCACTTAGAATCATAACATGGAATCTTGTTCAGCGGTGAACGCACTCAATCTACAACCAAGATATATATTCAGAATCTATATACCAATTGAAGATGCACAAAATGACTGTGAATATGGATTAAGAAAGCACAATCATATATAAAATAAATCCACAAGTAGTGTTGTACGGAGTTTACACACGAAAGTTCAATTAATTCATAGAAACCTTCAAAACCCTAGATCTACCAAAATAGTTCTAGCTCATGATATTGCGAAGAACAATCATGGGTGTTGGATAGATGTTACCCGTAATCCAAAAAATACAAGATAAATTAGGAAACGAATAAAACCCTAGATGTGGGCATCGTCGCGTCCTTCTCCATCTTGAATTCTCCTCTTGGTTCTCCTCTTGATTCCACAAACGAACCTTCAAAGTGATGGATGGATGGAGGAAAGAATGTAGATGATAGTTGGGGGGGTGATCCCCCCTTGTGGGGTGTAGGATGGTTGTGGCCTTTCTTCCTCTAATCTATTGTATTGTGTTCTCCCCCTAATGGTGTGGTCTACACCCCCTTTTATACTTGTAATCTCTCCTTATAGGCCTTGGAATGGGCTTTTTGAGCATTCACACGCATTGAGGGTGTAAAAATATGGATATGGTAAGTTTCCGCACGTCAATTCGACCACGGAGCTAGGTCGAATTCACCACCCCTAGTCGAATTGCAGGTCGAATCACCCTACTGGAAGCTTCAGACTCCGGATTCGAGCCTTAGGTGCTGGATTCGACCAGCACAACAGGTCGAATTGAGGTGTCGTGGTCGAATTGCTTCTTTTTTCATCCAATTCGACCGGGATTCGACCACATGGTCAGGTCGAATTCAAATATTGTGGTCGAATTGTCTTGCGCAGTCTCACCATTTCGCGTATAACTTCCACATCCGAGCTCCAATTTGAGTGATTCTTACGCTCACGCGATCCTCTCTTCCTTGAATTTCTATCCATATAAAGAACATAAGAAAACTTCAAGATTTGAATGTGCAACAAGCCACAGAAAGTAGCACAGTAATTCTTTTCGGCACAGCTCGCGCGATGTCACCATTTCGATCATAACTTCCTTATTTGGAATCTGATTGAGGTGTTCTTTAAGCCAAATAAACCCTCATTTCAGTGGCTTTCCAACCATGTATCACACCAACAGTTTTGATCTCCACAACAACACAGAAAAATTATGAAAGTTGAATGTGCATTTTCAGCATTCTTGCACAAATTGCACATTTTCTCTAAGTTTGCACTTTTCATCCTTTTTTCACCTAAAACACAATAAAATACCTCAAGTGCACCTTTTTCTCACATACAATAAATATAAGATACTTGTGCTAATATATAACAGCAATTCTCATAAAAAGGTGTTAAATTGGACACTCAAACACGCTAATTACCACTCTCAACAAATTCTCCAAACTTACCCGTTGCTCGTCCCGAGGCAACAAAATAAAAGTATAGTGAAAGAGAGTATGATTAGCGGGGAAAAATGGACTATGACAAATACCACATTCAAAATACAATTGTCCTCAACTTAGGTCATGCAAATTTCATTACATGTAATAATCAATTCATAGCATACAAGTTAAGACAATCACCACCAATTCAAATGCTCCATTAACATATTCTCACGGGCAGTATATATCACTCGCACTCAAGTGTAAAAGATGTACACTTATGGGTTAAGGTGTTTACGCTCAGATTCAATTCAATTGCATGCGTAATCATAAGCTTGCCAAAAGTGTCAAACTCTCCACCACTAAAAGGTATGACTCGATAATGGGATCAAAAAGGACTTTTATTTTAGATGTAATGTTGGCTCTTTGGTTAAGGTAGGAAATATATGGACAAGTGACTCAAAATTTCGGATCAATCAAGCGTGCACTCCATCATGATCTTCCATTCTTTTTATTCACTTTAATTAAGCACATCCTCCTCAACTCTTCAACTTTTTTCTTCAAGCATAACATTTTTTCTTTCTTTTTCTTCCTTTTATTTTCTTATTTTTTCCTCTCTTGAGGTACCAGTTTCGGGCACTACCTCTAACATCTCGGGGTATCAGTTTTGGGCACTACCCCTAAGTAACTTATTTTCAAGCTCATAATCACTTGTACAACTCCAAATATTTTATTCCTTCCAAACTCCATCAAAATCAACTTCACACACTTTGACAATATTTAATTCACCACTAAATATAGGAATTTAAGGCTCAAATAGGATATCAAAGTGGCTATTTTCGTCTGTTGCCAAAGAAATAAGGCTTTTAGGCTCAAAATGGCTAACTATGGATATAAAATTATTTGGTAGAAAATTATTTGGTAAAGTGACTCATAAATTCAAGGATGGCCTAAAATCATCTCCCATCATCTAACACACATGTAGTTTCAAGTAAGAAAATAGGCAAGTTCTAGAACACATACACAAGAACGATACTCACCAGAAAAGAAAAATCATGTGATTATGTACATGAATAAGGCTCAAAATCTCACATAGGTTTTTAACAGGTAATATAGCACTTTTCATGGTAAGCAATATCCCACAAGTACGCATAGAACTTCATATCACAATATAACTCAAGTACACTTCCTTCATCAATTTCAAAAGCATATGAATTTTAAGCACAATTTAAAAATATAGCTCACATGGATCACCAACTTAAACTTAATCATTCCACTCCTATGAATTAAAAGCACACATAAAAATTAGAATAAGAAAATAAGGGCACCTAATTTCTCCTTCGAAATGCACGAGCTCCTCGAGTCAAAGCGTCAATGTAGAACTCGTTTTGCCACCCTAGTTACCTTTTTCTATCATCAAAGCTCAAGCACACACATCATCACAGGATTCATCAATAATAAAATAGGAGAACTATAAGAAAGAATCAATTGACTATCTAATCGACTCCACACACTATAAACACCACTAAATACTAAGCAAATTACAAAAATCGACACATCAAAATCGATTAAAATTTCAATATACCGCAAAAAATTAACTCCCCTAGCAAACATTACAAAGAAAAGATTATAATCTTTGTGCTTTAATGAGGTAAGAACATCACACCCCCCAAACTTAGTAAAAACATAAGTTGAAACTAAGTTTGCAAAATGATGTAATTGCCGATTAGTAAGAACGTTAAATATAAAAATTTCTTACTCACACGAAAAAAATAAAGCAATAAAACGGAAGGGCAAGCCCCCAACAGGCGCTCATATTTAACATCGGAGAGTCACGACGGATGTAACCTTTGTAGGCTACTGGATCAGAGGATAATCTTCTCGCACCCTCACCTTCAAATACTTTCTTTCCCTCTTCTTGTCTACACTCAGCACCTCACCTTTCTTGGTAACAAGTATATGATCCTCAGAATTTTCTTCTTTCCATGACTGTCTAGATTCCTCCTTGTCAATCTTACACTCAAATTCAGAGTCATCTGCCTTAGAAAAATCAAGATTAAACAAGTTAGAAATCACATCAATGCTCTTGCACGATTGAGTCTCCATGGGCATCTTCATTGCATGATCAAGAGAGAAAACCACAACTTCATTATCCTTCCGCAGTCTAAGCTTCTCGGATCTCAACTTCTTTGTTCTTTCCCACTTCATCTCCATTGTAAGCTCAGTATTCTGCTCATGTAATGTTATTGGAGTAACATCAACATCATGTGGAGCATTTGGCGCAGAAAATGGTACAGAACGGTTGGATTCGACCTGGATTCAACCAGGGCTGCTGGTCAAATCGGGTGAATAGTGGTCGAATTATATACCGGGAAGTCCATTCTCTCCCTGTTTGCTCGATTCGAACATGATTCGACCTTGAGGTCTGGTCGAATTGTAGTGCTCCTGATCGAATTATGCTTCTGTATGATTTCTATCCTCCGACTCGACCTGAATTCGACCTGTGGGCTAGGTCAAATTGAATATGTGATGGTCGAATTGGGCTTCTGATGAAACAGAGTGCTCCGGAAGGTGCAATTCGACCTGGATTCGACTAGATGGTCAGGTCGAATTGAATTCTCCCTGGTCGAATTGAGGCCTTGTTGCTTCCGAACCACGTCCAGTAGACTCATTCGACCTCTCTTGCTGAATTCGATCTATGGTTTTGGTAGAATTGAGCTCTCGACGTCTCCAATTTTGATCTCGGCCTTATTGGTCCCTCATACTGTGTTTCAGACCTTAACATGATGGCTTTATCTTCCAATTTTTGTGTTAATTGATTCACATTCGCGGTCATCTGCTCAAAGTAAGGTCCTTCAACTGCTTAGATAAATCTGCATGATCAACATTCATTGTATCCTCAAGATAATCAATCCTTGCATCATTCTCAGCCATGTATCGATTGAAGGTATTTTCAATACTCTTCACTTCGTGTTGCTTCGTACTAGGCCCCCTTTGCGTCAATTTTGTGATCTGCCTTTGTTGGGATTCTAATAGCTTGTTGATGTTAGCTAGACTAGATACGATCTCATCATCCCTATTCGGCTTCATCACTTGATGTTCAACCTGCGCAACCTTGGCAAGTACATATGATCCTCCATCTCTTTCTGTAGGTCAGTCACATGAATTCATAGAGATGTCTTCAAACAATTTTTCAACTTCAAGTGATGTCTTAGATAACAACGCTCCTCCTGATGATGCATCAATAAAAACACGCGACTCATAATTCAATTCATAGTAAAAGATACTTATGTATCCAGCCTTAGACATCCTATGCTGTGGGCACCTCCTGAGCATGTCTTTGAACTTGTCCTACGCCTCATAGAACTTCTCATCCTGATCATCACAAATTGAGTGATCTTTTGCTTCATTCTTAAGATCCTTGAGGGTGGCATGTATCTCTCCAAGAACTTCTGCTACAGTTGGTCCCATGTAGTGCATTCTGTAGCATCAAGAGTCTCATACCAAACTTCTGCCTTATTAATTAAAGAGAACTTGAATAGGGCGATCCGCCTAACATTATCATTAGCTCCAGCACCCTTCTGAGTATTTGCATAACCAAGAAATCTTTTGAGGTGCTGATATGGATCTTCAAAACAACCTACAGAAAAAGAATTCTTCTCTACCATGTTAATAAGAGCGGGAAGTATCTTAAAATCAATATCTTCCCCCTTGCTCCTATCAACCCCATGTTGTCAATCCCATCGTTTGTGAAAATTTTACGTATGACAACATTATCCGGATTATGCCTTGCTCCGGCCATGTTTAGCTCAATGTGTTACTTCTTCCTTTCTTTCCTCTACTTTTCCTAATGCACAAGTACCTCAGAAAAATTCAAGGTTAGATAGAAGAAAAAAATCATAAATAAAAATCTTAATCAAATTAGAAATAATAAACTAACAATAACAGCGGTCCCCGGCAATGGCGCCAAGAACTTGATGTGTGTTTTTTTTGCACGCAAAATTAATTCCCAAGTATTAAGAATATCAATTGCAGCTTAAGCAATCGACCAAGTGAATATCGAACCTAAAGGATGGCGTATTATCAATTTAATTATTAACTAAATTAATTAAGACAAGATGGCATTAACGTTGGGATAGAATTATTAACTACTGAACAATTAAATTAAATAACAAATAAAATAAATTAAATACTACAAGTAAACGAAAGTGGATCAAGAGAGAGAATAGGTAGCTCTAGGATAATCCGGTTTCACTCATTATTTTCTCTTCCGTGTGTTGATGTCTGACTCTACCTTGTGGAATATGGATGCATCACTAAGCCATGCAAATCTACTCTATAGACACAAGTAAACATGCGTGTAACACGTGTGAATAACCTCGGAGCAAGAGATATAATTCCACTCCCCTTTCTTGGTACTATCAGTATCAATTATTTCCCCCTAGGATTGATACTCTAACCCATTATGATCTCCCTTTTTAAATACTATAAAATTATCCTCTTTATCCTACTTAATAACCCGAATTCAATTCAATTAATAAGTATTCATATATGATAGTTCTATTGAAGCTTCGGAGTCCCCTCACTTAGAATCATAACATGAAATCTTGTTCAGCGGTGAACGCACTCAATCTACAACCAAGATATATATTCAGACTCTATATACCAATTGAAGATGCACAAAACGATCGTGAATATGAATTAAGAAAACACAATCATATATAAAATAAATCCACAAGTAGTGTTGTACGGAGTTTACACACGAAAGTTCAATTAATTCATAGAAACCTTCAAAATCCTAGATCTACCAAAATAGTTCTAGCTCATAATATTGCGAAGAACAATCATGGGTGTTGGATAGATCTTACCAGTAGTCCGGAAAATACAAGATAAATTAGGAAACGAATAAAACCCTAGATGTGGGCGTCGTCGCGTCCTTCTCCATTTTGAATTCTCCTCTTGGTTCTCCTCTTGATTTCACAAACGAACCTTCAAAGTGATAGATAGATGGAGGAAAGGATGTGGATGATGGTTGGGGGTGATCCCCTCTTGTGGGGTGTAGGATGGTTGTGGCCTTTCTTCCTCTAATCTATTGTATTGTGTTCTCCCCCTAATGGTGTGATCTACACCCCCTTTTATACTTGTAAGCTCTCCTTATAGGCCTTGGAATGGGCTTTTTGAGCGATCACATGCATTGAGAGTGTAAAAATATGGATATGGTAAGTTTCCGCACGTCAATTCGACCACGAAGCTAGGTCGAATTCACCTCTCCTGGTCGAATTGCAGGTCAAATCACCCTACTAGAAGTTTCAGACTCCGGATTCAAGCTTCAGGTGCTGGATTCGACCAGCACAGCAGGTTGAATTGAGGTGTCGTGGTCTAATTGCTTCTATTGCCGTCCAATTCGATCAGGATTTGACCACATGGTCAGGTCAAATTCAAATGTTGTGGTCGAATTGTCTTGCGCAGTCTCACTGTTTCGCATATAACTTCTGTTGAGAGTGGAATTTCACGTATTTTAGGTCTCACATTACACCATTTTTGATAGAATGTGGCCATGATTTTGGGTAGAATTGAGAGATTTTCATATCTTGCATAATTAAGATGCTACTAAGGTGTTTTGTTGAGTTTTGAAGGGTAAAACAAGATCAAAAGTTAAAAGTTGGAATGAAGAGTGAAAGTGTGAAGGAATGGTGAAAAAGACACGTCCACTTGAATAATTTTCTGTGTTCGTATAGAAGTCCAAATTGATCATGTGATATATGGATAGAAAGCCAAGGAAAAGAGGAACACGTGAGCGCAAAAATCATTCAAATTGGAGTCTTTATGAAGAAGTTATGCTCAAAACGGTGAAGTCGCGCAGTGCAGTCTCCGCAGCTCGGGAGGCCGCTCGGCTCGAGCGGGACCAACATTTTGCGAATTTCCAGCCGAGTGGGGTGCCTTCAGAGCCTACACGACGTTCCCGTTTCACCCATATGCTGCTCGGTAGGTTTGGGGGCCGCTCGGCCATGAACTCGGCTCGAGCAAAGTGCCGAGCGGCCCAGTTCAGGGCCCAGACGGGGCCTGTTCGATGCAGCAGTGTATATATACCCTCAAATCGCGATTCTGAAGCAGTTTTGATCGCGAAAAAGCCCTGCATCAGTCCAAGAAACAATTAGGGAGATCAAGACATAAATTGGAGAGAACTCATCCATAACCCATCATCAATTCACACCTCCAACACCTCCATATCAGATTAACAACCTGATTTCATCATCCATCCACTTCCAAAAGGGTTCCAAGTGCTAATTGAGGGAGAATCGAGCAATTGGAGAGATGGAGAAGGAACGAAAGACTACGTCTACACTAGGGTTTCATAATTCCTATCTTTCTCTTTCTTTTACTTTGATTTTTGGTATGAATTGCTTAGCCATGAGTGTTGCTTGTGACCTCATGGGCTAATTTTATATACAGTTCTAGGGTTTGATGGATTGATTTAATTGATTTGGGGATTTAGACAAAAGATTGAGATTTTATGCAGTTGAGCTTTTGATTTTACTTATTTTATTAAGACTTGCTTATCTGCTTCGTAACGTCTTCATAATATATTCATGACATCCGCTATAATGCTTGAATTATTGTGTTAGCTTGTGTGCGTTCATGATTGGTATTGTCTATCTGTTAGGGATTAGAGTAGCTCCGCTATAAGCACTTTAATTTCATGAACTGGTTAATCAAATACTTGATTAGTTTAGTGGAACAATGCAATTAGACAATCAAGTAGGAAGTGAATAGAACCTTGTAGTAATTCCAGAAAATATCTTGTTAGTCGGGCTTACCATCGGAGGTATTGTTGCTTGCTTTGATTAGTATCTAGGAATAAGGCTTGGTAATATTTGCGCACCTTAGGATTTAAACCAGATTAGACTGTTAGCTTTGAATCGAATCATATTCGGTGGGAAAACAGGGATATGTGGTGTATTTTCAGTGAAACTGCATGAATGAACAATCGTAAGTTTAATAACCCAAATTAATTGGTCTCTACCTGATACCTTAGAACTGTTCGTCATCTCTTGATTAGAAACTTGCTTTTATTTTTATTGCTTTTTAATTAATTTAGTTATTTATATTTTCAGTAATTTAGATAATTAAATTCACAACTCCTGGATATCAGTTACTTGATTCTGATTAATTTAGTAATTTTAGGAAATAAATAATTAGCTGTCCTTTTGGGTTCGATAATTTAACTTGGTCACTTACCGCTACAATTGATATCCTTCATACTTGGGGATTAAATTGGAGTGCGCAGAAAAAGCCTATCAAGTTTTTGGCGCCGTTGCCGGGGACGGCTTAATTATTTATTTTTCTTTTATTGCTAGTTTAATTAGGACTTTTTATTGTTTTTTTTTATTTTTCTTATTTGAATATATTCTGACTATAAATTATCTTTGAGGTACTGAGATGGACGAAATATTGAAAAGATATGGAAATCAAAATGTTATGAATCCTTCTCCATGCATAGACGAAATATTGAAACGCTATGAAAATCAGAATAACATGGTTCCTACTCCATATTACATGGATGAGAGGAATTATGGTTATGATTCTCTAGTGAATCAAAGTCCTTCTCAGTATTACAATCAAGTCAGATATGAAGATGAATGGTCTTGTGCTTACAATGCAAATTCATATCAACCTTATCAAGAGAACACTTATTCTGGATCGGTCGGAGTTTTCCAAGAATTACAAGACGCGTTTGATACTTCCATCAAGAAGCATGAAGAAAATATGGGAAGGTTGGAAGCTCTAGAAAGAAAGATGAAAGTTCAATCGCAGGAAAGGGAAGTTGCATCACAGGAGTTTCATGAAAGAACGAGAGAGATAAACAATCTTCTTACGAACATCTCTTCAAGTTTAAATACTCAACTTCAACAAGAGGAAAGAATGGATGAAGAAGAGTTTGAAGAAGATATTATTTTTCCATTGTGCCCTGGAATGCAGTTTGAAGGTCCTATGTTGTTGTTTAAGGAAGAAGAAGTCGAAGAGGAGTCCACTCGATTAAGTCAAGCGGCTCCACTCGAATTGAGCTATCAACTGGAGACAATTTTTGAGGCAAAGGAAGTGATTGATGAAGAATTTGACGATGTTGA
Source organism: Pogostemon cablin (assembly GCA_023678885.1). Taxonomy (NCBI): domain Eukaryota; kingdom Viridiplantae; phylum Streptophyta; class Magnoliopsida; order Lamiales; family Lamiaceae; genus Pogostemon; species Pogostemon cablin. The sequence continues at coordinate 20,288,755 of CM042997.1, read as the reverse complement.
AAAAGAAAAGAAAGAAGAAGAGCAAAGTCATGAAGCAACCGAAGAGGACTTGAAGAATGAAATGAGCATTTCTAAATCTTTAAACTCTTTAAGTTGCATTGAATTTAATGATATTGTTTCTGTTGACTTTGTTTCACCTTATGATTCCTCTCATATTCTTAGGAATAGAAAGGAACTAGAAGAGAAGTTGGGAATTTTGGTCGGAAGAAGGAATAAGTGGTGGAGTAGAATGAAGAGGTTGATGAAATTTGATCTTAACATGGTTGGCAAGGTCAAGATAAATTTTAAGAATGCCAACGAGGCCATCCCTTGCCATAAGTATTGGATTGATGAAGAAGCACAGCGATTAGAATACGATGGAAAGGATGAAAGATATCCATGGCCATTCCAATGAGCTTGAGGTATTACGTCGTGACTCTCCGACGTTAAACATGAGCGCCTGTTGGGGGTTGTCCCTCCCGGTTTAATTGCTTTTCTATGTCTGTGTTGGTGTAATAATTTTATTAGGTATTGCTCGACTACGGTATATACTTCTTTGCAAACTTAGTTACTCACTTTGTTTGATCTAAGTTTGGGGGGAGGTTACGTACATACCTTGTCTTGTAGTACCAAGTAAAATTTTTGCATTGTGTTGTTGCTTGGAGGGTCGATTTTTTGCGAATTTTTAATATTTTCAATTTATTTGATGATGTTGAGGGTTTGATTTTTTGCGATTTTCCAGGTTTCGTGTTATTTTTGTTTGTGTTTATTTGTTTTGTGTTAATCCTAGTGTTGGTATAGTTGATTTTTGGTTCTCTATGATGATTTTCTGATTTTTCTTAGCACTTGATTATATGTGTGATTGTTGAGAAGCAATTTGAGATTGTGCTTTGATATTGAGATGCTTGAAATTTGATTATGTGCAAGGAAGATTAGCTATGTAGCTTTATTAGGTTTGCTCGTTCATTCGTATAGCCATGTGAGATTTTGAGCCTTTTAAAATCATGAGAAATTTCATGATTTAGTTTATTCTTGTGAGTGTCGTTCATACACACGTATTCTAGAACTTGGCTTTGTATCTTGCTTGAAGCTACGTGTTTAATTAGATGATAGGAAATGATCTTCGGCCATCTTTGTTATTTATTAGTCACTAGCCAAATTATTATCCTACCTATTGAAATTATCCGTAGTTAACCCTTTTGAGCCTGAAAAGTCATATTTGTTGGAAGCCTACGTGATTAGCCAATTGATCCCTTTTGCTAGCCTTTAAAAAATTCCTACCTAGTAGAGAGTTGAAGGAGTCAATTTGGTGTCTTGTGAAGAAACATAAAAGGAGAATAAGTTGGAAGTGATGAAATTTGTTGAAGAGAGTGGTTAAATTGTTGCATAAAGGGGTAGTGCCCGAAACTGGTACCCCATGAAAAGGGTAGTGCCTGAAACTGGTACCCTTATTTGAAAAAGAAAAAAAAAGAAAAGAAAAGAGGGAAGAAGAAAAAAAAAATTTCAAGTAAGGATGTGGTGTTCAAAAGTGAAGGAGGAATGAAATTGCAAGAAGCATTGAAGAGCGATGAAGAAGAAAGAAAAAAGTAAAGCTGTTTGTTGAAAAGATGTAAGTCTTCTTTGATTCTCTACTAGTGATTGAGTCACCTTATCCATATACTCCCTACCTTTACCAAAGAGCCAACATTACAACCTAATGCAAGACCTTTGTGATCCTATTGTTGAAATTATCCCTTTAGTCGAGAGTTGAGATGATTGTCAAGCTTATGGTTACGCGTGTGTTTGAATTGACTTTGAGTGTAAACACCTTACCCTGAAGTGTATATCTCACACTTGAGCGATGAGCGTAAAATACTACCCGAGAGAATTGTGGATGAGCATTCCGAAAAAGTGAAGTAGTTGATTTGAATTGTATGTTCTTAGATGGATGGTTATCTTAGTATTTGAAGTATGATTTTTGAATTGTTATATTTTCTTGGATGTGAAGTTGTGAAATTTCCTCTCAATTACTCTATTGGTTTTATATGTCGTTGCCTCGGGACGAGCAACAGGTAAGTTTGGGGGTTTGTTGAGAGTGGAATTTCACGTATTTTAGGTCTCACATTACACCATTTTTGATAGAATGTGGCCATGATTTTGGGTAGAATTGAGTGATTTTCATATCTTGCATAATTAAGATGCTACTAAGGTGTTTTGTTGAGTTTTGAAGGGTAAAACAAGATCAAAAGTTAAAAGTTGGAATGAAGAGTGAAAGTGTGAAGGAATGGTGAAAAAGACACGTCCACTTGAATAATTTTTCTGTGTTCGTATAGAAGTCCAAATTGATCATGTGATATATGGATAGAAAGCCAAGGAAAAGAGGAACACGTGAGCGCAAAAATCATTCAAATTGGAGTCTTTATGAAGAAGTTATGCTCAAAACGGTGAAGTCGCGCAGTGCAGTCTCCGCAGCTCGGGAGGCCGCTCGGCTCGAGCGGGACCAACATTTTGCGAATTTCCAGCCGAGTGAGGTGCCTTCAGAGCCTACATGACGTTCCCGTTTCACCCATATGCTGCTCGGTAGGTTTGGGGGCCGCTCGGCCATGAGCTCGGCTCGAGCAAAGTGCCGAGCGGCCCAGTTCAGGGCCCAGACGGGGCCTGTTCGATGCAGCAGTGCATATATACCCTCAAATCGCGATTCTGAAGCAGTTTTGATCGCGAAAAAGCCCTGCATCAGTCCAAGAAATAATTAGGGAGATCAAGACACAAATTGGAGAGAACTCATCCATAACCCATCATCAATTCACACCTCAAACACCTCCATATCAGATTAACAACCTGATTTCATCATCCATCCACTTCCAAAAGGGTTCCAAGTGCTAATTGAGGGAGAATCGAGCAATTGGAGAGACGGAGAAGGAACGAAAGACTACGTCTACACTAGGGTTTCATAATTCCTATCTTTCTCTTTCTTTTACTTTGATTTTTGGTATGAATTGCTTAGCCATTAGTGTTGCTTGTGACCTCATGGGCTAATTTTATATACAGTTCTAGGGTTTGATGGATTGATTTAATTGATTTGGGGATTTAGACAAAAGATTGAGATTTTATGCAGTTGAGCTTTTGATTTTACTTATTTTATTAAGACTTGCTTATCTGCTTCGTAACGTCTTCATAATATATTCATGACATCCGCTATAATGCTTGAATTATTGTGTTAGCTTGTGTGCGTTCATGATTGGTATTGTCTATCTGTTAGGGATTAGAGTAATTCCGCTATAAGCACTTTAATTTCATGAACTGGTTAATCAAATACTTGATTAGTTTAGTGGAACAATGCAATTAGACAATCAAGTAGGAAGTGAATAGAACCTTGTAGTAATTCCAGAAAATATCTTGTTAGTCAGGCTTACCATCGGAGGTATTGTTGCTTGCTTTGATTAGTATCTAGGAATAAGGCTTGGTAATATTTGCGCACCTTAGGATTTAAACCAGATTAGACTGTTAGCTTTGAATCGAATCATATTCGGTGGGATAACAGGGATATGTGGTGTATTTTCAGTGAAACTGCATGAATGAACAATCGTAAGTTTAATAACCCAAATTAATTGGTCTCTACCTGATACCTTAGAACTGTTCGTCATCTCTTGATTAGAAACTTGCTTTTATTTTTATTGCTTTTTAATTAATTTAGTTATTTATATTTTCAGTAATTTAGATAATTAAATTCACAA